>CM051829.1:127076288-127676288 GCA_028451465.1 Erethizon dorsatum
CTATCCCACATGTCCCGAAGCCCAGAGTCCGCTGAGAAACTGTCCCAGGCCCATCCTGCCTGATCTCCCAGGCACCCCTGCCCAGGACCGGCACCAGGCAGTGGTCCCCCAGGTCCCCTTCAGAGCCCTGTGGGGGGCCAGCTGCTGAGTGATGGATGCGGGGCTGGGTCCTGTGACCTTGGTGTTTCCAGGGAAAAGGCTGGTCACGCGGCAGAAGTTCCCCAGGACTGAGGTAAGTGTGAAAACACTGCAACAGGAAACAGAACAGAGGTTCCCTGACAGGGGAAACTGGGCCCCCGTGTGAGGAGCCGGGGGCGCACGCATGGCCCTGGTGGGAAGGAGCCTGCAAGTGTGTGTGACAAGGAGGATGTGAGTGTGCGTGTGTGTGTGTGTGACAGGGATGGTGTGAGTGTGTGTGACAGGGAGAGTGTACATGTGTGTATGCATGTGGGCTGGGGGAGGGAGGGAGCACAGATGCATGATGGGAAGGCAGGGATATTAATCATGCTAAAAGCAACCCGGCCCCATGGGATTTACAAGGACCCAGCTAAAATCAATGGGAAGTTTTATGAGACAATTTCTTCCCACTGGCTTGGGGGTAGCGTGAGGGCTTGTGGCTGCTCAGCCCTCATACCCGTGCCACACACAGTGTGCAATTGCACACCAGCATGGTGCTGACTCAGCAGGCTCTGTGGCTCGGAGCTCCGATGCTCCAGGTCAGGAGGAGGGGAGGGTGGCTGGGGAGAGAGCAGAGGCCGGTGCATGCTGCTCCATGCACAAGGCCCTGTGTACACACCTGGGGCGGCCCCACGTGCCCACCCGCCCTGCCCCTAGCTGGCAGTGTGGTCACATCTGTTCCTGGACATCCCCAGGCCTGTGGGGCTGACCTTTCCCGTTCTCCACCTGACAGGTGAATTCTGAACCACTGTTAACCCCCACCAGAGATGCACAGAGAGCCGGCAGAAACCCCAGCAGGTCGCCGGCATTGAGAGGCGCGATGACACCCACATCCCCAGTGTGCTCACTATACTCAGTCACACCCACGAGACCACGTGACAGTGTGATGCGCCTCTCTGGAGTGTACATCGGTGTCTCTGCCCATGTCAGTGGGCAGCCATTAGCCACACTGGTGAGAAGCATGCACCAGCTGTTCCCCCAGAAGTGCCCGTGAGTTCCAAGCACCCGGGGAGTAGGAGGCTCATGGTGCAAAGGGGGGTAACTCAGCTGCCTCTCGCAGGCAAATAAGACTGAGCTGTGGTTTAATAGGATGAAACATTATACAGCAGTGAAGATGAATCAGCCCTACGTGCATCACAGACGTGTGATTCAAAACAGAAGTCGCTGCAGGGCTGTCTGCTCATTCTCCACATTCACGTTCTGAGGCGTTAAAAGCAGGAACTGAGCCTTAGTCATCTTCGTATCCAGCCAGTCGATCATAGTTGGTAATAAACAGCGGTGCAGGGAGAAAACACCCACGTATGTTTCTAATATTCCCAGAAATCCTGCTCCCTGAGGTCATCATTGTCCCTACAGCCCAGGTGACGGTGGAGCCTTCAATGGCTCGGCCTCGGTCACTGACTGCAGCATAAGGCGAGAGCCCAGGTTCCCACTCCTGGTCACAAGGGTGGTGGGAAGGTGAGAGCCTAGGTGACGTGTGCTTTCTTATGTCACCTCTTGTACTAATCTGCCCTCTGGTAGACTTTAAGAAAGTGGGATGATTTCAGTTTTATGTCGCTGACTTGATCTACTTTTCTTGGCTTTATCTGTTTGGAAGAGATGGTGCGAGACTTTCTGGGAATCAAGAAAGTAAAAAGCCTCAGATGAAGAAGCCCAGAGAGGGGACATCAGTGGAAAAGTCCCTGGCAAAGCACTGGGACAGAGTCTGCTCTGACCAGCCCAGTTGCGGTCACTCAGAGGTGCAGCCGGGAGAGTGAGCTACAGTGAGATCATGCCTGCAACCCGAGTTGTGACAAAACGCAGGGTCTGTGCTGCAGCCGAGCGCCGCCTGACAGACAGCACGGCCTGCAGTGTGGGGAAGGCACACTCAGTCTTACTAGTGCTGCTCGGTTGGTTGTGAGCTGCCGTCAGAGTGGTGCATGCTGATGTGCGCTGCGTGCTGATGTGCACTGCAAATTGTGGCTCACCGATGCGCTAGCGTAAGATTTGGTCAGTTTCATCGGAGGCGTGTGATCCTGCTGCTTCAGGCTCCCCCTTTCTAAGAAATGTCATCCTGCAAACAGAACTTGAGTCTGTGGTTATGACCTTGGGACCAAGGTTCAGGGTTCCCAGAATCACCCAGTTCCCCTCATGTGCAAGTGCGTCAGTCAAGATCCGACACCAAGGGAATGCTGACTGTGCTTCTGTCCTTAATGGAACTGTGGGGCTGAGTTTGTGCCCAGGGGCACCATGGGGGACTCCGAATGCTATGTGGGCTTTTTAGGGTGTAGGAAAGGTGTGCGCAGACTCTGGCCTGGGAAATGGACGAATGGTCGCACATTCCACCGTGACGACATTCTTAGTCACACATTGCTTCAGGCATGGCGATTTCTATCAAATGAAAACACGACGCTGTGTCCTCATCCACATTATTCACCAGATCTCTTATCATGCGCCTTCTAGCTCCTCCCCGAAGTCGGGATGACCACAAAAGGGTTTGAATCAATTCAGAACATGGAGGCAGCCAGGACGGCTCAACCAAAGATGCATAGGAGAGAGGACTTCCAGAACTGCTTCAGAAAATGGCAAGAATGATGGGATGAGTGTTTGAAGCGAGGGGAGGATTTTGAGAGGGATTCATGGTAATGTCTTTTTCTGTAGTACATTAAAAAAAAAAAAAGCATTCACCATATTTTTGATCACGCCGTACTCTTGATTTGAAAGACTGGGATGGGCTTTCTGACAGCCCTTTGGCTGTGCACACCAGCCCCCGTCTGCTGTCTGATTTTATGCTCGCATAGCCATTACTCTCTATTAGCATACTAATAAATGTTTATGGGATTATGCTGTATAAACTATAAACTTTTACATATTATTAATTAACCTCATGCATTGCACTGGGAGCCCCGAACATTTACTGACTTGTAAAGCGGAAGAGTGGCGCACAGGGAGCTGTGCCTGCCCCCTCTCAGCGGCGCCGTCTGCAGGAAGACGCACGTCTTCATCTGTGCTCGGATCAGACGCCCGCCAGAGACAGCGCTGTGTGGAAGCAGAGCCCTGCCCGCCTCGCCCAGCTTCGACCTGGGTACGCGCCGTGGCTGCTCAAAGGTTCAACCTGCTCCACAGTGGCGCCCATCTTTGTGGTCCCGACACACGGCAGGACGCTGTCCACCTGAGCAGAATGAGACTGGGCTGGGAAGGTGACAGGGAGGGACAGGCGCAGAGTCCTGTCAGCCAGCAAGGGAAGAGCAGCAGCGGGGGCTTCCCAGATGGGTGGACGGTGCTGTGCAGCAGGTAGCGTGTCCCATGCAGGTGCACAAGCAGGTGCTGGACAGTCTTCCCGGAATGGGGGGCTCCTCTGTTCCTACCACCCAGGGACTCTGACTCCGAGTTTTTGAGCCCAGCCAGGAGGCAAAAGGGGAGCCATAACTCAGGAGCCTCGGGTTCCATTTTTAACGTAGTCGTTGGCTGGTCTTATAGCTTAGTGTCGTCTGGACACACTGGCGCTCTCTCTATTCTTTTGTGTGTGAAACAGCTGCATGACTAGGTGGTGACCAGAAGGGAAAAGGACGAGAACAGTGCTTTCAACACCACAGGTCTTCAGAAACATAGCGGGTTTCCAGTGAACTCCTTGTCAACAGTCTTCAGTGTTCATCCCCCACCATCCCCCATCATCCCCATTCAGTCCTCTGTGGGGAGGCGCGGCCATCAAGGGGAGACCTAGGCCCTGCGGCCAGGGGCCGTGGCTCAGGCTCTCCACTGCTAAGTCACTGGAGCTTGGCTGAGGGTCTCTGTCCGTCGCATCTCCCATAACGGCGGAGCTCAGGTCTAAGATGGAGCTAGCGGGTTTGCTATGCTGATGCCACAGGGTAGTCCTAAGCCTCAAACAGGAAGTGACTGTGTGCTTTGGGGACAGAGGGATCACACCTGTGCAGTGCACTTGGAACGCGTGCATTTTTCCACATTAGTCAGGTGTTCATTTTCTACCCGAAAGGCTGTAAGATCTTCAAGCTCAAAGCTGTTGTTTAGATCTTTGTATTTACGGGTGCTTCGACTGCGAGTGCCCTGATTCAGGGGGCATCGATGGAAGGTCTGCCACGGGCCAGGTGTTGTGGTCAGTGCTGGAGTCAGGGACAAAGGTGATGTGGTCTTTGCCCTCCTGGCGCTTGCTTTCCAACCCTAGCTCTGGAGTACCAAGGCACAGAGCTAAGGCACTGGAGGCCGAGGTCTGGTCTCCTGGGCCTGCTGTGTGGGAGATCACCCTCGTGGGCAGCACTCGCTGCACCTTGCTCTCCTATGCTCAGAGAGTGAGCGGCTTCTGTGTTGGTGACGTTCACCTTTCTCGATGGCTCTGTTTGCTGCCCTTGAACATGGTTAGATGGAGAGCACGTTGGTAATGACTCCCAAGGTGGCTGGGTAAAAGATGGGTGAAATGGCTTAAATCTTATAGAGATGGGAGGTCCCCAGGGATCAGAAGAAAGTTTACAAGGAGGAAAAGGGTGTGTCTTAGAAATCTTATTACTCTTGCCATCAGGTTCTCCTATCTGATGCCTGCTGATTAGGGCAGCTCTCACTGCAGGAGGCTCCCCCCACCCACCAATGCTTCTTTAGAAGTCCTGGTGACCCCGGGCAGTGTGCAGGGTTCGGCGAGTGCTTGGAGGAACGCTTCAAAGCTCAAGGGGGAAGTAACCATTTTATGCTTATGACATGTGTGGAAAAAGGCTACGTCCCTCTAGCACTGGCCTCAGAGTGCTGGCACCCATGGCCAGCAGGGGTTCGGGGTGGGGTCGCCCTGTAGCAGGGTTCCTGGCGGAGCAGCTGTGTGTTTGCGTCCAGAGCTTCTTCCGTTGCTTTGTATGACAATACCTGAGTGTGCTTTTGGAGAAAGAACCACACCTCCCTCCTCAGTTCTGTTCCCGCAGACGCCCCAGGTGTGGAGAGCTTGACGTGGTCGTAAGCCAACGCCTGAGTCCTGTCCGGTCACAGGCACGGGCCTGTTCCAGTTCAGGCAATGAGAGAGTTGGCCCAGGCTAGGGGAGAGCCTGCGGGAAGAGGCTGTGGGGTGCGGCGTGGCGTGGCATGGCGTGTGCCCGAAGGTGCTAGGACAGGAGGGCAAGATGAGTTGGGTCTGAGAACGGAGCCATCACAGAGGAGCAAAGCCAAGATCTGTGGCCCCATCTGGGCCTGAGTCAAGCAGTGTCTGAAGCCAGCTCTGCTTGCAGATTCCTGATGTGTCCACACTTCTAGTGAGCCCGCTCAGTTTGTTTTTCTGGCATTTTCACCCAAAATATTCCTCATACGATACAGCGTGAGATGATCTACTTCATTTTTGTAACTTCTTTGGCTAAGCAATAATACATCACATTACTTTATTAAATCATTATGCAAAGTTAGGAGGTAAGATTTATGACCTAACTTATAAACAAGGACACTGGTCTCAGAGGGAACAAGTGACCCACAGCTGGGGACGGGGACAGGACCAGAATGCGGGGATTCTGTCCACAGCTATTGCTAAGACACACTTCCCCTCCCGACCACGCACTTACAGAGAACAAATGGAGAAGAAACGCAAAGGAAGCCACAGCAGACGCTGCTTGTCATTCGCTGGGACTTTTCACCCACAGGTATGCGGTTCTGACCACAGCTCGCAGACCTGCAGCCGCCTGTCCTATGGCCATTGCCCTGGGCCCCAGGCCTTCAACTTTTCTCACCAAGTCTGCTCTAGGATCCCATCTGTCCCGGCCTCCTGCTCCAGCCCAGCCTCCACCCACGCCGGAATGATCATTCTGAGTGCAAACTGGGTTCTCATGGGCTGCCACCGGCCTCCAGCGGCTCATGCCTGATGAGCCAGTGGGAACCCAGCTATGCACACAGGCCAGGCCGTGTGGTGAGCCCAACCCCACCTCTCTTCAGCGGCCTCCTCCTCAGTCCTGGGTTCACAACGGGGGACCGGCCTCTACCTCCGTGATGCCATTCTGGCCACGTGGAGCCTGCATCTTCTGTTTTTCCACCCTGGGAAACCCCTGTTTAGCCTTCAAACTGCCTTCCTCTTTTGAGTGTTGTTTCCTCTGGGAGCCCTCTGCGGCCTGGGGCTGGATGTGGGTGCTTCTCCACCGCACTCTGGGCCACCTGTCCCCGCGAGTCTCGCCTGCACAGGGACTGCGTGTTTTGTGGCAGCATTTGCCCAGCAAGGGGGGAAACAACTGTGTCCCTCAACCCTATATCCCCTGGCCCGGCAGACGGCCTGGCACTCGGTAACCAGGGAGTGTTCATTTTCTCTTTGCTTGACAGTTTTCTTTAAAATGATCACAGATCATGTACATTTTTAAATTAAATTCTGTACTGTGTTTTACTGGATCTAATATTTGAATCAAATTTCTTGGTTTTGTTTTTGTTCTATGACTTTTGTTCAAGACAAATCTCATGGTGTTCCAATTTAAGTAAGCAGTACTTATTTTTCTTGTGCTTGCAAAATACTTAAGAAACTTGCATGTTGCAGCAGGGAGAGGGCGGTGGAGGTTTTGCAGATGACGAGAGAGAAAGTGGACACTGGAACTGAGAGGCTGGATCTCCCAGCCACTGCGAGGTGAAGCCCAGGCTTCTGCAGGGATCTAAGAGCAGCTGACTTCACTCTCCACGGACAGAAACTTTTCCCTCCTGACACATAATGTTGGGCCGGTGAGATGGCTCAGCGGCATAAGCGCCTGCCTGGCAAGTGTGAGATCCTGAGTTCGACTCCCGGAACCCACATACGAAAAAAGGGCCGGTGATATCGCTCAGCGGCACGGGCGCCTGCTGGTGCGCGAGGTCCTGAGGTCGACCCCCGGTACCCACAAAAAAAACAAACAAACAAACAATAAAACATAATATTTGGGTCTTTTGCTTACTAAGTCTGACTGTTAGTAAAGAATTTCATCTCCAAAGACTCTATCTCAAATTTGCCTTTGAAACATCTGGAGGGAATGTTTTATTTACCTTGGGTTTATGCATTTTCTTCTAATGATGTTGCTTACCTGCCGCTTATGATGAGTAATAGTGTGTGTGTGCCAAGCAGGAATTGTCCGTGTTGTATGTAGTACATTATGAAACTGAACCTAAATTATGGGCTCCCACCTATTCATAGAAAGCTCAGCTTCCAACTCTGAAGGAATTTAGCTTCATAAGATGTACTTTATACTTGTCCAAAAATGTGAAATGAATGTTGGAGAAATTGACTGGAATACCTTGATCATCCATCCAACCATCCAACCATCCATGCCATAGCCCTTTCCTGAAATCTTATGCTGTTACAGTAAATCTTAGGGATAATGAGGAGGGATACCTCAGTTTGGGGTGGGAGATAGGGGCAAGGAAGTCTGCCTGGAGGAGGAGATGCCTGAGATGCATGGAAGGAAGGGAATGGTTACCTAGTTAGCTGGGTTGAGGAATGGTAGGAGAGAGGGGGCTTACTCCAAGCAGATGGAGGAGTAACAGGGTTGGTATACGAAGGTATGAGAAGGTATTATGGGTTCCAGGGACTGCAAGTGTTTTTTTTTTGTGGGTACTGGGGGTCGAACTCAGGACCTTGCATGCCAGCAGGCGCCTGTGCCGCTGAGCGATAGTACTGGCCCTTTTTTCATATGTGGGTACTGGGAGTCGAACTCAGGACCTCGCGCTTGCCAGGCAGGTGCTTATGCCACTGAGCTATCTCACCGGCCCATGCAAGTGGTTTGAACAAAGTATCATTGAGCACCTTTCTTGTGCCAGGTGTGGTGCAGAGATGTTCTGGAATGAGCTTGCCTGCTGCTATGGTGACTATAGGGTGTAGAGCTGAATGGGACACTTAACAAGTAACTGTGACAAATGGCAGAGGGGAGAGCAGCATGAGGGACAGGGGACTAAATCTCTTGCCTTCTACATGCCAGAAGCATTGCATTCAAGCTCACTGTGGTGTCCATGTTCTGCTGCAGGAAGGATTCCGTGTTGGAGATAAAGGATTAACACAGTGGAATTTCTGGGAGGTAAAACACATGAACACTGCTAGTGCTGGAGACCAGCACAATCTGTAATCTTTCCACTATACCCTTCTGTCTATAGCGAGAAAGGTCTTCTTTCCACCAAGTGGCTCTGGGGGCGAGGGTCTCCCCCATTCCCTATAGAGTGCTGGACACAGAGCATGGCCCTGCAACCTGGATGTTGGGAGTCTTTTCTGAAGGAAGAAAAGTGGGCAGAAATTGGGCATCAGGGAGTCATTTCAGTTTGGTGCTTTGGACCAACTTTGACCGTCCTTCCAGACCCCTTGAAAGTCTTCCCCCACTGAGAAGCCTTTCCTGAGCACTGGGCCACCCCAGCCCTGTTCTGCCCTGATGGAGGCCCTCGTCCGTCTAGGATCTTGGGGAGTTAACCACACCTGCTCTCGTGACTGCTGCTCTACCATCACCTCGCTGATACTCGCTCTGGCCTTGAGATTTGTCTTGCACATGTCCCCCTGCCCAGTTAGATTTTAACCACTGTGAGGGCAAACGTGATCAAAAACATATTTTAAATCCTCTCTCCCTCCCCAGTACCTAGCACAGAGCTAGGAGCAAGGTACAACACACATTTTCTCATTTCATGTAAAAGTCCCTGCAATAATTTCTGAACAGAAAATCTGATAGAAACAGTTCATTAGTTTGGGGGCCAAGTATGTTTTACACATCAGTATGACAGAATACAAAAACAGCCACAATTACTCGAAGCGACTCTCATCCAGAGGCAGAGCCGACCTCCCGTGGGTCGGGGTTGGCTTTGGGGTTTGTTTGGACCACTGGGCTGTGGTGGGATGATGTTCTACCAGACCCAAGCTCAGGCCTCCAGGACCGAGCTGAGCCCAAGCCGTGAACCTACAGAACTGAGTCTACAAGGCTGTGGTTACAGATCACTAAGTTCGGGGCGATCTGGTAGACACCGAGTTAACTGATCTGTGGTCTCCTTTGCTTATCTTGGCGAGCCCGTGAGACACCCACCCTCCTTCTTCCAAACGGAACAGGAAGCAGAGGCCCAGGAGCAGCGAGACGCGGTGATGGTAACCAGAGTTTCCAAGAGTCCTCATGACTTCACGTCTTTTAGCAAGCACAGCTGGACGGAAGAAACTTCAGGAGGATCCTTCGCTGCCAGCACTGGTCTGTCTGGGGGGAGGGCACAAAGATGAGTCTGTTGGCAGAAGTCAGGGAAACGCTAGGACACAAGCCACTGACGGTGGGTTGGAGGAAGAGGCAAGGCTGAGCGCCGGGGGTGTTGGGTCCCCGTGTTCAGGCCGAATGAGGTGGCATGGGAATTCTCCACAGAGGGAAAGGACGATGATGATGACTCCTAAATCCCAGGTGGGCTGGGAGGAGCTGAATAGTCACAAGGCTTTTGTGCTGGGCATGGTGTTGAGCCCTGGCCGCGTCTGACCCCAGAGGGAAGTGATGACTAAACCCCGCTCCTCAGGAGCTTCCTGGGCTGCAACCTCATTTTCTACTCTGGGTCACCATGGGCATAATCCTTGGGACACCCAGGAGCAGAGTCACCCAGAGCTGTGACCCAGGACTGAGTGTGTCCGCTGGCTAAAGTGGCAGGGCCCTGAGATGCTTCAGAGGCGCCATCTCCTCCACCTTGCTGTTACTGCAGGGTGGAAACTGACGGGACCTGAGATGCCGGGGTCCCTCGGGGGACTGCTAGAACCCTGAGCCAAGTGGAAACCCTCTTGGTTATCAGTAGCTCGTGTGCTGGCTCCTTATCCCCCCGTGGAGTTGGGGACTAGCACGGAGTGTGGGGTCCCAGGCAGCGTGTGCAATTCCCATTGCAGAAACAAGGAAGCCCGAGGCCTGCTCCCTGGCTCTGCCCGCAGTGGAGACGGGAGGCCCAGCTGGCGGGGCGCTGCTGCCTGTCTTTGTGAGCGCACATGTGCGTTGCTCCCAGATGCGTCTGAGCACCAGCACCTTCCTAGCAGGAGGCTCTGTCATGGTGCTGCCTGCCAAAGTGCATTCCGGGGATGAGCCCACTTAGCCAGGGAACAGGGCCCTGTGCCTGTGCCAGGCCTGACCCAGCCAAGCAGGAGCAGGCTGGGTGTGGTGTAGGGCAAGGGTCACTGCCTTCTCTCCGCGGGAAGGAGCCTATTCCTGACGCTCTGCACTTGAGCCATTTCCCTGGTGCAGACAAAGAGGCTTTGTGTGCCCTTCAGAGTGCTCCCTGCAGGGAAACCCCAGCCCAGATCCAGGGAGTCGCCCTGCTCAGACCCTGTGCAGAGGACGAGGTCAGAGATGGAAAACAGAAACCCAGAGACTTGAGTTCTCAGGTGCAGTCTTTGAGAAGATCTCCGATTCTCCACGTCTTCAAGAACAGAAAACTGTCAGGGCTTGCGTTCCCTGCCAGCCTGGGGCGGCTCCGTGAGCACCGCAGCTGCTCTGTGCCTGGTGTGTCTGGCCAGACTTCCTTCCTCTCCAGCTCTCCCTCCGCTCCAGAGTGGCCTGTGCTCTTGGCCGCAGCACAGCCTGGAGAGCAGGCTGGAGTCTCAGACCTGAGCTGTGGGGTGTGCTAACCCTGCAGGGTTTTAAGCCGGGAATCATTTAGTGATGTGGCCTTTCGGAGGGTTAATTAGCGCTGTCTGTATGAACATGTAACAATAACACCACCTACCGTAAGAGCGCATGTTCTACACTCGGAACGCTCTCTCTGTGGGCTTCCTGCACAGGCACCCTCCTTAACTCTTCATGTGACAAACGTTTTGAGCTCACGCTGCCTGCCACCCCCAGTTCTGCTCTGCACTCTGCATGTGGGAACTGGGGACTATGGGGATCCGGTGCTGGCCCCATGGTGGCTCCGGGCTGGGGGAGGTGACAGTCCTTCCCGCAAGCTCCTGTGACACTGCCACCCCAGGCCCAGAAAGGGATTCGGAGAGGACGTGAGAAGTTGGAATCTTGGACACCATAGGCAGCAATGCACGGGGTGCGGCTGCCAAGTGGATGGTGCAGACATTGCTCTAAAACCCTCAAATTACCCAACTGAGGGTGCCCCTGTGCTTTGCCAACACCATCCTAGGTATTTACCCAGGAGAACCAGAGCAGGATCTCAGAGAGCCAGTAACACTCCCACACCCACTGCAGCCCCGTTCACAACCGCCAAGGTGCGGAACAATCCAGTGTCCGTGGATGAGGAGAGGATAAGGAGGAGATGGTGCGCATGGGTGGCAGGATGCTGTGCTGCAGGGATGCAGCCCAAGAAGGAGGACACCAGGACAATGTGAAAGCACTCAGTTGCAGAGACAGAAACACGCACACTTCCGCTAACATTAGATACTTCAGACAGCCAGATTCTTGGAATCATGGGTAATGTGGGAGTGCCAGGAACTGAGCAGAGGGGCAGGGCACAATGTTTCAGCTGAGGAAAAGGACGGGTCACAGAGAACTGCAGCAGCACCACATCGCACATGCAAGGCTTTGTCTAGAGGCTAAAGCTCACGTTGAGGGTCTTAACCCGAATTAAGCAGTAAGTTGTGCAGGGAGGCTGGGGTGCCTTGGGAGTGTGTGGTCCAGCTCCGTGAGGCCCTGGCCACGCTCCCAGCACCCAAAGTCATGGATTGGGCATTGGAGGAGGGGCAGGCTCACACCTTGCTCACTTGGCTGGAGGAAGCGGTCAGGCTCAGGTTTCTGCCCTGGATGGCGCTCATGGTGCACAAGGCCATGTACCCTGCATGCTCCTGGGTCCTTGGGCTCATTGAGAGTGGGGGCTGCCCCCTGAGGATGGAGGAATGGCACTTCCCATCTTTCCTGTTCCATTTTTTTTTTTTTTTTGTGGGTACCAGGGTTTGACCTCAGGACCTCACGTGCCAGCAGGCGCCCGTGCCACTGAGCGATATCACCGGCCCTTTTTTTGTATGTGGGATCTGGGAGTCGAACTCGGGCCCTCGCGCTTGCCAGGCAGGCGCTTACGCCACTGAGCCATCTCACCGGCCCCTCCTGTTCCATTTGACACCCGGGACATCCCTAATTGTCACCTTCACTCAAGTTACAAGCGTCTTTCTCTTGAGTGAGACAGAGGCAGCCATGGGCCTGTATTTGAGCCCTCGCTTGTACCTCATCTTCTCTTCGGGGGCCACATTCGAGGCCTTGACACACCCTCTTCTCAGAGGGACCTCCACTTACCACCCTCATTCCCTGGCCTCTCTTCCCCCTCTTCTCATCTGCTTGTTCTCTCTCTCTGGCCTCTAGTCCAGGGTTGGCCATGGCCTGGCCCACAGAAAACGGTACCCACTGACTTTGCCACTCCAGTCCTATGACCAGAGGTGGCTTCACAAGCCTTTCCAGCACAGGAGTTTACCAGTTAGTGTTAACACCTGAGGGGAGAACTATTTACCTGCCCAGGGCCAACCTCATGACCCATTTTCTTCCCACCCACCAGGCCCGACCTTGGGTGTCTGCACTTGGTGGCCCTGGCCATTTCCTTGCTCCTGCCCATGCTGGGTCTGCCCAGTTAGGGGAGAGTATGCATTTGGTTAGCTTGGGATTTCCTTGGGGGGTATTGGTGGGGGGCACCCTTGGGGGTGGCTGGGTGGCCATGGAGGTGTGGCCTTGGGGGGTTCAATGTCCCTGACCCCTTTCTCTCTGGCGCTGTTCTCTGCTTTGCTTCCTGATCGCTGTGAACTAAGCAGTTTTGTTCTGCCATGCCCTTCTGCCATGATGTTCCTGCCTTGCCACCAGCTAACCATGGACAGAAACCATGAGTCACATTAAATCTCCTTTCAGTTGTGGGTGGCGGGTAGTACGTCTCAGCAAGGAGAAAGCCCATGAGTACACATGTTCTCCCCACTCTTATGCAGGAACTCTCTCTCAGTACACTTGGTATTGAGTGTTTTCCATAGGAATTTATGCCACAACAGATGTGTGCTCTCGACTTCCCGATGCTCTGTTTGTTCTTCACCAGTGCCCTCTGCCTTCCCAGAGCCACCTGCAGTGTGTGCCCAGCCAGGCAGCCCCAGACCTCTCACCTCTACCCCAGGCTGCTGACTCACTGTTCATTCTCTGGGGACAATGACAGCCACTCCCTTGCTGCCTGTGTACCCTGGGTACCCCACGCCTCTCCCTAGAGCTTTGCCATTATTCGGCTGCAGTGCTCTGTCCCCTCTCTTCCTCCAGCCATGGCCACTTTCCCTTCATCCTTTCCATCACGAAGCCTGTTTGTGAGCAGACCCCTCCCTGCCCACGTGGATGCCCGCTCTGTCTTCCCACTGTGGCTGCTGCTCCCGCACTTGCCCTGGTAATTGTCCTTTCCCTCCAGTCTAGTTTTCCTCCAAGACCAGCACAGGGATAAGAGAGACTTCATCGTCTATTTAGGGAGTCAGTGAATGCCCCTCTCCCAGAGCAGTGACCCTGTCCTACTGTGAAAGTTCTTTGTCTGCGCTTCTCTCCTTGAGTCACATTTGTCATTTCTGTCATTGGTTTTATTTATCTATACACAGTGTCACTGTCCTTCACAGTGCAGTTTCTTCTAGGTTTTTAGATTCAAATTAACTCTGAGTCTCCCAAAACATCTTGTATAGTAGGTAACACAGCTTGGTTTAATATTTGTTGAGTGAATAATATGAATAATTATTTTTGGCGGTACTGAGGATTGAACCCAGGGAGCACTGAACTATATCCCCACCCCTTTTAAAAATTTATATTTTATGTTGAGCCAGGGTCTCACTAACTTGCTTTAGATGGCCTTAAACTTGTGATCCTGCCTCAGCATCCTGAGGAGCTGAGGTTACTACCACACTGGTCTGAATAATTCTTAGGTTGTCCTGATGTTATTTTGTTCAGAATAAGATATTCAGAATAAGATATTGTTGAATTAAATTGAATTTAATCTGTTTTTGGATGTGCCTAAATATCCACAACATGGCTAAGGACTGACTGGGTCTCAGAATGCACGGGCAGGGTGGTGTGTGGATCTAACGGACAGACGATGGGCACGTTTTCCCTCTGACTACAACGCACCAGCCGCTCGGCAGAGCTGGCTCATGCTGCTCTCCTGGCTGCTGGGTGAGTTTTGTTCCTTTAGGTTTCACTAGCGTGAGCTTCCGTAGAATCCCAAGCTCTGACATGAGTTTGGGCTCCAGATTTGCTCAGGCTGAGGCACACATCGCTTTCCTGCTTGAACACTTTCTGCATGGGTGGCGTCTGGTGACCCAACACACAGTGTCCCCATGGGGATGGCGGCCGTTCCAGCGGCATTGACAGTGGCTGTCAGGTCAGTTATGCATGAGGCCCATCCTCCCTGGCTCCCTTGGCTCCCTCCTGTGGGCCGTTACCTGTGCCCAGCCACTGGCCAGTGCTGCCCTCCCTCCCGAGGATGGGCATCAAGGCCCGTGTCCCTGCCTGGTGCACATGAGCACTTAGCCACCATGGCAGTGGTCATCCTCGTGTCTCCAGTGACAGCTGTAGGACAGCCAGCGCCTCAGCTGTTTTGCGTTTTCTGTGGCAGAGGCTGCTGGTCTCCTCACTCCTCCTTCATTCGCGAGCTGCTGGGAGGAGGTTGCGAGCATGGTCTGGACTTGGATAATGATGTATTTCAGGTCCCACTCAGCCCAGCTAGCAGAGGAGTCCATGGGTAAGTTCCTCCCCACACCTGGGCCAGCTTACCTGTGCAGTAGAGGTGACAGAGGAGGCCAGTGGCTGCGCAGGCAGCCAAGGCCGAGGCACCATGTTGGATTGCTGCCAGCACTGCAACTGCTCAATAAAAATAAAAATTTGGCCAGTGTGCGTCAGGTGGAGTGGATCCAGTTCAAAACTTAGCTAGGACAATCCTGTCTCCAAGAGGACAATTTTCAAGCAGCGGCTGAGGTCTGGGTTCTAATCCAGTCCCACCACGTAGGAGTTGCTTTGTGAGCATTCAGGTCCTTCCTTGTAATATGGGGAAATGGCACATCCTTGTGGGGCAGGGGTACCGATCAGAAATTATCCCTACGAAAGGCCCAGGCTGCTCTGGCTGTGGAGCCAGTACACAGCCGCCGCGTGGCCTGGCTCCTGGCTTCCTGGGTGGTTTGCAGTGAGGGAGAGAAGTGAGGGGAAGCAGACAGCCTGGCCCTGTGGAAATTCTTTTCTAATGCTCTGATGAGCTTGGCCATGGCTGTCTCATCCAACTTCCTCTCCCTCGCTTTCCTGTCTGGGTGGCGGTCAG
Source organism: Erethizon dorsatum (assembly GCA_028451465.1). Lineage (NCBI taxonomy): Eukaryota > Metazoa > Chordata > Mammalia > Rodentia > Erethizontidae > Erethizon > Erethizon dorsatum. Next base: position 127,091,604 of record CM051829.1, read on the forward strand.
TGGGTGCAGGCCATGCCGTGGCTGTCTCGGGTGGGTCAGCTTGTTTTATTTCCCTGCAGTCCTAGCTAATGAAAAGCACTTGCATCCAGTAAATCTTTCCTTTGCTGTTTATTGCACACTCAGTGTTGGTTACTGAGGTCTGTTCTCAGCTGGGTGGGAGTCTGCGAGGCGTCCGTGGCATCACTGGCCACCAGCAGGTTGTTTCTTGGTTTGTGTCTGGCCAGGGCCCACAGAGACCCAAAGGCGCGTCAGGCCTTCGGAACTCACTTCCCCCTCTCTCCTCTCCCTCCCTGCCCTGCATCCTCTGAATCAGCCTGCCTGGCCTGGGCTGTGCTTCCAGAAAGTTCTCCCTGATGTGAAGACCCTGGCTCTCGGGACTCTGGGCCATTGACACCAGGTTGGACATGGTCTTGTTCACTGTATGCAGTGGCTTCAGATGACAACCCCCTGTCCCTAGAGCTGGAAACCTTCCTCAAACCTCAGTGTTCAGATCCCAATAAGTGATGACAGTTGACAACAATGTGTTCTACATCTTACAGAGAACCAGAAGGGAGGAGTTCAGAGGCTGCTAACACAGAGAAATGAAAGACTCTGAAGGAGGTGGGAACACTGACTGCCTCAAGGTGGGCATCACACACTCCATGCGTGTGTCCAGTGATCACACCGTACCCTGACAGGAGGAACAATTCTATGCCAATAAAACCACCACAGATTCAAATCCGGCTCTGCAGGGATCCTCCTGCATCTCACAAAGTCCAGTCCTCTGCCCCAGGGACACTTGAGCACAGGTGCGCTGGGCATGCTGGCTGTGCTTGGGCTCTGCCCTGATCCCCCAGCCTCTAGCACCCAGAAAGTGGGGCTGTGGCCCTGTCAGCCCCACATCATGTGGATGTCTAAGGCCTGTCATACAGAAGAGCTCAGTGGCACTTACTGAAGGAAGGAGGAGGGCAAGGAAGGAGGGAGAGAAGGACAGACAGAGGAAGCCGGGAGGGAGGGAGCATTTTACACAGTTCCCGAAGTCAGCGTGGGTTCAAGTCTGGTGTGGCCAGTGGTTGCTGAGCAACCTTAGGTAAGAAATACGCACTGCTTCAGCCTCGATTTCCTTACCTGTCCATGGGTGGGGAATCGCCAATCCCTGACACCTCAAACGTTTTCTCTTCTATGCCTCCAAGCTATGGTACTCATTCTTTCAACCCACAGCCACTTTGCGTAGCAGATATTTTGAAATCCTTTTTTGCTGATATGAAATGAAAAGCTCTGCTAGTATCTCATTTCCATTTAGAACAGCTAATGAGTACTGTGCTGTGCGGGAAAGTGAAATGAAGATACTTCATGCTAAATCACAAGTGTTCTTGTATGTGAAAGTGGGGCAGGAAGGAGTGGCAATGGCTGTAGGTAGATTAGGTGGGTACCCCGACACTTCCAGAACTGTTACGTCCATTGATGAAACCCTTACACCATGAGAAGATCTCCTCTTCCACACGACTGTTTCTAATGTTAAAGTTCTAGGTGGGCAGCAGCATGCAGTAAGCACATTTTTGTAAACTCAGGATGTGTGAAACACTGGGTAGGTTTTAAGCTCAGGCATTGCACCAAGGATGGCTGATGGGGTCCTCTCGCTTCTCTGGGGAGTAGGAAGACTCTTCGAGGCTCAGCACTGTCCCCGCCATTGAGGACCTAGAGCATCTGTGGGCCCTGCCCACCGTGGATCAGCATGGCCTCCAATCGTCACGCCAACCAGACCCTCCCCACCCAGCAAATGCCCCAGGGCATGGGCTTTGAGCTCTAAAGCAATATGCGCAGGGCTAGCTCCAAGGGATATCACCTGGACCTTCACACAGCCACCTGCTCCTAGGGGGTGGGGTGCATGATCGGATGCTCTACAGTCGGTCTTGGATTTCTGAATGATTTTGAGCAAGGGGCCCTGTGTTCCATTGTGCGCCAAGCACTGGAAGTTCTGTTGTGGTCTTGGCTGTATCCTGACAGGAGCCTGCATTCCCCAGTCTTTAAAACATGTTTTGTATCCACATGGTTGTCTTGCTTTGCCTACTAGTACTTTCTTTTCATTAAGCAGGTTATCCCCAACTAATGTCATTATTCATTGATCAAGTTGTTCATTTATTACACTAATATATATCAAGCTTCTCTTGTATACCAGGAAGACCTGGATTCTAGTCCTGAAAGAGCTCACGGACTTTTGGATTCTTCCTTTACCATGGTTTTTATCAACAATAACTATCCTCACTTTTGTGCAGAATAACTGTGAACCCAAAAAGATGCTATTATACCCCACTACTAAACTGATCATTTTGTTATCATGTTACTCAACATCTTTGAAGGGAAGTTTTCTCTTTTTTCAAGTAAGAGATCATGAAACATGATTTCTTTTCAGTACTGGGACTTGAACCTGGGCCTCATGCATCCCAGGCCAGTGCTCTGCCTCTGAGCTGTGTCCTCGGCCCTTAACCCCTTATTTTATTTTATTTTATTTTATTTTATTTTATTTTATTTTATTTTGAGACAGGAGCTTGTTAACTTGCCCAGGCTGACTTGAACTTGCAGTCCTACTGCTTCAGCCTCTTGGGTAGCTGGTATGATGGGAATGGGCCACCATGACTGGCTAACCTGAAGCTTCCAACAGACACTAAATATAGCCAGCCCTCCATAGCTGTGGGTTTTCTACCCATGGATTCAACCCACTGTGGGTGGAAAATTTAAAAAAAAATTTTTTTTGAAAGAATAGGCAAAATAGACAAGCCTTTATTGAATCTTAACAAAAAAGGAAAGAAACAAAAATTACATACAATTAGAAATGAAAAAGGTGAAATCACAATGGACACTGCTGAAATCCAAGATTATTAGCAACTACCTCAGAAACCGGTATGCCAAAAATTGGAGAACTCACAAGAACTTATCTGTCAAGAGAGATCCTAATTGCCAAAATTGAACTAAAAAATCCTGAATAATCCAACCATAGGCAATGAAATTGAAGCAGTAATAAAAAAACCTATCAATTAAGAAAAGCCCAGGACCTGATGGATTCACCACCGAATTTTACAAAAACTTTAGGGAAGATCTAACACCACTACTCCTCAAGCTCTTTAATGAAATTGAAAGGGAAGTAGTACTACTCCCAAAGTCATTTCTGAAAGCTAGCAGTACTCTGATTCCAAAACTAGACCAGGATCCCACCAGAAAAGAGAACTACAGGCCAATCTCTTTAATGAACATAGATGCAAAAATCTGCAACAAGATATTGGCAAACAGAATGCAACAAATCATCAAAAAGATCATAAACCATGATGAAGAAGTCTTCATCCTAGGAATGCAAGGTTAGTTCAACATATGTAAGTCAATAAATGTAGTCCATAACATAAACAGAAGGACAAAAATCACATGATCCTCTCAGTAGACACAGAAAAAGCCTTTGACAAACTCTGACATCCATTCATATGAAAACCCTGAAGAAAAGTTATAGAAGGACCTTATCTAATCCAAGGAAAAGCTATTTATGACAAACCTACTGCAAACATATTAAATGGGAAAAAAACTGCAAGCCTTCCCCCTAAAATCAGGAACAAAACAAGGCTGCCTACTATCACCACTCTTGTTTGACATAGTCCTAGAAACATTAGCTAAAGAAATAAAAGGGATATGGACAGGAAAGGAAAAAGAAGTCCAAGTATCATTACTTGCAGATGATGTGAATCTTTATTTACAAGAGCCAAAAAATTCCACCAAAAGACTCCTAGAATTAATAACCAAATTCAGCAGTGTAGCAGGACATAAAATCACACACAAAAATCAATACTGTTCCTATACATTAATAATGAACTCACTGAGAAGGAAATCAGGAAAACAATAGCATTCATAATAGCATCAAGAAAATTATATACTATACTTAGGAATTAACTTATCCAAGAATGTGAAAGACCTCTACAATGAAAATTACATCACTCTGAAAAGAAAAAGATCAAAGAGCACATCAGAAAAGATATCCCCTTTTCCTGGATAGGCAGAACCAATGTAGTCAAAATAGCCATATCATAAAAAAATGATATACAGATTAAATGCAATCCCAGTCAAAATACCTATGGCATTCCTCACAGAACTAGAAAAAACAATCCCAAAATTCTTATGAAGACCCAGGACAGCTAAAGCAATCCTGGGTAACAAAAGAAAAGCCGGAGGCATCACAATCCCAGACTTGAAGTTATACTACAAAGCTACAATGATAAAAACAGCATGGTACTGGCACAAAAATGTGTGGATCAATGGAACAGAATAAAGGATGCAGAAACAACCCTAGGTGCATTCAGCCATCTGGTCTTTGACAAAAGGGACAAAACCATACACTGGAGGAAAGACAGCCTCTTTAAAAAATGGGGAAATTGGATATCCACATGCAGAAGATTGACTCTAGACCAATATATCTCTCACCATACACTAACTAAAATCAAAACAGATCACGGGTCTAAATGTTAAAACAGAAACACTTAATCTTCTGCAAGATAAAATAGGTACAACTCTTGAAGATATGGGCATAGGCAAGAACCTTCTGAAGAGAACCCCAGTGGCACAAGAAATAATACCAAGAACCAACAAATGGGATCACATCAAATTCAAAATCTTCTGCACAGCAAAGGAAACAACAACAGAGTGAAGAGACAACCTACAGAATGGGAAAAATTTTGTCAGCTATTCTGCAGGCAGAGGATTAACATGTAGTATAAGTAAAAAACTAAAAAAAAAAATTAGACTTCCCCCCCAAAAAAGACCCAATCCAAAAATAGGCAACCAAAATGGACACTTCTCAGAGTAAGTGCAAATGGTCAATAAATACATGAAAAAATGCCCAACACGACTATGAGAGAAATGCAAATTGAGACAACACTGAGATTCATCTGACTCTAGAAAGAATGTTTATAACTAAGAAATAAAATAATAACAAAGGCTGGTGAGGCTGTGGGGGAAAAAGTAACCCTTTTACATTGTTGGTAGGAATGTAAACTGGTATAACCACTATGGAAATCAGTAAGGAGATGCCTCAAAATACTAAAAGTAGAAATTCCGTTTGACCCAGCTATTCCCCTTCTAGGTATCTTCCCCAAAGAGTTAAAGTCATCATATTACAGTGATCCACGCATACCCATGTTTACAGTGCACAGTTCATAATAGTTAAGTCTTGGAAGTGGCCTATACGACCATCAACAGATGAATGGATAAGAAAACGTGGTGTTGGGCCGGGGACGTAGCTCAGCGGTACAGTGCCTGTCTGGCAAGCGTGAGGCCCTGAGTTCGATTCCCAGTACCAAAAAAAAAAAAAAAAAAAAAGAAAACATGGTATTTATGTATGATGGAGTACTACCCTGCCATAAAGAGAGATAAACTTGTAGGTTGTCTCTTCACTCTAGACTCAGGCTGTGGGCAGGGGTCATGTCAGGGAGGCCCCTAACCCTGTGCCCCATGCGAAGATAAGGAACAGCGCACTTGGAATCTGGGTTCTTCCATTGTAGTAGCTTTCTAAAAATAGAATAGACATATCAGATCCTTGTATGGACTGCTAGCTCGGCATAGTCTATACCTGAGAATGTGAAAATCAACATTTTAAACAACATCCAGGAGATGAAAGATTCTACTTAGAGGTTGTGTGCAAACCCACGGACATGTGCGTAAGCAGCTGTGAAGGGCTGACTGGTCATGTCCCAGTTTGACACTGGGGGTGGCAGGGCAGGGTTTCACCGTGCAGGACTCAGGCACCTTGCACGCAGAGCATGGCTGTCCCTCACCTGTGCTGATGTCACAGCAGAGAGGCCGTGTGCCTGGAAAGGTGGGAGCACGTGCTCAGGTTAGCAAATAGGAGGCCGCAGCGAGACCCTGCCGGCACGGTCAGAGTGAATTGGGATGGAATACAGAGCTTTCCAGGAGGACCCGGTATTTAAGGACTGAGCTCTAAGAAAATATGGGGAGACACTGATTTGTAAGGGCCCTGGAGCAAGAAACAGGCACTGCTGTGTCAACCATCGGGGTGAGGACAAGCAAGCGTGGGCCACCTGTGCCAGTCTCACTGTGGTGCTTGTTAAAGACACTAATTCCTCGCCTTCTTCCCCTCGAGTGTGCTGACTCGGGAACACGTGTTTTGCAACATGCTTCCCGGGTGATGTGTGGCCACGCTGAAGGCCAAGGGTCGGCTCTTCCAGGAGGCATCGAATAATCATGGTCTCCCAAGAGGACAAGGCCCTCGTCTTGTTCTCCAGCGTGTCCCCAGCGCCCAGCTCTGTCCACCAACTACAAAAGCTGCTCAGTGGAGAATTTTTAAGCAGGCAAATGAGAGGATGAAAGGAACCATCTTCTGCTCATGTAGTCCACTGTGTATCTTTCATAGTTCTTTTTATTTTGATAATAGAGCTACCGATCCCAGTTCTTCAGAATGGGGTGAAATATTTTCAATAAATCTATTTGGTGTTTTAAAAAATCCTTCCTTTCAAACCCTTAAAGGGCATTGTTGTGTGTGGGTCTCTCAAGCAAGTGTGTCTTCCTGACGATCACTGAGAGGCGCTGCCCTGGCGGGATGGCCCTGCATGCAGAGCATCCTTTTCAGGACCTTAATTAAGTTTGTTTCTGCCCCCGTGTGCTCCACTTCTAGACAGAGGACTTCAGAGCAGCCAGCATGGACTCTGGTGAAAACTTGGAGAACAAGCTTGAACGCCGCATCACAGCGCCGCGGTCCGAGGATCTTTCAACCCTTCCCTCTGACAGCAGTGAAGGCCGCGCAGAAACTGCAACCTGACCCTGGGCCCTGCGCCCCAGACAGAGGTTTATTCATAAAATGCACTCAGGCCCTTCTTCTCAAGTTCTTCCTCCCCACCCCATGAGAAAAAGGAATCATTCATATCTGACAAAAGGTCCGCGATGCCTTAGACGGTTTCCATTGTGAGGTTTTGGCACTGCTGCTGCCTCTGATCGGGTTTCTGTGCTGACCCCTCTTTCATCTGCTGAAATGGATTCTTTCCTTATTAGCTGGAACCTGCTCCTGCTCAGGGTGGGGCTCTGCAGGAACAAGGCCCCTGAACATGGTGCGGACCCTGGTGTCCCCGAAACTCGCTCTCACGTGGGTGCCCCAAGAGTGTGGCAGCAGAGTCTGTCTGGGGAAGGCTGTCACCACAGCACACGGGCCCAGAGCAAGCTGAGCACTGCCGCAAGTGTTGGGAGACCGCAGTGCAGTGTTTTCCAGGAGAGGACCGTGCTGCCGGCCCGAGGAGGAGGCCTGGAGCCCTCACAGGCGGCTTCAGGCTCAGGGCTTCTGCCCAGAGCTGCATCTCATTGGATCTGCTTCCAAGTTCCCTGGGAAAACGGGAGCTTATTCTGCTCCTAAAGACTTTAGAAATATTCATCATCTCAAATGTGAAGCCTGTCCCCAGGGTGGTAACCAGCATTCATGAGGAAGAGTCAGGGATTTATAGATTTGGGTGAGAAACAAACGACACCTTTATGTTCACTAACCTACCACTAAAATGTGTCATTTCTAAGACAAGTAGAAGTGATTCACAGCAGGATTGACAAAACCCATGATTTTGCTGGTTAGAAATCGGTTATTTTCATATCACATTCCAAGTGTTGAGGATAGCCTGAAACATTATTTACCGTGGTTTTGAAGTGGGGGTTGATTAGTCCTCAAGTGGAGCTGGTCTTCGAAGCATGAACAGAGCACGACGAAAGAAGCCCTTACATTCTCACAGCACAACGCTTTAAATACTCTGGTAGCTCTGCTTGATCAGTGTGTATTACTGATAGTTCATATATATTTGATGACAACACAGTATCTCTAGCAGTTCTTTCTCTCCTTCTCCTTCCTTCCTTCCTTCCTTCCTTCCTTCCTTCCTTCCTTCCATCATGCCTTGTATCTTCAGTACCGGGGGTTGAATCCAGGGCTTGGCCATAAGCTGCAGCTCTAGACCCTTTTTTTATGAGACAGGCCTTTGCTAAGTTGTTAAGTTGCCTTGCAGTTGAACTTGTAGTTCTCCTGCCTCAGCCTCCCAGAGTGCTGGGATTATAGGTCTGCACTACTGTGCTGGGCTCTATTTTATTTTATTCTATTTTACTTTACTTTATCTCCCTTTACATTTTATTTATTTTACTTTATTTTGATACAGGTTGCCTAAGCTGGCTTTGAACTTGCAATTCTCATGCCTCAGCCTTGTGAGCAGCTGGGATTACAGGGGTGCACCACCACACCAGGCTATTTCTTCTGTTTGATCTTCCAGATACCGAGAAGGGACTTGAGGTTTTTTGTGAATCCAAAGCTGGCATTCCCAGCTGGGGATGGCTGGGAAGCTTTGTCTATGGGTCGATGTGGATCGCGGATGACCGTGCGTGGATCATGCTGTGAGGAGCACAGAGGAAGAGCGCGCAGCCGCTTCCCGAGAAGCCTCGGCTCCTTTGTTGGAATAAGCAGGTCCTCACCGCCCTCCCTGCACCCCAAGACCTCGCACCTCAAGGAGGCGCCCGCAGACAGAGGAAACCAGAATGAAACTGTCCTTTGTCCTCCCCGTGGCTCTAGGTTTTGATCTCTGGCTCAGCAGAAGCGATGCCTGGCTACAGACATTGCTGCCAGCTGTGGAGCCCTTCATCCACACCTTGGCTGTGGTCGCAACACCCACGGGTGTGGCAGAGGGGCCCGGTCCAGTCTGCGGAGTGCCAGGCACACCGTGGACATCGAGGCTGCACTGCCTGGGCACTCACGCCCTTCTCCTCCCTGTGACACAGGCGCAAGTTAAAACTTCTACCTTCCTCAGGCCAAGGAACCTCACCCACCAGCTGCAGCCGGGGCACGAGCAAACCTTGTTCTGCTGCCACGACCCACTCTTCTTTTCCCTGCACCCAGCCGCAGCACGCCACACGCAGTCCACGTTCCTGTCCCCCCGCCCCGCTGGTAGAGGGAACCTGGCATCTACAGTGCGCCAACACTGCCCTGCTTCACGAGACGCTGTCATCGTGTCGTCTTCCTCGACAGCCTCCCCACCCCGCCCGTTTATAGATGAGGATGTTGAGGCACGGAGCTTAAGTGATTTGCCCAAGGGGGAGATTTGTTCAATCATAAAGATGGGCTTGAACCCTCCCACGTTGCATTCTGCCTTGAAAGGCAGGAAACACACACTTGAGGGGGAGAGAGCGCTGAATTCCACGTCAGATCCTCCTCCTGCTAATTCAATCCTGTCATTCCTAGTTATGGCCCTTTGGAGAAGCCACTGCCAGTCCTTCCTCTTTTGATATTTTTATACAGAAGCATTCCCTAGGCAAGCCACCCCACTGTCCCCCAAAGCGCGTGCCACCTGCCACACCCTGGAGTGTGGCTCCCTTCCTCCAGCATGGTGGGGAAGGGTGGCCGCTGCCTCTGGCCTCGGCTCTCCAGACCTTTGTCTGCTGGATTAGTTCAGGCTGGTGAGCGCTGCCCTCGTACCCACTCGCCATAAATGTTTCATGCTGCAGCCTGCAAGGCTGGCCTGGTCGTCGCTGGGGTTTATGTCTGTGGAACTCTCCTGAACATTTGCCGTGGTTTCTAACAGCTGCTGCGCGAAGCTCTGGGGATGAGAAGATCATGAATATTCAGGTGCAGCCACCAGAATGAACAGCCGTTAATAGAATAAATGCCTAAACAGTTCTGGGAGGCTTATTAAGACCTATTGGGGCCAAGATAAATAAATTCCCACTCTGACATGTTGCAACCACTGTCGCTTAAACACACCGGACCACCTCTTCCAAACTGGAGGAGGGAAAACCGTGTCAGCGCTCGGTGTGAACACAAAGAAACACCTGGGGCCTGGCAAGGCTGAGCTCTGGCAGAGTTGCTGGTGCCGCATCCTTGAGAAGCAGCAGGCTGTGTATTGTTCCTGCCATCAGGGTCACGTCTGTCTGTGCCAGGCTGGAGCTGGCACCACCCTGACCTGGGGGCAGCCCAGCCTGCTCCCTAGTCTGAACCCCTGATGGCACCGCATATGGCACTCTTCCCCTCCATGTTACCAAGCTGTAGCGGGAAGCAGGATGCTGATATGGATGTGACCTTCGAGTGGTCGCACCTGGTGTGTGGACAGGGCAGTCCATGGGGCGTGGCAGGTGCTGTCTCCTTTGCTGTGAGTGCTCAGGTGACGCTGGGCTGAGCCCAGCCACACAGCCCAGCTCCTCCACTCCCAGGTATCAGGTGAGGATGGAGGCAGGGGCTGAACCAGGCTTGTGACAGGCAACACAGGGTGATCTGACAAGAAACCACTGTCCACCCGGACAAGAGCCTTTGATGGCTTGTAAAGGTGACTAACATGATGGATGCAAGGGCAGAGCTGGCTTCTCCCTAGCTGTCAGGGCAGCTCGGCCACAGCAGCCTGTTCACCAGCGAGGGCGATTAAAACACACGGCAAAGATTCAGATTAAGAAACACAGTGAAAGATGAATTGCCACAATCCTCCTAACCCCCCTGCTTCATTCTTACCCCATTGTCCTTGGCACTGTCTGCAGCAGCTTTGGAGTCCTCTTTCCTGAGGGTCTTTATGAGGTGTGATCAAAAATATAACCAAAGCTGCTACTGAGCACCATCCGAAGGAAAGGTAGCTTGTAAAAACATGACGCTGTATCCCCATCCACCTTACTCACCAGGTCTGGCACCGTGCACTCCTGGCTCTTCCCCAAGGTCAAAATGACCAGGAAAGGTCAACACTGTGAATCGATTCAGAACACGGAGGGAGCCAGGACAGTGCAGCTAAAGACATGAAGGAGGACTCCAGAGCTGCTGCAGGAACCCACAAGAACAAAGGGATCAGTGTGTTTGAAACTGGGGGAGCACTTTGAGGAGGATGAATGGTAGTGTGTCTTTTACTACAATACATTTTAAAAGTTAAACATTCACTCTAGGTTTTGATCACACTTGTATTTTCCCACCTCTGAAGATATGGGGGTGGGGGCATCCTACTAAAAACTTGGAGTCAAAATAATTTTGGGGGATAAACAGCAAAAAACACACCGATCTCGGTGTAGCTGGGGAGGAACAGAGATCTAGGTGACTCAGACCTGAGTCTGAACTGTTCTGTGTCACTCCAGGTCTGAGTGACCACGGAGAGACACGTAAGCTCATCCACAGGCTAAATAGAGCGTAAATGCCTGGTCAAGGAGGCAGCTTACGGTCAGGGTTGGGGCGGTGGTGTTCATGCATGGATTCACTCATTCATTCATTCATTAACAATCGTGCGTTTGTTTCCTCCCTATCCCTTGTACCAATGACCTCAACAAGGCAAGGCTTTAAAAGTTCCCTTTTGCAGAGGTTCACTTCCTCCTTACACTGATTCAGAGGTCTCTGTGCTCCTCACGGGCTGGATGAAGCAGCACGGGCTTAGTGGCCGGGCAGGCGAAAGGGGAAAGTCTTAGGCCCTTTCTTCAGCCCCACGTGCTATGCTCTGTCAATTAGGAGTGACCTGGTTATCAGCAGAGGAACCAAATCTGTTTTGGAGCCTTTTGTGTCATGGTCCAAGTTCCAGAGAAACAGATGGAATAAATTAATTAGTCAAAGTCTGCGTGACTGGAGGGGCACTGATTCCCAGCAGCAGCCAAAGGGCAGGGGATGGGGGGTGGGGGACTGGTGGCAGAAGTGCCACAGAGGGCGCGGGAGGCCTGGCCTGGCCTGTGTGCAGGGCGGAGATGTGTCCTTCCTTTCCCAGCCCAGGAAGGGCTGGCAGTTACTGCTTTTCCCGGGGCAGGGCAGACAGTGACCCTGAAAATCTGTCCAAGGGGACCCTCTCTCAGAGGTGCAGCGGGAGGCCTCTCCTGTGCTCAGCTTCCCGGGCAGACTGAAGCAGAGGAGGCAGCTCAAGTCTCCCCGTACACTCCAGCAAGGGGGCTGAAGCCACTTGCTCCATCTTTTGCCACCTTTGACTCAAAAAACATATTTTGTGGTTGTGGTTAATTTAAAATTCATCTGAAGTGTGCCGAGAGGGTGGCAAGCAGGTCTTGGGGTAGGCCGCTGGCCACCTGCGGGACAGCACCTGGGCTGGCTCAGGAAGTGGGACCTCCAGCTTCTTGTCCCCTGTGAGGAAGGCGGGTGGGAGGCGGGGATGGGAGAGGAGGAGCCACAGAGCTGTCTGTGGACTCGGGGCTCCTGGTGTGCACAGGGCGGGCCGTGAGGCGAGCAGAGCCTCACATTCTCATCTGTAATTGAGACTGGTGTGTGCCTGAGAGCTCAGGCTGGAGGGCTAGAGAACGTGCTGCGAACCTGGGACAGAAAACCGGGGCTATCGTGCTTTTACTTTCGGACAAGAATAACTAAATCACAGAGTTTTAGAAGTTTCCTCTATTAGCTTCCAATTTTGAAAGGAGGTGGAACCCAAGCAAATGATCAGGTTTCCTGAGTGAGTGATGGGTAGGTGAAGAGGAGACTTGGGGTGCAGGGCAGGGGCTTCAGAACCGGAAGTTTCCAGGACGAGTCGGGAGGTTCTGCTGTGTGACATGAATGGAGAACCTCTTCGTGTGTCTCCACGAGGACGTCTCTGGTTAGTTCCGGGTCTCGCCCCACTGCTTGTGGTGTGTGGTTGTGACCCCACTGATAACAAGCCCCGGGTAAGAGAGGCTTGGTGTCCTGGGCATCCTCAGGTTACTCACACAGTCTGAGTGTGGGCCAGGTGCTCCACACTCTGGACACTGTCCCATGTGGCCAGCATCAGGCACTGGGTATGGACCCAGACTCTTTGTCCCAGTGAGGTGAGATTTGTGGTGTGCAGAGCGAAGGTGAGGGCCTCAAACTTGGGGCCCTTGGATCTGAAGTCTATTTTTAAGGTTAGGCTGTGGAAAGCATCAGGGAGCATGGGCTTCTCCGTCCCGTGTCGTCTGACGGACGAGTCCTGCTGTCAGACAGTCATGACAGGCAGCACCTCCTCCGGGCACCTTGCAGGAGACCTGTGCAGAGAGATGGCGCCCGGCCCTGAGGCTCAGTGGCGACCCTGTCCCCATCCCTCCGTCGCAATGAGCTGTAATCATGACTCTCGGGAGACTGAGGACCGGGAAGTGTGGTGTTAGCTGCAAAGTGGTGCACAGAGAACACCTCCCCCGTGCTGGCTCTCTGGATCTGACCTTGGGTGTGACCTTGGGTGTGACATTTTATAGATGGGTGACCTTGGACACCTCTTAAACCTCTCTAGGCCTCAGTTTCTCTCAGTGAAAGGGGGCCGGCGGCACTGATTCTGAGTAGTTTGGAAGATCAGAAACGCAATATTATCAAGTGTTTCATGAACTATGCAGAGCTATAAAGGCAGAGGCCTACTGCAACCACGTTTACTGCTTACTAATTTTAGTATCGATCTCATGCAGATTATAGAAGAAAGGAGCCCTTATATTAAACACCACGTAGGACCTAGAGCCTTTTTGTGCCCTGTAATCCTCATTTCCAAGACATGGGATGAAGCCTGTCTGAAATGAAACACTCTTCTCAGGCCTTGCACTTGAACTTAATCTGACTGTGGCCTCCTGAGGTCTGAGTTCCTCTGCAGGCAGCACATGAGTCACCCCAAGCTTTTCCACAGCAGTGAAAGTTGCAGTGATTTGATTTCCCCAATAAAGAGCTACTAGTGGAGATAACACAGAAGAGTGTCAGGCTGGGCTCTGGGGCCCTGAGCTCCCTCAGGACTCCCTGGTTAGCTGGACACACACAGGGACCCAGGGCTCAGCCTTGACTGTGGTCACCTCGTGGAGCCCGTGTGTCCTCTCAAGTGTCCCCAGCCAGGGCCGTGTCTGCAGAGCACCCCCTTGCTCACACCCCATGAAGCCCCAGGACCTGGAATTCCAGGAGCACAAACCTGCTACGCTCTCATGTCCCAGGCCAATCCAGGTGATGTCCGCTCAAGCACAACTCCCAGCCCGCCTCTGCTGTTCACCCTGTCCTTCCCACGCTGCACCCAGAGTCTCCTTTCAAATGCTCACGCAGGCCACGGCAGCTCTGCTGTGCTTGTTTTCACTACTGGCAACGGAACCCAGAGCCTTCACACTGAGCTGCATCCCCAGCCCTTTTTATTTTTTATTCTGAGAAAGGGTCTCACTAAGTCACTAAATTGCCCAGGCTGGGCTTGAACTTGTGATTCTCCTGCCTCAGCCTCCCCAAGTGCTAGGATTACAGGTGTGCACCACCAGGCTGGGCAGTTCTGCTGTGTTTTAATGATGTCCCCTGGATCTAGGTGTTCTGCTACCCTCACCGTGTCCATTTTCTAATCATGCTCGGCCATGTGCCTGATGGTGTTTTAAAAGCAGAGGGTGATATTGCTAGCAGCACAACTCATCATAGCTAAAGCTTGGAAGCAGCCTATATGTCCATCAACAGATGAATGGATAAAGAAAATGTGGTGTTTACACACAATGGAGTACTACTCTGCCATAAAGAAGGATAAACTTAAGTCATTTGTAGGAAAATGGGTGCACCTTGAGATTATATTAGGTGAAATAAATCAGACACAGGAACTTAAATGTCACATGGTTTTTCTTATATGAGAAACCCAGAGTATAAATAAAGAGCAAAAGAAAAGATAGATAATAGGAGGTAGGGAGACAGGTCTTTCTCCAACAGGAAGGGGACCATGAGATGGGGGGAGGGGATGAAAAGAGGATCAAGCTGTGCTCTGTCTGTGCGCTGGCTCCCCTTGAGGATGTGAGCGTCAAGCACTGCAAACAAGGATAAATAAAATACAAACAATGCAAGCGCAGGAGGCGCACCCTGCGGCTCTGCCACAGCCCACCCGGCCCTTCCTGCCTGCAGCTGGTGGCCGGCTCCTTGGCCTGTGTTCGAGGCCCTCACCTGTTCCCTCTGCTCTTTAGCTTGCCTCCGCTGCATGCTGGTCCCTGGACCGCTGCCCTTCCTTCCCCTTCTTGGTTCATACAGTTTCCTGCGTACCCATTCTCTACCTGCCCCCAAGACCCCAGAGAACCCCTCCCTCTGAGCCCGGGAGCTGGAGGTCTAGCTTCTTCCCTATTGGGCATGGAACTTATTGCGTCTCATTCCAGCCCTCATTACCTTCACAGAAACGCGAACTGTGAGGGTGGCAGGGAGGCAGCAGCACTCGTGAAGGTCCCTTCTGAGCCCCTCGTTAAAGAACATTATCCTATGATTCTTTTTCGTAGAATCCCCTCTACCCAGCCACTACCATTTCTATTTGTTGCTTTGCTTACTACTTCGTATTTGCTGCCTGCTGTACTGCAGCTCTCCTTGGGCGTAGACCGCACCTGTGTTTCCCGTCTGTTCCCAGGGCTTAGCAAGAGCGCCTGGCGCATAGCAACATCGACACTCGTTAAAGAAACAAACCCAGAATGAGGTGCCTACGGCTCTCTGCAGTGGACAACTTCACTACTCCAACTGCCTCCGTCCTCGCGGTTGCCAGCTAGCAATAACTGGACTGGATTTTAACACTGGGGCTTCACACGGAGAGAGGAAGCTACTGTGGCCAACTTGTTGGCCTTTGGGTTTGTCTGGCAGAAAAGTCATGGAAAAGTCATGCAATTAGTCTTCGCTTGCATTCTGGCAGATTTCTGTATGGGAGGCCCCTGACGAGTTTCCCAGTAAGATGTCTTTTCATGGTTTTAACAAAGTGGGTGTTAACAGCAGAAAGATAATTAACGAATTTCCTACATGAGTCTGTTTATACCGCTACTGTCACGGGTAATCATGTTAGTTTAAGAAAGGTCTTTTGCCTTGACTTTAAGTGTTCACACATGAAAATGTTGTCAAGTGTGAACTCTGGCTGCGAAATTAACACATGTTCATGTTCGTACTGGAGACGGCTCACAGCTACCGAGAGGGCAGAATGTAACTGATGTGTGGATTAATTGATCATATTGTTCAACCGCGCCTCTACTTACTTATTTTTTTTGTGCTTTCATTTTTCACTCATTCGATAAGTGCTTGAGTGCTGGTGATGCACTTGGTAGAGGGAGTGACGTAAGCAAAGACCCAGGAGGTCTGACCCCAGCCCTCAGTGAGAGCCCATTGCGCACAGACTGATCCCACACAGTGCACGGAGACGTAGATATGGAGCAGGCCACAGCGACAAAGGCCTAAACGCACAAAGGCTCTGCATGCAGGAAAGAGGCAGGACAGAGCTGAGAGATCCTTAAGCAGTGGAGTTGAGAAGACCTGATGCCCAGCTCGCTGCCAGGAGTGTGAGGGCGAACGAGAGGCCCTGAGTAGTTAGACGGCGATACAGTCCCCAGATTCCTCATTAGCCTTCCCTGGGGATTAGTAACCCGGTTTTCAATGTGTGCGTCAGCCCCCTGCCTCTCAGTCTTACTGCTCTTCATCCCGAGTGAGCTGAATTAATGGGGATCTTCACCGTGGTCCCTGTGGAAGCTCATGCTTCAGTGGGAGCCACCCAAACACCTCAGTCAGGGTTAGGGTTCTCTTTGCAGAGTCAGGTCAACACACACACACACACACACACACACACACACACACACAAACCTGGTGATAACCCAAGGCAGAAAACGCAAAAGAATTGGAAATTCTCCTGGCCAAGCGACTATCTAAAATTCATACAAACTCAATTGTACCCTGTGGTGCCTGGGAAATGAGGTAGACTGAAGGCTGTCACCTGCTGATCCAGAAGAGTGAACACCTGAGGGTCCTGTGGGGAGGGCACGGGGGCAGGGAGCTCAATTAAAGAAGGGTAAACTGAGGCCTGAGAGCTACAGCGTCTTATTTCTGTGCCGATGGCGGCACAGTGTCCTGGTGTCCCTGGGACCACCCCAGGGCTTTACTACCCATGGGGTCTGGGGCAGGGCTCCAGGAGACCTTCAGGCCACCCTTGCAAGTTTAGATGCCAACCCCTGCTTGCCTGCCTCGCTTTGGGTGGATTCTTGTGCACCCCAGGGATCTGGCCACCATGAGTCACAGTGTTTGAGCATTCAAAATCCCACGAAAGAGGAAACCTTGAAAGTTCACTTGAAGTTGATCTGGAAAAGGGAAAAAATGGGCTCAAAACTGAGGAACCAAATTGTGACCACCTCGATCAATGTGCGAAACGCTTCCAGCACAGAGAATGCAAAGATGTACAAATGCGGCTCACGCAGCAGACACAGTCTCTGCGCTCAGCAGACGCTGTCTCGGGAGGGCACTGAGGGCCTTGTTCCTCTCTGTGACGGGCATGTCTCATCTTTAGCATTTACCAAGAGTTGGCATTTTCATGAAAATGATCCAGATCACCTCGACACTTCCTGCCAGGGATCTGCCCTCCCAGTCACTAGCAAGACGGGCAGCAGAAAGAAAGCCTCAAGAGCCCCGTGCAGCCAGGAGTGCCTTTTCACACAAGCCTCGTGGATTTCCTGATTCTGTTGTCTTGGGAGTCTTCAGTGGGGCCTGGATTCCTCCAAGGACAAACTCTAGGTCTAGTATGCGGCACTCATCTTTGCTTCTGATTTCCATGCATTTCAGCATCTGGGTTTTCTATTGATTTAGATGTTTAGAGGAGATGATTAAAATGCCGCAACTCAGACATCGATCAGTTAACCTTCAAGGACAGAGCTCAAGGTATCGCTGACCATTATCTCCCTGCCTTATTCACTTGAAAGTGCGGCACTGTGTGTAGTTGATTGAAGAGCGGCCTCCAAAACACATCTACCTGGAACATGTGAATGGGATCTTTTTTGGGAAAAGTGTTTTGCAGTTGTAGTGAAGGATTTCAAGATGAAATTGTTCAAGTCCTAAATCTAGTGACAAATGTCTAAGAAGATAGACTCCTGGAGGAGCCGGTGCCAGCAGCCCCGCAGCTGAGATTTCGTCTCTTGCAGAGCCCAGAGGAGCCAGCCCCGCCGGGGTCAGTCACACTTCTGGGCTCCAGAGCCGGGAGAGGATACAGTGGTGTTGTTTAAACCCCGGCTGTGGTCATTTGTCATGGGAGCTTCAGGAAACAGTGACCCCTCCCTGGGCCCAGCAGCTCACTCCACTGCGGCCCATTTGCTCCAGTGCTGAAGGCATCCTCCTCCATGGCGAGAGCGGTTTATTCTCAGCTGATGATGGGCACCACGCCCCTGGCCAGCAGTGCAGTCACCATGCAGTGCATGACGTTAGGAAGCAGCCACCATTGCTGGCCACGGAGCTTGACGTGCATTATCGTGTTCCGCCTTCAGAGGAGTGGGCCCCATTGTCTACCTCCATCTTCTGAGAGAGGAGAGGTGCTCCGGGGTTTCCCTCGTGCGAGATTAGGAGAGCGCAGGGCTGAGGGCAAGGCTGAGCTCTGAGCTGGACCAGCCTCTCACCGAAGTCTCCTCTCCAAACATCCCAGGGCTGTAGGGAGGATTGGAATGTCCCTGGAGGACCGAGGCCACACCAAGCCGGACTTCGACACTGGTGGATGCATCTTCAGACGTCTGTGTGTCTTCTTAGATTCTAGGGGTCTTCCACCTGGGCAGGGGTGGGGGTCAAACCCAGAAAAGGACTCTTCGGATGAAGGACTTAACCCTGACTCTGATTTAATCCCTCAAACAGATTATGAGGAAAATCCTGTCTGCAAGCCATAGATTATGAAGGTTGATTGTGAGAAGAGAAACCATCAACATTAAATTTCAGAATCTATTTAGTTAATGAATCACTTGACATTTCAAAAAGTATTTTTGCAGCAGAACAAAAATGTTGTGAATAGCTCTCTAATCTCTGTGTAGGAAGGATTTTTTATGCTTGAAATTGAAGGAAGGAGTCATGAAGGAAAGCTCAGATAGGTTGAGTACATAAAAATTAACAACCATGTGTCAAAAGTATTTTAAATAAAATTAATAGGCAAGCAAACATCTGCTGCCAGTATAAACCAAGACTCAAAAGCCTCAACATATAAAGGTTTTGATAAGAAAAATAATTCTGTTGGCCAGCAGGTCCATGCTGAAGGCAATGGTCTGTCACCCTGTGTCCATGAGCTGAGACAGTGACTGGCTGTCTAAGTGAATTTAGGAAGGATATTCAGGGGCAGGAGACTCTCCTCACCAAACGCTGCACCCACAAAGTGCCGCGAGCTGTAACTCGCACCAACCGCGACAGTGAACGGGGGCATTCGCTCAGGGCTCAGGGTACACCAAGCCCTGTGCCGAGCGACAATCTCCTCACCTCCTCACCTGAAACAGTGCCGGGGCTCGGGGAACCCGCCGTTTCTATGTTTACAGGAAGTAACTCACCTAACACGATCAGACCAGCTCCTACAGCCGGGACTCACGTCCAGGTCTGTCTGTCTGTCCCAGTGTAACTTCCTGTTCTTAATGGCCCTTGTGTCCTGTCCCTAGGTGCTGGGACCCTGCTGTCAGACCCTTGCACCTCTCGTCGAGCCTCACAAGTGGCTTCTGGTGGGCGGCTGGGAGTTCGGTCGTTAGAAGGCCAGACTTAGCCAAGCTGGACAGCCTGGGCAATGCTTTGCTCCCCACATGCAGACTCCTCGCCAGGGGACAGTGCGGAGAGGATTCAGCGTTTGGAGGTGTGGGGCGTGGTACAGCGCCGCACGTGGAGGTGTTCAGGAAGCAGCGGGGACTGCCGCATCGCACGCGCTCTTGCCTCGGGTGTCCTTAGCACAATGTTTATTCCCTTCCGCTTGGCACTGACTTCCCTTAGGAGGAAGCCATCTTTGGGAAAAGGCTGTGAGATTGGTAAGGCTCTGTGATCTGGTCATGTGAGGTTGTGACCCAGCCTTCAGCAGCCCCAGGAAACAGTGCAGGCAGCCACATCTGAGGACAAGATGGTCCCTCCTCCTGCAGGGCAGGGGGCGGAGGATTAGGGGCCGAGGCTGAGGTGGGCCAGTGAGAGCTCTGTGCAGGATCAGAGTGCGGTGCGCTTGAAACTCCTGCTAGGGGAGGGTCCTGCTCTCATGTTCCTCGGCGGCAGTCGCCTTTCCCTCCACACTCCAGTGGTGTCTTCCCAAAACCTACTGAACCCACAAATGCCTCACATGAACCTTTACGTTGATGATAATGGCCACTTTCAGGAGCAGGTGGACTCAGCCCTGGTCAGAGATGGCATTTCTGGGAGGAGCTGGGGCTGGGGTCACCCTAAGAGCGCAGCCCTGCCAAAAACCCTTGGGACCCTTCAGACTCCACTGGGGCAGGAAGCGGGTTCCTGCTGGCTATAGGGAGCCAGCGCTGCCTGTGTGTGGCCTACTGCACTGCCCCCTGTCCTCCACACAGTGTGTGCTCTGCAGGACGCTTGAATAACAGGAGGACAGTGAGGTCTGTGTCTATGTGGCCCAGATGCTCGGGGCGTAGAAGGTCACAGAAGGTCACAGAACCATGTCTGGGGTGCAGGGCAGGGGCCAATCTGACCCCAGAGTGCTGTTGTCCCTGAGTGGATGGGAGCAGAGGACCAAGCAGGTGGCCCCAGTCAGTGGTGGCCCGAGCCTGAATCTAGCACAGCATTTGCCACGAGGCTCTCTGAAGAGCACAGGGTTCTCCGGGCTGTGGTCACCCGGGGATGGGGCTGCCCTGGCAGAGAAAAGTGTCAATGATGGTTCACTCTGGACGGGCTGCTGACTACACGGGCGGGCAGTTTGGGGTCAGAGCAGAGGATGATGGCCAGGACGCCCAGAGGAGGGGCTGAGCCGCCACAGGCAGCATGCACCCACCCCGCAAAGGCACCTTGGACGCCTCTCAGTTGGAAGAGATTCTGTCCAGATGGAGTCCTCTGCCTGCTGGCAGAGGCAACAGCACCGTGCGGCTGTATTCGGCTGTGCGGTTCGTGGGGAAAGGGACTCTGTTGATGTGCCTTTCCCAGCACGCACAGCAGCTCTGGTTTCTCCTCCCACACTGGACACTAGCAGTGGACATCAAATCTCGGAAGGGCGTCGGGGCAAGGAGTGAGTTGGGTGAGGGCTCGTGCCCAGCCCTGTGCATCTGGCCGGAGGCCAGGCTCTGACTGATTTGCATGCACGCTGCATCTCTGGTTGGTGAAGCCAAACTTGCCTGTCACCCTGACGAAGCTGGCCAGGGCTGCAGACCAGGGCTTCCACAGGCAGGGAAGTCCAGAGAGGGCAGCGGGCCGTCCCTGGGCTTCACACCGTGTCTGCCTGTGCGCTGAGCTGGTGTGAGAGCAGCAACTCAGGTGCAAGAAGAGAGCGCCTGCGGTCCAAGCGACCTCGAACAAATGTGTCCTCCCCTACGTGGCTTTGTCTTGGACGCTAGCGCCTCACACCAGCGTTCACTCGACACCCCCACTTTAGTCAGCACAAATGTGGGGCTGAACTAGCCCAGGGACGGCGTATCTCATGCTGCTATCAGTTTTCTGCCAGAAGAGCATTTTGGGACACGAAGTCCTTTGTCTCCTTCCAGAAGCTCGGCTTAGTGACATTACATGAATGACTACAATGCCAGAGCATGTTCTACACTGCTTTGAGCCATAATCTAGAAAAGGGAAGAGCTTGGATTGCTGCCAGGGCATAATGATTTCAGTTCTTAAGAAAATCCAGCAACCATTACGCTACATTCAATATTTTCTTACTGTGGAAATTTAAGAATCGACTCTAATCAAACGCAACCCCACCCCTACCCCCTCCCCGCCCCAGCCTCCATTTCACTTTGGTTCCTGTGACTAATCGGCCTCCCATGTCTGTTTTGGTTTAAAAAAATAAATAAGTTTACAATATGTTTTAAAAAACTGGGCAGAATCAGACAATTGTATATTTTAGAAAATGAGGCAAAATGTAAAACAGGCTAATCATGATTCCAAATTCAATCTGCAGGTCCCTAATTGATCCCATCCCAAAGGTAACATTCAACGTTAATTGACGGGCCGAGATGGTTACAATTATGTGAAATAAAACTCGGCCTGCTGGAAATGCCGCGTCTTCTCACAGCGCAGGGACCGCCAACTTTTACAAGGCTTGATTGCGAAAGGATGCAACCATTTTGCTTGTATTTCCTCTCTGGGTTTGGCTGTCCATGTGCGGTGAGGTCCCCACGTCCTGGAAACGCAGCGGGGGCCTTGGGAATCTGAGGGCCTCAAGTTTCCCGGTGGGGAGGCCTGCAGATGGGGCAGCACGGCAGGGTTTGCATTGTGAGTCAGTTGAAAAGCCAGAGAGAAAGGGAGCAAGGCGAAGGCTTACAGGTCCGTGTTTGTTGGCAGAGGACTTTTCCGGGCGATGGCGGCCACACACGTGTGTGTGCTCGGCCTAGAGAGGACACAGATGTCCGTGTGTGGCGCCCAGCAGGGGGCCAGCAATGCTGGCCCTGGGACAGCTGTAGCCTCCAGCATTCTATAGGATCCCAGAGCCACCTCCACACTGCCCAGGATCAGCCCTCACCCTGCTCGGCCCTAGGCCTTCTGCCCAGAGCACCCAGAGCGGGGCAGGAAGGAGGTCGGAGGCTGTAGATGCCACTGAGAGGAGGCCAGCGACTGCAGACACCTGTGCCTCCCCTGCAGTTTGTGTCATCCTCCCTCTGGCTCAGCAAGTCTGGTGACAGGGCCCCAAACACCGTGTCCACCAGGATGTGTGTCCCTTGATGTCCCCACTGGCTCTGGCTTGGCGGAGCTCTGAGCCTCTCCTGGTGGCATCCACCCTGCCGCCTCTGAGTCCTGTGGCTGCCGGAGAGGACTGAGACTTCCGTGGCTCCCACACCAGAGCCTGGACCGTGACCACAGCTGTGTCACGCACCGCGTGTAGAGCTCGAGTTTTCCAGGGCTGGTTTTGGCCCTAGCTTTCTCCTCTGTGTGGCAGGGAGTGGGCCTGGGTAAGCATATGTCCACTGAAGGCAAAGGTCTTCCAGTGCACCTGGGCAGACCACAGGGCCTGAGCAAGGCACCGGGGCTGCTTGGGCTGTTCAGCTGCTCGAGATGGAGGGAAGGGACAGCACGGTGTGCACTGCGCCGACACCAAGTGCACCTTGTTGGCCCTCGGCCCGCACCCGGAAAGGGCCCCAGACCCCGTTGTCTGATGAGCAGAGAATAAGGGGATATTCTGCTTCCTGTTTTCATAGACACGAGAAGGGGGCTACATGAGGTGCAGACCACCTTCTCCAACGCAGTCCTCCTACAAGAGAAGAAACCCAAGCCTGGAGGGGTGGCCTTCTCCTAAGTGACCGGTGGCCAGCTAGGGGCGAGGAGGACCAAGGGGTTCCCAGGTCACACCCCAAGGTCCGGAGCACAAGTTGGAGCAGAGACGAAATCGTGAGTTGATCAATGGCAGCACAGAGGCAGGGCGGGGTAGGAGGCCCGGGGCAGCTGGGGTGGGCACAGCCTCCTGCAAACCTGATTCTAGGTTGCTCCCATGTCGTCCCCTCCTTTCCCTTTTCCTCATCCCCCTGGGCAGAGTGGGGAGCTGTCTGGGACCAGGAAGGGCGGCAGAGCCTTGCTCAGAAAGGCCTGGGCTCAGCCCTGCTCTGCTCCCGCCTGTCTAGTGAAGGTGAGGACCGCCTGGGCGCTGGAGCCTCAGTTTCCTTAGGCGGTGGCTGCTTGGAGCCGTTGTGAGGCCACGAGAAGCCAGGGACGTCCCCGAGTGTCACAGGAGTGCAGTGACATTCACTGCCCTTTCCTCCCCCAACTTCCACCTGAGAAGCCCACCTGAGTTCCTGTCCACACCTGGCATTTCTCCCTCTGTGCAGGTATCTCAAGATGACATGTGCATTCAGATAGGATCTTTCTGGAATAACTGATGAAAACTTACATTTTATATTACATATAATTGTATATTTTATATATCACGTAACAAGTTTGTCCATAGCAATATGTGTTTTCTTTTCTGCATTTGTTTTTTGTTTTATCTTGTTTTGTTGAGACGGGGTCTCACTATGTATTCCAGGCTGGCCTTGAACTCACGATGGAGCCCAGGTTGGCTTCAAACTCACACTGATTCTCCTGCTTCAGCCTCCCAAGTGCCAGGATTAAGGCATGGTGTGCACCACCACACCTGGTTATATGTTTTTATTATTTAAAATAATTTTTTTGTTAAAAAGACACATAAAATCCTGTAGTCAATAGGTGAAGTCAACAGGACCTGGGCCATGGACACAGCTCAGTGGCGCAGTGCCTGCCTGGCAAGTGCAAGGCCCTGAGTTTGATTCCTGGTACCCCCCCCAAAAAGAAGCAGGGGTCCTGTCGAAGCTGGTGGGGTGCAGCTACCTGGAATCATCCATAATGGAGGTCACAGACTCAGTTATACCGAACCCCAAAGTTGGACGTTGCTATCTAATTCCACCACATTGGACCCAGGACTGAAGCATCAGAATAGAGGCGCTGCTGGAGTGGGCCCCCAGTCACTGTTGTACTCGTGTTTTAGGCCAGGGACAGTCTTCGGCCAGTGGCACGGTGAGAGAAAGTGGGGCCCACGTCTGTGCCATCTCCCTCCACCTGTGCAGCTGTGTTGCCTGGAAGTTGCTAAGAGTGGCGTCTCTGCGGTGGCTCCGATACTGGCCCCAGGCACAAGACCCACCCACGTGTCTGCATCCAACACCGAGAACACCACAGCAGCACCGACAACCCTGCTCCCAAGTCCACTACTCCGTGCGTGTGTCGGGTGTGGAAAGAGAGGATTGCAACCAAGGCAGGTCAGTGTTCTGATAGACAAAAGACAAGGGACGGAAACCTGAGCACAGTGTCATGAAGACTTCCTGGGGGGAGTGGGCCCCAAGATGGGCCCGCAGCACAGCGGGACAGAGCACTCAGGTGAGGTGTGGGGTCCTGTGCTGGGCACGCCAAGGCCTTGCGGTCACAGGAGTGAGAACAGGTGAGTCCTTCCCTCTGGAGCGCTCTTCCTGGGAAGCAGAGGGTGGCAGGTGGAGGCACTGCCCTACTCAAAGAGCTGGAGGAGTTTGGGGTTCAACACTCAATTCAGTGTTGAAAACAAGACAGAATGGAGCCCGAAGTCTGGGTGAGGTGGAGAACAAGAGAAAGATCAAGAGCTAAATGAGCATGCATGTGTGTGTGACCACACATGGCTGGTGTGCAGTGCCGGAGGATGAACCGTGCCCTGAGGATGGTAGGGAACCCTGCGGGGTTCTAAAGAAGGGGGAACAAGACAGCCAATCTGAAAACAAATCCTCCTGCAGGGTCTTGCTTCAGACCCACTTCCTACACCAGCATGATAATCTGAACAACAGCAAGGGACGGATTTATTTGGACATGCAGAGAGCAATGGAGATACACATTCAGTTCTGGTGCCTCAGAGATGCTGAAGTAAAGGGAAATATCTAAAGACAAAGAGGAGGAATCTTAGGTGAGTGGCTCAGATCCAAAGCTCACTGGTCTTGAAGAACCACAGTGGAAATTGGCACCAGCACATTGGTGGAGAGACCCTGCAGGAAGTTGTTCTGTCCATTGTGTCTTAGAGGACATCAGAGGTCGTCATTGTCATGGAACTGGGCCTGTGTGCACAGCACATGGGTGCTTGTGGACCTGCAGTGCACTCCCATGGAGGCCATCATAAAGGCCTGAAGCCATCTTGTCCTGGACAGGCTTCTCCCTTTACTACTTCCTGGCTTTGATTGGTTTGGATCAGACATAAATGATTCTATCTTGTTTCTAGCAACGTTCACGTCACATTTCTCTCTTAGAAAAATAACTCTGCAATGCAAAACAACCTGGCAACTGGAATGAATGAAAATGAATGGGGGGGGGGACCGAGCAGCCTTACTTCACTCTGTGAACCTCAGTTTCTTCATCTATGAAGTGGGAGTATTGTCCACCCATGAGGGCACTGTGACATTCCATGAGGCCTACTGGATCTCACAGCTGTCCTTCCCCACATCTATTTGCTCTCTCTGTGTGCTGGGTGATTTCAGGTAGCACCTTTTGGAGAGGAATCAGGGTGGGCTGAGCAGCTCTAGGGCTGCAGATGGTGCCCAGGGAGTGGGCATCCTGCCCACACTCAAGGGAGCTCGCAACAGCTGCTGTGTTTTGAGGGAGCATTCTGTGAGGGAAGAGATGGTAAAAACATTGCTACTTGGAGCAGAAGATAGAGCCCTGGTCAAGGGGAAGCCTTCATTTCAGGTGTCACCACCTGGTAGAGCTTTGAGGAGGATAAGAAGAGAGATCTAAAGAGACAAGAAAGAACAGGAATTTGGAGTTCTGCAGGAGAGAGCAGGTATGCTGAGATGTTTAGAACGGAAATGTCTAATTGCTTAGTAGAGACTCAGGCATGTGCTCTTCTGTTCTATTTTGAAACTACCCCTCACCATTCCCCTATGTTCTTAGTAAACTGTTCAGGAGCGGCGATGTTTGGGTAAATCAAGGGGAAACAGCAAAATTTTGTAGTTCAGTCCTCACAGAACAGAAAGAAGACAACACATATAGGAAGGTGTGATGGTTACTCTTGGTTGCCAACTTGATTGGCTTGAGAGACCCAGGGGATTAGAAAGCACACTTCTGGTGGATCTGGGGGGGGGTCATGGAGTCATGACCTTGGGATCTATATATGGTCCTTGAACCCTTCCTCTATGGAACTGTTCCTCTGTTCTGCTTCCTGATCACCATGAGGTGAGCAGCTTTTCCCCATACGCTTC
The DNA here is from genome assembly GCA_028451465.1 of Erethizon dorsatum. Classification (NCBI taxonomy): domain Eukaryota; kingdom Metazoa; phylum Chordata; class Mammalia; order Rodentia; family Erethizontidae; genus Erethizon; species Erethizon dorsatum. The sequence goes on from CM051829.1 coordinate 127,118,073, forward strand.
CACCATGATGTTCCTGCCTTGGGGGCCAGTTGGCCATGGACTGAGCCCTTTGAACCATGAGCCAAAATACACCTCTTGTCCTTTAAGTTGGTGTCAGGTATTTTTTTTCCAGTAAGAGGAAGTTGATCAATACAGAAGGGGAAGCAAGAATGTTATCTAGATTTAGCAGAAAAAAAAAAAAAAAACCCTGAGTAACAAGAGATAAACAATATTTAAACTCTGGAGTACAGAGTTAGAAATATTGGGGAGAGTATTAGCTTTGATTTGGAATGGGGTGGGGGTACATCTCAGCAATTTTATTAGACTCTCAAAGGACAGAAGTGATCCCAGCTGATATTTGTGTTGCATAGGGAACTTGTCTTAATCATTCCAAGAAGTACAAGAGCATTAGGAAAGTACTGTGGCTTTTTTGGGGAAAAATACCACACAGGTGCTTAAATTAGAAATGTACCTATTTTATCCACATCTTAAAAGTGCCATCCATCTATCCATCCACTCACCCCATCCATCCATCCACCCATCCATCCATCCACCATTTCTCTCTCTTTTCTCATTGCTGTCTGGAGCCCAAACTGATAAAGGAAGTGGGGGCAAAACAGGAAATCTTCTTCTGCTCCTTAGAATTCCCACCCAGATGTGGAGCTATGAAGTACTCTAGCCACTTCTCATGTTTTACTAAAGAGCTTCCTTAGCACTACCCACACTGCCCATAGCATCACACTAAACTAGCGTGATGGCTTCTTCCTTCTCCACTGTGGTCTAGATATGGGTTTAGGATGTAAGGATTTATTTAGAATTCATTTCTATCCATCTTAAGGAGCTATAAAATAACACAAAGTATATTTCAAACCCAATGATTGCCTTCACAATATTAATATATGAATAACTTGTATAATAAATCCCCTCACCCAAATTATATATTTTTCGCCTCATCAGCCCTTAACAGAACACAAACTTTTTTTTTTTTTTTGTGGGTACCGGGGGTCGACCTCAGGACCTCACGCGCCAGCGGGCGCCCCTGCCGCTGAGCGATATCACCGGCCCCTTTTTCGTATGTGGGTTCCGGGAGTCGAACTCGGGCCCTCGTGCTTGCCAGGCAGGCGCGTACACCACTGAGCCATCTCACCGGCCCCAGAATACAAACTTTTTTTGTGGAAAGAATCCCAATTACATATTTTTATTTATCTTTATCTCACCCAAATAATTTGCATGTATGGCCTTTGCTTCATTCCTGAGTAACTAATCCTCCTAGCATGGGTTTGAGGTGGTGTGGGGAGCAGACCTCCGATGACAGGCCCTCAGAGTTTAATTTCTAAGGTGCAAATGAATGACCTGAAGCTGCATTTCTGGAATGGGGCTGGGAGCGCAGCCGGCCACTGTGCGGGAGCCTGCGGTTACGTAATAAAGACAGAGGCCACACAGCGAGAAGCACCTGCAGCCGTAATGACCAGTGTGCCTTCCTGTCCCTGCGTGTCTCTAATCCTCCAGGTACCCCCACTTAGCTGCACCTGTGGCCCAGTCTTGGCCCTGCGCTGGAGTTTAGGGGACTCCAATCAACCAACAACTCAGGTTTGCACCCGATACCCTGGCCATTCTGGGGCGTGCTCCTTCCTGACCTCCTGGTTGCGTCCGAAGTCCACTTTCCTCAATGCCTCTTCTCCCTCCCCCGGCCTGGCCCATCTGCCTGTCTGGACATCGCCAGTGCTGCTGGAAACCCTGCTGAAACCGAGAGGCTGCTTACAGCTGGGCTTCCAGCTCCCACTGCCTCTCGCCTGCACTTCCCCGCCAAACATCTCCTTCCTTCGTCTCCTCTCACTGGGGTTTGTTTAACCTCTGTCTCCAGCCCAGTTTTCATCTCTTATTTGAAAACTCCTGTGAGTCAGCCACAGTACTAAGTCCGTGGATAGAAGGACAAATGAGGCTCGTCGCTGGGCATCCCCAGCCTGGCAGGAAGACAGCCGGGAACGCGGACCAGCTCACCCCGTGGACGAAGTCCATGCATGCTATGGGCAAGAGCAGGAGGGAGCCTGTTCCTGGGTTCTGGACAGTGCCACAGAGGAAAGCCCCAGCCTCTGAGGATGGCAAGGGTGCTGCGGAGCTGAGTGCAACGAGCAGCTCGGGTGGGAGCCGTGGAAAGCGCGTGTCCTGCTAAGGCATTTGAAGCAGTGGGTGGGAGGTGTGGTGTGGGCGGTCTGGGCCAGTGCTGACCTCACACAGCATTAAGGGCTTCAGCCATGGCTGGGGAGAGAAGAGTGCTCTCAGGACACCAAACCCAGTGTTTGTTTGCACAATAGTAATACAATATGTGCTTGTGTAATAACTGACATTTCCCAAAGCGAGTTTCCCAGGATGCTCCGAGTGCCTCTACCATCTGTGGCCAAATGTTTGGGAACTGCCAGGTTGAGTTGAGTCACCTGCTCCTCAGGCCCGAGTGACTGGGAGCTTCCTGGGCACCTCTGATCCCCCCTTCCCTCTCCTCGAACAGTGCAGGAGGCGAGAGTTTGGACCCACACTGGGGACAGAGTGAGGCTACTCTGCACCGTCCTGTCCTATGCCTGCCACCCCGCCTGCTGCCGAGACGTTGATCTCCGAGGCTGGGCTGACTCCTGACAGTGAAGCCCGGGCAAGGGGTGGCCAGGGTGAGCTTTGTAAGAAGGAAGGAGGGACAGCGGCAGGGGCAGGAGCAGGACCAGAGCTCCCGCGGAAACAGCACACAGGGTGGGGCTGACTCCCAGACGGTGTTCTAGGACTCAGCTTAAAACATCTGGGCAAAAATGATTGCAAATTAGCATCCCCAAGCCCTGGCAGGACAAGACCCTGCCTCAGCAGTCTTGGCAACCCCAGCGCTGTCTCTGGGCACAGAAGGTGCTTCCTAAGTGTGTTAGGTCAAGTTTGGGTTTCTCTCTGGGCTCAGTCTTCTATTAGCAGGTGTGTTGGTGTCTGTTGATATTAAAAATTACTTTTATTAGCTGGGCATGGTGGCACATGCCTGTAATTCCAGCACTCAGGAGGCTGAGGCAGGAGGATCACTGCGAGTTCGAGGCCAATCTGGGCTACATTGTGAGTTAGAGGCCAGCCTGAACTACTTAGTGAGACTCTGCCTCAAAAACAAAAACAAAAACAAAAACAAAAACAACAACAACAAAAAAACCATGTTTCTTTGCAAAATAGGTGTCTGTGGGAGGCTGGATTGTGACAGGTTTACATCTTGTTCTTTTTTATCTGCATCAAATATTTTATTATGGGGGAGAGAGTGGTGGCACATGCCTGTAATCCCAACACTCAGGAGGCTGAGGCAGGAGGATCACTGAGAGTTTGAGCCCAGCCTGGGCTACATTGTGAGTTCAAAGCTAGCCTAAGCTATATAGAAAAGACCCTGTCTCAAAAAAGAAATAAAACAAAAAACCCAAAAATGTTTTATTATAGCAAATGATTACTTTTGTAATCAGAAAGCAACAGTGACCTTTCTGTAACAACTGGGGTCAATGAGATGGGCCCAGTCTTCTTCTTCCTGTGGTGGGGACCTCATGGGACCCTCAAGGTCTTCTGCTCTCACATCTCCCAGCCGCGTCTGGCACAGCGTCAGGCACACAGCGCGTGGTCCACGCATCCCCGTTCACTTCCCCTGGAAGACCTTCTCAGGGCCACTGGGGAATGGTGGGTAGAAGCCACCTGGACATTGTTGGGTCTGAAGGCCAGGTCAGCCTCGGGGCCCAATCTGGAGATCTTGGGGACCCCACTGACCCCACAGGAGAAGCCTTGTGTGGATGGAGGGCCCTTGCTGCTTTCCACAGAGAGTGTCGGTGCGTGGAGCAGAAGGCTGTGTGTGATGGATCTCAGCTACACAGAAGACCCAGAAATAACTGTGGAGGGAAGAGAATCAAGCCCTTACACCCCAGCACCTCTTGGGCCCTGCTGCGACTTTGCACTGCATGTGTCTTAATGGAGGGAAGGTGCTACCAGGCTGGCGGTGGTGGAAGGCAGCACCAGCACCACGTGGAAACAGAGATGCATGGGCCCGAGTGAATCCTGGGACACAGTGCAGGGACAGCTGCCTCTTCTCTCCTGGAGAAGCTCATGGGCTGTTTCCTCACGGTCTGCTTGCCAGGGACAGCGCTGGTGGCTGCCACCCTGAGCGAGTGGTGGCGTGAGGTGGCCAGGCTACATGGAGACCTAAACAGTGGGAGTGGCGGGGCCTAGAGGCTGGGAGGAAACAGGGAGGGAGATAGCCACATGCAGTCACGGGAGGGACAGCGCAGGACACGAGTGCATGAGACACCTGGTGTCACACTGCAGGGGCTGGGCAGGTTCAGAGGTCAAGGCCATGCTGTGCTCAGAGCAGGGCATGGTCACTAAAAGCCCTTCACGCCCAGCAGCCCTTGGACCTGGAAATGGGACTTCACCTGGACATGCAAGACTGGCACAGCAGGGACTGGATTCCCGGCTCACAGGGCAGGCTGAAGCTCATGTGTCTGTCACTAACTCCTGAGTCCCCAAACCCTGTCCACTCTGGCTAAAGGAGCAGCACCACGTCCTTCCTTCCTGCGGCCTCCTCTGCCCCACAGTTCCCTCCTACATCAGCAAGTGTGGGGGCCACTCAGTGCCAGGCACGATGGGCAGGCCGGTCCCCTCCTCAGGGCCCACTTCCCTGGGGGACTCGGACCTGGCAGGGCAGAGTGCCGGCGCCGTGGTGCGTGGCCTTGGCCAAGTGAGGCAGGCGCCTGGTGTGGACAAGCCTTTGACAAATGCCAGTGCTCAGGCAGATGGGGCCCAAGAGGAAATGTCAGGGGCAGAAAAGGAAGAGAAAGGAGGAAGAAGCAGCATCCGCACCGCACCAGGCACAGTCTCGTATGTTGTTTCACTGCATTTGCGCTGTGACCCTAGCGGCGGCTATTTTTATGCTCACTGGTGTTTTGTAGATAGGAAGTGGATGTTCCAGGAGGGGTGAGGAGCTTGTCCTGGGTCCCTCGACAGTCGGTGGCAGAGCTGCTGGCCTGGGCCTGTTTTTCTCCTGCCCCAGATTTCTCCTGTGGCCTCAGGAAATTCATCATCCACCCCGGAGACAAAGGGCCGGGCGCATGGAGGCAGCCCCGGAACACATCCAGGCTCTGCTGCCAACCCCACCCCCATAAATATATTTTTCAACAATGAGGCTTTCTCTGCAAGTTAGTGATTTTATGGCTCTCAGCAAAAATCTGTGACACCAGATGTTAAATGCAGCAGGAGAAAGTTATTTTCATCGCTGGTGAAGTCTTTCGCAGAGCACCGAGCCTGGTCACATATCTGACTCCAGGCAACGTGTGATCTGATTTCTGTTCACAGAGAGGGGCCGGTGAGGGGCTGCAGAGGCACACATGGCTGGGGGCCCTGGGCATTGAGTTCAGGGCAGCTCCACCTTACCGGGTCTCTGACTGCCTGGTAAACAACACCTGGCCGCCCTGGGGCCCAGGGCCCTTGGTTGAAATCCACTGTCACCTGCAGGGTACCTGTCCACACTGCAGTCCACCTGGTGCTGTGTCTGGCTGAGCCCGCCTCTCACTGCTCACTCTACCGAGTGTCCAGCTCCCCCTGGCTCCTGGGCCGACCCTCTCACGGGCACAGTTTCGGGCCCAGCCTCAGGAGGCCGCCAGTTTTGATGAGATAATAACAAACAACGCGCTCATGCTGACAGGGAGACTGCGGTGCTGGGCAGCTTTGTATGACTGCAACAAATATCTGAGATGGTCAATTTACAAGTGGAAAGGTTTCCTTCAGCTCCCAGTCTGGGGTCTCAGCCCAGGGCTGATGGCTCCGTTGCCTTTGGGCCTGGACAGCACCATGTGGTGGGAGAGTGGTGGAGCAAGCTGCTCACCTCATGGCGGCCGGGATCCAAGAAAGAGGAGAGGGGACAGGGTCTTAGCGGCCACTTCATGGGTATAGCCTATGACTTAGAACTTCCCACCAAGTCTTCTCAGCTCCCTAAAGTTCCCTCCAGGCCCAGCAGCACCGAGCTGAGGAAGGAGACTTTAACACATGGCCTTGGGGACAATTAAGATCCACACGACAGGACCAGCCTGAGTGCTGTGTCCAGCATGGCGTCCTATCAGGACTCGGTGCCGCTGGTACCCGGCTCATAGCACCTTGGAAAGGTTACATTAGATGAGGGTGGCGCAGAACAAAGATGCTGGAAGCTGGTCTTGGGACAGGGTCACCACTGCCCCACGTCCTTTGCCCTGCATGCCTGCAGAGCAAGCCCTGCTCCCAACTCCTGCTTGTGGGCCTCACTACAAAGACTCCCTCTCCACCTTGCCTGACTGGGGACTTCCAGCTCGCCCCGGCCATCTCCCATCAAGGCCAGGACCCTTGGCTGGGTCGCCCAGCACAGCCCCTGGGCCCCGTGGGCTCCTTGCCTGGGCTGTGAGGGCCTTGGTCTTGCATACCAGGGGACCCGTGAGGAATACGACAGCAGGGTCTCCTGGCCCCCAGGGTCACTCAGGTGGGAGCCCTGTGTGGCTGTGTACTTTGCTGAGTCCAAAGGCCTGGCGTTCGTTTTGTAAATATAGAAATGTGGTATTTGCTCCTGAAGTCAGAGCAGCGAGATGTCGGGACAGACTCCTCCCAGCCTCTCACCAGCTTGGCTGTTTCTTCATTTCCTGGTCTCTCCAGGAAATGTGCAGAAGTTGAGATTCTAGGGTGCTGGGGGCCCTGGTCAGGGACAAGAGGCTGCATCCCCGCCGCTGAGGGGCTCTCTCCACAGGCCAAGCGAAGCCAGGCCTTCCTGCCCAGGCTTCTGCCCCTGTTCCATGAGGGCCCCTCCAGGGGTGCAAATCTTCCATCACACAGGGCAGTGCTACCTGACACTACCAACAAGTGACCCACATCACATCCTGAGGCACAGAGCCTCAGCTCTGCCTTCTTGTGATGATCTAACTCCTAATTTAACCCAGCTCAGTGTGGGAAATATCCATCCTGCACCCCCTACGGCGAGGCTGGCAGGTTAGAGCCACTTCCTCCTCCCGGTCGGGAGGGATTTGCGGCCTGGCGCTATCTCAGATCAGCACAACGAAGGACGGTACAGTAGCTGGTTGACTCTGCAGGTGAGCAGGCAACCTCAAGTGTGTGTGGCAGAGCTGAGAGGAGGGCAGGACACGGCGCCACCTAGTGCCTGGGAATGGAGTCCTCAGTTCGGGGTCTGAGGGACCGCGGGGGCAAGTGTCCCCTGCTAGAGTCTAGAGGAGCAGGAGGGAAGTGCATGGGTTTATGTACATGTGTGTGCTTTGGTGTGTGCACATGTGTGTATGCACGCAGGTGTTTATATGTGTCCATGTACATGCATGTGTTTATGTATGTGCATGTGCTTTCATATGTTAACATGTGGACGTGTGTGTGCTTGTGTGTGTGTGTGCACATGCCTGGGTTTGTGCACATGTGTTTGTGTATCCATGCACATGTGTGGGTTTATGTGTTTGCATGTGCTTTTGTACATGCTTGTGTGTGGGCATGTGTATTTGTGTTATGTGTGCATGCACATGCATGGCATACCTGTGTGTGCTCATGTGTTTGAGTCTATGCATGGGTTTACATGTGCATGTGCTTGTGTGTGTGTGTGTGCATGGCTCACCCCTGTGTGTCTGCAGCTCAGTGCAGTGTACAGTAGGAGGACAAGTGGAGCCTAGGCTGGTGACACGGGCGGGTAGGGCCCTGTCCTGGAGAAGCTGAGCCAGGTCGGCGAGGAGCCCTGGGTGGTGGGGGATCACCAGGCCACAGCGAGCCCTGGGTCCTTAGCGTCCATTGCCTCTATCCTGCCATGCGTGATTAAAAATCTCCCCACTGCTTTTGAGCTTCCTGCTGCATCTCACGGTTTGCCTCCGAGTTGGTGACGCGTGGGGCCTCCCTGGGCCGGAAGCTGCCCCATTCCTTCTCTCCTCAGCCTGTTGCTGGAGACGGCCCAGGACGCCACACCGGGCCTGTCACTAACTGTTGAAATGACAGCCCCACACCAAGCACACACTTCTGTGAGTGTCACTGAACTTTTAGGAGGAGCAAAATGGGCAGAAAGTTTGCTTTGAAGTGGGAATTGTTAACCGGATCTGGCTGTTAGGTGACTAAATGCTCCTGTGTTACAGCGGAGTCCGACATGAGGATGACCTTACTTGGTGCTGGGGTCTGCAGAGGTCATCAAGTTGAAACGAGGTCATCAGCATGGGCCTAGTGTCTGTCGGGGGAGGCAGACACCAGGGGTGGCTTTGTGGGGACAAGGGGAACACAGGGCCACTTCCGCCCAGCAGAGTGGAGACAGAGCCCTGCGTGTGGCTCTGGAGGAGCCAGCCTGTCAGGCCTGCTCTGTCCTCAGCCCCCAGGAAGCCCCCTGCCCTGCGGCAGCCCCTGTGAACATGCGTTCTCTCCAGGCCCATCCTTTCCACGCTGCTTTCCTCCTGGCTCCCCAGCCGGAGCACAGGCTCCTCGGCAGGTTTCTGTCTTCCTGCTTTTCGCACTGCTGCGAACCCAGCAGCAGGACAGTGCTTGGTGCAAACTTGCCGCTCAGTAACAGTGTATGGGGTGCAGGCAACTACGCAACAACGTGTGGAGCGAATGTCTCAGAAGGTGGGGACCTGACAGACCACTCCCTGTGGCTGTCTGAAGCGTGGGAAGAGCGGTCTGCGTCCATGCCATGACAGTCTGGAAACCCGAGCCATCTCTTGAGGACCTTTAGGGACAGAGGACCCAGCTCTCCTGGTGCTCAGAGCCGGCTCCAGATGCAGCATTTAGCACAGCTGGGGTCCAGTTACAATGCGAGCAGCCAGCACCAACGAGGCTGGGGCCGAGGCCTCCAATGATCAGGTCATTCTCTGGGTGATCTGCGCAGCAGGGTGGAGGTGCAAGCGCTACCCAGGAGGGCTGGTGTTGAAATTCTGAGTCCCCACACCCTCTTCCAAGGGAGAGCATCTCCCATCTGCTCAGAAACACTGAGGAGTTCTCTGGAGCGACCATCTACCTCCTTTCTTTCTTTGGCTCCTTTTTCCTTCTGGCTCAAGCCAAGAATGAAGACATCAGCATGGCAGAGCAGCTTTTATTGAGCACCTGCTGTGTGCTGGGTGTTGTTCTACATAAGAGGCTGGAATGGAGAAAAGTCAAAGGAAATGCTTAGGAAAGAAAGTGCCCAGCATGGCAGCTGTTGCGAGCACTAACTCATGAGCGTACACTTGTTGTGTTCCTCCTCCTTTGACTCTCAGTAGGGCCTCACAACCTGGGTGGAAGATGAGGTGAATGGAGAAAGGCAGGCTGTTCTTTGGTGTCTTGTGGAGCAAAGGTGATTGTGTGCGTGGGGCATCAGAGGTTGTGGGGCGGTTATGGGGACAGGAGCAGGCCCTGAGGATAAGAGTTGTGGTAAGGGACAGGGAGGAGGCGTGTGAGTGCTGGGGACTCCAGGGAGGGCTGGGAGGTCAGGGGAGGCTCAGGACTCTGGGGTGTGTACAGTTATGAACACTGGTATACGCACTGTTGCATGCACTATGGTATGCACTATTTGTCATATGCACTATTGTGTGCACCACTGTATGCACCACTGCATGCATCACTGTATGCACCATTGTGTGTACTGTTGTGTGCACTGTTGTCTGTACTGTTGCATGTACTATCGTATGCACCATTGTATGTAATATTGTATGCACCACTGTATGCACTGTTGTATGCACTATCACATGCACTATTTCTTTTCAAAGTTGTTTTCCCCTAGGAGGTCAAGTCAATTATTGTTCCCATTTTGTGGCTGAAAAGATGAGGCCCAAGAGGCAGCAGCTCACCGGGTCCCACAGGCAGTGACCCTGCCTGTCTGAGTCCCTGGGAGCCTCCTCCTCTCTCCCTGCCAGGAGCAGCTCCTTTGTGCCCAGCATTCTCCCAGGGTGGAAACACAACCCCTCCCCCAGCAGTGGGGTCACTTCCCGGGTGCAGCGCCCCTCCTGAGAGCAATCTCTTGGCCCTCTTGTGGTCTGTGTCTTGCTGATTGCACTTTCCCCGGGAGACAGGCGAGCCCTGAGGATGTCCGAGTCCCAGCGTGGCAGTTTGCCTCAAGCAACAGGAATGCATCGTTCACAGTTTGGAAGCTGGAAGCCCAAATCGAGGGTTGGCAGGGCCACGATCCTTCTGACACCCATGGGGTGAATCCTTCCTGGCAGGCCTGATGCCTGGTACTTTCCTGGGAGCCCTGTGAAGTCCTTGGCCTGAAGCTGCATTCCCAATCCCCACCTGTGTTTTCACGAAGTGTCCCTTGCATGGCATCTCCCTCTTAGGAGACACTGGTCCTACTGGGGCAGTGCCTGCTCCAGGCCCCTCTCTCTCTCACTGCGGTACTGGGTAAACCCAGGGCGTGGCACATGCTTGCCAAGGTTGCACCACTGAGCACCCAGCCCAGCTATAGCTCGGCAAAACCTCATCAGAGCTTCATTATGCCTGCAAACTCCCCATTTCCAAAGAGGCCACGCATACAGGTTCTAATTGGGACTTCAGTGTGTCTTTCTGTGGGACACAATTCCTCCTGTAACAAAGTACCGTGGCCCACATCTGTCTGCTAGCTGGGACTCCCAATTGTTCTGAGTTGGTCACTTCCACACCTCCTTTCCTCTAAATTCTCCATGTTCTTTCTCATCTTCTTTTCTCATCCAAGCCACAGTTGGGACTCCTTCCTTTGTGCTGGGTCTCCCTACAGCTTCCGGCCCCACCTCTGCCAGTCATTCTGCTCATCCTTTGCCACACTTAATCCCCGCACCAGGGTTGACCGTTTTTCAGCTCACTGGTCCCTGCGTGCCCCTTGCTATTGTTGTCCAGCCTGGTCACCAGCTATAGATTCTCAGATACTCTGCTGCTCCAGAGTTTAGCCTGGCTCAGCAGGTGGCGACTGTCAGCGACCCTCGCTGGGTGAATGATGTGCGTATATTTCAGGTGCTCCCTGCTCCTGGAGTGATGTGACTGCCCAGCTGTCAGTTCGTGGTCTGCTCGGGCCGATGCTGGTGAGGACCTGTGTGGTACTGATCGGCTCTACACTTGGCTCTTTCCTTCGGAGGATTTGATTCTCTTGATAATGACCTTACCTTTCTCCCTGAGTCAGCCTGTGCTGACCTCACCAAGATCACAAGAGGTCTGGTGAATTTAAGGGTTGGTAAACTGATGACGAGCAGCACAGGCCCAGGGAAGACTCTGAGGGCCTCTCAGCCCCCAGTGACCCCTCTCCTGCTCCCTGCTCCTCCCTGGCCCAAAGGCTGGGGAGCTGGGACACGGTCCTGCTGACCTCGCTGGCTCTTGGGCCTGGTGAGTCCTGCTCCTTCCACACATCTCCCTGGACAGCAGCAGTGGTGTGGGGCGGGGACGCACACAGCTGACCCTTGGTCCTCTCTGTCAGTGGAAGTCACTGTTCATTATGCTCAAAGTTGGCAGGGAACTGATATTCCCAACCTGAAAGCTTTAGGTTGGATGATGTCTTTAGGGTGATTTGGTCCAATGAACTCTGTTTTGCTGGAGGGAGACTGAGGCATCCAATGAGGAAGCTGCGCATTCCACAAGGACAAGGTGGCCAAGCTGGGGCTAAGACAGTTGCCCCGTGAGGGCCACATTGGCTGCTCTCCCGCATGCAGGCAGCAACCCACCGTAAGGGGGAGCTTCCCTCACAGACACCGCTGGTCCACCCACCTTCCGGGCTGGTCTTCTCCTCCCTTCCCAGTTGTCAAATCGAGCCACACAGCTTCCTCTCCTTTCCAGGCACCTTCTGCACACTGTCCCCACAGTCCGGGGTAACCCTGGCCCACCTTGGACCCAGATGAAGCCACCGTTCTTCAGTCTCAGCTGGGATGTCACCTCCACCAAGCAGCCCCTGCAGCATTGCTGTCTGAGTAGCGCATGCCATGAATCGCCTTCCCTGGACATGTTTCCTTTTGTGGCGTGGTCTTCCTAGCTGACAGCCAGGTCACCTGGGCCAGGCACACCGTGGGCACCCAGTCCCCATGGGCTGAAAACTGAATGATCAATTATGCGCTAGTTGGGGTCACCAGGCTCCCCAGACCCCTGGGCCAACAGGGCAAGAACGAAGCCATTACAACATCAATTTACCACAAACCACGTTTCTTAATTTTTATCTCAAGTGAAGACAGCAAAGGTCATTTCAGCAGTGCTCTGGTACTAGGGGTCCCAGGGAAACTCCTGATTTCAATCATGTCACACAGTTAAGTGGAGATGTTGGAGACCCTCATTATGGAGCAGGTCCCCAGACACCTGTAAGGCATTTGGACTGGCACGGGAAGCAATGCTTCCTCCTCAGTTTACATCACCGTTTAATCTAATTATTCCTTCCAGGTTAGCTTTCACATAGTCCATCAAATAAGACGTTGCTCATTTCCTTGTGAAAGTGTAGATGACCCCCACAAGGCTATTTTTCACCTCTCGTAGGAAACCTGAGATTTCCTAACCCTCTCGCCTACTGTACTCTTTGGTTAACGTAGCAACTTGGAGGAAGTTTCTTGACAGAGAAGTTAAGAGGGTCTCACCTGTGGGACTGCTTTTATATTTCAGGAAACTGAGAGCTCAAAGGGGCCTTTCACGTCACAGGCATGGAGTCCCTCCCTTCCTGAGGACACCGAGGCCCAGATGGGCAGTGGGTCATCAGCCAATGAGTCCCGAGCACCTGCTGTGGGGACAGTGGATGGGCAGACGCAGCCCTGCCCTCAAGGCGCTGGATCCAGAGCAGAGGGCACAACTGACCGCCGCTGGACCTGACCTTACCCCAGACACGCAGGCTGTGTGAAGAGGTACAGTTCTTTCTTTTTAAATAGATCCCCGAGTAGGTGGTGCTGGAAACGAGGCACAAAGAGTGGAGAGCATCTCGCAGGTGTGGAGTGGAGGAGGAGCAACTCAGGGCAAGGACAGTGATGGGGGGAGAGCCACATGGCTGAGGAGGACAAGGAGCACCTGCCTCTCTGTCCACTGCCACCCCACTCCCCTGTGCCCGAAGGGCTCCCCCAAAAGCCTCTTGGACCTGCTCCTGCCTGCGGGCCCTGGGAGATGAGATGGTGAGCAGGGCTAGTGTTGCCATGGCCTCCTCTGACCCACTTCCCACAGTTCCCCTTGCCTGTCCCTTCAGGCTTGGGGGGTGGCAGCTCTCCGTTCAGGCCCTTTGCCTCCTGTGCTGCCCCCCCCGTGGCCTCCTGCCCTCTGTTGTAGATGATGCCCATGAATGCCCACCCCGTCCCCTGCAGGGCCTCCTGGGCTCCTCTGTTTAGGCTGCTGTGGATACAGCCCAGAAGGAAGGACGTTGACACTGTGCCTCAGTGGCAGCAGCTGGGGGGACCCAGAGCCAGTGACTGAGGCAGGACATGCTACTGGGGCAGCCAGCCAGGACCTGGAAGGCACCCCAGGGCCCAGGGAGTGCAGAGTTGAAAGTCCCTAGGCGAAGCCCGTCAGCAACTCCCCTACACCCCTTTGCTGCTCCTTGAGCTGTACCACAGAGGAGCCAAAGTTGCACCTGGGACAAGCAAGCTCCAAGAAGAGGGGGACAGGGCAGAGACCCAAGCCAGACACCCTCGTGTGGAGGCTGCGGCCGGCCTGGGGCGTGGGGACATCTAGACCCCGACCGACGCAGTGCGCTCTCCAGGCCAAGGTGCTGCCTAACACAAGTCCGACGATCACAGGACCAGATTTACAGAAACAAACGATCCGGGGGAAACAAAACACCCATAACTGCTCTCAAGATTACAGGCCTGGAGGTCTTTCTTCCATGTTCAATTAACCGGTTTTATAATTTTAGGAAATACTGAAAACAAAAATTTTATGTTTACGAGTTGCCTCTTTTACTACTGAACTTATTTGACTACGAAATACTTTTTAAAAGACTAACTCCAATGAAATTCTTGTTCCTTGCAATGTACTTGTTGCTTTTAATAACAAATGCACAAGTAAATCACACAAATAAAATTTTTTCCCTAGGCAGGGCATTAGAATGGCTGGTTAGTGCCCATCGGATGAGGAAACCTAGCCGAAAGCACAGTTTAATCTACCAATACAGTTGTCAGTAAAACGTCCTGCACATCCTTAAACCCTTCAGAGGGTGCATCTCACCACTGGCGCAGCCTGCGGCGCTCCATAGTGAGCCCTGGGCTCCACAGGTTGTGCAGGCGGGGAGGGGCTGCAGGGTGCTAAGAGAGAGTTTAATACAAGGATGCGTGTTTGTCTATCGCAAGCGGCACTGCAGTGAGGTGGGACAGGCTTTTCATCAGTAAGCAATGCCATCGTTTTGCAACTGCTTTGAAATACTTGCTGGAATTGTAGCCATTGAACAGTAAATGAAAGCTTGGAGGAAAGACGGCCCAGCTTTGCATCCACCCCATGGTGAGGGCAGGGGAACCAGAGGCCCTCTCAGCCCCTCACACTTCCGCCCTTCACGCTTTTCTCCACAAGGAACCACACTTCGCAGCTTGTGGGTGCTGGCGTAGCGACTGTCATGGAGAAGGTGTTCCTGAAATGCTGCTGCGGGTGTGCCTGGACCAACACCTTCACTTCGTGGAGGACAAGGCCGCAGGTGCCACGGGTCCACGCCTCTCTCCGCCTTCACTCTGCCTCCCGCGGGAAGCTTTATGGACTTTCTGTTCCATGTCACATCTCTGTAGGCGAGGGTTGTGGTCTGGTTTTATGGATAGGAGACCAAAACCCGGGAGGTCCCGTAGCAGGTAAAGGACAGATCACAACCCATCACCCCAGCATGGGAATAAAACTCAGTGAAATGTGCCTTGCATGGCTCTGTGGGACCGTGGTCCTTTGGGCCCAAGACGGTGGCCCTAAGGCATGGAGGAGTCTTGGCCCCTTCCCTAGAAACACCGAATCTGTGAGTTCTCTCTGTGAACCGAGCTGAGAGACTCCGTGGCAGACATGGAGTGGAGGTGTAGACTCGAGTGGGCGGAGCTGTCGGAGGACGACTGATTCCCACCAGTGACAGTATTTTAAGATGGGCAGTTAGTCCTTGGTGTCCTCATACCTCTGCTGTTCCCTCAAAGCCCAAGGCTCCACAAAGCCTTTTACGTGGGCGCCAGTGCCTCGGTGGGGGATGCTGAACCACGAGGGAGCCGCCTTGTCTTCCCCAGAGCACAGCTTTGGGTGGCCCGGGAGGCAGCCCCAGGTAGGCTTCCCGCTGGGAAAACCTCAAGGCCATTCTGCGGCAGTGAATCCAGGTTTGGAGAGCACAGCCCAGGCAAGGCAGGGCCTGTCTCCCCCTTCCCTCCAGGCTGCGCTGTCACTGTCCATTCACCCAGCACATGAGGACGCGTCACGGACGACGCGTGCACAAGGCCATGGCTACAGCTCTGCTCCGTCCCCGCCCTGACCTGTCTGTCACCACACATCTCCACACGGGCCTGCTGTCTCTGGAGGACACAGGGAGGGCCCCGCAGTCCTGCTGTCCCCACACAGGCCGGGACTCTGCCTGCCCACTCCTTCTCCGACACTTTCCCTTTGGTAAGCTCCTTCCGCTCCCCAGGCTGGGGCTGGAAGGAAGGCGGACTTCCTCAGGCATCCCGACAACCCAGGAAAGGCTAAATGTTTTAACTTGACCTCCGTGCCCAGGCCGGAGCCCTCCCCCACTCTTCATTCCAAAGAAGGCCGACCCAAAGAGCCAACAGTGCGGAGTTGTGTTTGGTCTTGGATGCTGAGTGCAACTAAGCCAGCTTTGCTTTCATCTGTCTTTACTTCATGGTCGAGCAGGTGACTTGCTCTTCCATCATGTTAGCTGGGTGACCCTGGGAAAGTGCCTTTGCCCTCGCGCCCTTGCCAGGGAGGAGGCCGGCAAGGGCTGCCTCAGAAGCTGTGCTGGGGAGACAGGCGGACTCAGCAAGCACGCAGTCAGTGCTGCTGCCCAACCCCGGTCCAGTGAGAGCGAAGTAGAGGGGAGGAAGCCGCACCCCGCCTTCCGGGTCTGCAGCAGAGCTCACTCTGGATGGGGTAATGAGTTCCGGATTTTCCTTAAGGAGGAAGGAGGCAGTGTCCAAAGACGCCACCGCCCTCCAGCCGGCCCTGCTGGCCCACAGGTCACTTGGCCTTGGCGTCCCCCGGTGGCCGGAGAGAAGCTGCACTTGGTCATTTGCCAGCAGGGGCAAGAGGCAGGCTGGTGACACAGGAACCTGAGCCCCCATGGAGACGATTTTCTTGTTCCCAGGCCTGAACCCGCAGTGGGAATCATCTGCCTACGATCTGAGACAAGCCATGCCCTGGCCCGAGCTTCCAGGTCTGGGAATGTGGGCTCCCTAAATGCACCTTTCTAAGAACAGAAAAGACAATACAGCTGCCTGTGGAGGGGACCGTCATCTTTTTTTTTTAATAGCTATTTGAATGTAGACAGGAAACCTCAGATTTTTTTTTTTTTTTTTTTCAAAAACAGAAGAAAAAAAAAAAAAAAAAAAGAAGAAGGCCCTCACCTCCCGGGAGACACTGGCTGCCTGGTGAAGCGCAGGAAGTCTTGGGGCCAAGAAAGCAGGCTTGGTGGGCCTGGAGGCCAGAGGGAGTTCAGGCTGCTGGCGGCTTTCTATTCAGAAACCTCTGGCCGGGGAGATATTCTTTCTTTTACTCTTTCACCATTTCTTTCTTCTAAGGGGAAGTAAGAAAAACCACAAAAGATGCAGGATGGTGCTGATGTCAGAGAGGGGACCAGGTCAGGATCGGAGTGGGTTTCAGCCCCTCTCACCCTCAAAGCAACAGCCCTGAGTGGCCAGACACTGGCTGCCCTGCCGCCAAGTCACGCACAGCGCCCAGGGGCATCTCCGAAACACCCGGCCCACCGCCCAGCCTGCCGAGGAGCCAGATGCCGGGCTTTAAAAATATCTTCCTGTGCTTGGCATCTGCAGGCACAGGAAGGAGTGGCCAGGGCCAGGATGTGAGGAGAGCGACTCCAAACAGGCGGCCCGTGGACTGTCAGATCGCCCCCAGCATATGGCGAGGGACATCTGCCCAGGCGCCGACGCCGCAGGCAGGAGGGGCGGAGGAGCGGGAGCACTGGGAGGACGGCGGGCAGGGCTGAGCTCTGGGGGGCTGGCTGTCAGCGCGATGGGGGCCTGCTCTGGGGTCCGCACCTGCGTCCTTGGCGTGGAAGGGCGAGGAGGAGAGCACGAGTGAGGCGACCCGCAGGTGCCCATCCACGCATCTCAGTCCTCAGGGATAAAGTTGGAAGCAGACCCTGGCTTATCTGGAAGGGGCCGGAAGAGATCTGGTGATCTCTGCTCCTCTGCCTGCCTGGGACAGATGAAATTCGCAGGCGTGGGCTTCGCACCCCTTTCTGGCGGCCACTAAAATGCAGTCTCCTTTCTGAGGAAAACTGAGCAGTGGAGTTCGTGCTGCTGGCGACTTCTTCCTTAGGGACAGCCGGGAGTTGCAGTGCACATTCAGGGCCCGAGGGAGGCCATGCCTTCCTCAAACAGCCGGGTCCCTCAGAGCCACTCCCCCGCCTGGGCCTCACCCTCAACTCCAAGCAGTGGGTCTCTCCCCTTCCTGGCTTCTTGGTGACACCAGGCCAGGTGATGCGCGCCACTCCCCTCCTACTCTGAACAGCCACTGTCTGTGATGCACCCATCGGCAGGGCCCCAGCCTGGCTGGAAGGGGGGCGATCACCTCCCACCCGGGTGCCCCCTGAGTAGACGCTCCACAGGTACCTATGACACTGCCCTGTGCACTCAGGTGGCCGGAGGCCCCGATTCTGGCTCCTGGGCATGGTGCGAATACCTCTGCAGATGGGACATGTGCTGGGAAGCTGCCCACGCCGTACCACCGCAGTGCCACCTGTCCTTCTTCCCTTCCATGTGCTGTGGCTGTGTTGCCGGCTTCCGCTCAGCTGTCTCCAAGCCCAGCAGCCTCAGACCACCTTGGAGCCTCTGTGGCCCAGGGTCCACGCAGCTCTGGACACAGGCCAGGTGGCTCCGGGCAGCACTGCCAAGCGGAGGCTGCGGGTGGGTGTGAGGGTGGCCGGGGATCCACTGGACCCAGCAGGGACGCAGACTTTCTCCTGAGCTACGAACAGGGACGCGACCCAGGGGGTCTGGCCTCAAGTTTCCAAGGAAGGCAGATGGGGAAACTGAGTTGCTGTGAGGCGCTAGATAGTCCACAGCTGGAGTCAGTGAGATAGTTGGACTTTCTTCTCTTTTAAAGAGGTTTATTATATAAAAATTTAAAGTACACACTCAAAGAAATAGAATGTGGGCCTCCCGGGAGAGGCCTGCGACTGCATGGAGCTGGACCATGTGTGTGCTTTTGGTGCTGGAATTTGTGTATCTGTGGAAAGTTCTGTCTTGGTCTTGGTTTGGGGGGCGGCCACCCACAGAAGGAGCTGTCTTTTCTTTCTTTAAGCTGGGTGATCTAAGATGTTTTGCCTAAAAACATTCTTTGAACTCTCGTCTGTCCCTTTACCTTAGGATCAGGTTTCTGCCCTTCATTTATCAGCTGAGCTAATTTCTGTGCTGAGCGTGTCTTTGAAGGATTGGGGGTGTGATGGGCCAGGAGGAGGAGCAAGGGCCGGCCTGGGGGGATGTGGGGACCTTGGGGTGGATTTTCAGTGAGGAGAGCAATAGGGCTGTCTGTGGAGAGTGCGTTCTTACAGGGCAGATGGGTGTGAGCCACCACCTACTTTCTGGCTGGCAGCTGGCACTGGGGTCGGCACACTGAGGGCCAGCAGGCGGCTCTTTCCACAAAGGCTCCCGGGTCCTCGAGGACACACCCACGCTGTCCTGCCACAGTGAGGTCTGTCGGAACGAGCAGTAGGCCCCTTTCCAGGATGTCCCCACCAGTGGCCAGTGTTTCCTCTTCCTGGGCTCCTGACCCAGGCTGGACCCCAGCACTCCATGGTGGGGACCTCTGTGCTCCCCGCAGTTACCCTGGATTCTGACCCAGTGCCGGACTGGGTAGGATGGACTTCTTGGGCTCCCTAAGGCATCTGAAAACTCTAGCTGGTGACCCTCCTGTCTCAGCCTCCCAGAGTGTGAGATTAGGAGGTGCCCAGCTCTTCCCAGGCAGAAGAGAATGTTCGGCTTGTTTGAATCATGATTTCTGTGTTTAGCAGTTAAAAATATTCAGCTATGCTCAGGGAAGTCCTCAAAGGCTGAAGTGACTGACCTTTGGCCTGGACTGTCAGTAAGACTGCAGACCCTCTGTGTGCCACCATGACCGGGTCATCAGAAGGGGCTGAGCATGCTGGTCATGCTCCTGCAACCCAGCCCACAAGGAAGCACCCTCGGGCGGCGGGGTGCGCACTGTGTGCCCTCACCTTGGTGAGGATGCTCGCGGATCCTCCAGACTCCCTCGTGGAGCAAGCAGAGGGTCAAGTCCGACTTTGCCCTACTTCCAGGGCTCATCTCTTACCCTTGCAGTGCTCTCCACACTTACCTGCTCTATTAGTTACTTAATAATTCACTTTAATTAATTTACTTCCTTAATTTTATAAATCATAACACTAAGGAGGAAAATGGAGCTCATAGTAGGAAACGGGAAAAACAATATTTAGCGTACATTTCAGGAAATACATTGTCAACACAAAAGTCCCTGCGTGGGGAGACAGTCTTGCTCTGGAAGTTGTGCTTTTATGGAAACAAAATTGTCTGCTGTGGAGGTATTCAGTGTGAATGTTACTTTGTAACATATTTTAACTAGTGTGAAAATGGAAACAAAATCCATATTTAGTGTTAGTGGTCTTATATGTTATATTCATATTTATAAGCAGTCTGATCCACAGACATGCAGTAATATTTATATTATTGTTCGAGCTGTTAGATTACTGAATTTTGTGTGAGCTCAGAAGTAAACTTCAACAATCTTTGTGAGTATATTTTGTATTAAAAGTACAATGCAGAAAAAGGCAAATAGAGCACAGAGGGCCAGTGATCCTTCGGCCCAGAGAATCCCTCGGTGTTGAAAGAGGACGATCTGGGCCGGTGAGATGGCTCAGTGGCTTAAGCGCCTGCCCGGCAAGCACGAGGGCCCGAGTTCGACTCCCGGAACCCACATACGAAAAAGGGGCCGGTGATATCGCTCAGCGGCACGGGCGCCTGCTGGCGCACGAGGTCCTGAGGTCGACCCCCCGGTACCCACAAAAAAAAAAAAAAAAGAAAGAGGACGATCTGCACCTGTAACCCCTCCGCTCTCCTGTGACTACGGCATTGACTAGGAGACAGTGCTGAGTGCAGTCTTTCTAGAATTCGGACTCGAACCTAAAATTGTAAAAGCAAGTCCCAGGCGCCCCGAGGCAGTGTCCCGCTGGCTGTTGGTCTGTCCCCTGGTCACACTGTCACCGTCGGGTTTAGTTACCTGAGAGCTGGTGATGGCTGACCCAGGGAATTAGTCACAAACACGCGTGCAGCTGTGGGCTCCTGTTATCTCTCCACGGTGCAAAAAGCCAGGGAGTACACACAGCCGTGTGAGTGCTGTTACTGGTTTGTCCCTGTCGTTCGTTACCATCATCACTTGGAAGTGGAAATAGCTCACTCTCCTGCCTCCATCTGTAAATGGTGGCACACACCCATCATCTCATACTCTGGGAGGCTGAGACAGGAGGATCACCAGTGTGGGCCCTGCCTGGGCAACTCTGCAACTTAGTATGACCCTATCTCAAACAATAAAAAGAAAAAAAAGAAAAGAAAAGAAAAGAAAAAAGGCCGGGGCTATAGCTTAGCGTGGAGGCCCTGGGCCCAACCCCCAGAACAGCAATGATTACATGAAGAGTATCTTGAGATCGAGAGTCAAGCTGTTAGCAAAAACAAAGAGCCCACAGATGTTACCACTCCCACGACTTACCAGTGCAACCACAATTTGCGTGAGGCCTGTGTTCAAAGCAAAATCCTGAAATAAAGATGATGCTGAGCCTGATTTGTTCGCAATTATTGCTCGTAACTTCTGCATCAAATGTTGGGGTTATGGTTCAACGTGAAGTAAATATTATCAATTTGAAATTATCAAATAACACCGTATCAATAAAATAGCAACACACACACTCACTGCCCAATATCTGAAGCCACAGGGGACCCTAAGATCTGTTGGTCCAGCTCTGAAAACGAAGTCCCCTTTCCCTGGCGCTGATGCGGCCTCATAGTTGTGCTGTGGAGAGTAGGAAACTGACAAGCACCCTTCCTCCAGCGCTTCCAGGCTCCCAAGTGGCAGATTTCCCCCACCTGAGTCTTCCCAGCTGCTCTGCCCAGCGCCCAGCAGCGTCACCCAGGCCTGTCTAGGCCCTGGGGCTTTTGCGGCATTGTTTTGCAGTGCCTTCCTGCAAGACTTTAGAATTACTTCTGCACAGCATCACCTTTACCCTGGATTGCAAATTTCTCAAAGGAACTGGCAGAGAAAAGTGAGATTTTCAGAATCAAAATGGAGTCACTCCTGTCAAACCCACAGAAGCAAATGGAGGCGGAGGCTATGCAGGACAGGCTCCCGGGTTACCATGAAGGACTTTCATGGGACACCTGCCCAGCATGCTCCACCCAGCCAAGGATAATTGTTTCAAAATATCTGATGACATCCACCTCCTCTTTGCCTTTAAAAACTCCCCTGCCTCAGCCTCCTTGAAGTGCCACAGTTTACTGTGGCGTGCGTTCCCTGAGATGCTTGGCCACTCGTCAGCACCCTTGGGGGTCTCTGGCTTCTCATTTTGAGTCTGGCAGGACGGAGGTGACCACCTAGCTGGGCCTCAGTGTCCCGCCCAATGCTTCCTGAGCACTTCTTGGGAGCTGACAGGAAAACAGTGTCCGGGGTGTTGTTTTGGTTTGTGTTTTGTTTTTTTTTTCCAACAGCTCAGCACGTCTCCCTCATCAGTAATATTTATTAAGTAACAGCATATGTTGTTCTCATTGAGGAATATTCATTGAGCAACAGATTTGTGCATAAGATTTGGCTAGGTACCGCCGGTCCCATCCTCTCCCGTGGCCCTGCCACTGCCCACCCTGCATCTGATCAAGGGCTGAGGACCCTTCTCACACGGCCGTTCCTACCTGAGAGCGCCCCTCCCCCATGGAGAGCCTTCCTTGTCACGGCACCTCATGTCCTTGTGAGCATCCTGTCCCGGCACGGTCCTTGCAGGGGACCCAGAAATACCCCTTCCTGGAGGGCCCATTGCACTGCACTACAGTTTCCTGCGTGTCACTGTTGCTTATAAACAGGCCTCCTTGACTTTCCTAGATTTTGCTCCCTTGGTGGAAGAATTGGTGCTGAATTAATTTTATGTCTCTGAGGGCATCCCAGGCACAACCAAAAACTGATTAGGTTAAAGAATAATTTTCATGGCCTGTAGGCTCATTCTGCCTCTGTCTGAAAACAGCTTCCAAGCCAGTCACTGTCAGAATTGGAATGGAAGCTGAGGTTGTTGAATCAAGTTCACTCCCCCGACCAAAACAAACAGAAGCCGTCCCCTGTCCTTGGCTCGGGTAAAGCGCTGGCGGTGTGAGCCCGCAGGTCACTTGCTATCTCTCGCTGCCCAGCTCTGCTCGGGGATCACGGCTCCTAGCTGTGTGAGGGATAAAATGAGGTGATGTAGATGAAAAGGCCTAATTACAGGGCCCATTTGGGGGGAGACTGAATGAGTCCTCTCTACTGGGACAATTGTGCTTATTATTACTGCCAAATGATGCTGTTGAAAAAATCTTGTAAGAATTAGAAATTAGAAATTACAAGGCATGTGAGTAGCAGAAGAAAGGTACACCTATTTGTGTGGATAAGCTGGTATCTCCCCAGGAGAGCTTCCTGAGGGCAGGTTTGGAGTCGGATGTGCGCACCTTTGTGTTTAACAAGATACTTGGTGAGAGGAGGAGCTGTAAGGCAGCAAGAGGCACCAGCTGGTTATGGTAACGACAACCTGGTGTGCTGGTGACCGCTGGGTGACTAGGGGTGGCTTGGGTCCTTGACAAACTGGCTCACACAGACCACCTGGCATTTCGGGACTCTCCTGGATTGTGGTAGAGGCCAAACTCTGACCCCAGGACATGCTAGGAGGTCTGGGCCATGCTTAGGCTGCAGGCCTCTGAAGCTACAGAATGCAGAGCCCAGGCCCTGGCTGGAAGCGAGGCGGGAGGGAGGCTGAGAGGGAAGCGAGATCAGTCGACTTCAGTGAGTGCGATCAGGGTTGCGGTGGGAAGGGGAAAGTGGCTGATTGCAGAGAGAATCCACACGGGAGGTGAGGAGGCCTGGTGGCCCAGGGCAACCTCCCTCATAGGTTCCTAACAGACCATGACCGCAGCCGGCACAGCGAGGAGGGCTGGGCTGAACAGCAGTGCTAATGGGAACTTGGCCCTGCCCCAGGCCCCGATGGAAAGCGGCTGTTGGCTCTTGTGAAAGTCCTCGGTCCAGGCCATCTTTCCACAAAGAGAAATTCACCGCCCCAGAGAAATGCCAGCGCCTGTTCCCAGTGCCAAACTCGAGGAAAATCAAGTCATGAGACTCTCTCTCCCCTGCCTGGGTGAAATGACAGATAGCAAAAGAGCTTTCAGTTTCCTCTACCCCCCAAAAGTCTGCCAGAGATATAAATATTTAAAAACAGGAGCTAGACAGAGAGGGCTCGCTTTCACTGTGTCGTCGCTGGCAGGAGTGCGATCCACCCGCGGATACCATTTCATCCGTGTAATGGAACGGCAGTTCGAGGTCGCACAGCGCAGCTTTGGCAAGCTGGGTGGGACAGAGCCTGTGACCTCGTGAGGTGTTCCTGTAGTCTGAAACGGACACGGGCCTCGGTTGTGAATGCCTGAGTGACATAACTGGGAGGGCTCGCCATTTTTCTTTTTTTTTCTTGCTGTTTCCTTATTTTTGTCTCCTGCTAAGAAGCCTGTCTCCGATTTCTGTCCAGTAGATGACTCCTTTTCCTTGTTACACAGGATTATCTATTCACTTATTTTACAAATTTAAAAACTGTTCTCACCTCAAATTGATTAAGTAAACAGCAGGTCTGTGCACGCGCACGCTCTGCGTTTCTGTTTCCCTCCTGCGGCCGCCGCCCCTGAACCGGAGATCCGAGAACGATTGCAAGTTATTCTCCTCTCTCTCTGGAAGTGGATGCAAACCTCCACAAAATGAAATCGGTTTGAACGTCATGGATGACCTTCATGATCTAGGCCTTCACAATTTTAGGTGGATTAGAGGAACTAATGAGGATTTTGAAACAGGCTTTGGACTAAAGTGCTCATCATGAAAATCCCCGAAAACCCCATACCTTTAAAGCACAGTTAACCCAATCCCCATGCTCGCCCTCCCGTATCTGACTCACTTCATGTCCTCTATTTCCTTCAAACAGAAACAAGAAGAAGAGGAAGAAGAGGGTGCTTACTCTCCTCCGTTTTCATTCGGTCTCGTGGTCTTTCTTTTCTCCCTCATTTATTCTTGCTCTGAGCAGCACTGTCTCAGTGTCCCTTTCAGTGAAGTCCAGGACTCACAGAGTTAACAGGTGCCTGGCGGGGGGGACCCACTTGCTTGGAGCCAGCCGTCACCTCTCCCTGGCAATTACACTGCTAATGGCTGGATCCCAAGCAAAGTGGCAAAGAATATCTCTTCTCACGTTCCCAACTCTCAGTGCATTCCCAAATACCAGATGGTGTTTTTGGAATCCATTTCACTATGTTTGATATGACAATGCTTTTGTATAATGTTAAATTATATATAACTATGGCAAATAGCTGAGATGGGAGGGACAGAGGAGCAGAAAATTAGACCCAGGAAGGAGAGCTGGAAAGGAAAGACTGTGGACCTTCGCCTGCCCCAGAGCCGTCTGACCCCCTGCACTTCCGTGTACTGGAAGAGGCCGGGCAGGGAGCGGGGCGGGGGTGCAGGGAGCGGGTGGAGGAGCAGGGCTGGGAGAGTGACAGGGAGCCATGCGGTGAGGGACATGGACGTGGGACCCTCTCCCACTGGAGTTCGGTGTGCACCGTGGAAAACGTGCCAGATGTTTCCCGAGCAGCGTCATCTCTGTTCAGCGGCCAAACCCTCAAAATCAGCCACAGGCTTGCACAGCCCCAGGAGCAGCCCCTCTTGGAAACTCGTGTTCTTTGTTGAGGGACAAGCAAATGAATTACCAGACCTGAAAACCCCGCCGCTGCCTTAGGAGTATTTGGAGACTGCAAGAGGAAACAAATAAGACTCAGAGCAGGACAAAGGCTCCAGCGGGAGCAGCCCCAGGCCTTCCCTGTCTGGGACCCGCTCGGTGCTGAGCTGATTTCTAAACTGGGGATAGACTTGGACAGCCCACAGCAGCACCCTGAAGCTCATGGGTCGCACCCCAGAGCTGCTTTCCACTCCAGCTGGCTGAGGGGGCAGGCACATCTCCTTAATTCTAATTTTCTGGCTATTTGACAATAGGCACCCTGTGGTCCTCTCTCCCCAATCTTCAAGCAGGCCTTATCTCTGCATTGCAGGACTTATTGATTTCAGCCCAGAGCGAGTGCATTACAGCCAAGTGATAAATTGCTTAAAATTATTCTTAAAAAATGAAAATGCTGGAAACCTCCAGTGCTGCTTTTTCAATGGAGGTTGGGCAGAACGATTTCCAAACTGCATATAACAGGGATCCTTTCCACCAACTGATTCCTCCATCAGTCACATCACCGACCCACAGTGCCAGGTGGTGGAACCATGGGCTCACCTTCTTCAGGCCACTCGGGTTTCACGTGGATGAGGTTTTTGCTCTCCCACCCAGGCCTTACTGCACGCAGCCCCTCCCCTTCCCGATCCCAGCTTACAGCAGCACTGTCCGGAAAGCTCCTGCAGCTCTAGTGACTGCTGCATAATTAACAATAACTTGTAGCCGTGCAATTGAAGCGTCCTTTTAGCGGGCAGCAATGGTGGGATACATAGCCCATCTCTCTTTGTCATCTGAGAAAAGCGGCCCCATGCGGAGCTGCTGGTTGCTGAGTGACGCTTTGTTGTCCGCACCAGACACGGAGCCAGCTGCACTGGCAGGTAGCCGGCTGCGAGGAGAGCGCTGCCAAACTATGCTACACAAAGGGGGCCGTGCCAGAGAGCAAGCGGCCTTTGCATACGATGGCCTTTGACCCCAGCCAGCATGGATCCCATATTCATCCCTTCCAGACAATTGCATCTTTCATTCCACCACAAACCAGGACAGAAAGGGGCCGTTTGTGGCCGGGGCTAGTTAGCTTATAAGTTCCCAGCAATGGAGTTCTTGGGTTTCTCTCCCATTTTGAGCGGTGACAGTATTTCCCTTCATCTGGGGTGGGAAGAGACAAGCAATTAAACAGGGGAAAAGTAGAAGAGCTGAGCTTTCGCCCAGCCAGTGCACGGGATTCAGGGAAAGTGAGAGGGGTGAGGACACTGCCCACAGGTGTGGAAGTCACTAGAACAGCGCTCTCACCTGAGGGAGCTGCTTACAGGGGCCTGACGGGCTGAGCACGGCACGGGAACTGCGAGTGTCTGCTACACGGCCCAGAATGCGGCTTTCATTCCACCAGCAGTGCTTTTGTGCGGGCAACCGAGATTAATGAGGAACCAACAGCTTGTATTTGAATATGTCCTAGTAAGTTCACTTTTGTTCTTCTCTGAAAAACAGTGATCTCAGGAAGACAGCTTTTATTTGTGTGTTAAAGTCATTCAGCATCAGGACTGTGAAAGGGAGCCCCAAGGCCCAAGGAGGCCCACCTCGCAGCCCCGGCGGTCTTTGCTGACCTCACGCTCCGCTGTGCGGCTCCTCCGTGGGCAGAGGCCCAGCTGTCGGCATCGCGTACCTACCGCAGCTGCACACTGAAGGCACCTAGGATATGTCTGTCCTCACAGCCGCCCCCCACGGAACCGCCACGTCTCCCCAGGAGAAACGTCGGGGTGTATGTGGGGAGCCTTGAAGCTCATCCAGCACAGAGGTGGCTCTGGGACAGTCCCTCTGTGACCTGCTTCTCCATGCAAGCATGGCCCTCAGGGCAGGGGTGGCAGGCACCTGCGGCTGGTCTGGGCGGCCCACCTGACTGCAGGCTCCAGGCGCTGGCTTTTGTCCTCACTCTGTCCCGAGCTGTGGAACCTGCAGCTACTAACCTCGAGTTTGGGCCTGGACCGAGTCTCCTTGTCTTTCTGCACTGCTTCAACAAGTGTCCTTCCCAGAACAGGGCCCCAGAAACTGGGCATGTGAAGGAGTGTCCCTGGGTTGGGGCAGCCAGCAGGAGCAGAGACAGACCTCTGAGCTCCAAAAATACAGCGCTGGCATCTAGATGACGAACTAAACCAGGGACCGGCCCCTGCTGTGGGGTGCAGCCTTGTGGGGGCTCAGGCACGATGTCTGCGTGCCTGGCCCTGACCTGGCCCCCTATCGATGGCTGTGTGACTATGTGCTGGCTGACTTCTGTGTCCCCCATGCCCCTCTTCCGTCAACCCAGGATGACCACAGTCACGGAGGAATTATGGCCAGAGCTGAGCGGATGCGCATTTGTGAAGTACGGAAGAATAGTGGTGGACCTGTTTAAACATATAATTATTTTCTTAAAAAATGCTCTATGTCCTTAAAAACACATGGATCTCTTTTCAGGAAAATGTGCAAATGTCTATCTATCTACCTGTGTATTTATTTCTATCGTCATCATCATCTATCTGCTGGAGTCATGACTCTTCCTTATGTTGCCTTACGAGAAATTAGTAATCTCTCTGTCAGCTTCCAAACACAGAAGGCAGCAACAGTACAGGTGTCTGGACGCCCTGCTTGACTAACAGGCATACAGAACTCAATCGGATTAAACGCAGCGACCTCAGCAAGCTGAAGATGAGGAACGCTCCTTGATCTGCGTCAGATAGTAAAGGTTGCCGTCGAGTTTTCTGAGGGAGGCTTCTACATATGGTATATTTAGTGCATGAAATGTGGCAGTTGGATTCCTGTGTGTTTTTTAAAATTGTTATATAAACAAATAATTCCAAACATATTTCTTCTTCGTGAATTTGTTTCTATTTTGCAAATTGTTTCCGGCATCAATAAACAGGATTACACAAATGTGCATACAACTGCAAAACCCAGTTAGTTTAGCAAGTGCTTCTCCCGTATTCATTTACTCAGTGCTACTTTCTAGTCCTGACAATATTCCTGTAGCTCTGCCTCAGGACTAATCCAGTTACTGAAACCTGCTTCCGTCTTACACCCAAGGACGCCACTGCCCTCTTGGGTGTGTACCACCTAGCTGCCAATTAAAGTGGAACTGAGAAAGAGGCCTCCCTAGGAAGCATAGGAGCTTCCCCAGCAAACGGACAGGCCAGCGTCCTCCGCCTGCGTTAACAATATGAGGCCACCATGGCGAGAGCTCATTACAGGGCATGGCAACAAGTGAGTGGAGCAGACTGATTAGGAGCTGTTAGCGAGAGACAGATGGGGATCCATTGTCCACTGCCTTTTATCGAGGGGAGCAGATTTGAAAATATCAAAAACTGGTCGCCAGTACCCTCAGACGATAGATGGGAGACAGACCAGCGCCTCTACCTCACCTTCTGCGTGGTAGAAAGAGAAGGGACTATTTCGTGTGGAGGAGGAGATTTCTGAACAGCCACTGTGGCCACAGCGGACGGGAAACAATGGCCATTATTCACTCAACTCTCTCGAGCTAAAAAAGGCAAGTGATAGCAACATATGCTCTAAATGTGACCCATGCAGTTTAGCTCAAAGGCAAAATAAGATAAAAGTCAGTGTTGCGCACAGAGTTTAAACAAAAGCATACGTGTCCACACACTTTCTTTCCCTGTCCATATGTTCCCCTGCAGTGGGAACGACACCTTTCCCTCCGGGATCCGAGACCCCCGAAAGAGACTCCAGCAGGGAGCAGGTGGTGGAGATCATTGTCACAGTTTGCAAGTGGGGACACTAAGCACTGATCTTGAGGCTCTGCCACCTTCCTCTGGGGAGGTGGGAGGGTTCTCTCTTTCTAAAATGTTGGTGGCAATGCAAACGTAGCTTCCAGGCGATCACATTCAGTGATAACACTGTGCAAGGGTTGCTTCCTTTCTGTGAGTTTTACTCCCTCCTGAGCAAGCGTTTTCTTTAGGATCTCTTTTTCCTAGAGCTTGGAACACCAGCAAAGAAGGGTCACGTGCTGGGCAGTGAGTTCTTCAATCACCTGCTTTTGTTACAGCCATGAAGTTGGGCAGCTTAGAACTGAAGCTGACTGTACACTGTCCAGGATCCAGGTCCAGTGGCCGGCCTGGGGTGGGTGTCCCCTCCCTGTGGAGTCCCCAGGACTATAGCGGTTCCGTCAGGCTCTCAGCTGCCACCTCTGTACCAGGCCCAGTGGCTCTGAGCCCAAGGGGAAGTGGTCCCCAGGTTTCTGGGGGACAGAGCCACCTGCCGTGTGCTCATGGATCAGGAGCCGCTCCCGTGTCCTGAAGTCGGGCTTCAGCTTGGTCTCACCCCCCCATCTGGATTTGATGCAATGATTTTCCGGGAGGAAACTTTTTTAAACAATTATGCAAATCTTTTTGCTTTTCAGGTCCATGTGTTTTAGAAAGTCCTCATTTTGCTGAAATCACATTTATAAAATCTGTGGCTATCGGACAGATTAGTCATCTCTTTCTGAAGGGACTCAGCACGGTGTGGAATAAACAGAGATGCTCCTGGGGCAGGAGATCCTTGACCTCTTATGTTTAGGAGGACCACACAGAATCGTAGGAGAAAACAACAAAATAAAAGAAGGATTCCTCCTCCCTTCCTCGGCCAAAAGCAAAAAACCAAGACTGAAAAATGAAAAACTCCCAAACAAATAAAGGAACAAAAAGATGTACACATCTAACAATGACGAGGGTGATGGCTACAGTTTTGAGTGTAAATTGTGTTCCAGGCACTGTGCTGTGTACTTCATAAGTCCACACCCCCTAAACATTACAAGAAAGCCGTGGTGGAGAGCCTTCGACTTTCTCAGTTACACAGGAGATGGCTTTAGACGCGAAGGCTGTTTGTCTTCAGAGCTGTGCTCTTAATCCCTGCCTGCACTGCTCTAGGGCAGTGAGGTTCATGTGAACTCTGTGGCCTAATGACAAGAAAAGGACGCAGCAGGAAGTAAAATTCGGTGTAAATCACCTCTTTCCTCCTCTGCCTCATGCTTCACTGACCATGGTGCCCATGCCCCCAAAAACCAAGCGATGATGCCAGCATTGCTGTCCTCCCTTAGGGGCCGGACCCGTGCTCCTCACGAAGATGGACCCAGTAAGAGTTTACTTAACGAGGGAACCGATGAATGGCTCTCGTGGAGTTTTGCTGATAATGTTCAACCTGTGGCGAGTTTCCCCAGGCACGGAGCTGCAGCCTGCGCGTGCGCAGGGCACCCCAACAAATAGATGAAGCAGCCATCGTCGGCCACCCTCAGGCCCAGGGACGGCGGGGCACGGGACAGGTGACCAGGAAGTGTGCTTGAGCAGCGAGAGGATCCAGAAAGCACTGACAGTCTCTTAGAATAGGTGCGAACGAGAGGGGAACTCCGGAGGCCACAGAGCCTCGGTTCAGACCTGTCCTCAGCAGGACAGGAAAAGGTCACCAGGGACATGCAGGTTAAAACGACGGCGGATTCTAATTCACAACCCACTAGGACAGCTGCCACCAAAGGAAACGATATACAAACACCGGACAGAAGACGCAGCGGCCAGGTGTGGAGAGAGCGGGACCTCACGCAGCGCCGGAGGGAACCTCAAGTGTGGAGCTGTGTGAACTCGGCACTCGGGGTCTCGAGAACCGAAGCTCAGAACCACCACGGGGCCAGAACCCACAGCTGGCGGCTGGGCGGCTGCACGCGACCTTTCAGCGCCCACGGCGGGCCGGGAGCGGACAGCCACACCTCCGCGGTGGGCAGAGGAACAAAAGGCGTCGAGGGGTACAACGGGCGTCGTTCACCCTCGGCGGGAGCGGAATTCTCACGTGCGCTGCGACGGCGCCGCGCTGAGCGGGGTGGGAGCCGGCCCAGGACGGAGGCTCGCGTTCAGGCCGTGCGAGGCTCTGGAGCGGAGCGGTCGGATTCGCAGAGGAAGCCGCGGACTGGAGGCAGAGGAGTTGACGGGCTCAGAGCTTCGGGTGACGGTTCACAGATGGGCGGGACGGTCGCCCAGCCCTGTGGACGGACTCAGTGCCACCGGATCGTACACTCGTAGAAGGTTGGAGTGGTAATTTTTAGTGTCTATCTTAATGCATTTTTTAAAAAGTGTTTTCAAAGGCTGGGCAACAGGTGGAAATGTGAAAATGACACTAAGCTTGGGACAGGCCGAAACTTTGGGACACTTTACAGACACCAAGTGGCGCCTTCGTAGAATGAGGCCCCCGGCCCGTTCTGGTGTGGGCTGCAGTGAGCCCAAACCTGCTGGGATGGCCGCCACCGGCCCCACGGGCTCTGGGTCCCCAGCCTGTGCTCTGAACTCCGTGAACCGGAGCGAGGCTGGGCTGCGGGGCAGAGCGCTGTTCCTCTGACCACTCATCTGGCTTTTCACGATTTCTGTGCCAAAGCAACGGCTTCCATCCCGGGATGACGTAGAGGACAAGGCAAGTCCTCCTGGCTCCAGTGAGCACACTAACAAGGCCATCCGGGTCCGGCGCCCAGGGAGTTCTGGGGTGTGGACTGGTTCCCTCTGTGGCACGAGACACCGGCCCGGCTCCTCAGGCTCCCAAACACTTTGCGAAGGGCAAGGAGGCGCGGCGCCAGGGGTCAGCTCCTGGGCCTGCAGGGTTAGGTCATGAATTGATGCGGGTGGAGACCTTCTTTTTGTCTTTGTGTTGGTTAGTATTTTGCAGTTTAGCTTTCACTCCTGCTTTTCCACTGAGATCCTGACCATAAACCTGTGAAGAAGATGGGTCAGAATGAGTGGATGTTGCTGGGCTTCCTGAGAGTAGGGCCCTGGTCTTGACTGCCGTTGTAGCTGGCTTCTCCACTGGGCCTGGATCATCATGAGTTTTCCATGAGTTCTTGCTGAGGGACTACTGGGAATTGCTTAAGGTCACAGAGGAAGGAAGGCAGGGCCGGGATCCCCTCGGCTTCCCTTTCTGTGGCAGCACCTGGGTATAAACAGCAGCTTTCCCTGCCCGGTTCCTGGGCTCAGAGCACCTGGCCAGCCAGACAGCGGCTGTGGCTTTGGTGTGGGCCGCAGGCACACATCTCCATCCACACTGGGGCAAGGATGCTCTGCTCCGCACAGCCTCCAGCCTCCTCCAGGCCGGAGCTCTCTGGCTTCCCGCTCTGTCCCCCTTTGCTCCCATGTCAGGTCCTCTCCTGCCGCCCTGTCAGCTTCCTGTTGCCGTGTTGCCGGGCAGCAACACTCCTGTCTGTCCTTGGCCTCCTGCCTGGGCATGCGCCTGTGTTGCCCGCACCCTCTGGCCCTCTGTGGCAGGCTGCTCTGGTTCCCATTAGGGCAGTGCACGTCTCGAGGCCTCCATGGCCATGGCGTCTCAGCTCCCACCCCAGCCCTCCCGGAGCTGCGAACCAGAGCGGGAGCATCAACTTACAGTTGCCGGCCGATACCAGATGTTCAGGGTAGAAGCAAATTGTCATAGAAAATGTTTGTCATTTCAGATAAAGATCAATGCTCAGTGTGGAAAGGAACGAGGGGAGCTACAGTTTTTATTGTTATCATAATTAATAGCAGTCTCAGGCAGCCCCCATCCACATTCGGTTAGAAGAGACCACAAACTGTCCCCACAGACTGAGTGACCGCGATGCAGGCCAGGTGTCCCTTATCTGAAGTGCTGGGGACAAGAAGTGTTTAAGATTTTGGATTTTTGCTTTGCATTTTGGAATACGGGTATTTGCATATGCATAAAGGGGTACCTTGTGGATGGGACCCAAGTCCGAACACGTCATTTATGTTTCTTCTACAACAGCCTGAAGGCAATTTTATACAATATTTTTAATAACTTTGTGCTTGAAACAAAGTTTTGTGGTGTGGAATTATGTTAGCCTTCAGAAATTTTGGAGTGTTTCCGACTTCTGGACTGGGAGTGCTAAATGCGACTGACTGTAGGAGAAACCTGCTAGAAGGAAAAGTCATGGACACTTAGGGAGGGAACACGGGTAACGCTGACATGGACTCATCTAAGTCTTAATGTCAGAGGTGATGAGACTGAGGCTGAAGTTCCTCAAAAACAATGTAGCTGGCTCGAGGCCCCACAGCAGGACTGGGCAGCATTGCTCGCTCTAAAGCTGTTCTTGGAGCATCACCGAGCAGGACACTGGGAAATTCAGCAGTTGCTACATAAATTTAACTCTGGCTGGTCTTGCATGTTTCTAACCCTTTTAACCACAGAAATGTTTTTTTTTTTCTCCAGGTAATTAAGAATTAGTGTTTTGCAGAATTTGTTTTCAGAAAACCTGGCTTAATAGATGCTATCTCTAGTCACTGAGATGTCTTTGTACCCTAACAGAAATGCTTTAAAAAGAACTGGGATTATACTTGAAATAATTTCAGAGGGCAGGGAGGATGACCGCACTATCTCCCTGCCTTCTTTGGAGGTAGCTGCAGGGAAGGGACCCTCACACTGCCCGAGGGTGTCTGTGGCCATTGCTGATTTCGTCTCCAAAGGGAGGACCCGGCTTTCCCAGCGCGGTGGTGTTAGAGGGACGCCCAGGAAGAACAGTTTCAAGGGAAGATGAAGCAAAGCAAGTGGTGCCAGGGCAGTATGCTCCAGGCTGGGAGTTGCTGGCTGGACTCCTGTGCAGCAGGGGCTGGGACAAAGACAAATGCTGCGACCCTTACGGTGTCTCCGAGGCCAGGCAATAGACTGTGGGCTTCTGAGGAGAGGTGGATGATGTTTGAGTTGGAGACTTGTGTCTGTTTCCCGACTGCTGCTTCTCTCCTGTCTCGCTCTTCCCTGTGGGCGTGAGAGGGTGACACTGCTCCCGCCTCACACTTGCTCAGGCTGCCCAGGTGTCCACTGGGGCTCTGAGAGTACACGACAGGCTGGTGGCACGGCGGCCTTGCAGCCCTCTGATAGCTCGTGGTGGAAGGAATGTGCCGGGACTCACAGTGTGCAGGGACCGGCCACCCTCCCCAGCCATGGGCGATGACTGAGGAGTCTTCAGTTTCCGACCCTACGGACTCAGGGATGGAGTCGAAAGCAATAGGTCAAACACGGCCACTGCCCACACTGTCAAGGGACGGTCAGGGCAACATCGACTTCTCTGAGCCCTGACCCTCGGGGCATGTGGCAAAGCTCTCCAGTCCCCTCTGTGACTTCCGAGAGGAGGAGCAGACAGTACTCAAACTGGGAAGGGACATGGTGGTAGTCAGCTCTGTATCCTCAGTAGTCCGAAGGTCCACCTCGGGCCTGTGACACCTGGATTACTGTAAAGTACGCACTGTTCTCTGGCATCCTCGTTGTTCTGACCGGATAGCAGGTAACCACAAAGGCCCACATCCAACTCAGTTTCCCTCCCAAGTGTCTTGTAGACGAGATCTGCAGGGAGGACCTCAGTGACCCTGCTTGCTCCTCTGCCCACCGGCTGTGGGCAGGGTCCAGGACGGTCACAGTTTCGGGTGGCTGAGAGTCCCTCTTAGGGCCACTTACAGGGGGTTATCTCCACTTCTGCTCAAAGGAAAGACCATGGGGTTTGCGACCCCCTGGAGTAGAATTCTGATGGGGTAATTTGTTAAGCCTTTGAGTCTTGGGGTTATTTTTACTGTTGTTTTTTGTTTTGTTTTCAGTATGGAAATGGGGATTAAAACTCCCTACACTTAGAAGAGGCAGAGTAATGTGTCTGCAGATGTGAGGCAAGTGTGGCACGCAGCACAGTGCTCACTGAGAGCTCATTTCCCTCTGTTTCTAAATTTAAAATCATACAGAGTCATAAAGCAACACACAGAACAGTGGTTCTGAACAGCAACCCTCAGGCATTAAAGAAAAATTCAGCAGAACGCCTTGTGGAAGCAGAAAAGTACGTGACTATATTTGATGTAGAATCCTCCCCTCTGCAGCAGAAACCAGAGGGCTTGGGGCTTTCAGCGAACCCAAAAGAGAAGCCAAGAGCACGAGCTCTCCTCTAAATGCGGCAGCTGGCAGATACACTTTTCCCGACGCTGACAAGTGCCCAGCAGCGAGTCTACAAACGCTGCTGAAATTCTCCAGAATCAGCCCTGCCTGTGTGCAGAGTGAGCGCACACATCTTTAGAGAAGTCAGCATTTGGGAGCTGAACTTTCTCCAAAGGATGCTTGCTGGAAATAAATTTTTCAACCCTTCATTTCTTCCATGTAATCGACTTAAAGATTTGATTTGTCCAGGTTGCAGGAGCACAAACCCTTAAACTGCCTCTGTCACCAATCAGACCCCAACTGGAAATGAAGCGTGTTTCCTTAGCATGCTGCCCCCACCCATGGGCTGCTGCCTTCTGTGTCCTGGAGCTCCGGCTCCGGTCACCTTGGATGACACATTGCATGCTGTTTCCTCTGCTGTTTCTGTGCTGTCATGGGTTCTGTTCACCCCTCCACTGTTCCTGCTTCTTCCTGGCGGGTTTCTCGGGGTTTTCGAGACTCAGGTCTCTTTCACAGTGCTCTCCGAGAGTCCCTGGGCTGGGCTTGTGTTTCTTTATTAGCATCTTTCACACCAGTTACTGTGTTGAGCGAGTCGCCTGTTCCTGTCTGTGTCTCCCATTAGCAGGTATTAATTCAATGACTATGTTCCAATCAATGTATCCTACAGCTATTGATTAAGTAAGCACCTAGTACATGCCAGGCACTTTTCGAGGTATAGGAGACGTGTCATCAAAGAAGACTCTGTCCCTGACTTCTGAAAGCTTCTGTTAGTAGGGCTAGATGGGCACTGACAGTGAAAATTAGATAGATAAACAATGCATTGGTGGGAGGCAGGGGAGCATGCTCGCATGTGTCACAGGAGTCCTCAGGGAAAGCAGCATTCAGAAGACGTTGGAGCAGAGCCCTCCAGGAATGAGACAGACAGAAGATGGATGTCTGGAGGGAACATTCTGAGTAGAAGAAAAGCAGGTGCAAAGGCCCTGAGGTGAGTGTTTCCATTTCCCGATGGCAGAGCAGCGGGGCCAGTGTGGCTTGGTGGGAGGGGTGAGGGGTGTGTGTCCAGGCTCAGAGAGGGCTGGCCCAGCCCAGTGCGCCTTGCTTGGCACTCTGCCCATTCAGCTTTGTTACTTTTCTATGTAGAAAGGCAACAGCAGTCGGGCCTGGCAGAATACTTTCCTGTGGTGCACACGGTCAGGCCCTGCCCAAGTCAAACCTAATCTGCCCCAACTTCAGCCGAATCCAAGCCTCATTCTGACCTCGGCCCAAACCTCAAGCAGGATCCCAGCCTGACTCTCCACCGGCTGGTCAGGGCCATGCGGCTGGGACACGCGTGGCTCTTGGTATGGAGGGGTGAGAAGCTGGCACTTGGTTCTGAGCGGCTTCCCATAGCAAGTGCTGCTGCCTGGCTGTGTGTGAGTGTGTGTGTGTGTAGTTGTGTGTACATGGAGGTGAGTGTGTATGTTTGGAGTTGTTTGTGTGGAGGTGTGTGTTTGGAGTTATGTGTGTTTGGAGTTGTGTGTGTGTTTGGAGTTGTGCGTTTTTGGAGTTGTGTGTGTGTGTTTGGAGTTGTGCGCTTTTGGAGTTGTGTGTGTGTGTTTGGAGTTGTGCGTTTTTGGAGTTGTGTGTGTGTCTGGAGTTGTGCATTTTTGGAGTTGTGTGTGTGTGTTTGGAGTTGTGTGTATTTGGAGTTGTGTGTATTTGGAGTTGTGTATGTGTGTTTGGAGTTGTGTGTGTTTGGAGGGGTGTGTGTGTTTTGAGCTATGTGTGTATGTGTTTAGAGTTGTGTGTGTGTGTTTGGAGTTGTGTGTATTTGGAGTTGTGTACGTGTGTTTGGAGTTGTGTGTGTTTGGAGGGGTGTGTGTGTTTTGAGCTATGTGTGTATGTGTTTAGAGTTGTGTGTGTGTGTTTGGAGTTGTGTGTATTTGGAGTTGTGTGTATTTGGAGTTGTGTACGTGTGTTTGGAGTTGTGTGTGTTTGGAGGGGTGTGTGTGTTTTGAGCTATGTGTGTATGTGTTTAGAGTTGTGTGTGTGTGTTTGGAGTTGTGTGTATTTGGAGTTGTGTATGTGTGTTTGGAGTTGTGTGTGTTTGGAGGGGTGTATGTGTTTTGAGCTATGTGTGTATGTGTTTAGAGTCGTGTGTGTGCGTCTGGAGTTGTGTGTATGTGTTTGGAGTTGTGCGTTTTTGGAGTTGTGTGTGTTTGGAGTTGTGTGTGTTTGGAGGGGTGTGTGTGTTTTGAGCTATGTGTGTATGTGTTTAGAGTTGTGTGTGTTTGGAGTCGTGTGTGTGGAGTTTGTGTGTGTGTGTTTGGAGTTGTGTGTATGTGGAGGTGTGTGTTTGGAATTGTGTGTGTTTGGAGGGGTGTGTGTTTGTGATGTGTGTGGTGTGTGTGTGTGTTGCATGGGGTGTGGAGGTGCCCAGCATGTGCAGCTGCAGCAGACTTGCAGCCCCACGGCTGCCAGCTTGAGAGAAACCATCTGGACTTGGATTCGTGTCTGCCTGCAGTGGATAAGTTACCGAATCTCTGTGTGTCCCAGTCAGGGCATCTGTGAAATGAAGAAAATTAAACTCGTCGCAAGTTTTCAATGAGCCGCCCGGCTCCACATCCCTGAGCTGAGTGGCCGGCATGCTGGCCTGGGCTTGTGAGCCTCGCCTCTCCTCGTACCTTTCCCGGGCTCCACTCTCGGAGAGCAAAGGGCCTTTGGTGTTATTGGGTGACACTGTTACCCTGCAAACTTGGCGTAATAATGAAGTGGACAGTGTTCTTCCTCTCTTTCATTTACATAGAATTTGAAGTAAAAAACTTAATTATCTGCCATGTGAATTTCAGTACACCTTAAAAAGCACAAACAATCCAAATAGCTCAGAAATTTGACGTGAGTAGCACTGAACTTATAAGTTAACTCGGCTAAAACTGTGATCTTTGCATGTTAGGAGGTAGTGTGCCGTGTATCGTGCTAGGGTTGTGTTTATTTGAATCATGATTCACGGTTTATTCGTTTAGGTTGCACACAGTCTTTTAGGGACACTTCTGAGTAGTTTAGGATTTTCTCATACTATCCACAATGAACTCTTTCCCACGGGCATTTTAGCTACCGTCATTTTGCGTAATGAGCAATGGCTGCCACTTTAGTAATCTATCTTATTAACTTCAGCTAATTTTTATTTGGTTCCTTCGGGTTTTGTGAGTTTTTAATTGGGTCACCTGAAAACAACATTACTTTAGTCTTCCTTCTGTAATTATACCTTGTAATTAATTTTCTTTTCCTAGAACTAAAACATAATTTGCTACTTTTATTCTTACAGAAGTAACAGTTTCTAGGCAGGACAAGTTTGCAGAGGGTAAAATAGCAGGCGGTGGAAGTGGAGGAGGAGACATTGTTAGGGACCCAGGTCGGGGAGAAGGTAGTGCTCAGAGCAAGAAGATTCGAGTAAATCCTCGAAATCTTTACAGAGTTGAGCAGCAGTCGGCCTCTAATCAAACCTTATCTCCTGCAATTCTGCTTCCCGCCTCTGGGTCAGTTAGAACTTGAGGACGTCAACGGATTACGGCAATCGTGGGGCTCCTTACGTCATTGCTGACTTTAATAGAAATGATTCTTGGTTTGCCATTAAGTATGATGTTGACCATTCTGTTATTATTTCCCAGCTTTATTGCATGCGGCTGGACAAGAAAGCCTGTGTCATCTTCACTTTGGGAATTTATTGCTTTGTGTGTGTGCATACATCCACATAGTACATTTCTTAAAGGTGTACAAATGCTCTAAAAGAGCATAACCTGTTTGTAGAGGTTAACATTTTCTGTAGCTTCAGTATTATGATTATATTTATTCATAGTCTCCATGTCATTATTCCCTAACTGAACTATCAAATTTAGCTAAATTTGTACTAACATCACACACACACATACACACACGCAGTGATCTCATCAGTTCCTTCCTGCTTTTCTAACACTTTTGTTTTATATCATTTGATATTAGGTTAATTGATGCATGAAGGGATTAATTACTACTGTTCCTTCATTGTCCTGTTCTCCAATTGTCAACATAAATAACATAAAAATGAATATAGTCTAATTTCCCTACTTAATTGCTTTTGGCTTGAAGACTGCTTTGCCAGAAATTCATGTTATCTCCCTACTTTCCACTTTATTCTATTTAATAACGCTCTGCCCTGCCTTTTGTTTTTAATGTGAACATTTTAAAATATGTTTCTTGGAGGTAGCAGATACTTGGATTTAACTCTCTACTCCCATCTGAGAATCTTTGTTTCCTAATAAGGAGATTTAAATCACTTATGCTTATTGTCACCTAGACTGTTTTGCTAGCTTCTGTTACTGTGCTCTACTCGGCTTACTTCCTTTTGACTTCTTGGCTGTTTCTCTTGCTTTGGGGGCTCGAGATGCCTGCGTGTTTTTCACTTTCTTTGCGATACGGAAGGTGTACATCCTCTTTTCAACTTAACATTAAACTTCCAAAAACTAGTCTTTTTTTCAATGATCAAAGTCAAAAATTAAATAGACTTTTAGAATTTTCTATGTGAAAAAGACATTTTGTAAAATTTTACTCCTCCTCCCACCCAAGTTTCCAGATAACCCTTTGTTTCTCATTTCCTAAGAGCAAGCTGCGTATCAGTGTGGCTCTCTCCTTGGCTTCATCACAGGCACTGGAAATGTGGCTCAGCTCAGGGGGTCCCTGCGCCTCCTCTCTTCCCCCTTCTAATCTAACTGAGACTCAGTTCCAGGACCTCCCCCAGCTCTCCGTTTGCCTTTGTGTTTCACTGGCAGGACTGCCTCCCCTGCCACCCCTACGTAACTGTTTTCTGGTTGCTACATACGGCAAGGAGCAAAGGCATATTACTGACAAAAGACGGGTGCACATCTGAGTGTCAGTGAATATTTTGGAATCAATGGGGAATAGTGTGGAAGTGACAAATCTTCCTACCTATTGCCACGAACACATGGGCCTTTGGTGTCTCTTTATTTCTGGGGCCCAGCCACCTTGGGTTACTTACCAAATGTTTCTAGTTGATGTCATCGCCCTGTGGTTAGTGACATTTCCTGCAGAATCATCAGGGAGCCAATCCTGAGCACTCGCTGGGGGTATTTTTTAAGAAGTCTTGTTTTCCTGTGGGTCCTGAGCATGGGCAGGGTGGGGAGAGTTTCACTAGGGACTTCTGGTTAGAGGTCTGCAATTCTTTTAATTGACTTGGCCCCTGGAGGAGCTAATTATTATGCTTGGCAGAAAGTCTTTAGGCCTACAGCCATAGCCTGGATCCCAACGAGCTTTGAGAGTATTTTTCTTTATGTGGAAAATGTTAACAATATTATTGATTAATGACTAATACAAATCTTAAACAGCAAACATTAATATAACAACACATTAAACTGTGCAGTATATCCAGGAGATTTAGGGTTTGAGTTTTAGACCACGGTATAAATCCCAGATCACTTGCTAGTTTTGTGAGCCAAACTCAGGTAAGTTACTTAACGTCTCAGCTTCTTATGTGTAAAATGGAGCCCTTCGTAGGACTATCATGGGCACCCAGCAATGGAAGGCAAGTAGGCGGTAGAGAGCCTGGCACATGGGTGTGCTCAAATATGTGTCATCTGCTACTCTTATTTTTAAAATATTGAAAACATTCTCATGGTTTCTCAGTGTTGTTTCCTTGCATCAGGTAATATTGTTGTCTTTTTCTTTCCCTGCTGCCTGCAGTAGTAAAAAAAACTCAAGAGTTAGCCATGGCTCCACCTCCCAAGGGCATAGAGGTCACTGGTGCTCCCAGGAGATGCCCAGTAATGGTTGTTGAGCTGAACTGGACAACTGGCCATTCCAAGAATTGAAGACATGCTCCAACTCAGCGTGAATTCAAGCTACAGAACAATCCTCCTGGCCCTTTCTTACTGAGCAGTTATTTAGGGAAATAGGTTTCGTACCACACTTCCTTGAATGAAATTTTATCACATCCACAGTATGGGATGAAGCTATGGTCAATCAGGTATTTTTTGGTAAATTCTCTGAGACGCTGTCCTTGCCACATGACCCTTATGTGCCCAAACCGAGTTGATAAGGCAGATGGGTCTCACACATCAGGAAAGCGATTTCTTTGCTTTCAAACCCAAATACACCATCCTGAAGGAATAAGTTTGTTGGATATTCTTTAACCACCTTACTATTTCCCTAGATGCTTCAATATCTATGTCCCAAAACGCATTAATTAACAGAACGGCAATGGTGGTGAGAAGGACGATGATGACTGACCCTCATTAAGTGTGTTACACGTGCCAGGCATGTTCTCAGTGGTTTATGCACATAATTTAATACTTACAACGATCCAGGAGGCAGGTCGACCATTGGTCCCACTTTACACATGAGCAGATTAAGAAACGTGCCTGACCTCGGACTGCTGAAATGTCGTGGAGGAGGGGTGCGGCACGTTCTCGTCCTAGAATGGGACTTATTAAACCACCTCCTCTCCGCGAGCCTCTCACTGCCCCCGCCATGCACATTCTTTTCCTGTCCGCTGCCTGGTGGCTTTGTGTGGAAACACTCTCATTCCCCCAGAAGTCCATCATGAAGAGAAGATGGGGAGAAGGCCATGTGGATTTTGGATGAATATGTTTATTTGGAGCCTGCGTTTTAGGGTTGCCAATAGTGTCCTCCTACATTCATATCTTGCTTCATAATTTCCAAAGAGGATTTTCTCCCTCCTAAGTCTTTTGATCTTTGAAATAGCCCTCTGAACCATGTGGGGAGAGGGATGAATATTTAGAAGATGGTGAAATTGACAAACAAAAGGGTTAGGGGTCATTTTAAAGGCCACACGGATCACTGGAGAAAGATTCCGGACTATTTATAGTGTTGTTACTACTAACAAAGCACATATTAAATGTTCTGCATGGGCCATGCGCTGTGCTAACCGCATCAACTCATGGGCTCATTTAACCCTCAGAGTGGCAGACTTGAAATGTGTGGCCACGATCTGTTCCCAGCACACGACAGTCGGTCTCAAACCTAGGTTCTCAATTTCAGTCTCTAATTTCTATTTTACTATAGAGAAATGAATTTTCTTTAAAGACATAGAAGGGAGACTTTAACTGCTTGTGATTACCTTCCTGTGTAGGGAAAATATTAATTATGATAATGACGGTAATAAGCAAACGTCAGTGTTCGCTGTGGAAGACACTCCACTATCCACGTGCTCACGTAGTTGATCAGTACTGATCTGCTACCTACTGTGTGCCAGGCACTGTCCTGGGTTTGAGAAAACATGTAAGAGCAAACGTTGTCAGTCACGGAGCTTACAGTATGTTGGGAGAAAGAGAAAGTTATAATCACAGGTTTATGAACAAAGAGTGCGCCACTTGTTTATCCATAAGTGAACGCCAGGTGCTGCCGTGGTTCACGACAGATGCAGACTCTGCTGTGGTCTGGGGTCAGGGAAGCCTTCCTGCGAGGCTGTGTTTGCGTGTTAACTACAAAGAAAGTGCAGTTTCCTAGGGAAGGGAGAAGAATGTGTGTAGGGCTGTGATCTGGAGTTTTGCAGAGCAGACGGAGGTTAACTGGTTGGAGTATGTTCAGCGAGAGAAACAGAAGACAGGCTGGGAGAGGCAGAACCGCACAGATCTGGCTAAGGATTTTGCTGTGTATCTAAGAGCAGGGCAAATCCATTGAAATGGCGACGGCTTGTGTCCGAGAAGATCCTTTAGTCTCCGATGTGCAGAATAACTGCAGGGAGCAAGCCCGGATGCAATGAGACGAGCAGGGAAGTGATTGAGGTGATGTGGGCTAGACAGACAGAGGCTTGGATGGGAGAGTGGCGGAGAGGGTAGAGGATTCAGGGATGACTTGGGAGATAAGTTTGATGGGATTTATTTTGAATTGGATGCATGGAGTAAGCAAGAGTAAGGTGTAAAAATGCCTCCAAGGTCATGCAGTATGTGTTGTTTCATTTAATAAACACATTGATGATTATATTTCCAGTCTGAGGGAGCAGAAACAGACTCACAGTGGTACACATCAGCATCCATTCCCTGTCAC
Source organism: Erethizon dorsatum (assembly GCA_028451465.1). Classification (NCBI taxonomy): domain Eukaryota; kingdom Metazoa; phylum Chordata; class Mammalia; order Rodentia; family Erethizontidae; genus Erethizon; species Erethizon dorsatum. The sequence continues at coordinate 127,161,040 of CM051829.1, forward strand.
ACAGCCCGTCCATGACAGAACCAGGATTTGCCCAGGTCTGCCTGAATCGGAAGTCTCTGCTGTAGACGACTGCTTCGCTGGAGAAGGGGAAGACCCGGATGGGATGTTCAAAGTGAGTCTTAGAAACAGCAGTCAAGTGCAGATACAAGGAAAGAAGTGGGCACCCGGGACTGAGAACACGCACCTCCTTCCTGTGACCCCGAGAGCATGCATGGCTCCCAAACCTGAGCTCTCCAGGCCATGCGTGTCTGCAGCTGTGCCTCTGCTGTCCTCGTGAGGAGCACAGCACCAGTATCTGCAAAAGTGTGACTTTGCTCAGTACCACTTTTAGAAGCAAAAAAGCTACATATACAAAAGCAGAGAGAAAAATACAAAAATCTCCTGTCAACTCATCACTTGGGAGGGGAGAAAGCCCCATGTGAGGAGTAACCATCATGGCCATTTCCCAGAATGGTCGCCAGAGACCCGCTCTAGACTGGCTCTGTGATGACCCGTGTCTGGGGGCATCAGCCTCAGGGCTGTGGTCTTCTCCTCTGTCAAGCAGGTGGGAACTTGGTCCACACAGTGGTCACGGTGTTTTCTGAGCCCCTGTCAGAAGGCCCTGGCATCACCACACTGCGTGAGTCACAAGCACAGCTTTTGAGTTTCTCAAACTATGTGCAGCTTCTTTGTTACAGGACTCAGTTTCCTCACTGCTGCCCTGGAAGAACTATCTCCGTGTCACAGGGATGCGAGGAGGAGGAGCTCAGCTGTGTGCAGAGCTAGCTGGGCCCCGGAGCCATGCAGAGAGCGCGGTCAGCACACGCACATCATGGGTCTCTGAGCTCGTGGCCTACCGGGCAGGCTTCAAGCTGCGGGGGAAACAGAGCTGCAGGGGACCCACACTCCTGCAGCCTCTCCCCCGCCTGTGCTGCTCTGTGCCTGGGTGCCTGCCGCGGGCGGGGCCCTGGAGACACGGGGCAGTGTGACTCCGGGTCAGGAGACTCCAGCACGGTTCAGTGGTGCTGGAACACTACCAGCAAAGAGCCGTGGGGCTCAGAGAGGACCTCAAGTGCCCTGGGCCTGCAGGAGGGAGGGTTTGCAGACCACAGTCCCCAGCCTGAGTGCTGAGAAGAACCTTCATTTGGATATCACTGCCACCAGACTCCAGGGACACCAAGGTGCCTTGGTAATCTGAGGCCGCATGGCGGGACTTGAAGTGGCCCCACAGCCTGCGTCACCGGATTTTCTTTTCTGTACCCCAGACCCATCCTCCAGTACCTGCCAGCCCCAGTGCCAGCGCCCTTCCTTGCCTAGCCCCCTTTGCTCTCTGAGGAGCTCACACGCTTCTCTTCTCCCACCCACCACACCCTGCCAGGAGGAGCAAATCCCACGTGAAGGGTTCAGCCTCAGGCCCAGTTTCTGCCTTCACATTGCTGCAACCCCTTCCTTCCCCAGGGGTGTTGAAACCCAAGATTTTTGCTTTTTGTGGAATGAAACACTTTGAAGCAGAGTCTCATTCTATCTCCTGATCCCTGTAAATGCTGAGCAGCTGCAGCCCCAGGAAGCAGATGCGTTCTGTTGGTTAGTGTGTCACAGCCCCTGTTGTTTATTGAGTGGTAAACAGGCATTGTTTTCACCATTCCCACTGTACTTGTCAGAGAGCAATGGTGGCGAACCTATGGCACACGTGCCCCAGCTGGCTGTTTGTTACGACTGAGAGCTGTAAAAGTTTCGCCATCACTGTTACAGAGTCTTAATGACCTCTCTGCTGTAAAGATACTTGCACTTGTGAGCATCTATATCAAACTTTGTTATTTCTGGATATTTCAGTTAAGAAATTATAGCAGCCCCATTTATAGTTACCCTTTCCCCAAATTCATCGGGCAGTGGGTTACAAGGGTCCGGAGGTTCCCTGCTTCATCAGGATGAGGCCAGATCAAAACATTGTTAACAGGTTGCTTCACTTACAGAAATGAGCACAGAGGTCACTGGTTTCTTAAAATACAGTGAGACACAACAAAATAATATACAATGATTTTAACTGATTCTTAAATGAACGGATGAAATCAATTATTTAGCCGACAATGTTTATCTTTTCAACATTGGAAGGGGGTTTATGTAACCCAGCTGTGAAGGCATTTCCTCCATGGGACTAAAGCACATATCTGGAGGAGAGGGGTGGGGAGTATGTGGGGTACAGGCAGATGGGACTGTCCTGGGAACTGAAGTGTCCCACCCCCTAGATGGATGTAGACTTGTTGACACTGTGGTTGCACAGGGAGAGGGGATGGGTGATGCAGGTCAGCACGGATACCGAGGGCCTGATTCAGCCCACAAGCACTGGCTTCCTCCTCTCCCCATGCACCCTAACTGTGGAGGGCCAGGCTGCCCCGGATCCTGATCCCCACCTCTGACCTGGTTGTGGTTCCTAATTACTGCCCACCAAACACAGCCAGCAGGGCTGCAGCGTGTGCACATCAGGATCAGAAAAAGAACTTGGATTACAAGGAGTAAGATATCTGCCCAACATGTGGCACCATTGAAGAGCTCTGGCCAGGACACACTGTTTATAGTCAGCAGTTGCCCGGAAAATAGATGTTTACTTGTAGTAAGTATATTAAGATCTTTGGCATCAGGCAATAGATATCCTTCATTGTGTCTCTTCTTACAGAAAACTTTGCATTGGAATAAACCCATGATTAGCAATTCCCTTGGCAGGAAAAAATGTTGAACACCAATACTATTCTATGTTAGCATTTCAGAGAGAGAACCAAAACCAGGAAACTTTCTTTGGAAAGATGGCCTTGAAAAAATAGTATGGTTCATTTAAAACTGTAAGTGAAATATTTGCTAAATAAAGATTAAATGTCCCTAATATTCAGCAAGAACTTGAACATGCTGTGTTTCCCTGGACCACACGTGTTCTGCTAAAAAGCTGTAGTAACAGGACCGGTGCATCCTCTGCAGACTCCCTCAGGCCCCTCTGGATTTCCTAGGCCCGAGATGTCACAGGGCATTTCCTGTTGTGTCCCAGGAAGGAGAACAACAACTCTGGGACACGGGCTCGGTACTGCAGGACTAGCATCCTGCCCTTGCTTTAGACACTGTGTATTTTTCTGCCCTGTTGTCTTAGCAAACAGATTTGTGCTCCCAAAATGCTATTCTATGGATGGATGGTCCTCGCCATGTAAAGTTCCAAATAGCATTACACTCTGGTTACCAATCTGTTTAAGACTAACTGGGCCTACGATTAAGCAAGTGGGCCCATGATCTGGGGGCTCACCCTTAGCACATGCATGTTCTCGGGCAACTGGAAACATTTCTTAAGTCTCTGTTCTCTCATATGTAAAGTAGATTTGTGACAAGGATTCCGTGAAACGAATGCTGCAAAGCCCTAGCACAGACTCTGGCAGCTGGTTATGAGCCCATGAGTCAGGTGGATGGCGGGTTCAGGTGGGCACCCAGGAGCCCTTGGTGCCTGTGGAGTCAGCCTGCTGGCAGCAACAGAAGCAACAACCAATTCTCTACCCCTGGCTTCAGTAGGGCCCGATCCACACAGGGGGAACTGGTGGAGGAAGGGGTGACTGTGGAACCGCCTTTAACTGTTCTCCTCGGCGTTAGCAGCCTGACCGAGTGTCCTCAGGTCATGCTTCTCTCTTCTCATCTTCTGCTTTTTCTATACCCATTGAGAACACTCTGGAGCCAAATCGGCAGAGGCTTCCTGAGGGCGGACAGGCGGGGCACAGCTCTGCACACACACATCTAGAGCAGAGGTTTGCTCTTACTCTGTTTTTACTTTTAAATGACCTGAGGGCATAGGACTGACCCTGATGCTGTTGTCCTGATTTTCTGTCTCATCGAGGGCCAAACACCCTTTCCTGACACCTGCCCACTTGGAACGTTCAGAACTCTTTCTCAGTCATGTGAGGGGCTCTCAGAACAGCTCTGGAGCTGTTGGACGAACCCCTGATTCTTGTCAGGTCCCCGCACTACTCCACAACAGCAGCATGAGCCATTTGGAGCAGAACTGAGACGAGGTGGGCGGCGTAAGGGCTGGAGTAACTTACTTTCCATTTCCAAAATAATGCTTCTTGCTTTTTCCCTTATAGGATGACATTATTTACTTGGGGTTGCAGAACTGTTTTAGTAAAGTTTTAAAATACCCTGGGATTATAGTCCTGAAACGAAACTTTCATGCCCAGGGGATGAGCCCCTTTGGTTCAAAACTATTCCACGTATAACTACCTGCTGCTGGTTCTTCCCCACACAGCCACACACAGACTCACAGACACAGCTGGGCAGGAACGCGTGTGCGCGCACATGCACACAAGTGCCACACACATGGGCACCGTGTGCAGGCAAACACCCAGCAGGAACAATGCACTGTAAAAACCATCCTGTTGCGTTTGTAATCCAGAGGGGGTTACTGAGTGCTGATAAGTAAGGAAGTGCGACCAGACAGTTTAATCCCTCAATTTCCTGTCTTCTAATCAGCCCCTGATTCTTTTGGTTTTAAATTAGAAACATTCCTGACAATATTCAGCACAGGTGAAGGAAAATCAGCTAGAAAATAAGTAAGGACAGAGCATTTATTTCACTGTCTAAAGTTCACAGGAGAAACATGAGCGTAACAACAGGAAATCAAGATTTTAAAGAGGACAGTGGAAGTGCATAGGCTGGCCTGAGCCACCAATCACATTTCCGCATGAGGGACACTGCAGTCATAATTGGATTTAAAGAAAAAATGAACATAGTTTAATGTATTTGTGTCTCTCTGAGAATAGTAGATGGTATTCTAAAGAATGTTGTACAGGGCTAACCTAAAAGAAAATAATGATAACTTAATGTATGTGGGAGAAAACAAACAAACAAACAAACCCTTACCCTACCTAATTCAGATTTTGCTCAGAATCAATTACTGCTAATACTGTGAGAAAATAATATTTGTAATATGGGGAAATTGTTGAAATTAATACATATGCTTAAAAACTAATATAGTCACACGTATTTACAATGGTGGATAAAATTTTTAAATTGTGCATTTAAAAATACTGAGATGGTAGGGTCAATGAACTTTGCAAAAGAAAACCAAAATAAAAATACAGTGTTCAAATGCATAAAATGTGATGTGTATAAATATATTTACCAAGGACTCTTTAAAAAATATGCAAGGTGCTGAAAATATGATAAACCTCATTATATGATAAGCCTCATTATTCCTTGATTCTCCTCCTTTTGAGTTTTTCATTTACACCACTGAGGCAATTTCCAAGTTATTTTCATCATTATCATGAAAGAGCTAGTTCAAATTCCTAGACAAATCTTCATTAGGCAATGACTTCAGAGGAACAGAGAAAGCAGTCATTAACAAACATCATTGAGAATTACTTAAAAAATTGACACGTAAATACAATTTGAGATATGAATCCAAGCAAGTAACAACAACAAAAGGTTTCTATGAAATATGAGTTCTTAATTTTGTGTCCGCAGTGGTTAAAGCTGCCAATCATGTGGGAAGAAGGGTGGAGATTTTTTAAATTGTTGAATACAGCAAGACTGTGTTTCATAGAAGAATTTTGCTAATTTTTACATGTGTACTTTAAAAAATAGACATTTATGCCAAAAGGCATAGCATATCCTGCTTGCTCAAGTGTTTTGCCATTGTACAAAGTTTGAGCTGTAAAAATTTGGATAAAATTACACACAATTACTAATTGAAAAATTGTACATCAATTTCTAAAGAGAACACTACTGATATAGGTGCTCGAGGGACTGGCCTGGGTGAGAAGGGTTGTAGAGTGACTTAGGAGCCACCATTCAGAGCCACTAGGAGTTTTTAAATTGAATGGCCAGAGAAAGACAAGTGCATTTTGGAATTCACACAAAACCTGTCCATCACACTGGCATCACTAAATCCTCACGGAGAAGAGAATGCTCTTTCTGGCTTCCTTTTTATACCCGTGGGTAGAATGGAGAGAATTCTCCTGGACAGAACTATATCTCAGAGCATCCAGGTGCTTCCATTTCATTTAGAGCAAAGGAAATTTTCATGAGGGTTTTCTTTAGTTTTGTTTTGGGAGGTTTCATCTATAGATGTCACAACACGGCTAGATGAAGCTGATACGTAATATCCATTTCTTGATTTGCATGATTAAAGCAGTGGAGAAGTGGTTTAGATATCAAAATTTCCCTCATAAGTGGCAGCGCCAAAGGTAATTACTCTTCAAATGTGCACGCTTGGACCCTGGCCGCTCATTAACTTTTAAATTGTTTACAACTCTGCAAGTTTGTAAAAGTTTTTGTATGACTTTGGGATACTCAGAGCCATTCCTTGCTCCACTGTGACATAAAAATGCATTTATCATTTCTTATAATCCACGTTTCTAAAGACAACATTAGCTCCAACAACAGCAAAAAAGTGACAGAACAGAGATGATCCTGCTCAGCATTTTAAGTTACAAAACAACTGTTTGTTAAACAAAAAGTCTTTCTAAGGCAGAGCTAAAGTTTATATGTAAAATGAATTAAAGATTAATCTAGTCCACCGACTTCCACATAGTTATGAAAAAGTACACTTAAATCCCTACTGTAAGCTCCGGGGAGTTGTGAAGGGGTGGGGAGAAAAGGGGAGAAAGAGAAAAGAGGTTGTTATTCCCAGGCTTTTATTAACCAGTTTCTTTCATCCTAGCATGTCTTTACTATTTAGAAAACTAAAAATGGTCCGGGCTCTATCCCATCTCACCTAAAATTCTGGAGTAGGCAATGACTTCTACAACCTGGTTCAACATATGCCTCACAACTAAAACAAACAAACTCATTTGCCACACAAATTGTTTACGATTCATTAAAAAGCAAAATTGCATATCCCGGAGCTGGCAGCTGAGGCCAGGCCGCGGAGGGCATTCACTGCGTGCCTTTGTGTGCTGCGTGCGGAGCACCGAGTCCGCGCGGCCGGGTGATGGTGAGGTAATTTTAAAGCTTTATTCGCCTTTGCTGGGAAGCTCAGAGCTCGTGCTGTCCTTTGATTAAAGACTCCTATCAAGAAGGGGAAGTTTAATTTTTCTCAGTTGGGAAAATTGTTTGGAATAGTGAGTTGGGGTACAGAGGGAGAGGGGCAAGTGCTATTCCAGGAAAGAGATCTGAGAGGAAATGTGAAATTTGTATAATTTTAATTAGTCCTCTCCCCCTTCACCTAGTCCTTCCTCAATTTCCCATCCATCGCAGGACATTTACACTAGAATTATCTGTAACTGGTAAATCTAAAATGCTATGCTACATGGTCACCTTTAAGGAAAAAAAAATCGATTTATTCCCCCTGGTAACTTCAACTTCTTCCGAGAGCACTCTGATTTCTCACCCCCTTTTCAAAGCAAAGATCTAGAAGCACTGAAGTTGAGAGAAACTTCCCTGTGTTTGCAGCTAAACAGCAGCATGTGAGATTTCAGCATTGTTTATTTTTAGTCAACGGCATTGCTAAATGTTTCCACCACTTTTATATGTTATCTTCCCGGCGGTAAAACATCTGTAAAATAATTTTAAATGAAAAGCAACTTCCAAGTAAATTTTACAGAAAAAGAAATTACAGTTTTCGAAGTTTAAAGAAAGAAGCATTTGGTGGTCTTTGCAAGAAATAAAGATGACACAATTTGCCACAAAAAGTAGCAGTCTATAAAATCTAGTCGCTCTTGAGATACGAGGAAGAAGCATGTTTCCCTCAGAATATGACATCAGCATGCAGTTTTTTTAAAAGCTTACAAGTTAGTCTAGAAAATAATAGCCCGCCCAATCCGTACATTCAATTCTACTGTTTAACAAGCCTCAGAGGGCGAAGCAATAGCAACATCACTGCACACAAGTAAACCTTGTTCTTGCTGGCAGAAACTCTAATGGGAAAATAAATGCCCTGAATAGAAGTTCAGGGTCGAAATGGATAGTCTACTGCCAGTCTCGTTAGCCAAAAGCTGCACGTAACACTGTCCGGAAATCACTGGTGGAGTTCCTGACGTCCAGTTAAGAAATCGCAGGTTAAAATGCACACGTACACACATACCCACAAGCACTTTCGCCCAAGTCCTTGGCATGGACACGGCACCCCAAGAAGCTGCCGAATGGCATCCTGCGGCAGCTCGCTTCTAATAGCCTCTCCGTCCTCCGAAATCCTAAAACTCGCCACAACGACACCGCCACGGTCCACGCAGGGGAGAGACTGCAGATCACACAGCGAGACCGACCGTGTCCTGTTCTGTAATCCCACTCACCGGTCTCCCCGTCCACATCTCTCTCTCTCTCTTAAACTGATATCTATGTGAAATGAGCTGAAGTTCACGGTCCAGTTAAGAACGGATAATACAGTCATTGTCCTGGCAGCAACTTTTTTTCACTCCCTGGAAGAATTCACGCTTGCTGCAAGAATAATAATTACGGAAAACTAGAAATGCACTGCTAACGAATTAATCCTTAACGGACACCACCCTAACGAGGGCAGCGGCGAGGCGAGGACCTGCGTCCTGCGGACAATGAGCCATTGTGCACCTCCCAGCCGGCTCCACCTCTCGGAGTCGCGCAGGCAGAGGTGGTCTGGCCTGGCTGACCAGGACCTGGGAGTTAACTCGTTCTGCGGCCGTGTGGCGGAACTTTATTAGAACTTACTTGCACCCAGAGCCCTGGAAGGCGGGGTGCGGGGCTTTGCCACTCGGAGCTGGAGCCCCTGAGAGACCAGGACCTGATCTCACACAAACAAACGGGGAAGTTAGTGCCAGCTCTGGCCCGGCCGGCGGACAGGTAGAGGGGAGCCGGAGTGTTCGCGCTGGTGACTCGGACAGTCCCTGGCGGGGCAGGACCCACATCCACTCAGGGCTGGCTTTGCCCGGTGTCCAACATGTGTCCTCAGAATATACCAAAGCCAGGAAAACCATCAGGAACAAAGTAAGGGGACGTGAAACTACAGAGAGGGCAAAGCCCCAGGGGCAGACGAGTGTCTTGTTTCCTACCCCAACGCCGCCTGGCCAGAACGCCCGCTCCATCTTAAAACTTTTGATACTGTTAAAAAAAAATTAAAAACAGAGAAGCAAACTCCAGACCCTGTCCCCCGGCAAACAGGGCCAGCGCTGCTGGAAGTAGAGTTGCAGAGTGCAGAGAGGGGGTGGCAGAAGCAGCAGTGTGACTGCCTCGCTGAAGAGTGTGAAAAAATCAAATGCGAATTTGATGAATGTGAGGTCTGGGACATTTTGTCAAAGAGGGAGGGAAAGAAGAAAAGAAAAAAAAAAAAAAAAAGGCAGTCCCGGCTGCCAACTCACCATCCACCAAGTTCTGGCCGAGATGTCGTAGCAGAGCTGCCATTTGATGGAGCCGTCGGAAGCTTTCCCTGCCATTGCGCTGTCAGCAGGCTTCATGTGAAGCTAGCTCACGGGAGATAAGACACCTAATTGAGAAAACATTTGCGGTGGCATGCGGGGCAACATGTAGTCCGGTCCACACCATATGGAATCATGGGTAAAAGCATCTCCTTGACAATGAACCAATCTCTCCAGACCCAGCAGCAAGGTGAAGTGGAAGGGAGTCTGCTGCTAGGACCGTCTCTCTCCTCTTTCCAAACACGAGCCCACTGCTCACATCAAAGGGAGGTGGTTAAAATTAGGGCTTCATCACTCAGATGATTTTGGTCTGCAAGGTTTTTCCTCTCCTCCCAACAACTACCCCCCCTTAAGGAGAATAAAGAGATTTAATAGGACAAAGGCAGGTAGTGGACGGCCGAGGAAGATCGCCACAGGCTATTAGCCTAAAATTTCTGCTTGACAGATGGAACTGCTTAGAGACTATCATGCAACGTTTTGGGCTTTTCTCCCCCAGCCCCCTCACTTTAAGTCTGATTCAGTATCTGTTTTTCACAGCCACTTTTCTCAAGAACGTGAGCTGCGCGTTTAAAAAAAAATGTTTAGCTCAGTTTTTCAGTTTTGCTGTCTTACACATCTCCACTGGAAGCAAATCGAAAAGTCTAAAACTAAATCTGGAAATAGCTGAACAGGTTTTCCCAAGGAAGGGAAAAAATTCCAGGAGAAAATGTTCCCCCTTCTTTACCTTATTTTTAAAAATTGCATTTGTTAGTGAATTTGGTTGTGAAGGAGCCTAACTAGGAGACAACAGCTTTCCAGCCCCTGGGTTTTTGGTTCAGTGGCATTATTTAGAGATGCGTGTTTTCCCGGGGAGTAAATAAACACATGGCAGGTACAAGTCCTCTCCCAGGCAGGGCTGTGCACCGCCTATACTTTGGAGGGGCCTTTTAAAAAATTAATCCTGGACTTCTCCATTCTTTCTAAATAAAGTACTTAGGCATTATCAATTAGTTTAACCCAAGCGAGGCTATACTTGACATGAGTACGTCCTTAACTAGGGAAAATCGCTTCTGATTTCTTTATTGTAACCTAGCTATTTTCTTTGTAGGGATTGTAAACCAAAGATCTTTTTTTTTTTGAGAAAAAACAAACAACCAAACACAACATAGATCTACCAATAGGAAGGGTTGAAAACAATTTTTTTTTTAAGTGAGGAAAACTTAAGACAACTGCTGAATTTCAAGTTATTTTATTCAGGACTAAGCAGGGAGGAGGAAGTAGAGAGAATGATTTGCATTTGTTCTATTTTTTTCCTTCAGATGGAGTGACAGTAGGGACTGCGGAGCACCCTTTATAAGACAGCACACCAAAGCCCTCCTCATTTTTTGTGAATGTAAGTGGCCCATCCCAGGAGCTGCGATGAGGTCCATGGTTCTGTGTCCTCTAACCCTGCCATGCAGGCCCTCAGGGGCGGGGGGCAGAAGGCAGGGGAGAATTTACCCACCACTGATTCTCAAGGCCACCGGACTGGGATTACTTAGAAAGCTCTACCCCTACAGCACCACTAGCCCATGGGTTTCTTTCCAGTCACATTTTTGACTGAATAATATTTAGATTAATTTACTCAGGTCATATTTTAAGCTACAAAGCTGTAAAATTTGGTACTTTTTTGATTTCTTATTTCTGATACCTTCCTAGAAGATATTATTTTAACCATTTAATGTCATGGTAATATAGTACACAGCTGTTTTGACAAAAATAATTTTATTCAAGTGAATTTTATCCAGTTTCACCAGGAATGTTTTCCAATTTTAGGCATGATGCACAGAGGGTATCTAAGAGTGAGGCACGGATATAATAAATAAGGTGCTTTTTGCCTCTTCACTCTCATTGTTATGGGAAGGAAGCTGTGGATAATTATGCAAGGGAGATGTTCTCAGAAGCCAGTTCGTACTCTCCGTTGCCTGGGCCTCCTTCTCAGGAGAGGGGCAGCTTGGGAAATGTTCAGTTACCCTGCTTCAGTGCTCAGGGAGCCAGGGAGCCGCAGCTGGTCCTTCCGTGGGACCCCCGCCCTGGCTAGTGAGCCAAAACCTGCCCCGGGCAAGTGCAGCAATGACCTGGGCTTTCCTCGGCTCACCCCTGGAAGAAACGTAAGGAGAGAAGTTGTAAACTCTATAAAACATAAAATAACACCCCCCGCAAAAAAGGGGAAGGAAAATAAAAGAAATGTAGTGCGTGTTGTCTTGGAATCCGCCTTCTGTTTCGCTGCAGCCACCCCTCCTTGCCTCTGACGAGCAGACAGAACCAGGGTCCGCTTCCTTCAGGGTCTCTCCCTCTGGTCCAGGCACGGAGGCCCAGGGGCACTGGGCACTGGGCCACAGTCTGCCTTTCCGAGTTGCACTGCAGCAGCCGAGGGAGGGAGGAGTCACCTGTCCGAGCAGCTGCCTCTCCGAGCCACGCTGTGCATGCCCATCGCCTAGGAACGAAGGGGGCACGGGGGCAGAGAGTGCAGATTGCACCATGTGTGCAGGAACCAGGAAGATGCTGAGGCGATGGCACAGCGGGTTTGAACACACAATGATACATATTACTGGATAATAGTGTTTTAGATCCAGAACAATTAGGTGCGCTTAACTTCATCATTGTTCTCTAAGAGGCTGGTGGAAGCTGTCCTTCACACGGCAATCGGTCCTTTCACAGTGTGGCCCGCTGTTAATAGACTTAGAACAAGATTAAATACAACATGTTAAATATTGCAATTATTGTGGGAAATAAAATTATTTGGTGAGCATAATGGGGAGCAATTGAAGCATTTAACATGATCCAGGAAATGCTACTCCAAACAATTGCATTTGCTGTATGCATTTTTCCCCTCTGATTGCTGACAGATGCCTTTTTGGAAACAAACATCTAAATGCTTTGCCTTCAGTCAGGAAAAAAATATAAGAGAAAGAGGCTACATGTTTCAAATTTGACTCTTGTCATTTGAAGACTTCTCCCCAGTGCACGTGAGTGAATCTAAGGCAAAAACAGCACTCCTGTGAAGAAATGAGCCACCAGAATTTGAGATTTCTTGCTCCATTGAGGATGTGTAGGAATTGAGACCCCGGAGCACGCAGTCAGGGTGGGCGCGCTCGGGGGAGAGGGGGAGTCACTGCAGGGAGCCTCGGACTCAGCGCAAGTCACTTTCCAGCCCACTCTGCTCACGGTGCCCAGGGTACCCCAGATAAACCAGCGCCTTGTTATCGGGAAGATCCTCGAGAGTGCAGAGGAGGGGGATCCCCCTGGTCTCTCCTGCGGTGGACTTGGGTGAAGTCCGCAGAGACCTCTGCCACAGGTGTGCAGCCGAGGACAGGTGCGGGCGTCTGCTGCGTGGATGGACGCAGTGTGTGATGGGATCTGAGCGCTGCTCAGCGTGTGCAGGACAGCGGCTGAGAGCACTGCTTTGGGAGTCCACGCGCTGGCTCTGCTGGTTGCCCACTGTGCTACCTCTCCCAGGCCATTCAGCCTCCCGGAGTCTCTGTGCTCTGCGCTGATCAGGAAAATAGGCTGTAATACCTACTCTGTGAGTGTGAGTGTGTGTGTGTGTGTGTGTGTGTGCGTGCGCATATCTACACAGTCATAGCTAGATGCACAAGTGCACATGGTAATAGTCCCTGATGTGTGACGATGCTTGTTTACGTCGGTTCCCTAGGAGGGGAGCCCTCTTCCCCTCTTTCTGGCCTGGCCCTGGGAGGTGGCGCCAGGCCCCTTCCCTCCAGCCTTCTGTGGTAACCTGAGCTTGCTCCCAGCACAGCAGCACTTAGTACCCACTGCTGGAATCACCCTGAGTCCTGGAGGGCAGGCAGGGACTGCGTCTTCCTCACCTGAGGAGTCTCGAGGTTGGGTATGCATGAGGGGCCATGGGGTCAGAGAAAGATGGCGCAGAGCGCTGGTGATGCGAATCCGGTGGCATTCTCCGCACACGCAGCCTCTTCTTTCACCTTGGCTCAGCTCTTCCCTGTTAGCTCGCCACCTGCCTCCCCTGTTAACGCCTGGCCGGGCCTGGTCCTGGTGGTCTCCAGCTCCTTTGACTTCCTGTTGCCTCCGTGTCTGTACTGCCCATCGGTACTTGGTGTAGACGGACTGTGTTATTATTGCCTGTCTTAGAGGAACATATGTCTTTTATTCATTCATTCATCCATTAAATGGCAAATTCTTCAGTGCATCCAATTAAGTTTTTTCTACTTTTTAATCTGTGTTTCCAGGACCCTTGGAAATGTGAAACCCTCAGAGAGCAACTTGACTTTGAATGCAGCATATAATCACTGCTAATACACACTGCGTTTGCTCTTGGCCAGGCACTGTTCCAAGTTCTTTCTGTTTTTCCAGGTAGGTTCTCAGGAGGCCCCGTTGTACACACAGCAAAGCAGACTCCAGAGGGTGAGGGGACTCGCTAGGGTCCCAGAGTCAGAGGGGGGAGGAGGACCCAAGTGCAGGGATCACGACCGCTGTGGTGCAGCCTCTGAAACCAGAGAGGGAGAAGACCCAGGACCTGTGGCTTGCCTGGCCCCGAAGGTGCTTTCAGGTGTGACATGCACAAAAGCTTGCCCTACCTGCAGGGGCTGCGTGGTGTTTTTCTATTTGCAGCTCAGGGTGAGAAAGGGAAGGGTCAAACCTAAAGCTGAGAGCTGAACAGGAAGAGTGAGGATTCAGCCCGAAAGCTGTGCCTGGTCTGTGTCAGGGTGTGAGCTCTGGGGAGAGGCATCACCTTCCTTTTATAGAGTGAAATTTGGGGCTTAACAAATACGTGTGACCTTGAGTCACCAGGATGCTGGACACTACGAAATGAGAAATGCTGAGGCTATGGAGAAGTTCAGTGAAGGGCAGTGAGTTTCTAAGATAAAAACAAAAAAAGAAAAGCCTGTACTGAAGAGAGATTATCTACCATTCACACCTAGGTCTTCCTCCAGCAGAACTGGAATTGGGTGAAACCCAAAGATGGCGCTCAGAGCCTCACTGTGTGACCCTCCCCATGGGTGTTCAGTCACTTGTGGGCTCTGGGCTGAGAGGAGGAAGCCACATGAAGGGCAAGTCGAGTCCCCACAGCCCAGGAGGTGCTCTGCTCCTCGGTGAAGATTTGTCCTGTTCCACAGAAAGTGGCCACGTCCCCAGCTTAGGCACACACCATCGAGGGGTGTGAGTGTGATGACTTGGATAAATTAGTATCCCACATCACCTGGCACGGCTGTGTCACCGAATGGCAGAGGCGAATGCCAGGAAGGGAGAGGGCAGCACTGAAAGTGCCTGGGCTAGCCAGCGCCATGCATGTGGATGATCTGCCTGGGGATCGTGAGGGTGTGCCATGTGTGTGTATTCGCGTACACATGTGTACATGAATGTGCCTGCGGGTTTATGTGTGCGTGCATGCGTGTACACGTGCGGGTGCATGTGTGTTTGTGCATGTGCATGTGTGTATATGTGTGCATGTGCATGTGTGTGCATGTATGTATGTGTATGTTCTTTCTTTGGCATATCCTGCAAAGAATTAGTTTTCTTTTTGGTGGCAGTTCTTGTGCCTCATTTCAATTTGTAAATTCTTTGACTTTTGCTCTCTCTGGATTTTCTGTTACCCGGCTGTCACCCAAGATTGGACTGAACTCCTCGTTAAAAAAGAAATAAAAGAAAGAACGAACACAGTGCGACCCTCTAACAAGTACTTTCACAGCTCTCTGCGAGGCGCTTAGGAAAACTAAAAGGTTAATGTATTCCAACTGGATGTTGGGCGTAGAATGTCAGATCTGTCAAACTTCATTAGAACGCGCTGCTCATTGGAAAAGATTTGATTTCTTCTGCCACTGTCCTACTATGTTCCAGTCGCACGCTGCCAGCAGCAGCCCGCTGAAGACCACAGGCTGGCAGCGCGGGCTTGGGTGGGAACCGGCCGCACGACCATCTGTTTCCGATTCTTCGCTGAGCCAAGAAGTGCAGCGAGGAGCGCGCTGTCACCAGGCTGGCTTCCCCGCTCATGGTGTTAGTGTTATGGGGAGGTCATCTCTCCCAGACAGCGGGGGAGCCGTAATCCTTATGGAACCGGACCGCAACACACACACATGCATGCTAACGACACTTAGACATCTTTTGTTAAAGTTGTGGGAAAGGCTGCCTGAAACTTACTACTTCTTGGGGTTTATAAAGTGTATTTTATTCACTGAGATAGCTTGGGCCTCCTTTAACCCTTTGAATGGCCAGGTATCCCTGGGATGCTTCCATGAGCACGGTTGAAATGGTCAGAGGAGGCATCTGATCCATCTTGAGTGAGCCTGCTTCCAGGGACGTGCGGTTCTAGGGATCACCACGGAGCCCTTGCCCAGCCGGCACCGGTGGCCTGAGCTCATGCAGAGTAGCAGCGTCAGCTCCTTTGCCAGGGGCCCCACCCCACAGTGGACGGCAGGCTCACTGAGGACTTGGGGACATTGGCTACACCTTCTTGTGTGGGGTTGGTCCTCTGCCTGATGCTGGGTGGGTCATTTTTAGAAAAATGTGGAGGTGAAGTAGCAAGGCTGCGAGTGTGAAATGTGACAGCAGTGCCACTTAATTTATGTTATAAACATGGATTTGGGGACAGGTGTTTGCCACCAGGCAGGGTCTCAGGATGCAAAGAAGAAAGACCTGGCCTCATCCAGGGGACCCAGGTCTCCCAGTGCGGTGCAGGTGGCCCTGTGTCATAGCCTGGGCTCTGCCCTGCGGATCATGGGTGTGTGATGGGCGGATTGTCACATGTCCTCTGCTGGCTTTGTCTGTAAGTGGGTTGCTGATGGCTGACTTTCAGGACTGTTGTAGAGTCACATAAACTCTAAACTGTGTACCAGGACAAAGTTCCCCGACAGTGCTCGGTAGGTGCTGGAAACGTGTTGGCTTCTCTTTCCTTGCTCCTCCCTGCACACCAGGTCTGTATCTGTGTCCTTTGGGGCTGAGAGGCCCCTGGCCCCATGCATCCCTGCATAGGGCAACCTGCCTGAGGCCCCAGTTCCCAATGACCAGGCCTGCAGAGGGTGCTGCATGGAGCCTTGAGCAATGAGGCGCCTCCTGTATGCTTTTGATTTATGGTGAAGAATAAAAAATTTTTACAAAAATGACCTTTTTTTTCATTTATAAAGGGGAGGGGGACTCAGCAAGGCAGGCCGAGCAGAGAGAATCATCGGGAGTCAGGGAGCAAATCCTTGAGGGGACAATCACCACAGGGACCACGGCTGCCGCCACCCTGAATGTCCCGAGTTCTTCCTGGCACGCGTGGCCCTGGCTGCTGCTTCTGCTGGCTGTGTCTCACCCCGGTGGCTGGATTGCCGTACTGTTCTCGGGGCGTGGCATAGTCCCTCGCTGAGTAGCTGTACAGGCGCAGGACCCACACACCTTTCTCTTCAATGAACTTGGCAAAATCAGTAGTGTATCTATCTTAACCATCATATATATATATGTATATATATATATGTAATTTTTTCTTTTCCCTTCTTTCTTTTCCCCCATTCTCCCATCCCAGTCTCTCTTTCCTTTTGACCAGTTTCTTTCTGATTCACCATATCTACTGTACATTTTGGATCTTATTTACTCTTTCAGTTTCTCACACTAGGGAGACAGTACAATGTTTACACATGTGCCTCCGGTTTATTTCACTTCTGAGGATTTTCTCCAGTTGCATCCATTTACCTATAAAAGTCTCCAGTTTATCCTTCTTTATGGCTGAATACTCCATTGTATAAAAAGACCACATCTTTTTTATCCATTCCTCTGTTGATGGGCATTTAAGTTGTTTCCAAGATCTGGCTATTACACAAATTGTGCTGCTATAAACATGGGTGCACATATATCGCTGTGGTACGATGTTTTTAATTCTTCTGGGAAGATGCCCAGAAGGGGAATAGCTGGGTCAAATGGGACCTCCAATCCTAGTTTTTGAGGAATCTCCACACTGATTTCCACAGTGGCTGCACCAGTCGACACTCCCACCAACAGTGGAGAAGGGTTCCTTTTTCCCCACAGCCCCTCCAGCATTTGTTATTAGTTGATTTCTTTATAGTAGCCATTCTTTTTGGGGTGAGATGGTATCTCAGTGTTGTTTTAATTTGCATCTCTCGAATGACTAGTGATATTGCACATTTTTTTTGTATATGTATTTGCCATTTGTATTTCTTCATCTGAGAAATTTGTATTCATCTTAGATGCCCATTTTTGGATTGTGTCTTTAAATTTGGGAGGTCTGATTTTTTTGAGTTCTTTGTATGTTCTCGATAATAATCCTTTGTCTGAGGAACAGCTGGCAAGCATTTTTTCCCACGTTGTGGGTTGTCTCTTCACTCTGTTGGTGGTTTCTCTTGCTGTGCAAAAGCTTTTTAATAAGATGAGATCCCAGTTGTTGATTCTTTGTGATAGTTCCTATGCGGTTGAGGTTTTATTCATAAAGTCTTTGCCTACACCAATGTCTTCAAGGGTTTTACCTATCCTACCTTCCAACAGATTTAATGTTTCTGTTTTAATATTTAGAACTCTGACACATTTTGAATTTAGTTTAGTGCATGGTGAAAGATATGGGTCTAGTTTTAATATTTGGCATGTGAACAGCCAGTTTTTCCAGCACTGTTTATTAAAGAGGCTATCTTTCTTCCAGTGAATGTATTTGGCACCTTTGTCAAATATAAGGTGGCTTAGTATGTCTGGAGTTGTTTCAGCATCTTCTAATCTGTTCCATTGACCTTTGGGTCTGTTTTTTTGCCAATACCACACTGTTTTTATCACAGTAGCTTTATAGTATAATTTCAAGTCAGGGATTGTGATGCCCCCTGCCTTGCCTTTGTTGCCCAGAATTGCCTTTGCTATTCTAGGTCTCTTCTGATTCCAAATGAATTTTAGGATTGTTTTCTCTAATTCTGTGAGATATGCTGTTGGAATTTTGATTGGAATTGCATTAAATCTGTATAACAATTTTGGAAGTATGGCCATTTTCACTATATTGGTTCTTCCTATCCAGGAGCAAGGGATATCTTTCCATTTTCTGATATCCTCTTCAATCCCCTTTTTCTTAGTACTGTAGTTTTCAATGTAGAGGTCTTTTACAGCCTTTGTTAGATTGACTCCTAGATATTTCATTTTTTTCGATGCTATTGTGAAAGATATTGTTACCCTAATTTCTCTTTCAGTAAGTTTGTTATTTGTGTACAGAAAGGCTATTGATTTTTGAGTATTGACTTTGTATCCAGCTACACTACTGAATTTGCTTATTAAATCAAGCAGTTTTTTAGTGGAGTTTTTGGGGTCTTCTGTGTAGAGTATCATGTCATCTGCAAATAATGATAATTTAACTTCTTCGTTTCCAATCATTATTCCTTTTATTTCTTGCTCTTGTCTAATTGCTCTGGCTAAAGTTTCCAGGACTATGTTGAGTAAGAGTGGGGACAGTGGATGTCTTTGTCTTGGTCCTGATTTTAGAGAGAAGGCTTTCAGTTTTTGTCCATTTATCATGATATTGGCTGTTGGTTTGTCATAGATAGCTTTTATCAGATTGAGATAAAGACCATCTATTCCAATTTTCTGTAGGGTTTTTATCATGAATGGGTGCTGGACTTTGTCAAAAACTTTTTCCACATCTATTGAGTTGATCATATGATTTTTGTCTTTGGTTCTGTTAATATGGTGTATTACATTTATTGATTTACATATATTGAACCATCCCTGCATCCCTGGGATGAATCCAACTTGGTCATGGTGTATAATCTTCTTGATGATTTGCTGGATTCTGTTGGCCAGTGCCTTATTGAGGATTTTTGCATCTTTGTTCATTAGGGAGATTGGCCTGTAGTTCTCTTTCTTAGTTGGGTCCTTCTCTGGTTTTGGTATCAGGGTAATGCTTGCTTCCAGGAATGAATTTGGGAGTACTGCTTCCCTTTCAATTTCATTAAAAAGTTTGAGATGTAGTGGTGTTAGGTCTTCTCTAAATTTCTTGTAGAATTTGGCAGTGAATCCATCAGAGCCTGGGCTTTTCTTTGTTGGGAGGTTTTTAATTACATCTTTGATTTCATTGGTTGATATTGGTTTATTTAGGATTTTTATATCTTCTTGATTCAGCTTTGGTAATTCATACATATCTAGGAATCTGTCCATTTCTTCTGCATTTTCCATCTTAGTAGAATATAAATTTTCAAAATAGGTATAGATGATCTTCTGGATTTCTGGAGGGTCCATAGTGATATCACCTTTTCATTCTTAACTGCATGGATTTGAATCTTTTCTTTGCTTTTTTAAAATAAGGTTGGATAAGGGTTTGTCAATCTTATTTATTCTTTCCAAGAACCAACTCTTTGATTCATTGATTCTTTGTATTGTTTTTTCAGTCTCCAATATGTTAATTTCTGCTCTGATCTTTATAATTTCCTCCCTTGTATGAGCTTTTGGCTTAGCCTGCTCTTCTTTTTCTAGAAGTTTGAGGTTCACCATTAAGTTGTTTATTTGCACTTGCTCTATTTTCCTGATATAGGTATTTAATGCTATAAATTTCCCTCTTAGGACTGCTTTCATTGTACCCCATAAGTTCTGGTATGTTGTACTGTCATTATCATTCAGTTGTAGAAAATGTCTAATTTCTTCTTTAATTTCATCTGTGACCCATTGGTTGTTCAGGAGGGTGCTATTTAATTTCCATGTGTTTAGGAAGTTATTGTGATTTCTTTTGCCATTGATTTCCAATTTTATTGCACTATGGTCTGATAATATGCATAGGATAATTTCAGTTCCTTTGCATTTACTTAAGCAGGTTTTATGAGCTAGTATGTGGTCTATTTTGGAGAACGTCCCATGTGCAGCTGAGAAAAATGTGTATTCTGATGTTATGGGGTGGAACACTCTGTAGATATCTACTAAGTCCATTTGTTCAAAAGTTTGGTTCAGTTCTAATATTTCGTTATTGATTTTTTGTCTAGTTGACGTGTCTTTTTGTGACAGTGGAGTATTAAGATCCCCCAATATAATCATATTAGTGCTTATTTGATTTTTCATGTCCTTTAATATTTGTTTTATATAGTTGGGTACACTGGTATTTGTTACATATATATTTATAATCATTATCTCTTCCTCTTGGATTGTTACCTTTACAAGGATGTAATGACCGTCTATCTCTCTGAATCATTCTTGGCTTAAAATTCACTTTGTCTGCAAAAATAGCTACCCCTGCTTTTTTCTGGGTTCCTGTCACATGGAGTATTGTTTTCCATCCTTTGACTTTCAGTCTATGAATTTCTTTCTGAATTAAATGTGTTTCTTGTATATAGCATATTGTTGGATCTTGCTTCTTGATCTATTTTGCCAGTCTGTGCCTTTTGATTGGTGAATTGAGACCATTAACATTGATGGTTAAAACTGATATGTATTGACTTATCCTTGTCACGTTATTTTCCTGTTGTTGGCTCCCCCTATTTTTTTTCCCCTCCCTTGTTTAATTATTTGCCCTGCCTGGTGGATTCCTTCTGTTGGGGTTCTTGGAGTTGCAGTCCTTGTTATCTCTTTCTAGAATGTCCTGCAGAACATTTTGGAGTGCTGGTTTGGTGGTCATAAATTTTCTCAGATGTTCTTTGTCATGGAAGTATTTTATCTGTCCATCAATTTTGAAAGATAGTTTTGCGGGGTACATCAATCTGGGTTGAAAGTTATTTTCCTTTAGAGCTTGAAATACATCAAGCTCTTCTTGACTTGAGTGTTTGTGCTGAAAAGTCAGCTGTGATTCTGATGGGCTTCCCTTTATAGGTGATTTGTCTCTTTTCCCTAACAGCTTTTAAGATTCTGCTCTTTTTTTTTTTTTTTTGTGGGTACTGGGGGGATGACCTCAGGACCTCACGCGCCAACAGGCACCCGTGCCGCTGAGCAATATCACCGGCCCCTTTTTCGTATGTGGGTTCCGGGAGTCGAACTCGGGCCTTCGCACTTGCAAGGCAGGCGCTTAAGCCGCTGAGCCATCTCACCGGCCCTAAGATTCTGCTCTTGTGTTGAATTTCTGGGATCTTGACTATGATATGTCTGGCTGAAGATTTTATTTTGATCCTGGCTAGTTGGAATTCTATAAGCCTCATTTATCTGAACATCAAATTCTTTTTCTCTACCAGGGAAATTCTCTGTGATTATGTCTGTGAGCAGGGTTCTGATGTCATTTATGCTATCTCCTGCTTTTTCATTGATTCCAATTAATCTTAAATTATTCTTCTTTGCATCATCTAGCAGCTGCTGGATTGATTTTTCATGGTCCCTTGCTATTTTTAAGAATTCTTTCTATTCATGCTCACTAATCACAAGCCTGTCTTCTATATCTGAGATCCTGTCCTCACATTGGCTTAATCTGCTACAAATACTTTCAATGGAAATTTTGTTCTCCTGGATATCTGCTTGAATCTGCCTTATGGATTCCATTTCTTTCCTATGCTGAGCATTCATGGCTTCCATAATTTTCTTAAGCTTGTCTATCTTTTTGTCTGTATCTGCTGTAGTGTCCTTAAGCATGGTCTTCATTGTGGACATTATCTCTGCAGTTATCTGTGAAATTATTTCTGATTTAATTTTTCCAGAGCCTCATTCTACTGCTTTGTTTTTACTGCTTCAGAGGTGCCAGGTGGGTGGCTTTCTGCTTGTCCCACCTCATTGCCCCCTGGGTTTGCCTTTGGTGAACTGGATGTGTGGGGTTGCATCTTGTTTAAGTGTCATTTCATTTTCTTTTCTTTCTTTAGTTTAATTCCTGGGGTGATGCTTGTAATTTGCCTATGGTAGGTTGCTTTATTGCTAGTATTTAAAATCCTTAGGAGATGACTACTTCTCTGTGGTATCTTCCAGGTGTAGCTTATTTTTGGGTTTTGAGCCTGCTGCAAGATCCTACCTCTTCAATTTGTTGGGCATGAGAAGTTGCTGCCTGTTTGGCCCAGTCCTTGGTTCTTTGGTACTGTGCCACTGTATTTTCTGTGACCCTTAGTCAATCTCAGTCATGGAATACCAGAAGGAAAAGCTGTTTAGAACAATTATGTCACTTTTGGCTATAATGGTACCTCAAGCATCAAACACAGCCTAGAAAATGACAGACTGAACTAAGCAGTTATTTGCCACTTTTAACTGTAGAAAGTAGAGTTGTGGTTATATAACAAAATCTAAAACACACCAGAAAAATTATATGCAGTATACAAGTCCTTAATATGTCAATTTTGTCCTCAACAGTTTAAATTTAAAATGAGTTAAGGAGAAAATAGAGAATTGGGAGAAGAGGAAGGAATTAGATGTAGGGCTGGAGGACCAAGAGGGATCCCACTAACATTGGGAAACTGGTGCAGAGGACTGGTGGGAAAAAGAGAAGGAAGGGCTAAAAGGAAGAACAGATGAGAACCATGATCACAAAGAGGTTAGAGGCTCTGTTTACACTCATAATAAAACCAGATAGAATAATGAAGGAAAGAACAAACAGACAAACAAAAACAAAAATGAAGACAAAAACAACAAAACAAGCAAACAAACAAAAAACCCACCCACACACACAAAAAAAAACCTTCACCAGAACAAAAAACAAATTAGAGAAAAAAAAATTTCACTTCTGGGTTTTGACTCTGCTGTAGGCAGGCACCATGTGATGACAGAGTCCTGTTCCGTGCAGATCTGTCCCAGTAAGCCAGCGGCAGCCCTTTGGCGGGGCAGTGGGCAGCAGCCTGCACTCTCTGGCGGAGACCAGTCTCATTCACCTGCCGCTGTCAGCGCACTTTCCGCAGACCTGAGAGCCACGGTGCTGAGTTCCGAGCGCTGTGTTCTGGCGCTGCACTGAGTTTTTCTGCCTGCCCCCCACAATGGCGTCCGGCCAATTGCTCTCTCGCGTGGGATGGCTGCGCAGTCCTCCACTGCTCCCCTGCACCGCCGCTGTCTCTCGTTCCTCCATGGAGGCCCCCGGGGGCGCCGGCTGTCACCGTGTGTCCACAGATTTGAACTTCTGTTGCGCCTCAATTCCTGCACAGGGAGAAGGCGCCTGCAGTCTCCTCCTTCTTCTTTGTTGAAATTACTCACTTGCTCCATGAGTCCCAAACTGCACTTCAGAACTTTCCTGGGTCCAGCGGAGCCACTTCTCTCTTTCTTGTGCTCCTCCAGCCACTATATTCCAGTGTCCGAAGGGCAACTTTTAGAGAGTTTTGCTGCCTGCTTCTTACAAATCTGCCATCTTTCCCCCTCCTCTGCTACAACATTTTAAAAAGAGGCCATTGGCATTTTGTGGGCAGTGGATGTGCTGTGAGTGACTTGGGGATCCATGGAGAACAGGAACATTGGCTGGCGCCTTGTCCCTGGGCGTGGAGGGAGGGGAGATGCCTGTTTCTGCATCTTTCCTCACTGTCCCTGCACACTGGGCCCCACCTCACAGGGGGCGTGGACCACTTCTTGGGGGATGGGATTCCCTGTGCTCCTGCCACTCTCTGCTCTCAGGCAGGCTGGCTTCTCTCCACTCTACGTTGCACTCCAGGCTTGCGCTGACAACTGATGTTCACCCTCTGCCCCTCACTCCTTGTCCCCTTCCCACACTCATAGAGCCCCTCCTGTTTGGAAGACCATCTAATTGGGACAGAGCCAGCCCCTAGGTGGTGACCTTGAGTGCACAGGCAGCCAAAAGATGCAATGCTGGGTTGTGGATAGTCCAGATAGGCCGTTTGCATTTCCTGCAAGAAGTAGTGAGGGTGGGCTTGCTGGGTGGCAAGGAGAACAGCAGATGTTGGCATGGGAAGTAGTAGCAGAAGGTTCATGGGATGAAGAACAACAGAAGGAACCAAGGGCCCAGTGCCGGTCCACTCCCAAGAGCTGTCTCCCGTGGCATGGTGGGAAGGTCTCGCCTCCCTGCATCGTGGCCTTCTCTCTGTAGATGGCCTGCATGCCCTGCTCTTTTCTGTATGGCCCATGGGCTAAGAGTGGCTTCTACCTTTGCAAATGGTTGGAAGACACCGGGTGAAGAATAGTATATGGCGACACATGGAAATTGTATGAAATCCAGGTTTCAGTGATCACAAGCAGGCTTATGGGCCACGCTCATGCTCATTCACTACGCTTTGTTTATAGCAGCTTTTGTGCTAGGAGAGCAGAGGAGAGTTGTTAGAATGGAGACCAGATTGCTTGAAAGGCTGTGGACCTTTACTTTCTGTCCCTTGACTGGAAAGGGCTGGGTGGCCCCTGCGTATGTGAGAGGCCTGGGTTGGAGAGCAAGGAGATTGGATTCTAGGTATGGGACTGCCGCAGATATCCTAAACTGCCACGTTGATTTGCTCACTGGCAAAATGGTAATGAAGATGCCTCGCAGTCTTGCAGAGATTGAAGATATCATCATACAAAGCTCCTGGGATAGCAAGTCATGACATAAATGTATTTATTGACAACAGTTGATGGTAATTTTGACTGCCTCGAGATACGAATAACCTTTGCGATAAGGTAAATATGATAACATTGTGAACTCCTGGACTCATGGCCATAATGCCTGCTTTGGGAATTGTCGATGATGAAAAGTGATTTCTGCTCAGAGATCAACAGGTAAAGGGAGGGATGTATCTGCGAGCATGTGAGTAGAAAGCTCCTGCCAGAACTCCTGGAAATAATAACTGTAGCTGAAATGGATGGGGCACCTGCTGTGACCTGCCGTCTCCTCCGACCACCACTCAAAGCTGGGAGGTGGCCGCTGTTATGAATCACAGTGCAGATGGGGAGACTGAGGCCCGGAGAGTTAGTCCCACCCTCAGCAGGAGGTGGAGCCATGACTTGGACCTGGCAGAGTCTGATGCCAGGTTTTCCTCTCTGACCCACTCTGCCTTGTGCACAACTGATGAGGGGACCCCTGGGACCACAGCCCACGTCCTCCCGTGGGAGCACTGGGTGGGGGAGCTCAATGGTGGCATTGGGTTAGGAAGACGCTACTGCAGCGGCAACATCCATGCTCTGGCCATCTCTTCAGGGGAACCTGAGAGGACACAGCCCACCAGCTCTGGAGAGCTGTCCTCTCAGGTGGCCCCACATGTGACCTGTGACTCAGGTATGGGGACAGGAGCAAGGCTGCACTGGGAGTGGCAGACAGGGTGTGTTCTGCTGTGTGGCTGATCAGTAAAACCTGTCTGCTTTTCTAGTATCCTGGGTTGATGTGGGAATCTGCTCCTGAAGAATCCTACAAGAGCCGCACCGCCACACCTGCTGGCAAAGGCTCCTCTTGGTAAGTACGCGTGCGTCACGGTGGATTTCCCAGAGGACGGTGCGGGAACAGACTAGAGTATTTGGGAGTTGTCTGCCTCTTGGCCTCGAGGGAATAAGGGTAAACATTATGTTTTTATCTCTATTTCTGTTTCCAGAATTTGAAAATATTTATGTAACCGTACATAAGTAAAATATCTAAGTTATTTGATTTTATGTATCAAAAGACTCAGAACCCATTGATTTCTTTAGCTCCATATTTCCACCTCTGGCATTTCGCTCCAAATGTGGTTCAACTACTGTGTGCCAGATTGACGTTCATTTTAACATTATTTAAAGCCCTGAAGAAATGAGGGGGAAAGGAAGTTCTGTGCGGCACAGCGACATCCAGGTCCCTCACGTAGCCACAAGAAAAAAACATTTACAAATGGAAAATGCTCCTGCTGTAGTAGTATGAAAAACCAAGCTCCGAAACTGAACATGCAGAATGAACACACGTCAGTGGAAACACACAATTTATTTGTGAGAAAACAGAAAGAAGATACTCCAGGTGTTAATGGCTGTGAATACCATTGATGGAATTATAAATTCTTGGTTGGCTTCTACGCAGTTTCAAAAGCTCTTTTAATGAATAGGTAACATTTCTGTACTGCAGCACACAGACATTAAAAAAGTCATGTGTGCTGACTGGTAATTGGTCTCAAAGGCCCCTCCTGGGCAGCCTGTTGCCTGCTCCTTAGCTCTGCTGGCCACGTGGCTCCCTGGGCATTGCCCAAGGGAGGCCCAGGGGCTGAGGCAGGAGTAGGGGGACCAAGGTGCGAACCTGGAAGCGTGGCTCTGGCCGGAACTGGGCCCCCAGCTCCTTGTTCTCCAGGGTGAACTGTTTCTTCCAGGAAAGCATCAGGGGTGCTGCCTGGGCCAGGGCCCCTGGAGTTCTACTGGGTCTGCACTATCGACGTCTGGATGCCTCCTGAGAGACCCAGCTTGACGCGTGGCCACTTCCTGGGTTTTCTCACTGGGTTACCGGGAGTTTCAGGAGAATGATTCCATTGTTATCACTGGCCTGGGAGGTCTGGCCTGGATTGTGCCCTCTTCCGTTTCTAAGTGCATGGCATGGTACTGTTAACTCTGAACACATCGTAAACCATTTCACAACTGAAACTCTGTGCTCACTGATTAGCAACTTCCTGTTTCTGCCTCCTCTGTCCACGCCTGGCAGCCATGGCTCTACTTTCCGTGTCTGCGAGTTGGACCACTCTGGATGCCTCAGTAAGTGGAATCATACAGTGTTGGTCCTTCTGTGACTGGCTCATTTCATGTACCATATGTCTTGAGGCTTCTTTTCTTTTTTTGTCTTTTTTCTTTTTCAAGACAGGGTCTCACTATGTAGTCCAGGCTGGCCTTGAACTCACTATACACCCCGAGTGCTGGGATTCCTGGTGTGCATCGCCATGTCCCATTCAAGGCTCATTATACTTTTATGATATGTGTGAATCGTATTTTCTTCATCCATTCTTTTATGAATGGACATTTAGGGTGTTTCCACTTTTTGACCGTTGTGAATAATGATATAATCAATAGGGGAGTGCAAATATCTTTTTGAAATTCCTGATTTCAGTGCTTTTGGATTAATACCCAGAAGTGAGATTACTGGATTTTATGATAGTTCCATTGTTAATTTTCAGTGGAACCTCTGTGCCATTTTCCACGCAGTGATGTTATGTTCCATGTCTGTCCATGGTGCACAGTATTCCGGCTTCCCACAGCCTGGCTACCACCTGGTTACTCAGGCTGGAGGTGCCATCTCACTGGGGTTTGAATGGCCTTACCCTGGTGATGAATGGTGCAGAACCTCTTCTCACATACCCATTGGCTATTTGTGTGTCTTCTTTGGAGAAATAGCTTTTTAAGTTCTTTGTCAGATTTTGGGCCATTTATTTTTGTTAATGGAGTTGGAACTCCTTATGCATTTTGAATACTACTTTTATCAGATACCTTTGCAAATATTTTCTCCCATTCTATAGGTTGTCTCTTCACTCTGTTTGTTATTTCCTTTGATGTGCAGAAGCTTCATAGTTTAACATAGTTCTGCTTGTTTGTCTCTTTATCCATTCATTCATCAGGTTTGTTTTGCAATACAGGGAATTGACCCAGGGGTGCTCTCCCACTGAGCTGCATCCTCAGCCCTTTTTACTTTCTGAGTAGGGTCTCACTAAGTTGCCCAGGCTAACTTCAAACTTGAGATCCTTCTGCCTCAGCCTCCCAAGTGGCTAGGACTACTAGGCATGCATCACTGCACCAGGCTCCTATTTGTTTATTTTTGCTTTTGTTTCTTGTGTTTTCTTGGTGTTATAGTCAAGAAAACACTGCTGAGATCAATGGTATGAGCTTCCATTTATGTTCCCTTTTAAGATCTTTATAGTGTCAAGTCTTACATTGAAGTCTTTAAGGTAATTTGAATTAAGTTTGTGCATAATGTGAGATATGGTCCAATTTCATTCTTTTGCATCTTTTCTTTTTTTTTTTTGTGGGTACCGGGGGGAGTCGACCTCAGGACCTCGCGTGCCAACAGGCACCCGTGCCGCTGAGCGATATCACCGGCCCCTTTTTCGTATGTGGGATCCGGGAGTCGAACTGGGGCCCTCGCGCTTGCAAGGCAGGCGCTTATGCCGCTGAGCCATCTCACCGGCCCCTTTTGCATCTTTTCTTAGCGGTATTTGTTGAAGACTATTTTTCCCCATTGTGTAGATCTGGCACTTTTGTAAAAGATTATTTGATCATATATCTGTGGGTTTACTTTTGGGCTCCCTATTCTGCTCTATGACCATGTGTCTGTCCTCATGCCAGTACTATACTGTCTTAGTTGCTTTCTTGCTACTGAGAGATAGTATTCACTACCCACAACTAACAGAGGAGAAGTTTATTTTGGCTCACAGTTTCAGGAGTTTCAGTCCATGATTAGTGGAAATGGCATGGTGGAAGGGCCCATGTGGAGGACAGCTGCTCACGTCATGGCAGAAGGAAGCAGAGAGAGAAGGGAAGAGCTGGGAGGAAGATGAGCCCTTGCAGGTCCCTGCTCCAATGACCTGCCCTGACCTGGCACCTTCCTAACATCAGCAAGTCAAACATGTCAGTGGACCAATCCAATGACGAGTATAGCACCCTAGGATCCAGTCTCCTTCCAAACAGACTGAGGCTTTTGGAGGACAGCCCACACCTAAACCACAATGTGTACCATTGTAATTACTGCTGCCTTGTATATGTGTTGAAA
Source organism: Erethizon dorsatum (assembly GCA_028451465.1). Lineage (NCBI taxonomy): Eukaryota > Metazoa > Chordata > Mammalia > Rodentia > Erethizontidae > Erethizon > Erethizon dorsatum. The sequence goes on from CM051829.1 coordinate 127,189,822, forward strand.
CCAAGTTATGTAAGTTTCCAAACTTGTTCTTCATTCTCAAGCCTTTTTGGTCTACTCAGGGTCTTTTACATTTCATGTGAATACTGGAATTTTTAAAAATATTTCTGCCAAAAAAGGTGCCATTGGGATTTTGGTGGGGCTTACATTGAATCTGTAGCTCTGGTTGGTTGTATGGACATTTTAACGATTTGTCTTTGAAACTATGAATATGAGATGTCAACCTGAACTTATGTCTTCTTTAATCTCTTCCAGAAGCACTCTGTAGTTTTCAATTGTATAGTATTTCACTTTCTGGATGGAGTTTATTTCTAAATAATTTAATCTTTTTAATATTATTGTAAATAGGATTGTTTTCTGAATCTCTTTTTTGGATTGTTTTAGTATATAAAAATGCAACAAATTTTGGGTGTGATTCTGAATCTTGCAAATTTATCAAATGTATTTCTTAGTTCTAACTACCTTTTTGTGGAATCTACAGTTTTTAAGGTATAAGATGGCATCACCTTGTACTTGTGCTTCTTCTGTAGATGCCTCCTGGCTCCTTTGCCAGCCTACTGCTCTGGCGAGAACTCAGTACCACAATGACCAGCAGTGCTGACTGTGGGTACCTCACCTTCTCCTGACCTTGGAGACCTCAAGGACCACGTGAATGGTGAGCTTGTCAGACAGGGCTTTCAGCATACCCACCGAAGGGACTTCCTCCTCTTCCTAGTCTGTTGAGTGTTATATTATGAGTAAGTGTTGGATTTTGTCAAATGGTTTTTCTGCGTCTGTTGAAAAGATCACAACTTTAATACTTTGTTCTATTAACATGGCATATTATATTGATTGAATTCATAGATTGGACCATTTTTGCATCTCAGGATAAAACCCCCTTGGTCATAGTGTATGATCTTTTCTACATGATACTAATTCAGCTTGCTAGTATTTTGTTGCTTTTTCATCTATATTCACCAGAGATATTGGCCTGTAGTTTATCTTTTCTGGCAATGTCTTTGTTTGTCTTTGGTACGGGAGTAACACTGGCTTCATGAAAAAAGTTTGGAACTGTTGGGATGGAGGGAGAGGAAGGGAGAGTGTCTCAGTTATTTTTCTCTCATTGCTGAGACAAAATATCCAACACCCAAAGTTAAGGAAGAAAAGGTCTATTTAGCTCACAGTTTGTAGAGGTTTCTGTCCATAATCAGCTGGATCCAAGGCAGGGTGGCATGGCAGAGGGGCAACTGTTCATGGCAGCTGGGGTGGCGGAAGACAGCAAAAGCAGCAAGAGCAAAGAGGGGAAGCAAGACTCTTTTCATCTCTTATATTGTATGCAGGCTACCCGCCCTAGGGCTGGTATAGCACTCATACCCCCAATCCCAGCCCTAGACAATGAATCAATCATAAATTTTAAAAGCCTGCCCCCATGACTGCATGAGGCTTTGGGGGGACATCCAGACACAAACCATAACAGTGAGGGTTGAAAAACAAAACAAGATAATTAACATGTATTACAGGCACATACCAACTTCCCACAATAACTGTAAATGTATACTGCACACATGTACTACTACTAATAAAATGGCAATACTAGAAAGAGAGTTAGGAACTATTCTCTCTTCTTCAATTTTCTTCTTTTTTTTTTGGAAAAATTTGAGAAAGATCATTGTTACTTCTTTTTTAAATGTTTGATAGAATTCTCCAGTGAAGCTATGTGGTCCTAGGCTTTTCTTTGTTGGAGGTGTTTATTCCTGATTCTGTCACCTTACTAGTTAAAGCTTCATTCAGATTTCCTATTTCTTCATGATTCAGTCTTAGTAGGTTATGTATTTCTAGGAGTGTTTATTTGTTTTAGGTTATTCCATTTGACTGTAGGTAGCTATTCATAGTAGTCTCATAATTATTTTTATTTCTCTGGCAGTAGCTGAAATATTTCTTTCACTCCTGATTTCATTTATCCGAGTCTTTCTCTTTACTCTTTTTCTTTAGTCAGTTAATAGTTGGTTATTTTTGGAGCTCTTTTGTAAAAAATCCAATGCTTAGTTTCATTAATTTTTCTATTATTTTCTTATTCACTAATTCATTTCTGCTTTACTCCTTGTCATGTCTTCTGCTAACTTAGGGCTGACTTTATTCTTACTTTTTAGCTCCTCGAGGTATAAAGTTAGGGTGTTCTTTTGAGGCCTTTCTTCTTTTATATCATAGGCACTTGTTGCTGTGAAGTCCTTCTTAGCAGACCTTGGCTGAGAGGTGTAAGATTTGGTATGTTGTGGCTTTGTTTTCATCAGTGTCCTAATAGTTTCTAATTTAATTTTACCTGCTTCTTTGGTCTATTGGTTGTACAAGAGTGTGTTGCTTAATTTCCACATATTTAAAAATCTCTTTGATACTGATTATTAGTCTCATTTCATTGTGGTTGGAAAAGGTACTTGGTATGATTTCGATCTTAAGTTTGTTAAGACTTGGTTTGTGTCCTAACATATGATCTATCCTGGAGAATGTTCCGCATACACTTGGGAAGAGAGTGAGTCCTGGTGCAGTTGGTTAGGATGTTCTTTATATGTCTGTTTAGTTCATCTGGTCTTGGTGTTGTTGAAGTCTACTGTTTTCTTATTGATTTTCTGTTTGGATGTTCTATCCATTATTGAAAGTGGGGTATTGTAATCTCCTACCATTATTGTGTTGCTATATATTTCTCCTTTTATTTCTGTCAAGGTTTTCTTCATATATACATATTACTCAACTTTTCCATTGCTGGGATGAAATACCTGACACCTACCACTTAAAGGAGGAGAGAATAACTTGGCTCATGATTTTAGGGGATTCAGTGCATGGTTGGCTGGCTGCAAGGCAGAGACACCATGGTGGAAGGGCGTGGTGGAGCAAAGCTGCTTAGTTCATGGTGGTCAGGAAGCAGAGCAGGGGAAGAGTGTCAAGGAGGAAAAAGTCAAGGACCAGACATAGACCCCAAGTTCACAGCTCTATAACCCACTTAGACACACCTTGAAGTGTGCTTTACTAACCCCCTGGGTAGTGCCAGGCCAATCAAGTTGATAATTCACTTTAACTGTCACAATATATTTGGGTGCTCTAATGTAGAATATATACATATAAATACACACATTTGTTTATAAGTGTCATATGTTCCTGATGCCTTTATCATTATATAAAATACAATGTCCATCTTTGTCTCTCATTTTAGTTTTAAAGTCTTTTTTTTTTTCTGCCACTAGTCTAGTAGCTTCTGCTCTCTTTTAGTTACTGGTTGCATGGGCCATCTTTCTCTATACTTTTGTTTTCAGCCTATGTGTGTCTTTCAATCTAACATTGAGTCTCTTGAAGATAACACATAGTGAGATCTTGATTTTAAAAGCCATTCTTTCAGCCACTCTGTGTTTTATAATTGGGGAATTTAACCCATTTACATTTAAAATAATTACTTATGGAGAAGAACTCATGACTACTATTTTATTGTTTTGTGTGTCTTATGGCTTCTTGGGTCCTCTTTTTCTCTCTTTATTATTGGTTGGTGAGTTCCTTTGTAGTGGCATGGTTTGGTTCCTTTCTCATTTTTCTTTGTGTGCCTTCTATAGGTATTTTCTTTGTGGTTACTATGAGGCTTACATAAACCATCTTACATTTATAACAACTAACTTTAAGCTGATAAAAACTTACCTTCAACCATATATAAAAAAACTACCTTTATGGTCCCCCTTGTTATTAATGTCACAAATTATATTTTTATATTGTGTATCATTGGCATATTTTTATAATTATAATTATTTTTAGATTTTGTTTGCTCTAGTGCTATAATTAAGATTGATTTATGCACCACCATTATTACAGCATGGTGGCATTATGTATTTGTCTATATGTTTACCTCTACCATTGAGCTTTATACTTTCATATTCTTTTATATTGCTGTCAACTTGAAGGACACTTTAGCATTTTTTGTAAAATGGGTCTTGTGGTAATGAGCACCCTCAGATTTTCTTTATCTGTGAAGATATTTCTGTTATTTTTGAAGGAAAGTTTTTGCAGATAGAGTGGTCTTGGCTAGTAGGTCCCTCCCACCCTGGTATTTTGAATATATTACCCTGCACCTATCTGTCCTGCAAGGGTTCAGCTGATAAATTCATTGATATCCTCACTGAGTCTCCCTTGTATGTGATAAGTCACTTTTCTCTGCTGCTCTCCAAATTCTGTCTCTGGCTTTGACTTTTGACAACTTGATTATAATTTCTCTCAGTGCATATGACCTCAGAGTTGTCTTAGTTTGGGTCCTTTTCCTTCCATTTCCTTCCACAGATTTAGGATGTTTTGGCCATTGTTTCTTTAATAATCTGTCTGCCCCATTTTTTCTCTTCCTTTTCTAAAACTCCCATAAATGTATTTATTAGTCAGCTTGATGGTGTTCAGAAGTCTCTGTGGCTTCCTTCACTCTTTCTCATTCATTTTTATTGTTGCTTCTCTGTATAATAGCAAGAGATCTCTCTTTTTTTTTTTTTTTTTGAGACAGGGTCTTGCTATGCAATTCAGACTGGTCTTGAACTCACTATGTATACCAGGCTGGCCTCAAACTTGCAGCAATCTTCCTGTCTTAGCTTCCTGAGTGCTGGGATTACAGGAATGTGCCACTACATCTGACAAAGATCTGTCTTTGAATTCATTTATCAAGTCTACTGTTCAACCCTTAAGGTGAATTTTTCATTTCTATTATTGTGTTCTTTAGCTCTACAATTTCTGGTTTGGTTATTTAAGAGCCTTTCTATATCTTTGGTGATATTATTATTCTGTTTGTTGTTATTTTTGTGAGTTGACTGAATATCTTTATCGTCATTATTTTGAATTCTTCTTTTTTTTTTTTTTTTTTGAGTCAGGGTCTTGCTATGTAGTTCAGGCTGGCTTTGAACTCTGCAGCGATCCTCCTGCCTCAGCCTCCCAAGTGCTGGGATTACAGGCATGTGTCACCATGCTCGGCTTCATTTTGAATTCTTTGTCAAGTAGTTCATACACTTCTATTTCTTTACACTAGGTTTGGAGATTCATTTTGTTCCTGCGATTGGGCCATGTTTTCCAGTTTCTTTATGTGCTGTTTAGCTTTGTATAGAGTTGTGCGTTTGAATAAGAGCCCTCTCTCAGTCTTTACACCTGGGTTTGTACAGGGAAAGACCTTTACCAGCCATCCCAGATAGGTATTCTTGTAACTGCATAACCTTTGTCGGGAGTAGCATCTTTGTTGCGGTAGGGACTCTCCAAGTGAAGGGTTTGCGGGCTTCTCAGATCTGCAGTCTCTTGCTCCCTCTAGTGCCTGTCTGCCCCATGCGCATGCCGTGGAGCTACCACAGAATCAGGAAGTCAGACCCAGCCCTGGGCACTGAATGGTGGACATGTTCTCCACCCATCTCTTACCTCCCTGAAGCCAAGAGCTGCTGAACTCACATTGTCCTCTCAGCCCCTAGGTGTGCAGGGTACACTGCTTCCTCCTGAGCACTCTGGGCAAAGCACACAGACGCCAGTGCCTCAGGCAGCCCCCCCACACCCCTGTGGGGAGTGAGATCTTTCTTGACAGGATCTCCCTACATTGCCCAGGCTGGCCTTCAACTTGTCGTCCTCCTGCCTCAGCCTCCCCAGTGGCTGAGGTCACAGGCATGTGCCACCGTATCTGGCACAGCCATTTCAATGTGACTCTTCCTGGCTTTGAACTTGCTTAAAACCGTGTAACCTCCTGCCTTCTGGAGTTCCCAGGTTTTTAGTCAGTTTTCTGCAAAGCAATGAGTTCTGGGGCTTCCTATGCTGCTGCCTTGCTGATGCTAATGGATGAGAAATGAGAATTTGTTCCACACACGGGGCACATACCCTGGCACCCTGGACTCTCCAGCTGCAGGCCTCTTCTTCCTCACACCTCCTCCCACAAAGCACCCTCCTCCTGAGTTCTGCCCCAGGTCCAGGAGTCACTCAGCACCACCCTTGGGTCCTAGCTGAGGGGCTCAGCTCTGTGCGTGGTCCTGAAGAACAACCCACAGGACAGACTTACTCAGGAACACAGGGCGCCTATCACCGAGGGTCTGCGGTTCAGGGCTGAGTCGAGCGACCCAGCATCATTCTTACACAGAGGCCTCAGAGCTCAGGAAAACCCTCTCCGCACCACTTACTGCACACCCTCAGAACACGCACTAAAGTCATGAGCAACACCATCGCGATGTGAGGGACAGAGCCACGCTAGCAGGTGGGGAACAGTGGACACAGGCACCCAGTATGGAGGAGGCGCCTTAGCCGGCTCACCAGCCTCTGTCTCACAGAAGGTTTGGGTGTGGAGATTTCTGCTCATGCAGAACCATTTTCTTCTGGCGTATGGATGGAGGGTCTTTTCTCCTACTTCTGCTTAAAAGATGGTGATAGATCTAAAGAAACTTTTCTCAAAACATACAAATGGCCAACAGGTACATGAAAACAATGCTCAATATCACTGGTTGCCAGGGCAATGCTAATTGAAGCTGCAATGTGAGACCACCTCACCCCAGGAAGAATGGCATTGTTAAAAAGGGTAAAGATAACACACACTGGTGAGATGCAAAGGAGACCTTTCCACACCACTGGCAGGAATGTGCAGCAGTACGGTCACTCTTTAATTGATAATTCAAATAGTTATGGGTTTAACTGTTTCCCATTTTAATAATTGTAAAAGTGATTTGAATTTTTTATCACCTACTTGTAAATGACACAATTTTTCCTTCATAGTGATTATTAAAAATTTGAAGAGATTGTCTTAGAAAATCGTGATCAAAAACTGCACGTAGTTATTTCAAGCATGATCACCTATAAGGAAGTTCAAGTCACAGAGGCAAGCTCCAATTTGTGAAGATATTTTAAAAGTTTTCTATAAGTTCTAAATTTATAATCACTCCTAATATTTTACAAACAACTATATGAGTGTATTCGTTGGTTTCTCGTTGTTGAGACACAATGCCCAACACCTGGATGATAAAGGAGGAGAGGTTTATTGAGGCTCACAGCTTGGAAGTTTCAGACCATGTTTGGCAGGTGCGGACAGAGAAACGGCATGGTGCAAACGCTGGCAGTGGAGAGCTGCTCACATCACGGCGGCCGGAGGAAGCTGCGCCTTCCGGGTTGTGCCCCCGGTGGCCTCTTCCGCCCAGGCCCCATCTGCTCACAGGAAGTCAGCCACAGCAACCAGTGATCCACTCACCTTCCAAGCACATGAGGCTTCTGGGGCCACTTTAGATCTAAACCACAATAAAGAGTATAATAATGAAAATGTGGTTCCTGAAAACAAGCCTATATTTCTAAACACGACTGCCTAAGTATCCTCTGATTTGCCCTAGAGTGCCTTATAGTCATTTTCTGTAAGTGCCATGACTGAAAAAAAGAATCCATGCAAATATTGTTTGGCTGTGCATTGTAGTGCTTTATTTACGAAGTACTCAGGCCTGGTCCACACCAAGCGATTCTGATTGCATTGGTCTGGCCTGGGATGGAGGCTGCAACTCAGTGTCCCCTTCGTTCTGGGAGTGGATCTGAATGTTAGAGCGGCCCAGAGAACTCTTGCATCACAGACACCCGATCTCCCCGGACTACTGGGTCAGCATCTCCGGCCACAGGCTACATGGTTTTCAGTGAAGACACTGTTCAGCATGGTGTCCTGCCCTCTTTTTCCAGGTGGCAATAGGTCTTACTGCTCAGCCTTCCATGCAGAAGACTGCAAAGTGAGAAATTGAGTGACCTTTGTTTAGGTTTGCAAAATGTTGTCTCCATTATATCCAGGATTTGGGGCTTGGATTGCAAAAAATTAGGGGTATTGGGAGTTGTCTTTATGTCATGTCAGTTGCTTTCTACTGCTGAAGTCTGGTGATGTAAATAGTGGTTTTCAATCCTTGCTGCACTTTACACCTTCCTGGAGAGGCTCTGTTGTCCAGTGGCACTGGTCTATGCAGTGCTCAGCATCTGCAGCTGTTCTTGACTTGGATTCCGCAGTTCGCCTCGGTTGCACCCACACAGCCTGGCCAGCTTGCCCTCTGTGTTGGCGCCATCTCCTCAGCTGCTCCACTGCAGTCTCCCTCCAGCTCACAGCGACTGCTGCTCTGCCGCTTCCTCTTGGTTCAGTGCATATCCCCACCTTCGAGAGCAGCGCCTTGCACCAGGTTGTAGGAAATGCATGCTGGTGCTCCAGCTTGTGCTTTCCCTAGGGAAGGTGGGCAGAGTCCTTTTCACGGAGGAATCCAGCTCATCCATCACTGTTCTTCTCTCTCCAGGTGTGGCATCTCTGGAGCAAAGGTGTGGATCCAGCCTCTAGGAGGGGGATTCTACAGCAGTAGATTTTCTACCTTGCCATCCTTCACTCAGGGCCACACCTCCTGGGTGAGTGCTTGCTACACGAGATGTGGAGCTCCTTAAGGTGATAAGCAGCTGAAACCCAAGGACTGCCCTCTTGGGTGGGGTGGGGCAGGAATGGTGCCTCACTTGGAAATATATCTCTTGTGTCTAGATCTCCTTTGGCACCTCTTAAAAAATCTCTCAATGTTCTCTTATTTGGAAAAGGAGTCTTATCTGTAGCCCACACTCATCTGAACCATTTTCCACATTTATTCATCTTTTCCCGGCTCATTTGTTGTGTACTCCATGTGTCTGGGAAGGCCCTGGGAAGACCCTGAGGAGTTTGAGCCAGCCAGGTGCCCACAGTCTCCAGAGCTGCGCCTACTCACTAAGAGAATAGTGATTTCTCCACAGACTCATTTTAATGTATTAGTGGAACACTTGAAGTAAACAGTGCAGGCTAAGCACATTTTGAACAATGAATCTTTTAAAAAAATGTCGTCTCTGTGAATGTTTATGACTGTAAGGTAAATAGATCCCCATTCATGCAAATATAGACCTGTGAATAGAAAGCACATGCGATATGTGTTGCTAATACACATGCAGACCCTTGTAACGTCCATTTCAACACTAAATATTTAAATTCTCTTTAAAGATGCCAACAAGTTGCTAATTCATGGTAATTTCATTCTGCTTTAAAACCTTACAACGTTCCAAGTGTAACTGGTACATAATTTTCAGTGCTAATATTGAAGCCTCGAGTTAGGAACTGGATAATTACTGCGTAATTACTTGGCTTTTGGTACCTGCACACTGATAGTGCAGAGGAGTGCTGGGTTGATTTGTACACTTATAAATTATTCACCTGTTCTGCTGGAGTTCTTGGATTTGCATTCATATATTTAAATACTCTCTCACTTTATGAGTATTTGCCCGTGGCTGAATAGAGTCTAATGAAAACAAAACCAAGTCATTTCTCTTTGCTTTCCCATGCTCCTAAGAAGTGAATCTCATTTTAAAATCATCATTCTAATCTCTAGGTATCTTGGTGACCTAATCAGTTTATTTGAATTTTGGAGGTTGAATTTTCTGGGTTGTCTGTCTTTGGTTCTGGGACCATGACTTAGGTACAATAGACAGAGTTCCATGACATATTTAAAGGAAAATACTCAGAGGTAGGTTAGAAACATCAGCAGAGCAACATGGCACCCAGCTCTCCTGGCTTCATTCCCAGGTATGGGCATTGGTAACTTCTGTGGGCTTATCCCCCGTCAACCTTTAGGGAACCATTTTTCTCCATGGCCTGCTCTCCTGGTGGGAATATCAGGGAGGTTCTTGGCCATCCCTAGCTAGACTGTGGGGGTACAGTCTTGGTGTCACTCTTGGGGATGTGGATCTTGAGTAGAAAGACAGAAGGATGAAGATGAAACTGATTAATCATGTAGGCAGTGACTAAAGAGACCAGCATAATAGATTTTCTTGAAGGCTGTGGTTTCTGACATTTCTAAAGTTTTTCTCTTAGTTTCTCTTTCAGATTCTGTGTTTTTTCATATTTTTCAACACATTTTAAGGAGGTGCCATCTTACTGAATTTGTGATGAACTCTAACAGAACTTTAAACTTCTGAATTAACCATGGATTCACATGGATTTTTATATACATGGTAGAATAAACATAGCAGATTAACCCAAATGTCTTAGTTTAAACTGAAGAAACTCAGAAGGTTAGTTGACCTGTCCATGGTCATCTAGATATCCAGTGGTGTGACATCTGTATGTGGATTGTTAAACTTTAGTTCTTGTAGGGGAATTACAATTTTCTTTGCCATTTTCCTGATTTCTTGACTGCTTGTCTTGGGATTTAAGATTTGGAAAAGCAAGATTTTCTCAAGAAACGCCAAGAGGGAGTTCTGATATGGAGACAGTAGCAGGCGCTCTGCTAACTGGTTCTTGCTTTCCTGCTCTGGACAATCTCATACCATGCCCAGCTCCTCATGGAGTTAGACCTGGATCTCGTCTTCTTGCCCGTGTGTTGTTTGCTAAGCGAAACAGCTCTATTTCCAACCGCAAGTAATGTGCCTTTTGGTCGCCACAGCATGCTTTTCTCTAGAAGCCTCAGAGAGGAAGTGTTGCTTGTGCTGCAAAGGGTGCAGAAGACCTGTGGTTCAAAGTCCCCAACTCCACTGGAACCTTCTTTTCCATTCATCACCTAACTTTAGTACAAAAGCCCCGGTGACGCTGCGATACATTTTGTGTTGTAGTTCAGCTCTCTTTAGGGTTAGACTTTTGGTCTGGTTTTGTTAAAACTCCACCTGTGGCTAAATGAGATAAGAGTTGTAGAAACTTTCCTGCTCTTTTTTTTTTTTTTTTTTTTTTTACTTTCCTGCTCTTTAATCACACTTCGAGCTGGGAGTTTATGGCCCTAAGCTCATCGTTTTCCCCGACATTTTCCTTCATGCTGAGAACAACTTGCCGACCTGTGTGTGCTGCGTGCTCTGTGGCATTTGACTCTGGGTGCTGCAGACGGTGATGTAGGGGACTGTGTTCCACTTCATGTTGTGCACCGGCAGTGTGCCTTTTACCACTGAGAGCTGAGATATGAGTGCTTTCTAATCTAGTCAGATAAGAGAACCAGGACGTAGGTTCTCAAAAGGAGAGAAACGTCTAGGGACAAAATGCGAGGAGTCCTCTCAAAGCCTGGACTCTGTGTGCCTCCTTAACATTTTCATTAACTCACCGGTCTTACCCTTGTCTCTGTGCTCCAGAGAATCAGTTCCAGGTTTCTAACTGCTAAGTCTTGTTTCTCTCCAACCACCTCAGTCTTCCATTGCTGCACAACAAACCAACTAAAAAATTAGTAGCCTAGCAAGCAGTCACTTACTCATGCAGGGCCCTGTGGGGTGGCAATTGGGACGAGGCCCATCCACGTGATGGCTGGGCCATGCAAGCAGCTTCAGGTCATCGGTGGGTTTTCTAGGAAGTGGACTACATGGCCTTATTCAGGTGTCTGGGGCTCACCTGGGATGGGTGCAACAGTTGGGATGATGGATTTTCTCTGCCTCTACATTATCTCCCTTATGATGTAGTGGTTCATCTTCAAGGAGGTTAGCCTGGGTTTACTCATGAAGTGCCAAAGAGGGTAAGGATAGGAGCTGTACAATGGTGAGAGAAGTACTTGGAGGCAAAAAGGTATGACTTCTCTTGCTTTCTGCTGTCTAAGAAAGTCACAAAACCATCACAGATGAAAGGGGTAGAGAAATAGACTTCTTGTCTTGATGGGAGGAACTTCAATGTACTTCTTAGCCATCCATCATTCTTAGCCATCCTCCAGGAGTAAACTCTGCAGCTACACTTATTTACATTCCTCCCACATAAAAATATTTTTATCTTCTGAAAGACTCCTCCCCCAAAGTCTCATTCCATCATTTCACAGGCTTGAAGTTCAGTGTCTCATTATTTGCTGCAGGTCTAGATGGAGATGAAGTTCCTATACTGTAGTTCCTTGGGGTTGTATTGGTCAGCTTTTTTGTTGCTGTGACAAATTACCTGACACTCAGAACTTAAAAGGGGAGATGGTTATTTGGCTCATAGTTCCAGAGGTTTCAGTCCATGGTCAGCTCCAAGTCAGGAACATCATGGTGGAAGGGCCTGGTGGAGCAAAACTTCATGGCAGCCAGGAAGCACAGTAGGGGAACAGTGCCAGGGAAGAAAGGCCAGGGACCAGTTACTGTCCCCTGGGTCATGCCTCCAAGACCCCCCTGGACTTATGCAGAAGTGTATGTTATTAATTCCCTGTGTGGCTCCCAAACCGATCAAGCTGACAGACAGGATTAACTATCACAGAGGTGATGGTTATTGAACCAGAGATCTATGAACTACAAAGGCCAGGTCTGTTCCCTTGCATATGCAGTATACCATGGTGACATCAGAAAAGGATGCTTCAAAAGACAATTGCCTTATAAAGAAGGCAGGGAATGAGGTAGAAATTCTAAATTTCCACAACCACATATTTTTAGAGTGGTTGACTCGGGTGGTGAGATGTATTGCTTGACTGGGTTTCAGTTCTGCTACCTGAGTATGATTTTCTAACCCAATGTTTTCCTTTGCTCTCGACACTCCTGCTTTTTGATAGAGCCCGTGGGTTCCTTAAATTTTGCTAGGAGATGACCTGTGTATGCAGCTGACTATATTGTTAACTTACTTTTTGTCCATAGAACTTTTGGGGCCTACAAAACTCCTTCGAATGGTTTTATTTCCTGTTAGTCTTTTTTGGCAGTGCTTTTAAAAGTACAAGTCTTTTAAAATTTTTATGGGTTTCCCATGTATCTTACTAGGGTTTAGCCATATTAATGAGTACTTTTAGAAATACTTTTCTGCTTCATACTACTACTCAGAATGTTTGGGCAATGCCCTTTGATTCTTAAAATCATTTTGCTAATTGAGAAAAATCTATTTGTCATTAACTTAAATTTCTGTGAGGTAGTATTACACTCTTAGAGCCATAGGCATAATTTGATATTACCCCAAAGCCAATTGTTAATCTGAGGACTTTTGTTCTGGCTGGAGAGACTGGGAATGTGAGGCCCATTATATCTCCAATACAGCATTTTCCAAGATGCATGTGCACATGCGCATGCCTGTGGTTGAAAAGTGTTTGCTCATAACATCCTGATTTGCACATATATATATATTTTTTTTGGTGGGTACCAGGGGTCGACCTCAGGACCTCGCTCGCCAGCAGGCGCCTGTGCCGCTGAGAGATATCACCGGCCCTTTTCTCATATGTGGGTTCTGGGAGTCGAACTCGGGCCCTCGCGCTTGCCAGGCAGGCACTTACGCCACTGAGCCATCTCACCGGCCCATTGCACATATATTTTAAGAACACTTTCACTTAAAACTGATCATTTATCTCTTTAGTTCATGTCTCTCTTAAGGTACTTTATTGTACATGGGTAAAAAATGCTGACTGATACTTTCAATATTCAGCTTGGAAAATTTAAAGGCAGATGGCAAGTCAATCAAGTGCATATTCTGTCTTCCCAATTACCACAGTGACAGCTCTGCAATTGTTTCACTGTTACACAATTCATTTAGCCTCTTCTCTGGTCTCCAGTAGCAATTTACTCACTGTTTTTTAGCCTCTGCAAACAGTGTCCCGGTTGTCCATCAGTCCATCTTGTGTCCAGTCTTCCAGGCTTTCTGTCACAGAACTCCTGAGTGTTGTGCAGAATCTTCTGAATTAGCCACAGGCCCATCAGGGAAGGAGAGCTAAAGTTAGTATTTGGGCAGGGATTTACTCAGGAATTAAACCTCACACTGCTGTGGAAGGTGCTGATGATACAAAGGTCCAGAAGGAGGTTTAAAGTGTCCAGGACATACGTCCCTAGCAACTTTCTCGGTACATCGGTGCAGACGTTGAAGTTGGAGTCCAGAGGACCTGACAGGAGCGGCCACTGGAATGGACGGCAGTGGCTGTGCATGGTGACATCCACGGGAGCGGGCATCCCTAGACAGTGACAGACAGAGTGGTTCTGCCACCCAGTGTCTGGCTGTGGGCATGGGGCTATTGCTGGTCACCAGAGCCTATGGCGTAGACAAAAAGTGACACAGAGCAGGACAGAATAGGGCCAGCGGGAAACCACCATTACTGAAAGCTCACACAATTCCTCTCGCGGAACTCTAACTCAGGATCATACATAAAGGGAGATTCTGGAAGACATTTCCAGGCTAACAGTTGACAATAAAATAATCCAGTGTAAACTCATTTATGTCTTATGCCATTAATAGTTCTTATATGTACACACAATTAGAAAAGATCGGTGCTTTCTCTCCAATTAATTTTTTCCCAAAGCATAGTCTCCTCTTTTTTGATTACCTAGGCATCAATTTAATATAGCTCATCCTTCTCACTGGAAAAAAATTAATGTCCTTTATAAGAGCACCCTTTAAATACTCCATCAATTATAATTCCACTGACAATGAGTTCCTGTGTTTTTTGCATACCTTGCTGGTACCCACTTAACTCTAGGCCTACAAATAAGAAGGTCAGAAAGAGACTTACTCTACGTTAATTGAAAAGTAAACTGTTGTATGTGGTTATTTTCTTCTTTCCTGATCTCCTCTGGGAGAGATCTGTACTTATTTTGTTGTTACCAATTCCTTTTCTGAACTAAAGTAAACCAGCACATTTGGTGATTTTCCCATTGTCTTTCTTGTGGTGAAAGTTCAGCCTTCACTGAAGAGCTTTTTCTTACTCAAGGAGCAACTGCAGAGAAGTGCAGGGCTTGAAAGGGCTGAAAAGGACATCTAGCAAATCCCTGGATTTTAGAAATTAGGAAACTGCAGACAAGGGTGAAGCCATAAAGCACAGTTGTCATTTCATTTGACAAATGGAGAAAGGCAGGACAACATAAGTTAAGCAAAGTGCCCGAATCACACCCCAGCTGGTGGTGAGGTTCGCTGGGAGAGGTCTGGGAACCTGACCCACTGGGCTGTCACCTGCTCCCGAAGTGCCTGAGTTGTGTTTTATGCAGCACGAGGATCTGAAAGCCTGGAACTTGGGGTGGAAGAGTGAAGCCAAGCTCTGTAGAAGTGTACGTACTCTCGCCAGCCCCTCGTTAGCGATTCCTTATGGGTAACGACCGTGGCTGGCTTGAACCCTGTCCTGGCCACTAAGCCATGGGCTTTCAGGGTCCCCCTTTTCTGGCTGTCCTGTGGATGGGTTGGACGTGTCTTGTACTCCTTCTTTGGTCTTCATGCCTGTATGGGCATAGATTGTTTACTGAAGTTCTCAGGTTCCTCGATGCCTGGAATCCATCTCAGAAAACTTTACTGGGATCCAGTTTAAAATAACTACCCATTTCCTGAACTTGGCATATTTTGTATTTTCTTGTATTTATTCAATTAACTTTTCTGTGTACAGCTTGGATCATGGGCTCTGTCGCGGCCAGGATGATTCTATTTTCCTTTTCTGCCTCCCCAGGAGTCAGAAGTGCCTGCTCCTGGTGCGTTCACGGACATTTATAAATGAGATGGGCTAGGTGTGTGCTCCAGGGTTGCAGGCTCTGAGGACTTCTTGGTTCTGTGGACGAGGAGACTGAGGCCAGAGCTGAAACGAATGATGCAAAATCACATACCAAATTTTAACAGGACTGAGAAGAGATTTCTAGGTAGAGCCGTATCCTCTACAATCTTCCTACAGGAATTGTATTTTTCAACTCCGTTTTTACATCAAGCCAGTCTTTGAATGAGCTGGTGTCAGCTGTCAGAAGCGCTCTAACTGTTGGGGTGAGGGGGGTGGGGACACAGAGGGAGGATGAGCCACCCTGCTGCTCTGCCCCACCACCCTTGGCCTCTAGATTTTCCAATCTTTGGAAGGGTTCTGTGGAATACAGTTTGAAAAACACTCTGCTGACTTCCTTGCTTTCTCCTGGGCTCTATAAATAGCTAAACAAATTCATAAAGGAACAAAACAAAACCACGCCCTCCCCAGCTGCTGACCCCTCCTCCTCCAGCAGGAAGTATGCCCACTAGGTGACCCCAGCAGGGACCAGAGAGTGTCACTTTCGGCTAGCACAAAGTGGCCATTCTTGTCCTGTGACCAGGAGCAGTGGTGGGCAGGTCTCCCAGCCCAGCACATCTGCAGGCTGTGTCTCAGGAAGCAGTGCAGGTCTGCAGAGATAAATTTCACTGGAAACAAAGCGAGGTTTTGTTCCCTCTTCAAGAATGATCCTTGAACCTGCACAGGGCTTTTCAGTTCACGCAGCTGGAAAGAAGGCAAAATGACCCAACTTGCTCCTTTCTTCTCCTTCTTCTCCTTCTTTCTCCTTCTCCTTCTTCTTTTCTTCTTCTCCTCAAGTAGGGTAGGGTAGTTTCCAAATCTTCCTCCTCTTCCCTTCTAGAGAGGTCAAGAAAGCACCCCTCCAGTTTTCTGTGCCATCACCTCTGCTCCCCCACCACGCTTCTTGAAGTCAAGTTTGAACATTAATCATTGTGTTTATTTCACACATTTCCCCCTTTCAGGAGTCTGGGCAATTTGGCCTGCTGAAAGTAAGATGCCCAAATCGTGGGAGCCACTCTTAAAGGTTTTTATGCGTCAGCTTCTGGCAGAGAATTGCAAGTCGCAGAGTTTTTTGGCTTTTGGGAAAGCATACTTGTGATTCCAGACAGACAGGCATGGCTTGACATTCTGATGGCCTTTGACTGGGTCTTTGACTGTGACCTTGAGCAACACGCTGACCTTTCTGCATGAGGCTTTCCTGGTCACTCCTGGTTTGTAGCTGAAAGACTCGAATTCCAGAGAGGTGGGTGTTTTGCCCGATGTTGCCTGGCGAATCTCCTGTGTGTGGGCTCAGGAAGCTGGGCTGCTGGCGTAGGAATACGTGGCTGTGTCCACCTCAGAGGCACAGGTCGGACCATGTTTGACTTTGCAAAAAGGAGCTGTGCATCCCCCGGGATGACAAGGTGTGGTGGAGGCAGACGATTTATATGGCAGTTAAATGTAGTTCAGTATCAGAAATATGATTGCATTATTCGCTGTGGCATAGCAAGGATCACCTCTGCCCCTGCTTCTGGCTGGATCAGCAGATGTAGACCACGATTAAGGAAACACTGTCAGATATTTCTTTATAGTCTAATTTCTCTCTCACTCACCATTGCCTTCAATGCCCTTTCTGCTGGGCAATGTAAATGGCAAAATAAGCATGGCTTTTCTCATTGGCTTTGTCCTTCCTGCTTTTGGGGACTGGTTTAGGATCAGAGCTGGTCTTGGGGGTGGATTATCACCTTGGGATGTTGCAGACAGGACTGGGAATTTACGTTCAAAGCAAACCCAAGGCTTTTGGACTGTTAGGTGAATTTCCCGGGACAGGGAGATGGCTGGACCCCAGAAGCACCCATCTCACGTGCAGCATGCTTTCCCTGCTAGGAGAGAGTGCATCCTAATTATCAGACAAGTTCTGTGATGAGCTGGGTGAAGTGTGGACCATGAGCTGCCCAGCTCAGGGAGTGACCAAGCACAAACCCGCAGGCTCCCCTTTCAGGGACGCTATCAAAGGTGTTCCTGCATGGAGAGTGGGTAGCCCTGGGATTAAATATTAATTCTGCCAGTTCCAAACTCTGTCAGTCTTGGTTTCCTCATGTGTAGAGTGAGGCGAACTATGCTCACCCCACTGTGGCATTGTGGGGTAAAGTAAGGTGGTCTCTAAACATGCATAGTGTATAATATGTCCTCAGTAATTATATTCTCTGCTCACTTCTCCAGGCACGGATATCTGATCTTCAAGTCAATGCCTTTGCCATTGGAAATGCTTACAGAGGAAGATGTTTTGGGACCTGTGAAAAGCGGATGGGGAAATCACTTTGGTAAGGTGGTGTCAGCCTTGTGTATGAGGCCAGACCTCTGTGCCCATCTCAGGGTCATGTAGGGATGGAAGAAAGAACAAGGGAGAAGGTGGTATGAGTAGAAAAAGAAGTTCAATTTTCTATCCTGTACATGACAATATCAGTTCTCGCACATTTATAGTCAATTAGGAAAACTTGTTAGGTAGGCAGGACCATCCCATTTTTAGATAAGGATATTGGTGTTTAGAAGTAAAACATTCTTCAGTGTCACAAAGTTAGTCTGAAAAAAATTGGCTTAGCAATGTGGTATGTGTAATTCTAGAACTTGTGGTTTCTCTGAGCCATGTAAAGCCCTGGATTGGCTAAGGGGTCGGGGCTGGTGATGGTCTGGGGACATATGTGTGGTCCCTGGGTGAAGAGACAGGCTCAGTGTTCCCACCTTACCTATCTGAGCTGTAGATGGAAGAGGGAAGGTGGGACCCGAAGTTTTCTCCTAGATCTGTGCTCCTCAGTGGTCCCTGGGCACTGTCGGCCTATAAACTGTTACTGTGATGGAAAAAGACTTTGAGCCTTGTAGTGCAATCTTCTAATCGTGTCTTGGACAAACACAGGCATGTGGCAGATTGGCTATGTCCAAGGCAGCCTCTGGAACTTCCCCTCCCAAGGACAGGGCAGCACCCACATGCCCTTCCATCGCAGGCTCTGCCCTCTCTGTGCTGGACGAACCTACCCTGGGCAGAGGTCCCACCACCGTGAACTGAGCCCAGGGAAGTAGGGCTCAGGCTTCTGTGGGTTCCCAGGGAAACGCAACTCCACACTTATGGAGTGAGTGGTTTCAAAAGACCCAGACCTGGGTTTCCCTTCAGAGGTCTTCCCTTAGCCCTCGAGGAAGCTCCTGTTATGGACAAATCTGACAGGCTGCGACTTAGTCTATGATTTCCTGCAAGATTTTCCATTATTTCAGAAGCAGGAAGAATGCAAGATGCATTAGAAAGAATTTCTCCAAGGAATTTATGCTGAGATGATTGAAATTGAAGGCTGGCTGGTAATCCTTTAAGATAAAAAAGTGTTTTTTCATTCAAAGAAACAGAGGGTCTCAAGACTTTTGGTGTTTTATTTATTGATTTATTGATTGGTTGATTGATTGATCAAGATAGACATTTGAATGATAACAGGAAGGCAAACATATTTTGTTTCCAGGGGATACAAAGGTAGAAAGGAAAGCAGTTATACCTCAGATAGTAGGTGTAGAGTTCAAACTGATTTTATATGCAGGGTTATTTCTTCAAGACAGCATTGCAGGAAGAAAACATGTAAAGTCTTTACCTGTGATTGATAAAGCACATTTCCATCTTATAGACTTGGGTTGCAATCGTAAAACATATTTGCATATCCTAGCATTGGTCTACAGCTGGCAAATGTATTTGCATCTCACAGAACTGGTTTCACCTCCACTGCCTCCTCTCTCTTCTTTTCTAGCATTTCCTACTTTTCTTCAAAATCCACCCCGGCTTTTCCTTCCCGTGAAGTCTGCTTTCCCGTGGGGAACTTCGGTTCTCTGCATCCCTGCCTTGCTAGGGCATGCCCTGGCTCACTGTTATGATCGTGCCTGAGATCCCGAGGAGGGGCTGAGTGACTGCTCAGCCTCACTCTTCCAGCCCCTGGTGCAGTGCGCATCCTGGCTGAATGTGCCCAACTGCTCTGCAGGTCAAAGTGTGAACTGGGATGTGGAACTGTGGGGCTGAGATCCCAGGTCTGACACTGCCTGTAACTCTGCGTGGCTTGGTCACTGAACGCCCTCATGCCACAGTTTCCTCATCTGTAAACTGGATATTAAAATGATACCTCAAGGGTTTGGGGACATAATGTAAACAAAAGGTATACAAGAGGTAGCACATACGTAGAAATAACAACAGCTCAATAAAGTTAGCTGCCCTGTGGTCGATGATAGTAAAGTGGGGACCAGTGGCTAGCAGTGACATGTGGACTCCTTTAACAACGAGGCAGGGAAGGTTTTCTAACAGGAGGGTAGGGGTATTGGAGGGCTGGAGGGGCTGCCTTAAAATGTAGAGATTTCTCCCGCTATGGTGACACACATCTGTAATCCCAGCCCTCTGGTAGGCTGAGGCAGAATGATCACAAGTGTAAGCCCAGCCTGGGCAACTTAGTGACCTAGTGAGACTCCTTTTCAAAATTAAAATTAAAAAGGGGCTGGGGATGCAACTCAGTGCAAAGGCCCTGGGTCAATCCCCAACACTGCAAAAAGAAAGGACAGAAAAGAAAATGTATGTTACAGAAATGAAGAGTGTAGTTATTGTGTAAGGATAGACATAGATGAACAGAACAGAACTGAGGGTCCCAAAATAAACCCATGCATATAGAGTTGATTGATCTACTTAATGGGGGACATTATAATAGTATTTTCAACAGATGGTGCTGACACAACTCTAAGCACATATTTACATAAAAAGAATAAAGTTGGACCTTACCTCACACCACACAGAAAATCAACATGAAATGAATCAAGTACTTTAACATAGGAATTAAAAATATACAAATCTTAAAAGAAAATGTAGAATGATCTTCATTATTTTAGATTTAGAAATGATTCCTTAGACATAACATCAAAAACACAAGCCTCAAAAGAAAATTAGATGTTAGGCTGGCAAAATTAAAACTCTATTTTTAATAAAGAACACTACCAAGCCGGGCATGGTGGCACACGCCTGTAGTCCCAGCACTCGGGAGGCTAAGGCAGGAGGGTCGCTGCGCATTCGAGGCCAGCCTGGGCTACAAAGTGAGTTTAAGGCCACCCTGCACTGCATAGTGAGACCTGTCTCAAAAAGACAAAAAAAAAAAAAAAAAAGAACACTGCCAAGAGAGTGAGAACTCAGAATGGGAAAAAAATACACATCACGTGCTTGACAAAGGTCTAGTAGCCTCAATATATAAAAAATTCTTACAGCTTTAGAGCAAAAGACATAGATAGCTCAAAAAACTGGGGAAAAGACTTGAACAGATGTCTCCCCAAAGACACTGTAAATAAATGGCCAACGGCACATGAAAAGATGCTGCCATTCACCCTTCACCACTCGGGAAGTGCAAGTCAGAACCAAGTGCAGTGCTCCCACACCCACTAGAAGAACTGTAATCCAAAAATAAAACAAAGCAAAACAAAATAGCAACTGCCAGAAAGGGTGTGGAGGGGCTTCAAATGGTGCAGATATGGGGAGACAGTTTGGTGTTGAACTCAGTAGGTCAAATCCAGGATTGCTGTAGGGATTAGCAACCCCACTCCGAGGTATAGACTACAAATAGCTGAAAACAGGCGTTGAAAAAGTCTGTACGACCATTAGTAGTAGTGCTACTCATAATAGTCAAAAAGTGGAAATGACACAAATACCATCATCTGACAAGGGAGGAATGGAATTTGGTTTGTCCCCACACTGGAATATTCCGCAGTCATGCAAAGGAAAGGGTGCACCCTGAGTGAAATAACCAGACCCAAAGGGGCTATTCGCCATAGGATCCCCTTACAGGAATGGCCTGAAGAGGCAGGAAGCAGAGACGGAGCCGATTCGCTCCTGGAGGAGTGGGGCCTGGGGACAACTTCATGACTGGGAGCTTCCTTTTGGACGATAATGGTTTTCTGCAACTGAACTGGCGGAGATGGAGTAGGACCTTGTGACTGCACTGAATGCCACTGAATTGTGTGCCTTAAAGTGGTAAATTTCATGTTATGTGTCATTACCTCGACAAAGGATGAGTGCACTTCGTTTTATAGCTGGTGCTTGAAAGCAAGACTGGAAGGGGCCGTGGGGGCCGCTGCTTGGAGAACCAAGCAGCATCTGAAGTGGACAAGATGGCTTCGGGGACACAGTGGCTTTGGGGATGTCCCTGAACTGCCCTGCTGTGGCACCAGGCAGCCTGGGAGCCAGCATGTGGCCCTGGAGGGATCACTCTTCCCACTCTGGGCTCATCTGTACCCTGGGCACAGTCATTACAGGGCTGGGGGAGGATTTAGGGTGCAAACACAGAGGCGGACACATGGTGGGTGCTCCCTAAGGCTAGCCCCACTTCCGGTTTTGAGATTCCTTAAGGGAAACTTCCTCATAATCCAAAATACACACAACCAAGAAGTGTTTTGGGTGCTGGAAGAAGCTTGTGGAAATCAGGAAACATGAGGCTAAACCCTTCCTTTCCTAGTTTCTTCCTAGAAGACCACTGATGGGAAGATCTGTGGCCCAGCCCCAGAGTGGTTTGTGCCTCCTGTCTGTCTTCCTCGCCATCTCTGACTGGAGGAGAACCGTGGGTTTCAGTGTCTCCCCGTGAGAGGAACGCTTCCTACATCTTTCACAATTCATCTCTGGGAAACATCTCTTGCTTTGGGCTCCCACACCTCCCTGTGTCTTGACCTCACGATTCCTGTAACGATTTGGTTCCTTGTGACCCTGACTGTAAATGGTCGTCACCTGCACCTTCTCTAAGGACATCTGCGAGGACTACCAAGGCCAGGCTCAGCACTGCCAGGGGCCGGTGGCATTTCCATGGAGTTCACACTCATAGTGGGGCCAGGAGGCTGCAGAGGAGATTAACAAGCAGGCAACCCTGGCTTCCGAGTGCCCCATTTACCAGCGGCTGATACCCACGAGCTTGGTTGTACAGGCATAGGAGCTGGGCGGCTTCCCACTGTGCGCCTTGGAGAGGGAGAAGGCCCCCCACATCTGTCTTTTCCTCCCACCATGGGGTCAGTGGCTGAGGAATTGGGGACGGGCACTGAGAGGCCAGGAGAGGCTGTGCCCGGGGACCCCGCTGTCCTGTCTTCCCAGGCACTGCCCGACGGTGCTGCATTACAGATGGGAGCTCGGGAATTTGTCATCTGGTCTATCTGAAGTATCTTCCGTAACTGTTTTCCTGGTGAATTGTGTGATCTCCATAGGTTTCAGTTTCCTCATCTATACAACGGAGAAACACGTTTATCTGGAGGGTTCGCGGCAAGGACTGAATGAGGTAAAGTATGTTAGCATGGTGCTGACGGTGGCTGACTTCTATGGGGCGCTTGCTGTGGGCCTGGCACCATCTGTGGGCCTTGAGGAAATAACTTACTTCATCACAGCAAATCAGGGTGCTATTTGCACGGACACGCATAGGTGTGGGAGCTGGGCGTGGTGGGAGGGAAGAAAGTGTCCCCAGTGTTGACAGCGAGGCAGCACGGAGTTGGGAGCACCCGTTCGTCCTGCTGCCCTGCCCCAGATGCTGAGTCCTCCTGGGACCCTCTCTCCCTCGCGCACAGGCTGGACTTGCTCCTTGGGTGCCGCCCTCAGCCGGGCGCACTTCCCTGTGTCACGTGCACTCGTTGTGACTGTGAGGCGGGGATCCAGCTGTGCTCCCTGCCTTGTGCTGTGGGACCCCCGGGTCCCCAAGCACACACGGGCGCCGTGTTGTCACAGGACTGCTTGCGGCGGTGCGGTGTAAGCAGCAGCTCCTTCGTTCTAAAGAAGGGCAGGATGTGTAACATCCCTGTTTGCTTTCTCGAAATGTTTAGCATTAAATACAGCGGGGAACCGGAAAACTGGTTTTGGTTTTCTTTTCTGAAAGCAGAAAACAATGTAATTAATGGGAAATTTACTTGAAATCTTGATCTTCAAAATCCTCACTCTTTCGTCCCATTAGGACTGACCCTGCCTCTTCTTTTAAAGAGGGAAACAACATGAATAGCAGGCTACTGAGTTCTCTTTAATGACTAAAGCCATAAGAAATGGTTGTCGCATTTCACCCAGCCCCCCGAATAATGGTCTGTTGTTTTGATCTTGAACTGTCAGGGACACTTTATGTTTGGGGCTGGCATCCTGGGCTCGAGCACCTGAGAGGCTGCATTAGACATTTGAAAACCATTTTACAATGTCCTTTCCCAGAGTGTGAGGCTGGGGGAGCTTTGATGTGGTCAAGTAATTTAGTACAATCGCATAATAGATTAAATTAGATTTCAGCTTCCTTGAAAGTTTTGAGAACCACACATGAAATGAGCACATCCACAATCTGTAGCAGTCGGAGCATTTTCCATTTTCTATTTGTATTTTTCCCAAGCGAAGCGCTAGCAGAGAAGGCAGGGGATTCCTTCCCCTTAATCTCCAGTAGGCACAAAGGGGAAATTGCTGGATTTCATTCGGATGCATCCAAACTGAAGTGAGGGACAAGAAATGAGAGGGAAAGGAAGGGAGCAAGAGCTTTTCTGAGCAGGAGTGGTTTCATCTTCCCCAAAACCAGTGCTGCATCGAGGTGGTGATGGTGGGGCAGACTTTGGGAAGGACTTTTCATTAGATAGATCCAAGTTTTATCTTGATTCAGGTTCTTTGCTGTTACTTAATCTCCTTGGGTCTGTTTCTTTCTCTGTAAAATTGGAATCACGATATTAAAGTTGAACTGCTATGGTGAGATTAAATTAGACGATGTAGATGAAATGCCTGTGAGAGTGGATACTTAATGAGTGACCTCTCTCTCTTCTGCTTCTAAAGCAGTTGGTTAATGGAGCTGTGTTGAAGGTTTACTTTAAAGTATACACGGAGTTGGGTGCTGGGTGTGCGTGGAGTGAGACACAGCAAACTATCCGCTGCACGTCTCCAGCTGGAGAAGCGAGACTCACCCAAACCGCAAAGACTCCCAAGGAACTCGTGATCTTCGCTTTTGTCTCATACCTAGCTCAGCACACCTTCGCCTGAGGGCAGCAAAGGGAACCTGGACTTCATCCTGGAAACTCCCTCTCCCTCACCTCCTGTAACCAATTCGTCACCGAGCCCTGCAAGTTTTCTTCTAAGATATTCTCACGTCCATTAATTTCAGAGAAATATTCCCAATTTCTACCTCATCAGCCACATCCAAGCACTCTGCCTCTCTTGCTGTGCCCATAGTCTCCACTCTTCTTCCTTCACTCAGTCTTTCTCCACCTGTTCTTTACAAAGCTTTTATAAACATAAACTTCACCGTTTTACCCCTGCTCCAGCAGGATTAATGACTCCCTATTGCTCTTATGAAAAGGACAAACCTGCCTTATTTCATCACTGTGTATCAGTGCCTAGCACCACCATGCCGCCGGTAATGGCGACTCAGTAAGTACCAGTGGAAGGAAGTCCTTTGGTCCTCATCGGCGTGGCTGTGGTGTGGAAAGTGGAGTGGAGGGGTCTGTTAGGTGGATATCAAGGACGAAGGATGTCAGGAGGGGAAGACAGGAGGGTGTCCCAGGAAGGGGCCGTGCAAGACAGAGGCGTGCAGCACCGGCACTGGGCGAGCGCATGGAAGAAAGTGCCGGAGCCGCCTAGAGCTGAGGATTCCACGGGGGGTGGTGGAAGGACCGTTCTGAGCGTCTTTGGGACAGTGACTATTAATGTCTTTGGTTTAGCCCACCTACTCCTTTTCTATTCTCCAACTCCACAAGATTTTAACACTAATAAATAGTCTAGGAAGAATGATAGAAAGTTATTCTTTAGTTTTAGTGAAAAACATGAGCTTGTAATTCATGTTTTAATATTACAGTATAATGTCCAATGATAAAAAAATAGCTCCATGATCATATTATCATTACATAAATTTTTGTTTTAATAGTCATATATAAAGAAATTAAGAGAAAACAAATTTTTGTTTACTTAAGCATTTACTACTGTCAAGATCTTCATTTCTTCTTGAAGATCTGAATTTCATATTATTGCTGCCTTTGATCTCAAAGACTTTTTTGAGAATTTCTCATAAGGTGAAACATTTTTAGTTTTTTTTTTTTGTTTTTTTTTTTAATCTAAAAGCATCTTGGGCCAGGGAGATAGCTCAGCGGCACAAGCACCTGCCTGGCAAGTGCAAGGTCCTGAGTTCAATTCTTGGTACCAAAAATAAACAAACAAATAAATAAATAAATAAAAGCATCTTTATTTTGCTTTCACTCTTTTTTTTTTTTTTTTTTTTGTCTTTTTGAGACAGTGTTTCACTATGCACTTCAGGCTGGCCTTGAACTCACAGCGATCCTCCTGCTTCAGCCTCCAGAGTGCTGGGATTACAGGTGTGCACCAACACACCCGGCCTTTGCTTTCACTCTTAAAAGACTATTTTGCTAGGTTAGAATTATAGGTTGGTAGTTATTTTCTTTCTGCTTTTTCAAGATGTTGGAATGCTGTCTTCCAGCCTCTGTACTCCTCAGGAAATCACTCTCATTGTGGGGACCAAGTGTCCTCTTTCTCTGGATGATTTTGAGGTGGCCTGCTCTTTGGGAGGTGGCCTGCCCTTTGGTCATTGGTAGTTTAACTGTGAGATGTTGATTTTCTACACCTTTATTGTACTTTGAGGTCATCGAGTTCTTGAATCTACACATTTATGTCTTACAGGGAATATGGGAAAATTTCAGTCATTTTTTTCTTTGAAAACTCTTTTCTTGTTTTCAGACTCTTTTTTTGAGTGAGTCTAATTACATATATGTTAGGCAATTTGACATTGTCCTATAAGTTTTTAAGGCTTTACTTTTTTCTATCTGTTGTCTTCAGATTGGATATTTTTTACTTATCTTTAGATTGGTTGATTCTACTATATTCTCTGCTCTATTATTAAGTCAATAACACAAATTTTTGAATTTCAAATATTGCATTTTCAGTGTTAGGATTTCTTTTTGCTTCTCTTTTTATAGTTTCTGTTAATTTTCTGAGATTTTCTATTTTTCATTTGTTATGTTTTCCCTTAAGTCACTGGGCACAGATTATAATTCTTTATAATTTTAGCCTGATAATTCTAGCTTCTGGGTCTTCTTGGGGTTGGTCTTTGCTGATTATCCTGTCTTTTCAGAATGAATTGTATCTTCCTGTTTCCTTGTATGTTGAGTGATTTTGGATTATGTCTTGGACATTTTTACTGCTATATCATAGACTCAGATTCTCTGTACTCTTCTGATGAGTGTTACTTTTTTTGTTGTTCTGATTGAATTTTATTTGTGCTCAAACCGAAAAATCTGTCCCTCTGGAAACTTTGTAAACTGAAAGGCAGTTGTCATCCTTCTATTAGGTGTCGGTGCTCTGCCCCATGCATACGTGCTCCTGAGTCAGCGGAGGTCTGGGCAGGGTTTGCGGCTTCCCATGTGTGTCCCTCACTCTTCCTCTTCGAGACTCCTTCGTGCCCCAGGTTGCAGTGAGCTTGCTCTCTAGTTCTTCGGGAGAAAACAGCTATAAGTTTTCTTCGGGATCCCTGTTGGTGTTTTCATTGTTTAGTGGTAACAACGGTAGCTGCAGGGTTAAATCTGTGGAAGAGGTGGAGCTTAACTGCTACCCCCTTCTTTCTAGAGTCTTTCTTCCTTTCGCTCCCCAGCAACAGCAGGTAGACCTTTCTTCACACACTGTCTGGAAGCTGCAGGTTCCACAGGCTCTTTGTCAGCCACGTGGGGAGGGGCTGGTAGAAGAGCCCCATACGTCAGACTTGGAAAGGGTCAAACTCACAGGCCACACCAGCACCCTGTTACCATCGCCTAAAGAAACTTGACTGGGCACACACCTGCTCCTGTAGGTGATTGGTATTTGAACTACTGTGCACTATACACTGTGCTTTACCAGAGACATGCTACTTTAGGTTTACAAATACTAAAATTTAAAACCTTTATTATCTTAGTAGACACCTTATTTGTAAGTTGGAGATAGATGGCATTTTTGCCCTTAAAACCCGCAGACAGGATGCTTTTGGGACTGTCTGTGGAGGTGGCATGTGGCCAGAGCCCATCTCCGCTGGGGACTCCGGCACCAGGCGTCTTCTCAGGCTCCTCGCTGAGCAAGGTGATCCAGGGCTGTGTCCTCTGCATGGGTGAGAACTGGGTCCCTGCTCTGCTATTTCTCGTGCTCACATCCTGTTGCGCAGTCCCAGCAAGTCCTCCTGGGCTCTGGGGGAAACTGAGAGCTGTCTGGAGAAACTTCCTATGGGTTCTGGGATCATCTACATGTGCAAATCCAGCCTCACAGGCCCCGTGAGGAGTTTGCAGTGACTTCTCCCAGTTTAGCCACATCTTTGCACCTGAGGTGTGGGCTAGCACCAGGAGGACCCAGCCTGGGAGCTGTTTGTGGGATCGAGCGAGATTGCGTGTGAGAAGCATCCTTCTGAGGGACTGTGACGACGGGGCCATTCCTTCCTGGTGACTTGCAGGGACCTTTCAGGCACCTGGCACAGTGTGTGCCCATGTCAGGTGCTCAGTGAGTATTGATAATCAATGAACAGAGAGTACAGTTCCCAAAACAAAGTGGCTGGGTGTGTGGTGCCCAGGCAGCCCCTGTAGGCTCCTTTGTCAGACTTAAGGGGAGATGGCTGTCCTTTGAGTCAGGGCAGGGAGCAGCTGGTGCTTGGCACTGGGTGAGGAAAGACAGATCCGGACCTCTGAGGCTGCCCTGGGCGAGCGCGATCAATGTTAATCGGGATATTCTCACAGCAACTTGGGAATGCATTTTACATTGTTCAAACACTTTTATAGCTATGGTTTGCTTGTTTCCCTTAGGACAGGTCTGAAAGAGAAGCTGCTGGCACTTCATGGGCACTAATAATGTATCAGGTGCATTCTCTCTCTCTCTCTCTGTGTATGTATATATATATATACAATTTATTTTTATTTGGCATATAGTCCTGTGAAATATGCACAGTGTTGACGTCAGAGAATTTAGAGTTGTTAACTTTGAGTGACTCACTTGATGTTTTTGGGATTCAGTTTTCTTGTTCTGAATCCTGATTCTCAATACTGACTGTAAAATCTTAGAGAAGATAGTTAAATACTGTTTCTATTCCTTATATGCAAAATGTAGATAGTAGAGTCGTTTACTTTATTATTTATTTATTTATTTATTTATTTATTTATTTATTTATTTATTATCTCAGTATTGGGGATTAATCCCAGGGCTATCACCCTGGGCTATACTCCCAGCACTTTCTCTTTTTTAAATTTTGAGGTGGGGTCCAGCTAAGTCACTAAGTTGTCCAGTCTAGGTTGTGTTCAAAGTTGTCATCCTCTTCCCTCAGCCTCCCAAAATGTTGGGATGATAGGTGTGCACTGCCATGCCTGGCTTTGTAGAGTTGTTTACTTACTTGACATATATTAATCAAGCGTCTGTGTACACAAGGCTATGTTCCGGGAGATTGGTGTACATTTGTAAACAAATGAGATGAAGAGTTCCGCAAGGTTGAAAGTAGTTAACACAAGCAAAACACTTATGTCAGTACCTGTCTTAAAAGAGGTATTAATCTTAAAAATGATTAGACCTGCCAAAGTAACAGACCTGATCAAAAAACAGGCCACTGAAATGGATAGACATTTCTCAGAAGAAGTACAAGGGACCAATAAATGCATGAAAAAATGTTCATCATCTCGGGCCATTAGATAAATGCAAACTAAAAGAACACTGAGATTCCATCTTACTCCAGAAAGAATGGGCATCATCAAGAAATCAACAACAAATGCTTGGGCTGGTGAGATGCCTCAGCGGCATAAGCACCTGCCTGGCAAGTGTGAGGGCCTGAGTTTGACTCCCGGTACCCACATATGAAAAAAGGGCCAGTGATATCGCTCAGCGGCACGGGGGTCTACTGGCGCACGAGGTCCTGAGGTCGACCCCCAGTACCCACAAAAAACAAAAAACAAAAAACAAAAAACAAAAAACAAAACAAAAAAAAATGCTTGAGAGGATGTGGGGTAAAAGGAAACCTATATCATTGGTGGAAATGTAAACTAGTATAACCACTATGGAAATCAGTGTGGAGATTTCTGAAAAAACTAAAGCTAGAAATTCCATTGCACCCAGCTATTCCCTTCTAGGTGTTTTTTCTGAAAGAATTAAAGACATCATATTACAGTGGTCTATGCATACCCATGTTTATAACAGCACAATTCATAATAGCTAAGTCGTGGAAATGACCTGTATGCACATCAATAGATGAATGGATAAGAAAACGTGGCATTTATACACAATGGAGTACTATCCTGCTGTAGAGAAGGATAAATTTGAGTAATTTGTTGGAAAATGAATGGACTTTGAAACCGTAATATTAAGTGAAATAAATCAGACACACAAGCTTAAATATTGCATGGTTTCTCATATGAGAAAACCAAACTATAAATAAATTAAAGAGCAAAATAAAAGATAGATAATAAGAAACAGGGAGAAAATCTTTTGTAAAAGGAAAGGAGAACAACAACAACAAAAAAGGATGCGGGAGAGAGGAGGAAAAGAGGATTTAGAAAGAATCAAGATATGTTCTATACATCTACCAGCTCCACACAATACTATAATATGTATTGCAAACATGTACTAGTAGAAAAAGAGGGATACACGCACATAAATATGTACAGTGAGGCAGGAGATGGGCATGGCAGACTGGCTGGGGAAGCACGTGTGATCTGTTCACTACGGGCTCGGGGACACAGGATCAGAACAGCTCCCAGAGCCCTGCACATGGCCTTCTCACGAGAACTTGACCAGGTTTTCTGTAGGAAAGCCTAGACCTGAGATCAGCCGAAAGGGGAAATATAAAAAGGCAGTTGAGGGCTGGTGAGATAGCTCAGTGGCATAAGCACCTGCTTGGCAAGTGTGAGGTCCTGAGGTTGACTCCCAGTACCCCAAAAAAAAGGCAGTTGACATCGAGCTTTTTGCTGCTGTGTTCTCTCACTGTGGCCACTGTCATTCTGTAGAGTGAACTTACTTTCCTACTTTTATTTGGCCCAAACTTAAGCCTCTTTTCCTGCCTTTAATAAATGTGAAACCTTGCAACCATTTTCACTTGTTTTGACCAGTTCTTTGTTCAGGACCAAAAGGACATAGAAACTACCTCTAGAAGGAGACTCCTGCACCCCCAACTCCTGGTAACAATAGTACTATTTTGTTTTGGGCTTTATTTATTTATTTATTTATTTTTAATTTTAAAAGAAAAAACAATAAAAGCAATGATACAGAATTTCAAAACAAGGTAATAGGAGATTAACAACGGTTAATATATTGCATATTGCTATCTTCCGTGTAGTTGCTCAGATGAAAAATTGATCAAACAATGTAAGCTCAAACCGTTCTTTTCAATAAACTAATAGAGATTAGTAGTATAATTATCTTAGCTATCTTGCGTATATATATGTGTGTTTGTACATATATATATATATATATATATATATATATATATATACTTTTCCCTACTCTCTTTTCTCCTTTCTCCCATCCCAGTTGTTCTTTCCTTTTGAGCAGTTTTTTCCCCTTTCGCTTTCACAATATCTATTGTACATTTTGGATCTTATTTACTCTTTCATTTTTTTACACTAGGGAGACAATACAATGTTTACACATGTGAGACTGATTTATTTCACTTATGAGTATGGTCTTAAGTTGCATCTGTTTACCTACAAAAGCCTCAAGTTTATCATTCTTTATAAGCAAGTAGTACTCCATTGTATAAAAATATTACATCTTTTTTATCCATTTCTTGGCTGATGGGCATTGGGTTGTTTCCAAGATTTAGCTATTGCAAATTGTGCTGCTATACACATGGGTGCACATATATCGCTGTGGTACGATGTTTTTAATTCTTCGGGGAAAATACCCAGAAGAGGAATAGCTGGATCAAACGGGACATGCAATCCTAGATTTTTGAGGAATCTACACACTGATTTCCACAGTGGTTGCAACAGTTTACACTTCCACCAACAGTGGAGAAGGGCTCCTTTTTCCCCACTGCCCCGTTGGCATTTGTTATTGGTTGATTTCTTGATGACAGCCATTCTGGATCTTTGAATTTGGGAGACCAGTTTTTTAAAATTCTTTATATGTTCTAGATAGAAGTCCTTTGTCTGAGGGACAGTTGGCTAAATTTTTTTCCCATTCTGTGATTGTCTTTTCACTCTGTTGGTGATTTCTTCTGATGTGCAAAAACTTTTTAATAAGATGAGATCCCAGTTGTTGATTCTTTGAAGTACTTCCCATGCAGTTTGGGTTTTATTCATGAACTCTCTGCCTACCCCTGTCTTCAAGATTTCTACCTACTTTCTCTTCCAGTAGATTTAGTGTTTCTGTTTTAATAATTAGATCTTTGATCCATTTACTTTAGTTTAGTGCATGGAGATAGACATGGGTCTAGTTTTAGTCTTTGGCAGATGGAAAGCCAGTTTTTCCAGCACCATTTATTAAAGAAATTATCTTTCTTCCAGTGCACATGCTTAGCCCCTTTGTCAAAGATAAGGTGGCTGAGTGTGTTTGGAGTTGTATCTGCATCTTCTAATCTGTTCCACTGATCCTCAGGTCTGTTTTTTTGACAGTACCATGCTGATTTTATCAGAGTAGCTTTGAAGTATAATTTCAAGTCAGGGATTGTGATGCCTCCTGCCTTGCCTTTGTTGCCTGGAATTGCTCTTGCTATACTAGGTATCTTCTGTTTTCAAATGAATTTTAGGAATGTTTTTTCTAGATCTGTGAGGTATGCTAATGGCATTTTGATTGGGATTGCATTAAATCTGTATAACGGTTTTGGGAGTATGGGCATTTTCACTATATTGGTTCTTCCTATCCAAGAACAAGGGATATCTTTCCATTTTCTGATATCCTCTTCAATCTCTTTTTTCAGAGTACTGTAATTTTCAATATATAGATGTTTTACTTCCTTTGTTAAATTGATTCCTATGTATTTCATTTTTTTTTTGGATTCTATTGTGAAGTGTGTGGTTTCCCTAATTTCTCTCTCAGTGAATTTGTTATTCGTGTACAGGAATGCTATTGATTTTTGAGTGTTGACTTTGTATCCAGCTACACTGCTGAATTTGCTTATTAAATCTAGTAGTCTTTTGGTGGAGTTTTTGGGGTCTTCTATGCAGAGTATCATGTCATCTGCAAATTATGATAATTTAACTTCTTCTTTTCCTATCCCTATTCCTTTTATTTCTCTCTCTTGTCTAATTGCTTTGGCTGTTTCCAGAACTGTATTGAATAGGAGCAGTGATAGTGGACATCCTCATCTTGTTCCTGATTTTAGAGTGAAAGCTTTCAGTTATTGTCTGTTAGAATGATGTTGGCTGTTGGTTTGTCATAGATGGCTTTTATTAGATTGAGGTACAGGCCATTTATTCTGATTTTCTGTAGGATTTTTATCATGAATAATCATTGAACTTTATCAAAAGCTTTTTCTGCATCTTTTGAGATGATTCTATAATTTTTGTCTTTGGCTCTGCTGATATGGTGTATTGCATTTATTGATTACGCATGTTGAACCATCCCTGCATTCCTAGGATGAATCCCACTTGGTCATGGTGTATAATCTTGATGATTTGCTGCATTCTGTTTGCTAGTATTTTATTGAGGATTTTTGCATCCATGTTCATTAGGGAGATTAGCCTGTAGTTCTCTTTCTTGGTTGGGTCCTTCTCTGGTTTTGGTATCAGGGTGATACTTGCCTCCAGGAATGAGTTAGGGAAAATTGCTTCCTTTTCAATTTCATTAAAGAGTTTGAGGAGTATTGACATTAAATCTTCTCTAAATTTCTTGTAAAATTCAGCCGTGAATCCATCAGGACCTGGGCTTTTCTTTGTTGGTAAGTTTTTAAATACATTTTCAATGTCATTAAGTGATATTGGGTTATTCAGAATTGTTACATCTTCTTGATTCAGCTTTGGTAATTCATACATTTCTAAGAATCTATCTGTTTCTTCTGTGTTTTCCATCCTATGCGAGTAAAGATTTTTGAAGTAAGTATTGATGATCTTCTGAATCACTACAGGATCTGTAGTGATTTCATCCTTTTCATTCCTCATTGCATGAATTTGAGTTTTTTCTTTCCTTTTTTTGATAAGGTTGGCTAAGGCTTTATCAATTTTGTTTATTCTTTCAAAGAACCAACTCTTCTATTCATTAATTCTTTGTATTGTTTTCTTAGTCTCAATTGTGCTAATTTATGCTCTGATCTTTATAATTTCCTCTCTTGTATAGGCTTTAGGCTTGACTTGCTCTTCTTTTTCTAGAAGCTTGAGGTGCAGCATTAGGTTGTTTATTTGTGCTCGTTCTGCTTTCCTGATGTGAGAATTCCCTGCTGTAAATTTGCCTCTTAGGACTGCTCATTGTGTCCTACAGGCTCTGATATTTGTATTTGCATTTTTGTTTGATTGTAGATATTGTTTAATTCCTTCTTTAATTTCATCTGTGACCCATTGGCTGTTCAGAAGGGTGTTATTTAATTTCCATGTGTTTATGGAGTTTTTGCGGTTTCTTTTGCCATTGATTTCCAGTTTCCTTGCACTATGGTCAGATAATATGCATGGGATAATTTCAATTCCTTTGCATTTACTTAAGCATGTTCTATGGGCTAATATATGGTCTATTTCAGGGAATGTCTCATGTGCGGCTGAGAAGAATGTGTATTCTAACATCATTGGGTGGGACACTCTGTAAACTTCTGCTAGGTCTATTTGTTCACATGTTTGATTCAGTTCTGTTATTTCTTTGCTGATTTTTTTGTCTTGTTGATGTGTCTCTTTGTGGCAATAGGGTATTAATGTCCCTCATTACAATCATGCTATTACTTACTTGATTGTTCATGTCTATTAATATTTTTCTTATATAGTTGGGTGCTCCTGTATTTGGTGCATATATATTTATGATTATTATCTCTTCCTCTTGAATTTTCCCCCTAACAAGTATGTAGGGACCTTCTTTATCTCTTTTGATCATTTTTGGTTTGAAGTTCATATTGTCTGCAACAGAATAGCTACCCCTGCTTTTTCTGGGTTCCTGTTACATAGAGTATTGTTTTCTATTCTTTGACTTTCAGTCTGTGAGTTTCTTTTTGAGTTAAATGTGTTTCTGTATACAGCATATTGTTGGATCTTGTTTCTTGATCCGTTCTGCCAATCTGTTTCTTTTGATTGGTGAGTTGAGGTCATTTACATTGATGGTTATAACTGATATGTATTGGCTTATCTTTGTCATGTTATTTTCCTGCTGTTGGTTCCCTGCTTTTCCCCTGTTTAATTGCTTGCCCTTCATGGTGGTTTCTTTCTGATGTTGTTCTTGGAATTATGGTCATTTTTATCTCTATCTAGAATGTCTTTCAGTACTCTTTGTAGGGTTGGTTTGGTGGTCATGAATTTCTTCAGTTATTCTTTGTCAATGAAATATCATATTTCTCCATTAATTTTGAAAGATAGTTTTGTAGGGTACATTCCAATCTGGTTTGGAAGTTGTTTTCTTTTGGGACTTGTAATACTTCACTCCAAGCTCTTCTTGACTTGAGGGTTTGTGTTGAGAGGTCGGCTGTGATTCTAATGGGCTTTCTTTTATAGGTGATCTGTTTCTTTTCTCTAACAGCTTTTAATATTCTGTTTTTGTGCTGAATTTCTGGGATCTTGATTATTATATGTCTGGGTGTAGATTTATTTTGGTTATGGCTGTTTGGAGTTCTATATGCCTCACTTATCTGTATTTCAGATTCTATTCCCGTGCTTGGGAAATTTTCTGCTATTCTGCAAATAGTCTTTTTATGTCATTTGTGTTGACTCTTGCTTTTTCATTGACACCTATCAGTTTTATACTATTTTTCTTTGCATTGTCTTGAAGCTGTTGAATTGTTATTTCCTGGTCCCTTGTTATTTTTAAGACATCTTTCCTTTCATGATCGCTAGCTGTGATCCTGTCTTCAAGGTCTGAATGTCTATCTTCAGTTCTGTTCAAGTGGTTTTACCAGCTTTCAACGGAATTTTTAATTTCCTGGATATCTCTTTGGATCTGTTTTGTGCATTCTATTTCTTTCCTCTATTGTTTATTCAAGGTTTCCGTCATTTTTTTATGCTCCTCTATTTTTTTTTAATCTATGTCTTCTTTTTTTTTTTTTTTTTGTGGGTACCGGGGGTCGACCTCAGGACCTCGCGCGCCAGCAGGCGCCCTTGCTGCTGAGCGATATCACCGGCCCTTTTTTCGTATGTGGGTTCCAGGAGTCGAACTCGGGCCCTCGCGCTTGCCAGGCAGGCTCATATGCCACTGAGCCATCTCACCGGCCTTCTATGTCTTCTCTTGCCGTGCTGAGAAATTCCTTCATTTCTTTTTTTACCTGAGAGATTATTTCTGATCTGATTTCCTGTGTAGCCTGATGGATTTGTTTCTTTACTTAGCTTCCTATCTTTTCAGAAATTTCAGTCGTGTGTCTTCCCATTTCTTCTGTGTTGATGTCTCTTGTACTTGTTCTGGGTAGGCTGGAGGTCTGAGATTGCATTTTGCTTTTTTGTCTTGTCATTTTCTATTTGAAAAAAAAAATTTAAATTTTGTTTTCTGTGATGATCCATGTGAGTTTTTGTAGTAGGTAGCTATATCACTAGCATCAAGGCCTTTCTAGGAAAAGCCTGCTCTTTAGGGATGTCTCCCGTGTGTAGGAATTTCTTAGTTTGTGTTGGTCCCAGGATCCTCCCTTCCCTATTAATTGAGAGTGGGATGTTGGTATCTGTTTGGCTCCAACCCCAGTCCTCTGGCGTTAGGCTGTGGTGAGGTTATTATCCCAGAGCTTCCCAGTATTGTTACAGAAGGGAGAACAACTGATTACAACAGATAAGACATCCTAGCTAAAATAGTACAATTAGCAATAATAATAACATCAAGCACAATTTAGAAATTGACGAAGTTTGCTAACTGTTGATTTTGTACTTTAAACTATAGGAGCAAAGTCTATAGTTATACAACAGAATCAATCGTAAATTAGGAGTTTGTATGCAAAGCGTTTCCCCTTGGTAGAGTGGTTTTATCCTATGGTGGGGAGATTTAGTGAGCATATTGTATAAACCAAAGATAACTGGAAAAGAGGTAGAAGCAAGGCTGGAGGACAAAGGATGATCATGCAAGATTTGGGAATCTAGAGAAGGAAGTAGAAAAGAAAGAATGAAGGAGTATTTGAGGGATTATCTGAACTTGGTCTTTGGGTTTGTGGGATGGGATTAGTTTTCTGTGGCTGGAGTTCTCCCCAGCCATTTAGAAAAGAGAAAGAAAACAAAAGATAGGAGAACAAAGAAGAAAGAAGAAGAAAAGAAAGGAAAAACAAAGAAAAAATTGAGAAAAAGGAAAAGAAAGAAGGAAAAGGAAAATAAAATAAGATAAAAACAAAAATAAATCAAGATAAAATAAAATAAAATTAATTAAAAAAAAGAAAGAAAGAAAGAAGAAAAAAGGCTGCCCCACCCACCTGCTTCTATTCCATGTGTCTTTGTCCCTAAGCACAATGCTGGTTCACCTAACTTATCACCTGTGAGTTCTTATTTTGGTCTTTTCAATCTCACTAGTCTCGCCTGTCCATTCTGTACACCCTAGTCAGGGTCCTACTGTGTGGCTAGCGTCCCCTGGTCATCAGGTCCCATGGTGTAGGGGAAGGGCCAGTCACCTGGATTCCTCCTGCAGGCCAGTTGCCGAGTCCTGGATTTTTCCTGGGCTAGTATAGGAGTATTGATGTGAACCAACTGTTGGCTCGTATCGTTACTGCTCCTTCAGACTTTTCCAGGCTGCTAGTCCCACCTGTCCATCGTGTGCTCCCCAGCCAGGGCCCCACTGTGTCACCGGGGATCTCGCAGTCCCGCTGGGGTCCTCTGGGCGGAGGGAGGGGTCACTGGCGATCCTAGTTTTGGATTTTAAAATGGCTTTATGTTTGCCATGGACAAAATGTAGGAGGAAATATTAGGCTAAACCTCCTGACACTGCCATTTTTGCAGGTTAAAATGGCCAATTTGCAGGTTAAAATGGCCAAATCAAATTTCATATGAGTTACCCCAAGAACCCTCCCCCCTGAAATTAACAATACTATTTTTCCTGCTCTAAGTCAGCCTGGGTTTTAGTAAAGGGAATTATTATAATTCAGAATATCTGTTTTCTTCTTTGAAATCCTGAATTTTAAGACTATTGAGTTGTGAAGGACTCAAGAGAGTCGGTTCTGTGTTAATGAAAGATCAACTTGGTGTAATTTATCCCCTCTTCTGTGTTTGATCTTCCTGCCTGACTTAATGGTAGAAGAGAATGTGACTTACAGGGCAAGGTTTGGAGGGAAGTGGAAAAAATGATTTAATATTATCACTGTTGTTTTATATGCATAGTTAATGTTTAATAACTGATTATTTCTCTTTATAATTCCTAAAAATGGGTTAGACATGGTGGCATGTTCCTGTAAGATCAGGAGTTTGAGACCAGCCTGGGCTATACAGTGAAAACTTGTCTCAAAAAAACAAGAATTTCTACAAATGATATTGTATGTCAGCTTTCCCATTGCTGAGAAACAATACCCAACACCCACAACATAAAGGAGGAGATATTTAATCATGTCTCATGGGGTTTCAGTCCATGA
This sequence comes from Erethizon dorsatum, assembly GCA_028451465.1. Lineage (NCBI taxonomy): Eukaryota > Metazoa > Chordata > Mammalia > Rodentia > Erethizontidae > Erethizon > Erethizon dorsatum. The sequence goes on from CM051829.1 coordinate 127,227,803, forward strand.
TTAGCTGACTCCAAGACCAGGAACATCATGGTGGAAAGGCATGGTGGGACAAAGCTGCTTAGTTCATGGTGGGAAGGAAATAGAGCAGGTGAACATGCCAGATGGGGAGGGGTCAGGGACCAGCGTTGACCACAGGGCCACACCTATATGACCATCCAGACATACCCAGCAGTGTGCCCCACCGGTCCCCCAGGGAGATCCCAAAGCCAATCAAGATGACACTCTACTCCACTACAGATGTGATACAAAAAAGTCCCAAGTCTTGCCACTGGTAGTACCTTTGGCAATATAGCTTCTTGTAGATGAAAAGTATTAAGGGTAATAAATATTCGTAGAAAACCATAAAACATGTACCATGAAGGTCAACACTGAGCAAATCAAGCCTTGTCCTCAGGAATACCATCTTTCTTCAATGGAGAAACCAATAAATACACTAGGAATGTATTGGGAAGGCAGAAATTTCACACATTTGATGATCTTCTTTAGCAAATAGATTTACCCTTCTATTTCTCAAGGCATTCCTGCAAGTAGAGTTGAAGTCGGTTATTTTGGGCTTCTGGTTCAATATAATCACACAAGTTGCTGAACGATTTAATATTCAAATGTGATCAGAAGTATTTGCTTGTGACCCTGGGAATGGTCTATTCTTGAATACAGTGATGAGTTTCAGAGTGTTACTGGAATATTCTATTCATTATCCACACTGGGGGAGCCTCTGAGATCTTCGTGTTTTATGGAAATGGCTTCAAATTGCTAAAGTGCTTCTCTGACAGTCCAAAGGACTGGAAATGGCCGGGTGATGAGGCCTGTTGTTGTAGCCCAGCTTTCACTCAAAGCTGAAAATCCTGTTATCTTAGCACACGAAGGCTGGATCTGACCAGAAAGTTGCATGCAGTTTAGTAAAAAGTCTAAACTGGAATACAGCTTGAAGTTTCCATGGGAGAGCTTAGAGACCATTGAACGCCAGGAGGTGGAACACATGTGAGGGACAGGCATTAACATTTGGTGGAACAGACATGAGCATCTCTGCTGGTCTTTGTGGGTCCGACTTGCACTTCGTGTCTGGGATGGTGGGCTGCACTTACTGGTCTAGGACATGGTGACTGTTATGCTTGGTTAAAGATAACCCATCCAGCTCTTCTTCACCATCTCTGAAAACCGAGGTGGAATCTCTGAGCCCTGTGTCATCTCTTTCTTTCGCCATTCTTCCAGGATCAGACTAACGTGTTTGTATGCAAGAACTTTGCTATCTGCTGTATTTTATGTTTTTATAAAATGTAACACAAAAGACTGCCTCAAATCCTAACGGGCTGTGGGCAGCAAAGTCATGTGGACCCCTGTGAGTTACGCCTCATCCATGAAAGCTTCTGATTGGAGTGTTAGCTAACAAAATCCTTCCACTCTTACAGGAAAATAATGTCCAGGGCAGGGTGGTTTTGGGTGATTTTGTGCAAACTGGCCATCGGAATCAGAGTGGAGGGGATCATAATCTTGCAGAATCGATCATGGTTTCCAAACCTGGCTAAGCATCAGAATGGTCAGTGAACTTGCTAAATACAGATGCCAGACCTTACTTCCTGAATTAGGGTCTTGAATTAAAAGACTCCTAAATCTCTAGTTTTTTTTTTCTCCATATGTGACTCTGGAAGCACTGGAAGGTTTAGGGAAACAGTGAAGCTGCACTGAACTGCTTTCTCTCTGTTAGTTTTCCAAGTGCAGTCTGTAGTCAGGTGCCTCGGAGTCTTGGGGTGGGAGGGCCGCAGGGAGAAGTAAAGAATGCGTGAGTGCTAACACAGACTTTTCGGGTTTCACTTGGCTCTTGCTGAAACCCCATTCACAGCAAGTGCCCGAAGTGATTCTTTGTCAGAGGAGCTTGAAAATTACTACTGTGTATTGCGTTATGAGTGGGCCATAGAAGAAGGGGGTTTGAATTAGTGGACTTGACCCTAACGATCAGCAGGGTGGGGAATATGTCCGGGTAAATGAGGAGGGGATCTAGCTCTACTGGAGACCTGCTGAACCCTAGATACGGTGCTTGGCAATTTATCAACAGAATCTAATTGTTTTTTTGATAGTCATGAAGTAGGTTTTAGGATACTTACTACACAGGCCCCTATTTAAGGTTCTAGAGTTTAAAGAAAAAGAGGAATGAAGATAGAAATTTGGGTTTAATTGATATCAAAGCCTCATGTCTGTTTAATATTGTACCGAACTTCCAGTAATCTATACTGGACTATGGACAAGTCAGGACTCCACTTTAACAACCACTCCGATTGTGTCCCTCTCTGTGGTGTGAGCTGTGCCTCTGGGCTTTGGTTTCTTCACTCTGTATAGTTTGTTATATAAAAGGTCAATAGTTTCTTAAATAGCTAATAAGGGACTGGATCACAGGAAGAACATCCCTGCAAATTGAACTTGGCATCTGAGGGTCATAATATTCTCTTCTCTTCTAAGTAAGAAGCCAACTTTAAAATGTTTAAAAAGAGTTATATTTTCCTTGTATGTGTGAGCAGTCTGAGATGGAAATACAGTATGCTGAAGATGTATTGGCATTATTTATTTACTTTTATAATTTAGAATGCTTCTAGTCACCTGCCCTCGAAGTGGGGCCATATATATTAGTGCCAATGGACTCTCAAGAGACTACTCAGCAAAACTAGAAAAATAAAAAATGGCCTTGCATTTTCTATGGCTATTTGCCCTGTACATTGTGGATAAATGATGCCCAACCTCTGGGACCCTCTGTGACACTCTGTGTGCCAGTAAAGGTTAAGGGCCCTTTTTCTGGACGCCTGCTCTATTTATGATAGAGGCTGCCGTGTTCTAGAACAGAAAGCTGCTGGGAAGCCTTGGCCCTAGCATACAGGCAGCCAGGCTCCAGTTGCCTGCCTGTGCCCATGCAGTCGGTCCTCCGCCAGGACCTGGGTGTGGCCTTGCGTACCCTTCAGTCTGGCCCGCACACGTGCCGCTCGACCTAGCCCTCTCACCTACGCTTCCTTCGGACTGCAGCTTGACCCACCTTTCCTGTTCCTGCATGTGTCCCCTCATGCAACCCCTCAGGACGCTGTCCGTGGCCAGGGCTCAGCGCTCAGCACAGGTTGTCACAGCCTTTGTTGGTTCCCTGGCCCCTGGGGTGAGGGGGAAAGGCCTTAATGGAGAGGAAGGTCACCAAGTGCTGCTTTGGCAGGAGTGACCCTTCTTCACTTCCTTCCCCCAGCATGGTTACTAACAAAGTCCCATTTCATGTTCCAGATAGAATTGCTTTACATGATTCAGTTATGTGGTTACCCTGCATATATATTCTCCGTCTCATGCCACCCTGCTGGTCAGGAGACACAGAGTCACGCAACCAGTGAAAGGCTGATTAATCTTTATAAAAGGCTGCCTCGATTAATTTTCTCCTATCGTGGAGATTTTAAAACAGTGGTTTCTAGCACAGTCCCTGTCGCACTAGGTGGGAAGCAAAGCTTTGCTGTTACGCCTGGCTGTGGCTGTGGTGCCTGGTTTGTGGGGATCAGCGAGGCCACGCTGGCCGGCCAGCACTGCCTCTGCAGGTGGCCCTGCTTGGTCCCCACCACACAGGCACAGCTGTATGTCCAGGGTCCCAGTGGGCAACGTCTGTGTTCACTCTAAATGCCAAGCTCTCGGTTTCCTGTTGCCCGACTGCTTGACTTACCAATTGTGCCATTCATTTTTAGATACAGAGAAGCACTTGACGTGACAGAAGATGCTGTTGCAGAGACGAAAGAACAGAGATCTGGATGTAGTAAATGTTCAGTAGCTGAAGCACTTGGGGTGAGGAAGACAGACAGGAGAACAGTATCCTGAAGCTCCCTCAGGGATGATGACTTAATTCCAGAGCAGGGACTCGGAGCGAGGGCTGGGCTAGGGTGGGGGGAGCTCTCCAGTCCTGAAATCTTCTGCCAGGAGACTTCCTGGCCCTGAAAGCCTGTGTTTCAGAGGCTCAGGAGAAGGGCTTTCCCTGCTTGGGTCAAGAAGCGCGCTCGCTCTGCAGCCAAGCCTGCCAGGTTCCGCTCTGGGGAGCAGCAGTGAACTTCTAGGCTGCAGGTGACAACTTCTGCCAAGAAGGAGGGGTCTGAGAGTGATGCTCCGCGGGGGACCGGCTCTTTCAGCAGCCAGGGCCTTGGAGGAGCCTTCAGCTCTGAGAGCAGTAGGCTCAGGCCAGGCTTGGGAGCAGGTGGCCACTGCTGGATGGCAAGGGAGCACCTGCACTTTCGAGGGAAGAAGTCGACCAAAAGCTTCCTAGGCAGGAAAGCTCACAGGAGCCACGCACAAAGAAGGGGAGGGGAAGATGTCGTGAAGAAAGAGGCGTCTTGAGCTGTGAAGTATGTGGGGAGGAATCACAGACCATGCCCCTCAGTGGGTGAAGTGACTGGGAGTGACGGCCTGCATGCCACATCCGTAGTCTGAAGCAGCTGATGGGGAGAGGCTGCGCTCACAAAGCCGCGCTCTGTCCTGGGCCTGCTGCTACCCTCTTCAGCGTCTGAAGGCGCCCCTTTGGCCTTGGTTTCTTCGGTCAAGACAACTGTGCTCTGTACCTTCGTGCTGTCTGGAATGGTGGCTGCCTATCATTACTTACATTTCAATGAGTTGAATTTAATTAAATGAACACACTCAGTCCCTCAGGCTCCCAGTCAGATCTCAGGTGGGTCCTGGCGACTGTTTGGGCGGGTGCGTGGGACATTTCCATCACCACAGGGAGTTCTGAACACACTGCTGAGGTGGTGCCCGACATACCTCACCCCCTGGGGTCTGTGAGTCGTGCTGCTGTGCATCCGTCAGGACTGAGCCCGGTGCCGCCTGTGCCCTCCGCGGGTCCCTCGGTGGGATGCACGTAGTGCAGCTCCTGCTCCTATTGATGGAGCTTTCTCCACGCATCTGTCTCAGCCTAAGGCTCCTGCCCCATCTTCCTGCCTCACCGCCCTCCACCAGGTCAGGTCTGCCTCCAGGCAGATGACTTTTGTTTCCTGCCTGGCGCTTCCTTTCTCCTTTGCACTCCTCCCTGGCTCTATTCTCAGAGCTGAGCTCCTGAGACACCCAGGAGCCGCTTCTGCCCTCTCCCACTTCTAGTCTCTGCCCTCCATGGCCTCCTCTGACTGTTCTGCCTCTTTTCTTGGAGAGAATTCTATAACCTGGAGCTCCTATTTTACCTCTGACCGCTGCCTCGAAATTGAGGTTTTTTTTTTGGTACCAGGAATCTCATAACCTCGCACTTGCCAAGCAGGCACTGTGCCACTGAGCTACATCCCCGGCCCCTTGAACTTGAGTTTTTGACTGTACTTTTTTTCCAAGTCTACGCTTGCTCAGGTTAGAGATCCAAATTCTCCTTTCATCTATGCTCTGTGGTTTCTGCCACCTGGCTCATTTTGAATAGTGGAAGTTTGAATGGCAGCTTGGGAAAATCAGTGGGAATGTTCCTGCCTGGGAGGGAAGGTGGGCAGGTGGCAGGAAGTGGTGCTGTAGAAGAGGGTGGAAGTGAGATTTGCTGAGAGTGCAGTGGAGCCGCAGCAGGTTGTGTCAGTCTGCGAGCTTCCTCAGCGTCCTCTTAATCTCCAGAGCAGAGGCTGGGAGAACATGGAGGCCTCGGTGGTGCTGGCGGAGTGCACAGCACCACCATTTACTTTTCTCGTACCACCCAGTGGATGCTTGTGCCCTGCTAGGTCCTGTGCTAGCGAGAGAGGGAAATAGGAATGAATGGACTCTCTGTCCCAGGTGCTCCTGCAGTGGACTTCAGACCTGGAACAGAAGCTTGGGAGCCAGACTGGGGTGAAACCCAGCAATGGATCTGTAAGAAAACGTCCTGGTTAGACTGTGTGCCAGGCGCGATGGGGACTGAGACTCACGCTATCCTACCTCGAGGTTCTGACCTCCTACTTTATGGTTTAGGCCTGGCTTTCAGGCCAGGAGGAGGGCAGGACAGCAGGACCTGCGACCCGGGAAGCATCCAGCACTGGCTGCCCTCCATAGACATTGTGCATATTCCAGACTGCGACTGCAGCTGTGGGACAGGCTGGCTATCAGAGGACTTGTGGATGGGCTCAGTCAGGCATCTGATGATGAGTCTGCATCCCATCATAACCTCAAAACTGTGTTTGGAGATCTGTGCTGTCCGTCATCATTGCCAGTTAATTTGGGAAAAGTACAGAGGGTTCACCTAGATGTGAAACGTGCCCTGTGGTCAGGAGAGGAAGGGTACTGCTTGTGTCATAGAGACCAAGGTCACAGAGGCGAATGTGTGCAGAGGCCGGATTCTGCACATCAGTATCGGAGATGTTGTGCCGCGGGCTCTGCTGCGGATGTATGAAGGAGGCTCTGGCTTCTTCTCCCCACTCCATGCATTCTGTGCCAAGCCTGCAATCCATCGAGGAGAAGGGGGGAGAAAGTGATCTGGATGCCATGTGTAAGCGGTCACCCCTTCCAGGCTCCTGCTGACCAGGGTTTACTCTCAGGGCTCCGGGAAGAGCCAGGTGCCAGGTGGCGGATGCCTTGACCCAGGGCATTGGTTCCTTTGGTCTGGTCCTGTTGGATTGCTTCAGAGTGTGGCCTGCGTCCCGCACCACCTGAACTGGGGTTTCTGAGCTGAGTCTTTTTGCCTACAGTGTCCCTCAGTCTGACCACCTCTATCAGCGTATTCTCACAGGGTCGTGACTCTGTTCACTTTAACCGTGAGCCTTTTGCCAAGCAGACTATTCATATCTATTAAGTGCCATGTGTCTTACCTGGCTCATTGGTTGGTTGGTGAATGCATGAAATCCTTTAGAAATGAAATGCTGCAGAATCCTTGCATGAAAGAGACATTCGCTAATGTTCTCAACCTCCCCATTTTTCTACTAGGACAGGTGCTGCTGACACTTCTGGTTTTTTTTTTTTTTGCAATTTTGGGGGATGAGTTTCTGAACTTCTGTCCACTTCATTTCTGTTGCGTGAAGGGCCGACTGAGCTCACAGCATGGGCTCTCCAGTTGCAGGGGAGCTGTGAATTTTGCCCTTAGCCCCTAACCCAGCCTCTTCCCCTCACTGCCCTGGGGGGAGCAGGCAGCCCTCTGACGTGGTTTCACCCAGTGGAAATAACATCCTTTCCCAGCCCTGCCACATCAAAGGGGCCTGGGAGCAGGGAGGAGTGTTATTGTGGCTTTGCACTTCAGGAAGCAAGCATAATGATGCTATTCATGGCATTAACTGCAAAAAACTGTCATTAAGTCTTTGAATGTCTTCTAATCATGGGGAAGGGAACTAATACTTTGGACCTTCAAATATGCCAGGCACTTTGCGACCACTGTCTTTTCATCTTCTCAATATTCTATGAGAAAAGTAATTTGAATCCCCATCTGATAGAAAGGATCATCTCAGGGAGATAAAATAATGGGCCCAGGGAGGTACAGGGCTGGGGGAGTGAGGACCTGCCTGTCCCAAGCCTGCGAGACCCCGTGACGGGAGCAGCTGTCCCTTAAGGCTCTGGAGACCTTTGTGATGCACACAGTGCTTCCCAGCACCCACTCTCTTGGCCCTGACAGTGACCCTGGTGGGGAATTTTCACCCAAGTTTGCAGATGACGAACAGAGACTCGGAGCTGAGCTTGCTGCACACTGCACGGCTGTTAAATGATGGCCAGAAGCGGTCTTTAGGCTGAGGGTCTTTTTCCTGTCCACACTCACCATAGGGGGTTGACAGGAGTAGAGAACAGGAGTTGATTCTCTAAGAAAATCAAACAATGGCATAATGGAGTCCAGGTAAGGTGACCAACTCGTCCTGATTTTCCCAGATTTTCTGGGAGTACTGAGAATCCTGAGCTTCAGATGACCCTCAGCTCTGGGGGAAATGGACCATTGTTTGCACTAAGCAGGGACATTTTCTTGGAGCTTATAGAAATCAGTAATGTTCTTTGACAATATCATGTCACTGAACTAGCACCACAGTAACTCTAGACTTCTGAATAATAATGTAATCATCATGGTTTATTAAAAATTCTTAATTCCAAAGAGTAATTCCAGTATCCCAGGGTCCAGTAACTTGTTCCCACCTCAGCCTTGTCTTGTGATTGTGCCTTTGTCCCGTCCCACCTGTCTTAGGGCCAAGGACACTTTGTTCCACTGCTGATGCAGCCCCCTGTGTTTCCAGGACCTGCTGCCCGGATGGCGTGGAGGACGTGGAGACTCCACCTGCCCTGGCCCAGACACCCTGACGCGGAAGCCACAGCAGGCTGGGAGCTGGCAGCCCCACCAAGCTCGAAGGTGGTGTGGCTGTAGCCAGGGAAGAGACCACATTTCATTTATTTATTTTTTACTGGACCACATTTTGATTACTCAAAATGCAAGTCCAGTGGTCTCAAACCTGGGAGGGCAAGGCCATCTTTAGAAAATAAAGTAACATTTTTGTGATTTAAAATAATACATAAGTACAGCAATAAAGGAAGGTAATTTATATTCAGATAAACGTACATATCAGGGGTGTATGTCAGAAAGAGCTTGGTAGATCCAATAATCAGCATTTCTCCAACAAGCGGGGCTGTGTGTCCAAGCTCATCATGGGAAGGGGTGGGGATGCGTTTTTTGCAGACTAGCTTAGTGATTCTTATGTATATGTAAGTTGGAGGCCCCTGATCTAAATTCCGGGCTCATCTCTGGGCCAGTGGTGGTCAACGTGAAACCCTGGGAGGCTGAATAGTTCCCTCAGGGCGTCGGGCCTGGTGCTCTGCCCTTCAGCAGTCCCTGGGGTCAAGTTTGAGGGATGCTACTCTGGATAGGACACCTTTAAGGAGACCTGGACCTGGTGACTGAGGGAGGGCTGGCTTTCTGGCCCCTGGGTCTGACTGTAACCTGCATCCACGTCTGCTGGAAACTCCCTGGAAGGTGACGTCCTATTGTCATATTTTGTGGGTATTTTCTTTGGATCTCAGTGTTTGTTGTAGCTCTGAGAAAGTACTGTTAGAGGCTGAATGTACCCTATTTTCTCTCTCCTCTGGTTTAGGGTTGCCTGGGTAAGTTTGACTTATAGATAAACAACAGATAAATGTTTTAGTGTTACTACGTGTTGTGCCACACAGGGTTATGCTGATGTTCTCAAATCCCACGGGTTATCTGAAATTCAGACGGAACCTCTGCTCTGGTTTCCCTCTTTTCCCTATTTGTGTCTTTCCATCTTCCCAGACCACTGTCTCTTCTGGGAGGGCCCAACGACCCTCGGTGTAGACTCTCGGGTGAGACCGGTCCCACACGTGCGTCGACCTCTGGTGGTCTCCTCGTGTCCCTCCTCCCTGATGGTGGCCGGTCCCCAGCCCCAGCCCTGAGCCCTGGGTCCCACACTGCTGCCGGGGGCTGAAGATTCCTGCTGGGTCAGCAAAGCCAGAGGCGCATCCGAGTCTACAAACTCTGCTCCCCAAAGCAGCCGTTCCTTGTTCTGTCTCCAATCTCTCCTGAAAGCCCAGCTCTGGAGAGCATCTTCCTGTTCTCAGCACAGCGTCATGGGCTGCTCAGGACTCCCGTGCTCTGGGATGGGCTGGCTGTGACCCCACAGCCCCTCCCGTTTCTCGTTGGAAGAACCCGATTTTGTTCAGCCGCTGACTGCTTTGCTGCCTGAACTCCAGAGTATGTAACGACTGTCCCAGTGGCCACTCCCCTCTCTTTCTAGTCCTTGGTCCAGAGATGGGCATGCAGGGGGAGGCCTTTGGGGGCTTTCACAACATTGCTGAGCCATTCTCCAAGGAGTCCTGCCTCGGACTTCCTGCTTGAGATGATGAAAGCTCTGCAGATGTCGTGCATCCAGTCAGGGCTGGTTCTTCACTCCTTGCAGCTGACTGCATCCTATTTTCCTCTCTGTCTTCACACTGGACCAGCACCTTCTGGAAAGCAGAGTTTTGTCTTTTTTCCTGTTTAAAATTATCTGCTTAGCATCTGACAGACACACAGTTGGTGAGCGTCACGTGTTTACTGACTGAATGAACAAGAGCTCTGTTTTAGAAACTCCTCCAGTGGGAGCCACAATGCTCTTTCCAGGAGGCAAGCTGAGATCAAAGCACGAGGAGCTGTGGGTTTAGACCAGGGTATCAGCCAGCTTCCTGTGAGATAACAAAACCCTGAAGTGGTCAGTTCACGGGGGAAAAGCTTATTTTGGCTTGTGGTTTTAGAGGTTCCAGGCTGGATGGGGGAGCCAGTGCTTTTAGGTCTCCACAATGGGGGTTTGATGGCAATGGTGGGAATCCCTGCATGGGGAAACTGGTGACCTCAGGGCCACAAAGCAGAAGAGGAAGAGAGCCAGACTGGGGCCTCAGGGCTCCAAGGGTCCTGGGTGCCTCCTCCCATGGAGTCCCCAGGGACCAAGCCCTGGACACATGGCCTTTAGGGCAGAAGCAACACCCCAAGTATGGCCACCAGTAAAAGTGTTTCCTGGCCGCCCTCTCACAGAGGCGGAGGGGGTTCTTGAATAAGACAGCAGGAAGGGCCCTGGCACAGCTCTACAGGACAGTGACGTGGTCCCAAAGCAGGCAGATGATGTGCTAAAGCCCTGTGGACCTCAGGACTGTTCAGAGGAGATGCCTAGCCTTTCCCGTGCTTTGTCCTTTGATCTTTGCCCATTCATTCCCTGGGCCATGGAGAAAAGACCAAGAGGCTGGAGAATGCTATGAGCTGCAGGGCTCTGAGAAGTTGCGCTTGTCTTTCTGGTCGATACAAGTGTGTGTGTGCGCGCGCGCATGCTGAGTATAATGCAGGAAGAAGCTACACCTCTCCAAGGTCCTAGCACTTTGACCTCACCCCCCAGAGACCTGTGGGAGACAAACTCGGTCTCATCCCACGTAGCATTCAGTGACCTGTATCAGGGAGCTAGCACCTATTTTACGATTGTCAAAAGTTATGATGTTGGGCTGGTGAGATGGCTCAGCGGCATAAGCGCCTGCCTGGCAAGCGTGAGGTCCTGAGTTCGGCTCCCGGTACCCACATAAAGGAAAGAAAGGGCTGGTGATATCACTTAGCGGCACAAGTGCCTGCTGGCAAGTGCGAGGTCCTGAGTTCAACTCCCGGTACCCACACACACACACACACACACACACACACACACAAGTTATGATGTTGAACATCGCTTCTCCAGATAGCAGCTACCCAGAAAATGACTGGCATTGTTTAAATTCATTTTTAGAAAAGAGATGAAAAATTGCTTCACCTTTCCTCTCCCTGTTACTCCTTCAGATCCTTCAAGTCCAGTTACCTTTTTTCCTGCCTCCGTTATTTGCTCTGGAATCAGCATGCATTTCCTGCAGCTGTGTTTCTGCCAGATCTGTCCCCATTTTTCTCTGCTCCTTTCCCAGCTCTGTTCTCACCACCGCATGAGTTGTGCCATAGGCCCTTGCAGCCAGGCCCTTGGACGTGGTTGCATGGGCAGTGTCTTCGCCCCAAGTGCGTTTCTGGTTCGGCAGTCTAGCAGCTCCAGGGATCTTGGAGACAGAGCATTTGGCTGTGGTTGGGGCCCCTGCACCACTGCTGAGATGCATCTGGGTTCTGCAGGCTGCAGCCTTTGAAGCCCCACTGTACATCTGGTTGCAGACATTTTGAGCCTCCATGCACTTTTTTTTTCCAAATTCTCTTTCACTCTGTTAAAAGCATCCAGATTTCTGGGGTTCTATTCAGAATGGAAAACCGTAGTTGCCTGAGAACTCCGATATAAATGCTTGCTGGTTTGCAGAGCTGTGGAATGTGTGCCAGGGTGTTCTGCAGCAGTCAGGGCCCAAAGTAGAGTCTCATGTGGAGATTTTAATTCGGGTTCTTTAAGTGGGGCTTGGGGATCCCTGAAGTTGCAAACAAAATTATTTATATGCACTTAATTTTTTTTCAGGATAGAAAGTCCAAAGCTTTCATCGATTTCTCAAAAATGTCCAGAAATTAAAATGATTAAGAACCCATGAATCCCTGCCCTCACCCAGATCATGGGCCCATCCAGCTCTCAGCTTCGTCGCCTGGTTCCCAAGCCCTTGTTCCGCTGCGGCTCTATCTGCTGCTGTCCTCGCCACCCTCTGCCACCTTCTCTCAATTCCCGACTTGCTGGCTTATCTCTGCAATTTCCTCCTCACAGCATGATCTGCTTCTCGATAATAACTCAGCTGTGGTTAATGATGATTTCCTGATGATGTCTTTGTTGGTTTCCCCACAGAGGCAGAACCTGACCCTCTGAGTTGGGTGCCAGTGATCTTGGAGGTGATCGGAGGAGACTCAGAAAGGCGAGGAGAAGACAGACGTAGAGAACCATTATCAAGCAGTTACTAACGGGGGCAGCTGAGCTCTAATCCTGCCTGCGGTTTCTGCCCTAGGGATACCATTGCCCCCTCACCCCCGGGGAGGGCACAGGGCTGGCTGTTCCTTTGTTCACATCCATCACTGCTTAGGCAGAGGGGAGGGACAGCAATTGCCAGTGCTTGGATGGCTGAAGAGCCCCTGCAGGCAGAGTTGGAGATGGTGGCCTGGTTGGATGGTGGCCGGTGGCTTTAGATGCTGCTTCCAAGGACCTGGATTTCTGTAGCTCTGGGTGGATTCGGTTCCCGGTCCAGCCCTGCCCACGCCCCTTCTTCTCGGGGCGCTGCTCTTGGTGTAGCTGCATTGGACTCTCAGGGCCTGTTGTGAACAGTACTATTAGACCTCTGTTGAGTGACCACTCCATTCCTCTGCTGGGTGCCCTTGTCTCCCTGTCCCCTCTGAGGACACGGCTGTTATGCAAGGCTGAGCTCAAAAGTGCTCATTTCCAGGAAGCCCTCCCAGATCCACCTAAATTAGAGTCCCCTGGTCCAGTGAGTGAGCTCGACGTTCACAGTTGCCCCCTTGAAGTTGGAATGCCTCAGAGGTTGTACATAATCTTCTTTCTCTGGAAAGTGGAGTCCTGGGACCAGGGTCATTCTAGTCACCTTTGTTTGGCACATAGTAGGCACTGGACAAGATTCCTGAGATGAAGTTTACAGTATCTGAGAATGCAGTTCTTGATTAAACTACATCATCCCATTGGGAAATAGACTGGTTCAAGTGATATCTGAAATCTGACTCCTGTATGGTTCATTTGAGGGACAAAGACTTCTTGCATTGATCAATTACAATGATCTTCACCTGTAGTTGTTTCTCTTGAAATCAGTGTTTTAAGATTGCCTTAAATTTATTCCACAGAACAGGATGTTAATTAATGCAACAAATACTAAGCACTAACTCTACTCTGGGACTGGAAATACTCACCTGAAGGTACTTTCAAGGAACTCTCAAGCCAGGCATGGTGGTATATGCCTGTAATTCCAACACTCTGGGAGGCTGAGGCAGGAGTGTTTCAAGTGCAAGCCCAGCCTGGGCAATGTAGTGAGATGCAGTCTTCAAATAAAACAGGGGAAGGGGCTGGGGTTGTAGCTTAGTGTGAAGGCCTTTCGTTCAGTCCCTAATACCACATTCAAACAAATGAACAACAAAACTCCATCTTGCTCTGCCAGTGTTTGGTCATGTGAACTCGAGTAAGGAAATTTGCTGTCTGCTGCCTCGCTCGTCTCCAAGAAGCTGAGATTCAACAGCATTTGAAAGCTCTGGTTCTAAGTCTGTGATTGTCAGAGATACTCCTGACAATGCTTACAAAAATGCTGTGATAGTTGCGGTGTCAACTTGAGCAGGAATCGCCCCGCTGATGGCTTAGCACAGTCCTAGGTGTGGGTGGTGGACTCGCTGGGGAGGGAGGACCCGCCTTGGACGTGGGTAGAATAAGAAGCTCTGGCTTCTCTGGAGGAGCTCCAGGCTTCCTTGTCATTGGACGGCTGTCTCCAGGCTGCCAGTGCAGACTCTCCGGGCTCCTGAAGTGGACTCGTGGGACTGCAGTGAGCCGGCTCCTCCAGCTCCCCCGGCACAGTCGCCCTTCTGCGCCGCTCCATCCCTGACTCCGCAGGCAGCCGGTGTGGGCCTCCCTTGTAAACCCTTTATATATCATATATACAATATTAAACCCATGCCCCAGGGAACCCGAACTGATACAAACATTTTTCCCTGGCTCTTTCAGCTCCTGCTGCTTCTTTGTTCTTAGATCGAAACCAGAACTTATGTGGTCAGAGTAATAATCTCGTGCTGTTCTCTAACTGTCCTGTGTGTGTAGACGTTTTCTCCTTGTGACCAGATCTTACTACACAGCTGCATGCCCTGGAATGTGTGCACTGGACGGGGTTATTTTAAAATAATGAGTGACAAATGAAAATCTCTGGGGTAGTTTCAGGCTTATCACAGTGCTGGTGAAGAGACCCAGGGTCTTGTCCTGGTAGGCAAGTGCTCTACGCTGGGCCACACCCGGCCCCATCCTAACCGTTCTCATGCAGCCTTCCAGCTTGGGTCAGATATGCTTTGGGGAACCTCAGGTTCTGGTTGGTTGGGGTGCACGCCCTGGACTTCTAGTACTGGGTTCTGGCCAAGTTGTACTGAAATTATTGGCTCTGTTTCCACCTGTTCAGCTCTCAGTGCCTTCAAGTTCGAGGAGGGTCTTTTGCTGGACCTCTTCTCAGAAGGAATATCGGATAGATGGAAGGTTTGTTCTCAGGTGCAAGAAATGGCATTGAACTCATGGGCACATTTTTCTAGTTTTGCTGGGGATTTCCCCAGAAGCTCTTCTTCTAACTAGAGCCCCTCTCCTCCATCCTTCCGTTTGTCTGTCACGACTTCCTGGGAGTGGTTTGCAGAACAGGTCAGGCAGGAGTTGATGAACCTTCTCCCCAGCCTGACAGCACTTCTGGGGACTGTCCTTCCGATTCAGCTTCTGGAGATAATTATTCATGCAGCCTCTCGTGTCACCTTTGCTCTTTTCTTCAGAGGAGACTGTGTCTTTGCAGCTTGGCGAGGGCTCCTGTTTTGTCGACGAAAGCACGTCAGTCCATATAAGCAACGTGTGAGCACTGTAGGCGTGGTACAGTCTGTCTGTTGTCTGGGAATTGCACCTCGTTTTAACTCTGGTTAAATGTCTTCAGTCTTCTCCATGGCTTGTCCCAGATATTGCCTTTTGGTTTATTTTCCTCTGATTCTTCATGCTTCCAAACATTTGGTGCCATATGATCAGAATGATCTCAAGGGTTAAGGCTGTGTCTGCTCGGACAGCGTCCACTCCATCAGGGTGGGACAGAGGTCCAGGCCTGGGGAGCTGGGGTCAGAAACAGGGTGGCTGGCTGGAAGGAGCTGAGAGAACAATGCTCAGTGTGGCCAGGACTCTATTACAGAGTGGCAGGGTAAGCGGGGTCGGGAGGAGAAGAATACACCAACGTGCAAGGTGAAGCCACAGTACAACACTATCAAGACAGGGGGACATGAGCTACAGGAAACAGGAAGTAGCTAAGGTGCGGGAGGAGCCACTCCTACCATCTGTCCACCAGACGCCTCCCTTGTGAAGTAGATAAGGGTGCAGCCCCTAGTGATCTAGACCAGAGATGCAGACAAAAGGTCCATGTTGGTGGGGCTTTGCTGTCACCTCTACATCCTGAGAAACTGCTCGTGAGCAGGACGGTACTCTGGTGGAGAGAGTAAATATCATAGGCAGCCTTGCCTTCATGACTTCCCTCAAACCTCTGTTTCCTGTGCCTTTGGGTTTACTTAAAAGCACTATCCAGGGCCAGTGAGATGGCTCAACAGTGTAAGTGCCTGCCTGGCAAGCGCGAGGTCCTGAGTTTGACTCCCAGTACCCACATAAGGGAAAAAAAGGGGCTGGTGATATCGCTCAGTAGCACGGGTGCCTGCTGGCAAGTGCGAGGTCCTGAGTTCGACTCCCGGTACCCACATAAAAAAAAAAAAAAGGCCCCATCCTCAGCGCCCATGCTTCTGTGTGGTTGGTGAGCCTGTGGGCCTGCTATGAAAAGCCCAACGTGAAACAGGTACCCAGCCGCTGGACACAGGGACAGCGAAGCCAAATTGATTCCAGCACCATGCAAGGCCCCCATCGGTCCTGAACACTGCATCTACAGCCACCGTCCCTCTTGTTGTGGCTTCTCTGCTTCCACACATGTGCTGCTGGTTAGGGAGCTGCAGCCCCAGGAAAAGAAGGGCCCCTCCTCCGCAAGGACGAATGCAGCCTGTCCACCCCAAATGAGTGTGCTCTCCCGCGGGGTGAACCACGGTCCTGTGTTTCTTTTTCAGATTTAAATTCACTCACAGAATGGATGTCAGAAGGCAAGCGATCTCTGTGCCCTTTCTCTACAAACTTGGTGAGCTCACTATTCACTGAAATCAACTTGGATTTTCCACGAATGAAAGACACAAATTGAAATATAATTACCGAAAACCAAGAACTAAAGCTTAATGACTTCGTATGGGAAGTGAAATGCAGGGGAGCCTGCGTCTGCCCACAGGAAGCCCAGGGGCTGAAGTGACTGAGCGTGCATCAGGCTCTGCAAGGGAACAGCCTCGGCTCGGACTCGGCTCCTGGATTCCGGGCTTCTGGTCCAGTGAGAGGGATTCCAGAGCACCATCTAACACAGTGCGCGTGGTCTGGCCCCTCCGGTGGTAAGACATTAGATCTCCAAATCTCAGCCCGGTGGAGTGCAGTGAGGGCCTTATGTCAGCTTGGACTCACTGCTGTGACTGGGCCAAGGATTGAAGGAATGTGCCTGGAATTTAAGGGCCCTGCAGAGAAAGAGCAGGATTCTTAGATGTGGCCTGTGTGGCCCCTTTCTGCTCTCAAGTTCTTCTAAAAGAATGTGACTGCTAGACCTGGGTGTTCAGTGACACCGTGTGTGGCAATGCAGGCCCCAGGCACAGTCATGGAGCCCCAGCCGCCCCCTCAGGGAGTTCTCAGTATGTGAGGAGCCGGACCTGAGTCCCGTCCCTCACCTGGCCTGGGGCCCAAGGGTACGAAGCTGCTGTTGGTCTGGAGTTGATGCCTCGAGAAGCTGGTGTGCATGATACATCTTACACGCGATGTTTAGGATTCCTCGCTTGATGAGAACATTGGGAGGAAATTGCTGTGATGTCTTCTAAAGGCAGAAATACCACAGAAGGTACTGAATGAGGGAGACAGCCCTACGTTCAGCATTGGTCATGTTGATTTGGGGAACGCGTGACAGATCTGAGAGCAAATTCGAAGTAGGCATTTGGATAGAAAGGCCTGGCACTGTAAGAGTGGCTGAGCTTAAGACAAACATGCGTGTCTCACCACAGGGTTAGTCCTATGTTATGACGAGGTTAAATGGTTCCCTCCGAGCCACACGGTGCTGGAGTCTGTGCTACATCTTACCTGATCTCTGCATCTGGCCGGCTCTTCCCTTCTGTTTGCATTTCTCTCTCCTGTCCCTGTGTCCCTTTGTGCCTAGAATAGTGTGCTGTTCATAAGAGGTGCTTGGCAGATATTTTCCTGTATCCCAAGGATTCCCTGGGTGGACATTTTGGACCTACAGAAAATCTGTTGGTGACTCTGGTCATTTGGAAGAGTGTGTTTGAAAATGTGAGCTTTCTGGTGGCTGAATTCTGGAGACAACAGACGAAACATGCAGGGAGACTGCTAATTGCATTTACTGGACCACACGCCTCCCCTGGCTCTTGGAGAGATAACCGTTTCCAAGAAGCATGGGGTTTGCATGAGGTCCAAGTGTACTTAGACAATGGAGAAGATGCATCTCGGGGCTGTGGTTAACGTCTCCGCCCCTCTTTGACCCAACCCACTGCTGCCTCCTGAACCAGCACTTTGGCATACCTGTGTTTGGAGTTTGTGTACATAAATTTAAGAATTGTTTTCTTTGTTTGAATAAATAAGTCCCGGCTTGATGGTTTCCTCGGTTCTCTCAAAGTGAATTGAGTGTGGGGCTCTGGATCTGGACGCTGAAGACCAGGCTCCGGGTGTCATGTCTGACCCCTGGCAGTGCGTGACCCTGGGCTGGTAACCTGCACCATCTGAGCTCCACTTTCTTGGCCCACAACAGAGGGCTAGCATGGTCTGTGTCCAGAGAATGCCCAGTGCGAGAGCACGGTCAACACGTCTTCGGAAAGAGAACAGAGCACGTCTGGCAGGTTCTAACACTCTGTGAGAACACATTCCTCAAGTTTGGGGGAACTCAAGGGTTTTTGCTCGTTTGCAGCTGGGGAGAACCTCATCCCTCACTTTGCACTACCTGTAGGTTCAGGGAGCTACTCTGCTTCATGAATGTAGCACCCTGATGTAAGGTTTTAAGTCACTCTTGGGATTTCAAATGATTTTGTTCCTCCAGAACAGCCAGTTCTTTTGGGGGTGATTTCTCCCGCTTTCCTTATGCGTTTTGGTGGAGACATTGGCTGGACAGATTGGCCCCTGGCTGAGGCCACGCATAGCCCTGTTCCCTGGGCATCAACCCAGGAACACACATGGCAGCATCCAAGGGCCAACGTTCTCTCCGCAAGTTTGAATGATTGGCCTGGAGGGAGACGAGCTTCCTTTCCTGCTGGGATGGTGGGAATCCTGGAGACAGCTCGGGGCGAGAGCTTCGCTAACATTGCGAGCTCATGTACTGTCGCCTTTGAGGCTCCTGGGCCCCTGGGCTCCCTGGCCACTGTGGAGTGCCGGTGTGTGGCCCTCCGCGCAGCTGGCTTCTCCCAGCTGGATCTGAAGGGGGATGTCCTGAGGAGATGCATTAGAGGCACATCCCGAGAAAGCCAGGTGGAGCTGCATGCTCATTTGTGGTGGGGAGACTCTGCGGTCACACAGGGTCACTTCTAACAAGCAGCCAGGGTGAGGAGACACAGATCCCATCACTTCAGGAAATGTCTCAAAGAACTGGTGCCCACTAAGTGTACAAACAAGCATAGCAATCTTGATCAGTGTATGTCTTTCTCTTTTGTCCCCAGGCTCACCAGTCTGACCCTTCCTTCCTGCCAACGCTTATTATGAAAACTTCAGAACACACTTCCTCTGGGAAGCTCTCTTTGACTTCATTTTACTCAGAGTTCCTTCTTAAACTTTTAGTGAAATGCAAAAGATTTATTTTACTAAATAGAAATCAGAGTGTCCTTATGAATCCTCATCTTTTCGATGCTGTTTCTTGTACCATCTGGGACACATCTCCGCGTTCCACCGCCATCCTGGTGGAAAGCAGTGAGGAATGGAAGAATGAGCTGATATACCCTCAGCTGTCCAGTTTCCATTGAAAAGATCTTAGTTACACTCAGCTCCATGACAGCCTTTATTCTTGGCTCCAAGTTGAGCTAGGTGCACAGAATATCATACAAGAAATTCATAATCAATGAAGCATTTCTGAAAGCATCATTTGAAAACTTAGATTCCAAGTAAGGTTAATCATTTTATGAAGAAAAAGCTATGTTATCAAAAAATTTGAGATATTCTGGGTTCAGTAAAATGAAACCATTAAACACTGTCTCATTTTAAGACTTTTTAGGGCCTTCCCTGTGGGCCTTTGAGCTCTGAACAAGTGCTTGTCAATGAAGGTTATTGAATAGCAGTGCATCGAAGGTGGGATCGAGGGTAGCGTAAAGCATGCCACATTCTTAGGTGTTCCTGACCTTGTAGCTGCCTTTCTTGAAGCTTACACCTGTGCTGTTGTACTGAGAAGTATTTTGGGAGTGAGAACAGAAAGGAAATCAAATCACTCCTTTTCCATCTCTACCTTCCTCTTCACATTGGCTGTTCCCCACACCTGGACTTCAGCCTGGTCCCTGTGTGTGTTTCTGGTCCTTGATGGAATGCCGCTAGTTGGGAAACGCAGAGAATCTAGCTTCCCTTTTGTTAGGCCCGCTTCTGGTGCCCTGCTCCATGTCAAATACTGTGGGTGGACATTCTGCCTCAAATGGACTGAAGTTGCAGGCCACGATGCCAGCGTCCACCAGACTTTAAGAATCATTAGATCCGTCCATTAGATGGGACTTTAAGTGCTGTCTTAGTCACTTTCTCATTGCTTGGACACAATACCCAACATGCACAACGGAAAGGAGGACAGGTTTACCTTGGCTCACGTTTTCATTCCATGGTCGCTGGCTCCAAGCAGGGCAGCTTGACAGAGGAGCTTGGTGGAGGGAAAGCTGTCGTATGACAGCAGACAGGAAGCAGAGACAGAAGGGAGGAGTTGGAGAGGGAGACGAGCCCTTCCAGGTCATGTCCTCAGTGACAACCAGCCCCCACCTCCTAGCAGCACATTTAGGTATAAACTCCTCGGTGGACTAAGCCTCCTGTAAGTATAGCACCCCGTGATCCGCTCACCTCCCCAAAGCCCCGCCTATGATCCCATGAGGCTTTGGGGGGATATCCAGGTGTAAACGCTGTCTGCTAGGCGTTCCCTAGGTTAGCTGGCCCCTTCTTGGTAATTGGTAATAAGGCTAGCTACCATTTACTAAAGAATTACCCTGGGCCTAGGCTTGGTTTAAAGTAGTCTCAATACTTAATATTGGGTAGAAGCACACGAAATTACTGTTTTTGTAGTTTTAAAACAGTTAAATATTGGTGATTGTGTCACTATAGCTTATAGCTCTTAGTCTTCGTAATGTTTCTGTGAGTGAACTGTTAGCTGGGCCAGACCAAGGGAAATGGGCGTCGTGGCAGGCTAAGAATTTGTGCCTTCTCAAGCCGGTCCTCTTTAGGCTCTGGCCCTCTAGAAAGGCTGAGCATCGTTGAGGGAAGTGGACAGCGGGGCTTCCTGTTTGCCAGGCCGGCCACTCCTCCTCACAGAACAAATAAGCTGTGGTCTAAGTTTTCATGAAGCACTCTGCCAGACAAAGGCCTATTGTTAACCAGACACACCTGTCCTTAGAAGTAAGTATTGTTACTTAAGTGTTAAGTATTGTTAAGTATTGTTATTGTTAAGTATTAGTAAGGTATTGTTACTTAATGCCGTCCCTCCTCGCCTAGCAATTCCTTAAAATATTCCGCCTTGCTAGATATTCTGTGCTGTGAAAGAACATCTGCAAATTACTTTTTCTTGCCCATTTCATTTCATTTTCAAGGATGTTTTGGTGCACCATATATATGTGTGTGTGTGGAAGGCCTGACAGATTTCTCCTGGTTCTGGATGTATTATTCCCGTTTTGCAGATGAGGAATTTAGAGCTCGTATGGGCTAATAAACTGATTAAGAGCTACCTGCCAGGGCCGGTGAGATGGCTCAGCGGCGTAAGTGCCTGCCCGGCAAGTGCGAGGTTCTGAGTTCAACTCCCGGAACCCACATACGAAAAAAGGGCCGGTGATATCGCTCAGCGGCACGGGTGCCTGCTGGCGCGCGAGGTCCTGAGGTCGACCCCCGGTACCCACACAAAAAAAAGAGCTACCTGCCAGTGTGCCTGGGAGCTGGATGACTCTCTACCCAGGCGTCTTAACCGGCCCAGAGTCCGGCTCAGTCTGCCCGCAGGTACAGCTTTCCAGGTAAGTCAGCTAAAAACTCGGTGATGAAGAGGTTGGCCAGCCTGAGCTCGAATCCTGCCGCGTCACTTACTAGCTGTGTGTCTTGGGTAGTAAATTTCTTGACCTCTCTTAGGTTATTTGCCTCTAACACAGAAGTAATAGATAGGTGTTTAAAATATGTGAATGAAAATTTAGACTTGAACATACTAGCTACTGCTGTCCTTATTACTTCCCATGTCTGCCTTCCTTGCTCTTCCGAGGACCTGTGCTGCTAGAGACCAGGTACATCTTGGGCTAGACTTGATGTAATCTGGAGCCAGCCTATTCGAGAACCCATGAAGTTGCATCTCTGTTCTCTTTTTCTCTTGGAACTGATAAACCAATAATTGTGAAGGACCACCTTTAATAGATTAGAGGATACAAATTAAATAGCCATCAGTAACCTCTTACTGTTCGATACTTAGATTGTGTCAAACTTTTCAATTATAAATACGAAAAGTGGAGACAAGAAGAAGAACGTGAACTAGAAAATAGAAGACTGAAAAGCTGAATGTGGAAGCAGACAGGGCCAGTCTGCACATGACATCAGAACTCGGAGCCCCAGCTGTGCAGGGAGCAAGTGGGTGACAAAGCCCAGCTCTGCAGCATCTGGCTCAGGACGTGGTCAAGAGCTTCCAGCTTCTATTTTCTCACTCCCAATTCCACCTCAGGACCAACAAGAGACAGTGCAATATGCTTCCTGAGCCCATGGCAGATGAGTCTTCTGTTGGCCCGTCTTCCACTTCTCCAATGAGCGCCCATTTCTCACCGTCCCGATTTCCCACTTTCCCACCTGCCCTCTGTCTCTATCAAATGCAAGCAAGGGTGACCAACTGTCTTGTGGCTGCTGGCTCAGAATCAGTGGGCTCTGTCTGTCCTAGTGCAGGGAGTCTTTGCTCAGACCCGGTATTTCTGGAGGTCCCATAGTTCATGGGCTGCGTTGCCCATCACTCGGACCTCAATCCTGGACTAGGTGCTGCCCACACAAGCCCTGTACCTTCCTGTTCCCAGCTGGTCTAGTCAGTGTCCATGGGACTGGCCAGGCCTGGGTCTTATCCCAGTCTGGTGTCGAGTCCTTGGCTGTCTGTTTTTGGGTTAGAAGCTGGGTTTTGTTATTAGTTCTCATTTGTTGAACATCCTCGATGGGCTCAGGTCATTCCCTTTCAGCCCTTCTTACTCTATTTTCATATTTGTAGGTCTTTGTAGGCTGGTGCTTACACTAGCCTCATGGCATTTGTAACTCTTACCAGAACAGCCTCCTCCCAGGCAGATTTAGCCAAGGGTGACCAACAAAATCTTCCACCTAGATTTCTTTTGACTGGAGAGCTTGGCTTGCATCCAGAGATGCCCTTTTCTCAGGTTTTGTGCCTGCTGAGATGACTGCCTGCCTTACAGGCAGCTGGTGGGATTGGGTCAGAGACACACTCAGTTGAAAGCATCATTTTGAACTGGCCCTCATGTGGTTAGTTAAGCAGAAATCCTCTCCAACTGCTGGAAATAACTCCTGAATCTTCAATGCATTCTCATTATAGCTCTAAGTTTTGCACTCATTTCTCTTAATAGTCTGACTTTACCAGGATGATTTGGGCTTTTAAAGGCCACTCTAGGGAATGTTAGAGTCAGAACCAAATCATTCATTTGAGGGCTACACAAAAGAAACTTGAAGGGGTTAAGATTTCTCAGGCTCAATGGGTACCATTATTACTATTTTTTTTTTCTGATGTTGGGGCTTGAACCTGGGCTTTGTTCCTGCTGGCGAATGGGCAGCAGTGTTTGTTTGATTGGTATGCAGAGCTGACTGAGTCACAAGACCTTGGTAGGAATAAATGTAAATAAGCTGCATAAGGCATGATTAAAATACCACCCTGCGTTTACTGCTCAAAATATCTGGAAAGGTTGAAATACCCACTGGCATCTTTAAACTTAGGATGATTGTAACAACTTTTGTGCTTCCTTGGCCAAGGTAATTTTACTAGCCCTATGGCCAAATCCTGTAGTTCTCTCCCTTGGGACAATCAGTTCTCCCTCTGAACTGGTAACAGGAAGGCCTGTGAATTAATGGTTTTTACCACTAACGCTTGGCCCTGCCTTGCTGCATCCTGCAAGGGACCCTGGTGCCACGAGTAGTTGTTATGGACATCCCCCTCTAGGGTCTAAGTAGCCTTTTGATGACTTTCAACCAGGGGATTTCATCTACCTGAAGGGACCTAAGAAGAGAGTGGAACTCAAACCTTACCAGAAGGTTCTCTAATGCCAAACAGCTGTGAAGTCAAACTTGGCTTTAGGTCTTCCACTTGGGGAACAACCTATCCATAGTTTGTGAACAATCAGAGCAGTGTCCCAGTGGTGGGAATCATACAAATAGCAAAGACTACAAGAAACTTACCGCTAAGCCTGACAGAAGTTTTAGTGGTAACATTCCTGTCCTAGATAGGATACAGATCAGTCTCAAGTTGCTGGCTGAAGTAATGAGGGGTGATAGCTTTGCTCCGGGTCTGAGGTTGTCTGGTAATGGTGGCGTTTGTGTTGTTGCTAATACTTCTTGTTTACTTAGACCAACGGCATAGATAAGGTAGTGTAGTCTACACCTCACCGTAAGGGAAATTGACCTCAAGGATGGTCTCCATGGTCAATCTCCATGGTGTCTGGGTTTGCTCTCCTTGCTGAGGCTGGACCGTCCCTTGTTCTTGTTTGTGTCACAGTAGTTGTGACGCTGGTTCGTCACATTCTGTCCAGAGCCTTAAACGTTTCTGTGCAACTGCTCCCATCAAAGGTCAATGTGATGATACGACAGTAAAATGTCAAGATGACTTTGTGATACAGTAGACCGTGGACATAACCGGACAATCTAATGCAGTGAAGATCTGGGTCTCTTATTTTCCTTGATTGATCAAACTCTCACCTATGAGACAGTGAGCAAAGGTGGGGGCTTAGAGACATTGTCCCTACCAATGCATCCAGCCTGATCACGTGTGACAGTTGAACTCTGACCCACAACCGCTGTAGCAGTTGGTCCAGCAATTCAGATTTCAGCTTTTGGCCCCACCAGTCGAGACTTAGTCAGTGACCGCTTCCCATCTTTACCCCATTTACAACTCAGAGCCAACCAGAAAAACACGCATGCTCCCCCTGCCAAATCACACATATGTCCCACTGTTTTTTTTTTTTTTTGTGGGTACCGGGGGGTCGACCTCAGGACCTTGTGCGCCAGCAGGCACCCATGCCACTGAGCGATATCACCGGCCCCTTTTTCGTATGTGGGTTCCTGGAGTCGAACTCGGGCCCTCACGCTTGCCGGGCAGGCGCTTACGCCGCTGAGCCATCTCACCGGCCCATGTCCCACTGTTAGTAGTGGCCTGCCTCAGCTTCCCCAGGCTGCAGACTCCAAAGAGGGCTCCCTGGCCCCTCCCCTTTGGTTGCTTTTCTCCACTGCAAAACGTTCCCATACTGCCTCCTTTGAGCACCTGGCAAACCCAGGAAGGTGGCAGACTCCCTTGCTGTAGAAGCTCTGAAAAAACAGCCTCAGCTCGTTCTCATTTTGGTGGTCTTCAGTTCCACCATAAAAAAGAAAAACCCTCCTGAAACTGTAAACCCCAAAGCTCCAGCCCTCAGAAAGCTTCCGCAAGTACTCTGGAGGAACCGAGTCACTGTTAAATTAGTGTCCAGGCAGTGGATTTATGATGAGACCCGGGTCAGATTACCATCTGGTGCAGGGTCGTGTAGTAGGCTGCAGGGCACCCAAAGGCGGGGAGAAGTTTCTCTTAAAAAACTCAGAAAGGAGAAATCAAAGTCCAGGAAGAGAAGGGATGGCTGCAGTGCACACATGTAGGATGGACACCGTGCTGGCCCCCACAAGGCTCGCGGAAGATGGGAGAATCTTCCCAGGATACGATGGTACATGGAGTGAGTCATTCTGCTTCACCCTCAGGCAGTGTGTGACCCAGATTTGTATTCGGGTGTTTTCTGGGGGAAGTGAGGGGTCATATTTTTGCTTGTGATAACAATGTCAAGATTTTGCTTCTTATATCTTATTTATTTATGTGTTTCTGGGTTAAAAAGTTATTAGACTTGAAAAAGAAACCATAGACAATAAAGGGTATAGTACGTCTCCAGAGCTGTTGCAGCACAGTGTTTGCATTGCAGCTCTTCTGTGAGCCATCCTCGTGACTCCACTTGCTCCGTAGCTGGTGGCTGGTGGGATTCGGATGTGAGGCATTTTGTCTGAGCTGCTAACCACGCCTGGTAGAGGACATGCCTTAGTTTGCCTTTTGCCCACTAAGTGCCCCTGGGAGCTTAGGCAAATTGTTTAATTGTTCTAATTTCATGTTTCAAGAGCTCTGAATATGAAGGTTGAGCTTGTTCTACGCCAGGACCAGAGCTCATCCTGCTTCCCGAAAGGATGGGAGAGGAAGTTGGGCTTTTCAACCTGCGAGGTCTGCAGGAAGCTAAGCATCATGGTCGGGGCCGGGTTCCAATAAACCTCATGAGCACAGGGGGTGCTCATTGGACCTGCGCTCCCTCTTCTTAAGTAGGAAAGCCTTCCGACTTTGACAAGCAGGGAAAATGGAAGGAAATTTACACTACATGTGAACAATGGACTAGGCCTTGTGCTTAGGGCCGTCAGTTATAAAATTAAAATTCAACATCCAGGACTACAGGAAAGTTCTCTTTCTTCCGTTGTCACAGCTTCTGACTCTCATAAAAATGTTGACAAAATCACCACAATAGCAGCTAAACTATTGCTACTGATAGGTACCCATGAAATGTATATGATACATGTATGTACATTTTATGTGTACATATAAACTTACATCATGTGATGTGCATCTTTGCCTCTCACAGAAAGGAGCACCATAGTGACACTGGAAATCAGCAGGTCTAGGACGGAAACTCCATTTCCCAACTTCCGATTCCCAGGCCAGACTTTGTCTCCTGGTTGGAGTTTGTCTAATCAGCACAGAAGGACACTCTCCTCTCCCGGGACCTTCCAGGCACAGCTGCCAAGTCTGTTCCATTTTCCAGAAGTAGCTGCGAGTGGATTAATGACTTTGGAGAAAATATCGAGTTCAGTACAACTGAGTCCTGCTAAAGCCATATGGATAGCGTCCAGGAAACATCTGAACTCCCGCGCTTTGTCCACAGCTTGGCTACTGGTCTGGCAGCCACCTGGATTTCTCTTCACGAAGTCCTCCAAGTGAGAAATGGCTTCTGAGGACATCTGACTCTTAGATCATCCAATGCTCTGGGCAGGAGAGAGCCACGGTCTTTGGCTGACATTTCCCAAAAAATAACTGCAGCAGCTCAAGAGTAGGAAATCTTTCCGTACTTTAAAGCTGCATGGTGAAAGAACTCAGGACTTTCCCAGGTGACACCCTGGGGAGCCCTTTGGCTTATCCCTCCTTCAGCCCCGAGCAGGTCTGCTCTGAATCCAGGGCCAGAGAGGGAGAAGTGAGCCGACCTCCCTTCTCCCAGTTGCCTTCCCCGAGACTGGGGCTCCCAAGGCTCAGGCTGTGAGCGCAGACACTGGTCCATCCTCAGCGAGCACGGGAGTCATTGAAGGTCCTGGGCAGCTCCAGAGTTGTCCAGGGGCTGAAGGACAGGCTTGGTGAGCCGCTCTGAGGAGGAGGGACTAGCTGAGCTCCCAGCACTCTGCAGCCCTGTCAGGCGCCCACAGGGCCACCTGGGACCAGGAAGGGACAGCAGAGGACGGCAGAGGACAGACGTGTCTGTGTCCCTAAGGTCCTGCTTCAGTCCTGTGCCTTAGGAGCCTGGGAAAGCTGTGGTGTCTCCTTCCCCAAGGAGAAGGAGTTTTATCACCCAACAAGATCTGTGCTGGTCACCAGCATAAGTGGCCAACGTTCATGCCGTTTTCTGTTGCAGCCTTGGCCTCCACATGACCCTGTTCTTCCTGGATGCTTCATGGCATCATTGGTGGTGCACAGTTTAAGCCCTGCCTCTCCACCCTCTTCCCCTCAAAAGCTTTCTGTTTAATGGGTGGTGCTGCAGGTTGATATCTTGGAGCATGTGGTGCCTGCCTCTTCCTGCCTCACCCTCCTGTGTCCTCCACATGTGTCCTGGCACCTCCAGCTTTTGTTCTTTTGCAGGAAGAATCCAACGCTAAAATGCATCCAATAATCGCTGGCTGGTCCAAGCCCTCTGCTCATCTCATTCATCCTTGTAACCCCAGGGCCTGACAAAATAGTGTGCTTTATAAACATTCACGAACGAACACAAGTAAATGTTCTGCTCGTGTGTTCCATTACTCGCTCACTGCAGAGACTGTTTCTTCTCCTCGTGGGCTGTGAGCATCCAGGGAGCCCAGCCGGTCTTGCATTAGCCAGCGTGAGTCTAGAAAGGTCCCTCCTGCCTCCTGACCCTTCTCTGTGCTGTCCCTGCCACCTCCAGACTGAGCTCACGGGATGAAGCGAGACCTCGAGCAGAAATGGAGGCCACCCTGCGGTCTGCTCTCCTCCTGATCTGCTGTGACACTTCCTGATCTCTCTTCTTCTCTGGGCCCCACTCAGCCTCCTGCCTCTCTGAGACAGAGGGTGGAGGAGCCTGGAGCTTCACGGCCTGGTCTCTGCGAAGCTTTGGCAGAAGATGCCGCTCCCCAGGGTCTGAGGCCATCACTGAGTGGCCACCACAGCCCATTGGCTGTTGTTGAGGAGCGGAGGGCACAGGGGCCAGATGTGTGTCCAGAGGGGCCACTGACAGGGACTTTGAAGTCACGGCCACATCTTGGTCTTGGTGGAGAAAAGCACACTCCTGGGTGGTGTCTGTATTTGGTCCTAGCATTTGACCTGCACTGTGCACTGTGCACTGTGCTTATTTTAATGATTCACTCGTCATCCGTTCACTGACT
The DNA here is from genome assembly GCA_028451465.1 of Erethizon dorsatum. Classification (NCBI taxonomy): domain Eukaryota; kingdom Metazoa; phylum Chordata; class Mammalia; order Rodentia; family Erethizontidae; genus Erethizon; species Erethizon dorsatum. The sequence continues at coordinate 127,256,008 of CM051829.1, forward strand.
GTTGATTGATTGATTTTTGTACTGGGGATTGAACTCGAGGCCTTTGCACGGAGCCACGTCCTAAGCATTTTTCATTTTTATCTTTTAATTTTGAGACAGTGTCTTGCTAACTTTCCCAGGTAGAAGTTGAACTTGCCATCCTCCTGCCTCAGCCTCCCAGGTTCTGGGATTACAGGTGTGTACCACCACACCCAATTTTGTTTATTTGTTAGCAGATCCTTCGTGGGTTCCCACTATGTGCTAAGGATTGGCAGTACTTGAGCAGACAGGAGTCCTTGCCCTTTCAGGGGTTTCTATCCTGGCAGGGGTGATATGCGTGTGAAAAGAGATGAAGGTGAAGAAGTACAGAGTGTCAGACTGCCAGCAAGCATCAAGGAGAGAACCTGAATCGGGAAGAGAAGTGGGGTGTGGGGGCGTTGTGCTTTAGCTAACAGAGCCCACCCAGCAGGAAATGCATCTGCCCCGCACACTGCTGCGAGTTCCCTCTCAGACACAGCCTAGGCCCCAGGGTGGAGAACGAGTGGCCAAGGTCAGGTGCTGCCCCTCCATGGGGACCCGTCCCCACTTGGAGGGACCTCGGCACAGGAAGCTGGTGACTCAGGCCAGGTAAGAGGAGCCCCAAGACTGCCGAAGGGCAATGCAAAGGAGGCCACTGTCTCCTGTGGGTGAGAGGTCCTGGAAAGGGGCTTCTGCAGGCCCAGGCAGAGGTCATAGAGATGCAGCCGCCGGCAGGCCTGGGCCTGGGGCACAGGGGAAAGAGGACGAGCACGGTTCGGCTCTTCCCTGCTCTGCCCTCAGGTCTCTTCGGCCCCTCTCCTGGGAGTCACAGCCATGGCAGAGGAGGTGTGGAAGTCACCGTGGCCCTAGATGCGCACAGAGCTGCAGGCTGATGGTTCACCTCAGAACACAGCATGCTCACACCTCAGGAGCTCCAGGGCGTCCCCAGGCTGGGGTACTCAGGGCACACGTGTGTGCACACACATGTGCCTATCTAGTGTGCAACCCAAGCAGGGAGGGCGAGAGCTGGGCAGATAGCTCCTGGGAAGGGGAGGGAAAGATGAATTTTTCCTGAGTGGCGGATCAGATGGAGACACTGCTGAGCTCCCTGCATCAAGGAAAGCATTTGGAATGTGAGGAAGAGGATTGGAAATGACTGTGGTTGAGCTGGGTGAGGAGCTGAGGATGGAGACAGCAAAGTGGCACTTCCTGGGAGGACTGAGCTCTGTCCAGCATGTTCCCTCATGGAGTCACGAACACTGTGGAAAGCTGGCTCTGAGGTGCTGGCCAGGTGTGTGGTAGTGATCGCATCCTGAGCGGATGTGGGCCGACCCCCCGCCTCATGGAGAGAGGTCTCCTTTCCAACAGTTGCAGGTGTGACAGGGTAGCAGGCAACAAGTGTGAAGGGCACAGGGGCCACGGTGGCACCATTGCAGGCACAGGCAAGGTGGGGCTAGGGAAGGCTGCCCAGAGAGAGAGAGAGAGACAGCCACCATCCCGGGGGATGACAAGATGGAAGACAGGAATGGGGACAAAGAAAAGGCATGCGTGCCCAGGGGCTCAGAGTGGGAGGCGGTGGCACCTCTCCATGGATTTCCTAGTGCCACTGAGGGGCCTCACTCACTGCACGTCCAGGAGCCGCCACCCTGTGATGCACGACTCACTGCCGACTCACTGAGATCCGACTCCAGGCACCTTCGGGGCCAGCCCTGTGCCCTTCCCCCTCAGGCTGGCCAATGGGCCTCTCCACGTCGGTGCCACATCCTGTGTTGTCATGTGGCTCTGATGTCCCGTAACCATTGTTTGTTTGTTTAGTCATTTAGTGAACCTCGCTTGTGCACCTGCTTAGAACTAGACGCTGTCGGGAGCCCAGAGATAAAAATCTTTCCATCCCCGTTTTACCTTACAGTCAGCACCAAAATGTGTAACATCTAACTCTTCTCATCCTGTTTCTCGGAATTTGCTCCAGGGATGTTGCAAATTAAAGGATCTTAAAGATCACCTAGTGCAGGTTTGCACGCTTGAAAACATTTTCATAATAAATATGCAAACTTCCAAATGAAATGTTAGCTAGCAGAACGTAGCAACATATTAATGAATTCTGTGCCATGAGGAAGAGGGTTACTTCAGGAGTGTAAGGATGAATCAGTAAGAAGATGTATACTAATGAAATTCTTCATATTAATAAATCTAAGGACAAAATCTCCATGATCATTGTGCAGAGACAATGAAGATCAATTGAATAATGCAATATCACATGTATCTTAGGTATACACACACTATAAATATCACATGTACAAGTAAATAGAATCAGATATAAACATGTACACGTCCACATGTGTTTTACACATATAGACACACAGCACACACATGCAAACACATTCCTGCTTCCACAGAGAAGAGCTAATGAAAAGGAAAACACATACCAAGTTCTTGGATAGGAAGATGTGTCCCAATAACCATATAATTTTTTCTGTATTAGTTTATAAATAGAATACAATCCTAATAAAACACCAAAAGACATTTAAAACTAGAACTGTTCTCATGGAAAAAAATAGCCAGAAAACACAGATAAAGAAGGACAATGAGGGAGAGAGCCTGTTCAAGGAAATAAGAAAACATATCATAAGTTTTAATAAATATGAACTATTGGTTGATAAACAAAACCAATGGGATGGAATGGAAAGCCTACAAATGGGACTCAAATGTGCATAGAATTTGATGTATAATAAAATTGGCAGTTTAGCTCAATGAAGGCACACACCTGTAATCCTAGAACTCTGGGAGGCTGAGGCAGGAGGATCATGGTTGGAGCCATTTGGGGCAATTTAGTGACTTAGCAAGAGCTTGTCTGAGAATGAAAATAAAAATGGGCTAGGATGTGGCTCAGTGTGAAGCCCTGCACTGTCTTCAGTACTGCCTTTCCCCTGGGTAAAGAAGGAGGCAGCTCAAATTGGTGTGTGTGTGTGTGTGCGTGTGTGCACGCGCGCGCATATGTGTGTGTGAGTGTGAGCCTAGACCAGTGGTGGTGAACCTATGGCATGCGTGCCGCAGCAAGCATGCAGACACCTCTCTGTTGGCGTGGGAGCCAAGTTGCCATGTTGTTTTTTCTAAACTAAAACTTCAATATTCAGATTTAATTGCAGTGTTGGCACTTGGTGATAAATATGTGGGCTTTGGGTTGCAGTTTGGGCACTTGGTCTCTTAAAACATTCGCTGTCACTGGCCTAGACCTTAACAGGTAGCCATTTGAAAAACAGAAGATTAGATTCACTGTCCTACTGTCCACTGAGATGAATTCAGATATAACAAACACTGAAAAGTGAAAATGAAATCATAAAAGTAGTAGAAGAAAATATGTGAGAATTATTTTATTACATAGGAACGGGAAAAATTTTTTCAACTATTAAGCAAAATGCAAAAAAGCTAGAAGAGGAAAACGTTGATAAATTTCACCTTATACAGTTAACGTATCTGCATTCAAAAATGCTATAAGTGGAGTCAAATATCAGCTGACCCTCGTCAAGATATCTGCAGTTTATTATAGACAAAGCCCTAATATCTGTAATATATAAATAGTTTTGGCAAGCCAATATGGAAAGGACCATCGAGCAAGGGATACGCTTATTCAGATCAGAGAGAAGCAAAATCCCAAACTTGAAAGTCTTATGACAGGGAAAGTCACTTGAATTTTTGCGGGGAAAATTTGAGGGGAAAATTTGAAAATCGTTCTCCTGTAGTGTTTCTGCTCGTGAAACCGGTGAAGTTCAAATGTTTGATGAAGCTTCCTGTGGCCGACACGGCGTGAAGCTGCTGGTGGGATGAAAATCAGTGCAGTCTAAATAACACCAAACAAAATGAGAAATGCATTATTCTTTGATCCTACAGTTCGATTTCTAGAAAATCCCACCATAAAAGATTTGCCCATGTGAAAAATGGCCTGTTCAGCATTGTTCTCCACAGCAAAGCCCAGGAAGAACCTGAATTCACCAACTGAAGACCGGCATCCTGAAAGTCTGCCGTGAAGCTTTTCAGGAACTGATGTGGGAAGATCTCCAAGATACATTTTTAAGTAAAAATCAAGATGTAGAACAGTATGCCTGATAAGGAAGAAAAATGGAAAAATAATACTCATGTTTTCTTCAATATTTTCATAAAGCTATCTCAAAAAAGGCACCTACGAAACTAACCTTTATTGTAAGTTTTTTATTATGGTCTTGTTTTCCTTGCTCCTTCAGAGAGAGGGATGTGGGTGCCTGCGGGACTTGATGAGAAGGATTTCTGTTCTTTGAAGTTTGAAACACGGATAATAATTACTATAGGGACAGAAGGGACCCTGGGGAGGGTTAAAGACCTGAGCCCTTTTTAGAGGGTAGAAAAAGCAGCCTCTGAGGCAAGCAGTTTTCAAGCAGTTCTGTGGTTTTTCTTCTGAAGCTGACAGGTTGTAGTTTTGCCTCTGAAGCAGGCAACGCCGTCTTCCCTGTTTCTCCTTGTGCCGGTTGCCATTCCAACCCAAATTCCCCCATTAGTCCACGAAACCCAAACCCCTAGCAACCCCAACCAATATCCAGCCCATCCACTGTTGACCATCAGGGGGCAGAGATGGGGCCTCCACCCCATAACGCAGGACTGTAGCCCCAGGTGCAGTGGCGACCCAGCTCTGGGCCCCCACTCCTTGGGGTGGCTTATTCTGTTTCCTCTTGCAATACCTACAATAAAGTTACTTTCAATTTGCACTAGTCTTCCCCTTTCTATGTCAGAGAGAGAAAAGCCCGGCTAAGGTGAGTATGGGGACTCTAGACGCCACACCCACCGGATGCAACAGTACATTCATTTTAAAACCCAATGTCTAAAACTATATGTGAATGAATGAACCTGAAAATGTCAGATGTCTCTTTGAGTGAGGTTGGAGCCTGGTCCCAGATGCTCAGCCAATGAGCCTTTCCCTTCCACTCAAGACCTCTGTGGCCCACTGGCATCACAATCACAGAAAACTGATCTCTAAATCAGTCAGAGCATGTGCGAAAGGCTCATAGCAATTATCCTTGCAAATGATAGCGTTGTTTCCACTTTTGCACTTTGCAAGAGAGCAAATTGAGTCACACAGATTTTAGGGTCCTCCTTTGCCTTTCTTGCCTGGTGCCTGTGAGTGTGTGGACACAGCAGGTTTTCCAGGGGCACATGGTGGCTGGCTGTCCCCCTCTGTGGTGGTGTCAGGGACGGATGGAGGTGAGACAGGAGGACACCTAGGGAACATGGGTAATGGGCATCAACATGGAGGCTGGTCCTGTATGGGCCTGAGGGTCTGTGTCATCCAGAGAGGAGCACTCGGTGGGCAGAATGGAACTTCAGATCACACCCAGGCGGTGAGGGCAGCATGGGAGCTGGGGTCAAAGACTCAGGTTAGACCCGTGGCTCCTCTGCAGAGCAGCGGGGCAGAGCTGGGCCCATCTTGTCACTGGTATCATCTTGGCTGCGTCCTGTGATAACTGTCCTCATCTCCACATTGACTGTCACAGAACCCAAAAGACCAACTGGCCTTGCACGCTTTTGAAACTACAGAGTTCCAGAGATGTGTGCAGGAGAGTGCACGCGACTGTCACAGTGCAGGTCGCCTCCCCTGGTAGGTGGTGGGAGACACATGGCTGGAGAGGACAGTGTTAAATTCATAGAGCCGCCCAAGGAGAGGCGCGCCCACCATAAGGGGAGACTAGGACTGATGGCAGCACTTAACAGCATGTTCCAATTACAGCATTTAAATCTAATTGCATACTCTGTTAATCTCTGTCAGCACGGCATCATTTAATATCATCACGGCAGCCTCTAATATCACGAGCAACATGAGCTGAGCTGAGACTATTGAAAAAGTTCAGTCCCAGGTCTTCCCAGCCCCTTTAATTCTCTCTGTCAATTACACTGCAGCCCAGAGTTCAAATAAAGGTCTTGAGATCCGGCTTGGAGCCACCTCTGAAGCGAAGCCTCTTATAAATATACAGATGATATCAGGAGCCTCTAATTCCTTGCCCTGGTTATTTTCGACAGGTTAGAGGCAGTGACTAGTCCCTGGGGTATCACTTACTATGGACTTATTTCAAACAAATATTGCAAATGCAATCTGTTCCATAGTTTATAGTTCTGGAAATAATGGGGTATCACTTGCACATGTGTTTTCCACAATCCCTCTGGCTCAAATGAAGTTGGTGAGGAGAAGACCGGACACCGGGTTAGCCCATGTCTTTGCACACAGCAAGCTTTTTATCTTTGTTTGTTCTTGTTAGACACGACAGTTGATTAGCATAGAAGAGCTGCTCACAAATTTAGATTTTAAAACATAACTCTTGAGTCATAAAAACAAATTTAAGAATACTACCAACTTCATTTAAATTCTATATAGGACCCGTGAATTCACGGCTCATTTGGAGCTCCAGGCAGCCCTATTTTTAGATCCCATTCTGACCTCTGTTTTATAGTTGAGGAGACTGAAGCCAAGGGAAATCACATATTTTGCCCATGAACTCCCAGCTGGGAAATGGGGAGCAGAAATTGAAAATGAAACCCAGGCATAGGGACTCCAGGGTGCTCCCCAGGAATAGCTCTGTTGTAGTCAGGGTTTGCAAGAGAAAAGACATAAAACAGGACACATAATTGATAAGATTATTTTATAATAGTCACCCAAAGAGTCATATACAAAAGAGTGCAGGAAATCTGTCCACACACTAGAGATCCAAAGAATGCAGCTGAGGGCCTGGATTCTATAGCAATGTCCTGCATGAGTCCAACAGAAGACCCAGAGCCCATGGCAATGTCCCCCATGAGACCAACTGGAGGCCCAGAGCCCACAACAATGTCTCATGCAAGTCTATTTCAAGGATCTGTGCTGGGAAGGCCCAGAGGTCAGTGGTGGAAGCTCCAAAGTCTGTGCCAGTGGGGTGAAGGATCTGTGCCAGCAGCTGAGGGATCTGCACAGGAGCCAGGAAGCGATGCTCAAGGTAAGGACCAGAGCTCCCCCAAAAAGTACCACAGCCACCCTCAGTGACAGTGAGGTCCCGAGCTCCTCTGATAATAACAGCCAAGTTCCTATCAGGAAAGCCAGCATGACAAGCTCCTCGAGGAGAACCAATAGCACCACCTCTTCCTCTCCAGTCTCCTTTCTATGTTGTTGGCAACAATCCTCAGGTGGGCCCTCCACACCCAGCATCGTGCAGATTCAGTTCAGCTGGGTGTGACAAGTTGACCTCCAGTTGTCGATCCACCACAAGCTCCATTCTGCCTTCAAGACTTCCTGGGGAGAGGAACCCACCCATGAGTAAGTGAGCGGCCAAACCTAGCACTCAGGAGCAAATGCCCAGAATTAACACTCCAGAGGGACAAAGAAGGAAAGAAAAGTCAGAGTTTAGCGCGGGCTGGAACTGGAGAGGGGCAATGGGACATGAACCTAGTGTGGAGGGTTAATACGGTGACAGAGGGAGGGACCCAGGGGCCCTCCCAGAAGGCTGCACTGACGGAGACCCTGAACTGCAGGATAGAAACAAGAAGGAAGGTGTTTCTCTTTTGAGGAGTCACCTGGAGACACAGACCCCAGCTCCATCTGCTGTCTGCGCAGGCTGGGCACCTTCCATCTGCCAGCCCAGGCACCTTCTAGAGGAGTACAGTGGCACAGTGTGGTGAAGTCTCACCTGACACTTCTTGTCATGGGGACCTTGGGCAGGGTGTCTATGCTGCTGAAAGGTGGATGTAGTGACCTGCAATGGTGTAACTGAGACGCACTGAGAACTGCTGGGCACTCTCCCTGCCACACGCTCCTGCCACAGTGAGTGGCTTCACCAAGGCCCGCTGCACTGTGGCCCACCATGTGGCCTGGGCCCTCCCAGGCTGTGAGCCAGAACCTTTTCTCCTCCTTGTAAGCTGCCATCTCAGGCATTTGAGAGGAGGGAAGCTAACTAACACAGGCCACTTCCTTGAAATCCATGAGGTCTGCAATTTCTTCCACCTGGAATTACAATAGTGCACAGGGGACCCATCTGGATACTGGGGGGACCGAGCAGAAAGGCCAGGCCGCAGCACAGAGCAGACGTTCAGAGGGGGCCTCAGCATGGATGGGAAGCAGTACTGGCCCAGCCATGCGAGGTCCTGCGACCCATACGGAAGAAGGGCTCATCCAATCCCGCCCGTGCTGTCTTCATTCCTGAGGAGGAAATGAACTCAGACTTTGATCAAGGACACGCCAGTGGCCACAGAGCCAGGCACGGATGCTTTAGCGCCCCAGGCAGCCTTTCCTTAGGATGCCCAACCCTGAATCTTTACAAGCCTGCTGAAATGCAAGCACTTTCCTATTTCGCATCACTGTGAATAACCACAGGCACTGAGTGGTAGCCTAGTAACTGGCACAGCGTCACATGGTGTTGGTGTTTAATTCAGTGCTCATCCACTGTGATTTTCGGTTCTTCTTTTGGGGTGTGATATGTATTTCATGCATGTTAGTCTTAGGCCCTGAGCTTATGTTGCTGAATGGGTTAAGTGGCCTTGGTAATGTTGGATGGTAGCAAAAGATTGGTCAAAACAAATAAAAACATAGTTGAAATGATTGTTTTGGTTTTCATTATGGAAATTTTACCCAGAACTTGTTGGAATTTCTTGTGGATGAGAAGAGAAAAAGAGGTTATAGACTCTTCCCTTGCTACTTCTTTGGGGCGCACTCTTCGCGCCTGAGCAAGAGGTCTTGGGCTTATTCTCACTAAGGAGGTGGGCGGGGTGGGGCCTGTCTTCTCCCCACGGAGCAGGGATGTGGCCCCTCCCTAGGGAGGTGGGACTTTCCTCCTAAGTTCTGTGGACAGCCTGTGAGAGACACGTGGAAATGGATGTGTCGTCTGACCCTTGAGTTGGGGGTGAGATTTCGGGAACGCCCCGTGGGCTCACCCCAGACAGTCAGAGGGAGCTGGTCTAACCATGTGGCTGCCGGCCCAGGAAGAGTGATGAGAGAGGTGGAGGCCATGGGATCAGAGATCCCGGCTGGAAGGGCAGCAGACTCTGGGAGCCTCACTGATAGGACCACAGAAGTTCTGCAGTGATTCTATTCTTTGTGTTCACTGGGGGTTCAGAATTATCTTGGTGATCGGGGTGAGGCATTTAAGTGGCTTCTGGATGCCAAGACCTTTCCTGAGAGCGAGGAGGGACTCCATGGGCCGGCCGCGTTTTACCTTGGCCAGGCAGGGCAGGCCCCGCAGGAGCACGGTGAAATCGTCAGCCTTCTCCTGTGTGCTGACCCTCCTCCTTGTCTGCTTCTTGGCGATGATGAGCAAATAAAGATGCTTCTAATAAAAGGAGCTGATAATCTTGCCTTTGAGGCGGTGACATGTGTTTGGAATGGCATTGGTAATCCAACCCCAGGGCGAGGTTTGTACAGAAAGGCAGGCGAGTCCTCACGTGGGCAGGTTTGAGATGAGCAAAGCTATTGACAGCAAAGAACCCTGGTTTTTAGTTAAATCAACTTCTGTCTGAACTCACTGTGGAACTTATTATCTATGCTATGCTGAGCATATGGTTTAACCTTTGAGAAACTTAAGGTCCTTATCTCTACTAAGGATCTGATTATTATTTTAACATAATCCCTATAAAAATGCTTACTGGAGTGCTTGGTATGCACAGAAATCTATTATGGGGAATAAATTATTGTGGGGCACCTCACAGCTGGGAACAAAAGGTGCTGTTGCTTTACCTTCAGAGGCCAAAGAAACCCTTGCTGTGATGCCCAGCCCTGGCCACACAGGGGTTTTGCCCAGCATGGCAGCCCTGAAGCAGTGTGCCAGCCCTTCGCATGGTGGAAACTCAAAAAGCAGACTGCAGTGGGTGGGAAGTTGCTTTAGAGAATGATTGTATGGAGGGTGATAAGTCAGCCTCTGCCCCTGGCTAACTGAATTCTTGAGGCTTCAGCAGGCAGGAGGGGAAGCAGGGAGTTCCCTTCCAGAAGGGAGTCCACCAGGTTTAAGACAGACTCTTCGAATGCAGGAGCTTGGAGGCAGATGGGTGCAGCACCTTAGGGAGGGGCAAAGGCCATCCCACCCATTATTCAGGGTTCTCCATATGCTACCGCAAACAAACACCAAAGTGACACCCAGGATTTGGAAGCAGATTTATTTATGTCCAGCGCGTAGCACCCCACTTGGCTCTGACCCACATTTCCCACTCATTCGCAGTCTTCCATTTGGATGCTGGCTCCACACACATTAGGTGCTCATTAAAGCAGGAGCGCGGCCCCTCTCTGAATTCCTGTCCAGTTTCCCAACAAATGCTAGGCGGTCAATAAACCCAGAAATGACAAACAATAACAATCGTAAAATCATAGTTAAAATTTAATGAATACTTACTAAATAATTGCAACTAAAAAGTACTGATGCAAGAAAATGCTAAGGAAACTGTTTGTTTTTTTCTAAGAGCTGCAAATGCTTCTCCAGGTACCACCACCACCATCACGGGCGGCGAGGTCTGGAAAGGAGCCCTTTCTTTTTTTTTTTTTTTTTTTTTTTTTTTTTTTTTTTTTTTTTTTTTTTTGGTGGGTACCGGGGGGTCGACCTCAGGACCTCGCGCGCCAGCAGGTGCCCGTGCCACTGAGCGATATCACCGGCCCCTTTTTTGTATGTGGGTTCCGGGAGTCAAACTCGGGCCCTCGCGCTTGCTGGGCAGGCGCTTAAGCCGCTGAGCCATCTCACCGGCCCTGGAAAGGAGCCCTTTCTGACCCAGTGTGGCTCGCAGTGTGTGGACTGGTCCCATCATTCTGGCTGAACTGTTCCAGGCAAACACTGAATCCCACGCAGGGAGGACCAGATCCTGCCCCGCGTCGCCCAGCAGGCAGGTGAGGAGGGAGGTCGCTGGCCCTGGACCTCTGGTTTCCTCTCTGCTTCTTCTTCCCTCTGTCTCACTGCTTCGGGGCTTCCCGAGGACTACAGGAGGAGCGCTCTCGGTGGCCCCAGGACCTGTCCTGTGTCTCTTGCTGCCTGTCCTCACATGGCCCCTGCACTCAGCTGGGACAGCAAACGCTAATCTCTTCAGCCAGCAGGGCCCCTGCCCTGTGCAGCAGACCCTGAGACCCTGGAAACTATGATTTTACGATTGTTACTGTTTGTCCTTTCTGGGTTTATTGACCACCTAGCTTTTGTTGGGAAGCTGGATAGGAATTCAGACAGAGGGGCCACACTCCTGCTTTAATGAACACCTAATGTGCATGGAGCCAGCATCCAAACGGAAGACTGCAAACGAGTGGGAAATGTGGGGCAGAGCCAAGTGGGGTGCTTCGAGCTGGAGGTGCGGATCGAGGCCCATGGGCCCTGCATGCACAGCAGATGAATATTTAACAGTGGCTCTCTGGAAAGAAAAGTCCTAAGGGCAGCATCGCCAAGTTCTGCGGTACAGTATTCCTACCAAAGCTGTCAGAGGGATGTTACAAAAGGAGGAGTAATGCTCTGCTTCCAGACACCTCCAGTGCATGAGAGAGAAAGAGAGAGAGAGAGAGAGAGAGAGAGGCAGAGAGACAGAGAGGGAGAGAGAGACAGAGAGACAGAGAGACGGACAGAGAGAGAGGTCACAGAAGGTTTCTGGGAGAAAGAGGCCTTGCTCTGGGTCTGAGAATATGATGAGGATGATGAAGGTTAACCAGGCAGGGAAGGCAGGAAGGCGGGAGGGAGACCCCAGCAGAGATGGCTCTGGAGAGGGAAGGAGGCCCGCAGCAGCATGGCTAGTCCAGGCGGAGGGGAGCCCCATTCACAATGCTCTATGGTGGTCACTGAAGGTCAACGTGTGTCCATTTCTGTTCTTTTTGTTATAAGTGACACACATGTTAACTCAAATTACTGTCACATTAAAATCTGTTCATCTTATTGACTCATCACTCATATGTCCAGCTCAACAAATGTTTATGAGAGCCTACTTTGTATTTATTAGGAATGAAAGATTGAAAGACGAGTATAACATAGTCCCTGTCTCAAGCACACTTATGACACAGGTGGGGTGGAACTTTAATAGATCTGTGTGCAGCCCGCGTGGTAAGCGTGCTGATCACAACATGCGCGGTGTGGTGGTGATGGGCTGAACAAGTGAGCCCAGGGGTCCCAGACCCGGGGCTGTGTGGCTTTGCAGAGCAGATGAGACTTTGGAGGCGTGGTTAAACTAAGGACACCAGAGGGCTGCGGTCCGGGGCTGTGCAGGGTCCCCGGGGGTAATGAAGTTGGCAGAGCAGACAAGGAGAACACGCACGAGGGTTTGGAGTGGGGAGGGGACTCGAGCCAGGAGAGGGCGAGGCAGGAAGACGGCTGCTCCGCGCCCTGTGAGACTGAGTTCTCACTTTAGAAACAGCCAGGCTCAGTGGGCAGGAACCCCGACCTCCCCGGCCCCTCGCCTCTCTTACCTGGCGGCCTCCTCTCCTCACTGTCACACTCTTGGGCAAGTTGCTGTCTTATTTTCTTCATCTTTTTTTCAATGTCATTTTTATTAGTTCATGAGTGCAGCACATAGCGATTGCACACATTGTGGGGAGTGGGTACTGGGTAACACACCTTAATTCTTTTAGTGTCCTCTGCCCCTCCTCCTCCGCCCTCCCTCCATCTCTTGATTCTCTTTCCCTTTGAGAAAGATCCATCTTTCTCCTTCCTATTTTCTCTCTTTTGTTTTGCTCGTTATTTATATTTTGAGTTTTTCATGTGAGCTTGTGTGTCTGATTTATTTCAATTAACATTATGGTCCCAAGGAGCATCCATTTTCCTCCAAATGTCTTAAGTCTATCCTTTGTGACAGAGTAGTACTCCATTGTGTATAAATACCACATTTTGTTTAGCCATTCATCTGTTGATTGACATAGAGGCCACTGTCAAGATTTAGTGATCATGAATTGTGCTGCTACAAACATGGATCTTCGTGCATCCCTGTAATATGATGTCTTTAATTCTTTGGTACCCACAAAAGGAATAGCTGAGTCAACTGGGATTTCTAGTCTTAGCTTTTTGAGAAATCTCCACACTGATTTCCATATGGTTGTATGTGTTTACATGAGACAATTTTACCCACATCATGGGGTGGATCTGGGAAATTACACACATCCGTACTGAGAACATGGTGAGCCATCCGTAGATGTTAGCTACACTTTCCCTTTGAACTATCATCCATCTCCTCTGCCTCTGCTCCCTGACCCAGGCACCCACCTCTCGTATTGGAGACTATTACTGAATATGGTGAGGACTGAACACGTTTCTGTGGCCTGCAATGAGTAAACTGTAATGATTTCTATTGTTATTTATCAGCTAGTATGATCTCCATTGGAAAAATCTAGTCGTTAGCACATTTTGGAGCTACAGAATAGTTTTACTCCCAAGTTCTGTCCTTTATCTCTTGAAAAGAAGCTGCACGTTTGGTCAGTCAATGAAAGGGGAGAGTTTCATGTCCTTCCCACCCTCCCTGCCTTGCTGCCCCCCAGTCCTTTCCCTGCACCCTGTCTTTGGCGAGTGTCACTCTGCCAGTGACTCGGAGTCACCTGTCCTGCCAGCAGGAGCAGCTGAACAGCTGTGAAAACAATGGCGGGCCCTGGAGAGCTGTAATTCGTGGGGACGGGCACCCCAGAGCCCCCAGCCCAGTTCCTGGTTCAGCACCAGCCAGGGAGCCTGGGCCTGGCAGGGCTGGGTCCTCCTAGGGCAGCTGTCCTCCAGGAACTGGCTTCTGTTTTCCTTCTCTTCCTCCCTGCCAGCCTCAGATCCTTGCATAAACATGAGGTTGCTAGGCAGCCTGGAGCTGCTTTCATCCTGGATCCCAGGAAACTCAGCCCGGGCATTTCCAGCTCTCATGTCCCCATGCCAGCTCCCTGTCTGGCTCCAGGCCTCCCTGCCAGAAATTCCCACAGCCGCCTTGTACGTTTAATTTCTATACGTGATGATCGAAGGTGGATTTAGGGTCCCCTCCCCTTTCCCTTCCCCTTCCCCTCTGTGTCACTTACTACAGGGGCTGTGGACATAAAGTCCCTAACTACATAACCACCCTGTGCCAACCAACCCTAGTTGGCCTGAGAACAAAGGACTTTGCTGGCTGCTTCAGGCTCAGCAGCTCCAAACTGTGCTTTCAGGTTCCTCACTTTCTCCTTGTGGATGGAGAGCTCACCTGTGAAGTGTTTTCGAAACTATTTTTTGAAAAAGAATTAATCATGTGTGTTAAGTCCAAACACTTCAGTGTAGGTGCACAATTCTGTTACCCTAATCACCGTCAGATTTCAATGATTTATTTAAATGTAATGATTTACTTATTTAATTTACAAGCCACGCATGTGTGTGCGTGTGCACGTGCGTGTGTGTATGGAGTGCGGTGTGAGGCTGGAATTGTGTGTGAGGCACAGAGTGGGGGTCCTGCTAGCAGACACCAGCCCTTCCTTGCCTCACCTCCTCTCTGTGGCCACCTTTCCAACTCCTGCCGCAGAGTCCCAGGGTCCCCTCCCTCTGGTTTTCTGTTCCAGGAAGAGATCCCAGTGATTCTGAGGCTGGCAGCGTCCTCGAGCACACACCCCTTCCTCGTTGCTGTGTCTTCCTTCCTTTGAAATACCAATTTTAAAAAATTGAGCTATGATTCTGATCTAGGGGTAACATTTTCTCTTTGCGATTATCACTGTAATTATTTTAGTTTTCATCTGTTCAAAAAATCTACACATTAAGACATTGATGGATGATTATTAAACACAAAAATAGTTTTATTGGAAAGACCTCTCTCAATGAGGTGAATGGTTTTTTGTGTAGTTTGTGTATCTGTGCAAGAAGAGTATTTTTTATTAAGTTTGTTGGAACAGTTTAGTTATACATCATGATCACATTCGTAAGAGGGAGTTTGTACCTGTACACGATATAACTCGATTCCTCTTTTTCTCCTCATTTCCCTCCCCTCCTTTCAACCCCTCTTCCCCCTCTCGTTTACAAAGCTTTCTTTCCATTTTTCCTTCTTTTCTCATTTTTTCTTTTCCCTTCCTTCCTTTCCCCCTCCCCCTTCCTAGTTCCCCTTTCCTTTTGAACACTTTCTTCCTATTTCACAATGTCTCTTATACATTTTAGTCCTTATTTACACTTTCAGTTTCTCACACCACAGAGACAATATGATATTTATTCATAGAACACCAGAAGCTCTTACATTAATTCTACTCCAATTTTCTGTTTTTAAAGTACTTTACATTATGGAAGTGTCACTTGCACAGGAAGTAGAGACCGGTGTGATGCGACGACTCTTGCTTCCTCTCAGGGCTGTCTGCACTTCTGGCTGTGCTGCACAAACCCTGCCTGGCACGCGTGGGTAAGGTCTGACTACTCGGCCTCTTTAACCCTTGTGCAGAGTCTCTGCCACTGTCGTTAGACCGTTGCAATTGACCGTGTGAGTCTTCCATGGCCACAGGCCATTTGTGTAGCCTGTGTGGCCTCACTCCCTGCGGGGGCCATGGTAGATCAATCAGAGCATTGTCTTCTGCTGGACTTTTATGCAGTTCAAAATCCTTCCCTACAAGGGCCCCAGACAACCGACACTATGGGCCTGAGAGCCAAAATTCACTTTATTTTGATAAAACCTGTACCCAAATGTTTCTTAAAGGAATAATTGTCTTGCTTAGTTTTTGTAAATGTGGTACATGCTACGAATAAAAATCAAGCAAAAAAAGTTCATAGAAGAAAGTCAGATCTCACCCGAGTTTCACAGGTGTGTTAGCACTGCAGGTTCTAGAACAGGCTGCGTGAAGTCCCTGGCCCCCTGTGCATGGTTGCTGGAACTGGGTCCTGCCAACCACAACTGGAAATATTTGAAAAGAGTGTCTTTCTTTGCCTTGTCATTAGTCCCTAAACAGATAGAGTAGAACAACTCTTTATAATGATCGACATGGCTTTAGGCATTGTAAGTCACTGAGAGAAGATTTAAGGCACACAGAAGTACGTTTGTAATTTACATGCAAATGTCTCAGCATTTTATACAAGGAGCCTGAGCACCCATAGATCTCGGTATCTGTGGGGGACTTGGAATGAGCCCCCTGCAGACACTGAAATAGTATGAAGATGAGGTTTTGTATGCACACCCTAGAAAACAAAATGTTCACACTGTAGTGGTATTTCTTTTTTCTTGACTCTAATGTAAGATAAAACCCAGAAGGGGTTGTGCACCTCAGCTACTTCACCGGAAGAGGCGCTCATTCTCAGGAGTACTGCGAAGTTGGGGAAGCACCGTGCATACATTAATGGGACGAGGCAAAGGATTTTTAGGTATGGGCAGCAAACTGGGCAGTGCCCATTTGTGTTCTCTTAGAAACATGAAAATATCAGGTCGACTTGTCTCTGGTGCCCTCCTGGTGCTCGCAGTTTTCCTCAGTAAGATGGCACTGCTGGGGCCACGTCCACGTCCCCACATTGCCACTTACATCCTCTCTGCCGTTGGCTACCTGAGCTCATCACCAAGCCCCTTAGCGGGCCGCCAGCTGCTGAACACAGCCTTCCGCTGAAGAGCTCTTCTTGTCTGAAGTGTTATCAGTTTGCTGTTTGTTATCAGAAATCTTTTTAAAGACACTCAGAGGCATGTTTGTTTTTGTGTTTTGAATGATCTTGAGGTGGGCTCATCTTTATATTTGAAGGAAAGATCGCTGAGTTGTTCTGTGATTCTGTGACGCAGACGGTCACAGATTGATGCCTCACTTTCCTGGCAGACTGGCTTCCGTGTGGCCTGCCTGAGCAGAGTGTCTCCTCTGGGGTTGGAGGGCAGACCCTGCACAGGGGTGCATAGGCCAGGCTGCCCTGAGAAGGCCTCCTCCTCCCTTTCCACTCCCTCTTGCTGGTCCTTCTCTGCTGCTGGCCTGACAAATGCTTTTCTTCTTTACCATGTGTGTCATGGTTCTGGCCTTGGCTGTCCTCTGTGAGATTTAATTTCTTTAGCACCTGCTCTGGGAAGATTTTGCTTCTCCCCAAATTTCCTCTTTCTACTCACAAGGAAAATACGTTCTGCCCCTGGCTCCTCTGAAAGTCGAAGCCTGTAGGTTTGCCACCTATCCCATCAGAATTTCCCTTGTCCTTTTCTCTCTTTAGCCCAGTGTTGCTCAGCTCTAAATGAGGACAGCTCTAAATGAAGTGTTTTTCAGAAACCTGCTCTCCACAGCTCTGAGATCCTCAGGGACTCTAATAATGCTCAAAACTGATTCAAGACATCTGATTTGGTTTCTACCTTGGTCTCTTGCCCACCAAACTGAATAGCAGAGGCCACAGTCCTAACCTTTCCTATTCGCATGGTACCAATTCAAAATATTTTCATCATAATCTGATTTTGGGTGGTGCTGCTTTGTGATTCTAATGGGGAAGATGAGAGAACAATTGTAATGCAAGGATCACTCTTGCTGAAGCCTGGGCAAAGCACTGGGCATTGGAGGGAGAGACCTGGAGATCAAGTCCGAGTTTGTCCGGAAGTCAAGGCCTTAAGTAGCAGAACACTGGGCATGAAAAAGTGGTGGCAAGGACAAGGGTGCTGCGTGGAGGCCTGGGTGAGGGTGGGTATGCAGCTGAAGGGCAGCAGAGCGCCCCCGTGTTGAGGTGCTGGTGCTATGCTGCGAGGCCTAGACAGGAGTGTGGAGCGTGGAAGCCCATAGGGCCCGGCGGGCGTGTCGTGAGGTCAACCCAGCAGGGTGGGGCCACTGTAGAGGCTGGATGCAGTGAGGCAAAAGGCCTCTGTTGGTAAGCAAGTGACAGGCGACAGGTGTGCAGAGGGGAGGGATGGGCAAGATGTGGGCCTGGCTGGCTGGGAAGGCAGTGGGCTTAGGGCAGAAAGAAGAGATTTCTTACACGACCTTGAGGAGGAAAGTGAGTGCTCAGGGGACGGAGTAGCCTCGTTGGGTGCCATGGCCCTGCCCTCACTGACCACATGACCATGGGAGTCACTCAACAGCCTTCTGTTCTCTATCAGAACACAGGGCAAAAATGCTCACCCCAAGATGGCTGTATCAAGATTGGGAGCCCCAGGAAGGAGGTCCAAGCAATGGTCCTACAATGAGTCCCCCCTTCGCCCATCAGAGCTCTTCCTCTCTAAGAACAGTCATGTTGTGAGCTCTCTCAGTGGGGAATGGAAATTCTGTATTCCCGGCTATCCTTGCACCCACCTTGCCTGGCTGAACAGTTCAGGCTGTTTGTTAGAAGTAGAAAATCTATCAAACCTTGCTGCGTCAACTTTGCATAACACATCTTTACCATCACAGAATGCACAGCTACTTCAAACTACTCTGTTGGCAGCTCCTTGGGCTGGAATCCAGTGCAGGGTGGAGTGTGGTGGAGGTGTTGTGAACTAGTCTCCTGTCACCAGACATGACACCTGACACGCACAACTTACGGGAGCAGAGGTGTATTTTGGCTCATGGTTTCAGAGGGCTCAGTCCATAGTTGTCTGGACTCAAGGTAGAGACTTCAGGAAGAGGGCAGCCTGGGGCAAGGCTGCTCTGTTCATGGCAGCTGGAAGGAGGGTGGGGTGGAAAGGGCCGGGGAAGTAGGGCCCAGGGAGCAGATAACAGTCCTCAAGGCCACCTTCCCCCATGGCTCATTCCCTCCAACTAAGTCCATTCTACTCTGAACTCATCAATAGATTGGCCCATGGGTAAGGTTATTGTTCTCACAGTCCAACCACCTTCCTCGTGTCTTAATCCTGTGCAGTCAACAATCAAGATTAACTGGCACACATTGCTGCTTTGCTGACACTGTCATGCATTACTAGTCCTAATGTGGTGGCTATTACTGACTGAGGACCTAATAATATATGCCAAGCACCATGTGCTAATTACTTTAATTACATTATGTCACATATTCTCACAATAAACTTTGGAAGCAGGAATCTTTCATGTGTTTTACAGACAAGGGTATTGAAGCCAAAGCAGTATAAGTCACTTGATCAAGGTCACTAGACTAGAAGATACAACTCTGGAAAGTGAACTGCATCAGTGAGCTTTCGCCGAATAATGGACCAAGCCGACATGTGGTGGCTTTGAGTAACTACCATCTGCTAGTCCTTCCGAGCCCAAGGGCTGCTTGAGCATTTCTGATGATCTAGGTCAGGCTTGGCTATGTCCACTGGGAGTTCCTGCATCTGGGGTGGAGGCTTGCTGGCCTTGAGTGGTCTACCTGTCCGTTGGCTGGGTATGGACTGGAGTGTGGGGACGGCCTGGCTACAGTGTGTGCAGGGAACATTCCCAGACCAAGGGCAGTGTGGGCAGACACATGGGGCCTGGCCTCAGGACGTCGTTCTGCTGCGTTCTGCCAGAGGAGTGCCAGTTCCACACAGGTATGAGGATGGAGAGGTCGATTCTATCTCTTGGTGGGAGAAGTGCAAACACTGTAGTCGTTGTTATGATCTGTTTGGGGCTTCAAAGTCAAGGACCCTACAATGAGGATTTTAATTTTTATCCTTATGTTAAGGATAAAAACCTGAGATTCAAAGATACTCTTGGCTGCCCAAAGTCTCTTGGCTGGCGAGCAGGGGAACCACGACTCCACACCACAGGGTCGTGCTGGGTCGGGTTGGTGGGACTTGGCCTGCAGAGTTTAGGAAATGGAGAACCATCCACTCCTGGTGTGGTGGGAGCATTGGGGATTGTCTGGGCCATTAGCTGATAGACTTTGGAGTTTCATAGATCAATATAATTTTACAAGATGTTTTGGCAGCCAACGCAGGGTAGTCAACCTCTTTTGTTTGCCAACTCAAGGCACTAAAAACACCATTTCCTATCATTTTCATTTCATTAGAAAAAGTGTAATTTTGTAATGTAGGCATTCATTTCAGTTGAATTAACGCAGCATTGTGAGACAGTTGCTAGTTTGTCTTTATTTTTGCTTATTTTACAGTGGGCCAGTAGTGGGTTTACCTTGGTCCAAGGATCCACATTTAGGATCCACTAATCCAGTGTGCTGATTTTACTGATAAAGCCACCACTAAAACAGGGATAGTGAACCTATGGCTGCATGCTGCAGTGGGCTATTTTTGTCTTTGAAAGCTCAGAGAGTTTTGCTGCCACTGCCCTAAAACCTTCCTGATGCATAACTTTTCACTCACTGCCTGTGTACTTCTAGTGACAGAGCACTCCCTATCATCTGACGTAGTCCACTCTGTCTTTGGGCAGCTGTACGAAAGGAGATCTTCAGTACACTGAGGTAAAGTCCTTCTCAGTGACTCCAGCCATGAACTGAATCTCATCTTTTGGTGCTCAGCTATAAATGCTGAGTGCACCAAGGCGTTCAAACATAGCCACCGTGACCTCCCCGAGTTGTCCTCAGCCCTGGCCCCTTTGCTCTTCTCTTGCATAGCATGGATTTTGAGCACACCTGCTCTTGTTCTGCTCTGAGGAGCATCCAGTTGGACTATATCTGCCTTCAGAATGTGGATGGAGAGCTTGGTCTGTCCCTGGCTTGGCCTGATCAGGGACAGCAGATTAGATTAGTTCATCCCCTTTTTCTTTCTCTGTATGATTCTTCTGTTAATGAGATTTAAGATCATATTAGCCTTTACAAGAAATCATATCAAGCTGTTGACTCAAGTCTCAAGTTTCAACCTCAGTTTCTGTATGAATAAAATGAGGGCATTATAGAACAGTTTTAAAAGCTCAGTGGGTACTTGCCGAAATCCAATACATCTTCAATAGCATTTAGAGAATATCTGTTACAGGCTAGGCCTTGTGAGAGGTGCTAGGAGTATAAAGAAGAAAAGGCAACTTCTGTTCTCGAGGAAGTTGCAGTCCAGAAAGTAAAACAAACCTGCAAAAGCAAGAAAACAAGATTATGCATTTGTATGCCCTCTTGTTTTTGGTGGTGGTGGTGTGCACCTGTGAGCTGGGAGGCTGGACAGTAGCACTTTTGGTGGAAGGTGGAGCGCCTGGGCCAAGAGCTGGAGTGTGCGAGGACCAGTCCGATGGGCTTGGCCTCTTTACTCTGGGGGAGCGAGCACGTCAACGAGATCCAGAACCAAGTGACCTGGGTGCTCCCACAGTCCCAGCCCCTCCATCTCCACTTCCTTCCCAAGGACAGGCTTGCTGTCTTCTCAGTGTTGTGAGGATTCAAAGAGATAAAGTATGTGGAGCTCTTGGCACAGTGCTGGTGCATATGTGTTAGTTACTCTTATTCCATGAGGTGGCCTAGGTGCCAGACCTGTCCTCACCAAGGACACCTTTAACTGTCTTCAACACCTTTAACAATGCAAGGGAGCGTGGGGCGCGCCCGCTGGCCTGAATCTTCAGAAAGCAGCTCCGGGGAGAGCACGCAGTGGCCAAGAGCAGTTCACATACATGCTGATGTTCGCTGGAGCATGGGTTGAGGCAACCAGATTCACGTTTCCATCCTGAAATGGAGTCAGTGGAAACTCAATGTTTTAAAAACCAACTTTAGAAAAATTGAAAATAACTACAAACTTGAAGAAAAATTAAAAAGTAAGAACAGTACCAAGAACAGCCACATACCTTTTACCCAGATTCATTTCCCCATTTGCTTTATTGGTTCCTCTCTCTGCCGCACATGGTGACCATGGGTTGTAAGGCGTCAGGACCAGGAAATGCCCAGCAGACTGGGGATGCACAGTCCTGGGGGTGTCTGTGGGTATCTCCTGAGAGATCCTGTGTAGGCTGCAAGCTGAGAGGGACCTGCCATTTGTGGGTGGCATCACCCCATAGGCTGGTGGCCTAGATGGAATAAAAAGGGAAAAAAGAAGGAAGCTGCTGCACATTTGGAAACCTCCAGTCTGCTCGAGCAGTGTGTCCTTCGCTGCCGTCGCCTTGGACATCGGTCTCCAGTTTCTTCAGTCTCCACCACAGACTCCTACCGACCATTTCCAGGGAGCTTCTGGGCCTTCTGCTTCAGGCAGGTATATATTTAGAAGGAATTCCTGGAGGGACGTTGCTGGTTGAAGGATAAATACACGTGCAATTTTGAAGTGCACTGCCAGATCACCCTCCGCAGGTGTGGTGCCGTTTTACAGCCCTGCTATTAAGAGAACACCTGGGAAGCCTAACATCATGATTTTTATCCTCCTGTGATGGTAAGTTAGAAGGGATTGGGAACAGGGACAGAAGTGAGATTTAATGTGATGTGTAATATTGAGCAAAAGAATGCCTGGCACAACACCAGCTCACGAAGTGCTTCTTCAGACGCTTGCACACCACGTGCACACGCAGGGTCAGCCTCCCTCTCTGGAGGAGCAGGCGTCTCTCCATAGGCTCTCAGCATGATGCCCAGCACATAGTAAGTGGTCTGTAGATTCTGACTGTTCACATGAGTGAAAGAATGAGCTGTCAAAGATCTGGCATCGCCCAGGGGAGTAACAGACCTTGCTGGGGAGTTATTTGAAGGGACAAGCTCCCCATCCCTCTTCCCTACAGCCTGACAGACGCTTCCTCTTGCCACCCTTCCCAGGTGCTGAGCAGCTCGAAGTTTCCAGAAATTCAGCACGGACAGAGCCCTTGCCTGGGGAGACAGGCTGCACAGAGGCCCATTGTCTGCAGGACACTGGTGCTCTGTGGCAGAGGGAGTGTCGCCACAGTGCCCAGTCTCATAGCCAGGCATTGCCTTTCCTTTCTGGAATGTAATTTCTACCTGCACCCTCCACGGGCATTGTGCAGGAGCAGGTCAGCCGCTTGGAGAGCGGACTTGAAAGGATCTCCACAGGGGAACCCAATCGGAGGGCCAGCGGGAGGGGATGAGGCCAAGACCAGTCTCTGAATAGGCACTTTGTGCAGGGCTTAGTGGCAGGGGCTGGAGAAGTACCTTCCTCTCACAGCTCACCTGGTAGCTGAACAAAACAGCCTTTCAGGCCTTGGGCCCTATGGTGAGCCCTGTGCAGGTGATCACCCGGCTTTTCTGCTCTGATGGCCCAGGGATTGCATTTCTGCCGGGCCCTTCTGTGGGTTGTCATAAGGGCTGTTCTCCCCCAAGAATGCCAGGGGTCAGGGTGACAGCAGCAGGACCAGCTGTGAAGAGCTGGAGAACCTGCTGGGAGGCCAGCTGGGTTCCTGGAGTCTGAACAGGTTTCCAGAGCCACCAGGGAGCAGGCACAGCTCTTCTGGGCTTCTGCTGACTCTGCGTGGTCTGCATAGCAGGCCCTCTCTGCCCAGTCCCCTACGTTTGCAACACTTCTTTTCTCCCTTGCTCTCCACCATGGTCTTGGGAGGTCTGCAGGGCAGCTTTTGCTCAAGAACAAGTGGCTCCATGATGAGCTGTGGTGGGCTCAGGATGGTGGAGTCTTCACTCCCAGCTCCGTTTTGTGGCGGGCTCTCATGTCCACAGTATGGCGGATATCAGCATAACAATGGGAACAGAAAGTATCTGCAACATTATTTAGGGTTTTGCTGTGGCTAAGAAACTTGAAAGGCAGGTGGGGTCTCCTCTTCTTTAACATAATAAAAGAGTCGTGTCTCTTTCTTCTGAGTTTGAGTTCCTAATCTAATCTTTGTTGTTAATAGCTTTTATGTGTCAAGATTGAAAATGCAAACTGTGATGACCTGGAGAAAAACACACAAGTTTGCATTTATTAACTCATGAGAGGCCCCCATGTGCCGGTGCAGAGAGACGGGAGGGGCTCATCCAGAGGGGAGGGATGGGCTTCCTTTCTCCTGCTGAGCCTGGGTGGCCGAGGCTCAGGCCTACGTGTGTGACGCACAGGATGTTAGGAGAATCTGTGCGAGGGCTGTGGAGGGCTCCTGCCCCACTGAGGCTTGTGAAGCAGGGTCTGTAGCCAAGCCTGTGTGGGACTGAGAGGACTGCATAGTTACCTGCTTATGGCAGAGGATGCTTGTCCAGCAGCATTAGGCCCTGAGTAGTCTATGGCATGGATGGTGACACCACAGAATAATCCCTGATTTTTGGATGCGACATGTATTAGTCAGCTTTGCAGTTGATGGGAAACAATACCCGACACCCACGACTTACAGGAGGAGAGGATTAATGTGGTTTACAGTTTCAGAGGTTACATGTGAGTTCCAGAGGGCTCGGATGACACCACCACTATGGCCTTGCCGGTTGCAGCCCACATGGCGTCTCTCAGGCTGGCTCTACTCACTGTCTGCAGCTTTCCTCAGTAGAAGTTCTACATTCCTTGTCTCCATGGCTCCTTTGGGTCCATTCCCACAGTTTCTAACTCTGCTCCTTGCTAGCCCTTCCGGGCCTTCATCTGAAATCTGGGTGGAAGTCTTCCTGAACCCACAACTCTTGCATTCTGCATACGTATAAAACCAGCACCATGTGAACGACACAAGATCTGTTAACAGTAGTAGCAGTAGTGAGTCTTCCTTGGACCATGGATGCAGTGGCCTCTGAGCTCCTGGATGGGTAGGCATTGTGAAATGGATCTCAGAGAACCATATCCCTATGTGACCCTTCTCAAATAGGGGACCCCAGAGCTTTCTGCTCAAATGAAAGTTTACATTTTTGAAACTGACCCTTTGATGGATGGAATCTTGCTGATTCCTGAGATGCCCTAAGACATTTTTATTTTTGTCCCCATACAAAGTACTTGGTTTCTTTTTAATGGCTCTAATCTCTTCCACAGCCACAGCTCCTTTGGCCCCACCTTTACATATGGCTCTTTCTGGTCTAAAATTTAAATTTTTCAAAATTTTCTGCTTTGCTTTTTGCCCCTATTTGTCACTATGAATTTGGTTGAAAGCAGATATTCTACATTCCTGGAATTTATTGAGTTGTTTCCATGAGTCAGTAAGATCTCACAGATGCCAGGATGTTCTTCTCTGGACATCTTAAAATTTAATTAAATTGATCCATTTGTTTTTGGCCTCTGTAATGATTCTCTTTTCTGTCATACTTCTTTTTGAATCAGTACCTAGACCACACACTGAATGTTGGGCTTTCATGAAATTTCCTCCACAGATCAATTAACCCATAGCCCTTAATTTCAGCCTTCTGCAAGGTCTCAGGACATGGGCAAAATTGTAGACTTTTTTTTTTTCCCACAAGAATGTAACATCCATGGACTCCTGACCAACTCCCTAAAGAATCCTCATTCTCACCTGGAAACTCATGGGCCTGGCCTTTACTGTCTGTATGTATACCTACCAGTATTCTGGTTCTCTGAGCTTCAACCAGAATCACTCATCAGGCTTTGCTTAAAGCATTTCTCCAGCCCATGTCTCCAAACTTTTCTAAACTTCTCTCAGACCAGGTCCAAAGTCTTTCGAATCACATGGTTAGGCATAGTCAGAGCAATGGCCCCACCTCTCTGGTCCCAATTTTCTTTTTCAGTCAGCTTCCACATTGCTGGGGCACAATACCCAATATCCACAATTTGAAGGTAGAGATGCTTAATTTGGCTCATGTTTTCAGGACATTGAGTCCATGGTCACCTGCTCCAAGGCAGGAACATCGTGGCAGAAGCATGTAGCAGAGCAAAGATGCTTGGTTCATGGTGGTTGGGAAGCAGTGCAGGGGAGCAGTGCCAGGGAGGAAGATATGAGGGACCAGATATAGTCCCCAAGGCCAGGCCTCCATGACCCACTGAGACACACCCAGAAGTGTGAGTTACTAATCACTTGGGTGGCTCCCAAGCCAATCAAACTGACAATGCACTTAACTATCACTTCCTTCACGTGAATCTCTGAGATTATTTTCAAAACCCTAAGAGAGAAGGAAATTTCTTTTAAAAGTGACTGAAATGGAATCCTCCTTGCCTTTAGTAAGTGGGGGCTCAAAGCAAAATTTAATTTGCTCAAGGGCAATGAAACAATTCACTCCTTCATTCATTCATGTTGAGTTGTTCCCTTGAGTCAGGACAGCCTCACAGAAGGCCAGGCTATTCTCCTCTGGACATCTTTAAATTTGATTAATATTGATTTGTTTGATACTTGGCTTCCGTAGTGATTCTCTTTTCTCTGTCATGCTTCTCCTTCATGAATCATCACTGCAGTGCTTGCATAAACCCTAATGTTTCTTCAAAATGTGGCTCAAATACTTTTTGTGTTGCAAATACTTTTTCCTCCTACCCCACAGATAAATTAGAGTTGAGCTCAGTCTTCTTTCGAGGTGGGCCATGTTGGCTGGCAGGCCCAGGCTCGTCTGAGGATTTTGGGAAAACTTCAGATTCAAGCCCCATGGAGCTCAATATTTGGAAACAGTGAGGATCCTCCTGTGAAAGAAAGCACGATGTTTCCATTTGTGGAATCCAAGCAGATGAAACCCAGTGTGTCTGGAGAAGCAATGAGAGCCCACGGGTTTGGGGAGAGGCCCCCGCTCTGGCTGCTATCTGGGTTTGCTTCCCAGCCTGCCTTGCCTTGTCTTGAACAGGGTAGAGCTCAGGGAGCACAGGGTTGCCATACATCGAAAACAGAAACAATTGCTTTGTTTAAATCTTTGCATACTTTGGGGTAAAATACATGTATTTGGCACCTCTTCCCCTATTCTTGGAAATTTACATGAAAGACATATTCTCCATTTTGCCCAAATATTACCAAAGTTTTTGAAGCTTTGGCACATCGAAGCCTTTGTATCATTGAAGGTGAGGCTTGACAGGGGAGGAACCATCCTAGGAGGAGGAAACATCCTAGGAACCATGGAAATAAAAATTAAGAGGCCTGCAGTTTGGTCAAGAAAAAGAACACAGTTTCTCTGCAAGATTCAGTAATCATACTGGGCAGAATGCTGTTTACCACACAAGCAACAGTTCCTCAATCTTTAATTTCCAAATAAAGGGTGCGGTTTGTAAAGAGTGTGCTCACAGAACCAGATAGTGACAGTCTCCAATTCTGGGGCTTCTGGTGACTTGCTGACTGTCTCAGAGACTTCCCGCTTAATGACAGCCCCCTCAAGATACCCCCTAGCAACCAACCACGCATGGCTAAATGGATGAACAGACCCCCCAGTACTAATCTAAATTCATTCAAAATAACTCGTATTACAGGGCCCATCAAAAATTTTCAAAACAAGTTACTTCATCTTGCTCCATTGTTCCTCTTTTTCCCTTTAAAATTCCAGTCCTCTTTACTCTTGATGGGACCATTGCTTTATTTCTAAGTGAACCTGGGTCTTTCAATTTGAAAATCTATTCTGCATCCCAATAAAAACCATCTTTGCTTTCATTTTTTGATTTATAAAACCTTGGTCTAGGGTTGGTTGGGTGCCATCAAGGCATGATGAGACCACACACCCGGGGGCCAGGTGCAGAGCCCTGCATAAGGTGGTGTGCTCAGGAATGAGATTCTGCCTATAGAAATCCAGGAATTACTTGGAGGAGAAGGCTTGAAGGAGGAAAGTCCTTTGTTAGTCCAATGGGGAAAAAGTGCCACAACATATTGGCTAATCCAGGATACTGCAATCCAGAAGCAGAAGGTATGCCTGGGGATGCTGGAGAGAAGGCCAGGGAGGGCAGTAGGGAAATCCAAAACAGCGTGGATTTATGATGAACTCTGAGACTGAGTTTTGCATTAAAAAGATAACTCTGGAGTGGCAGATAACTGATCCAAGCAAGACTGGCATACCCGCAAGAGAGGAGGCTGGTGATGACCCTTTTCTCCACATTTCTGGGGCTGCTCCTGATCATAGGCAGTGGCCAGTCCAGCACGCAGTGGGCGTCCTCACTCCAGACCACTACCAGACGGGCAGCTGTCTGGGGAATAAAGTGAAAATGTAGCCTTTATCTCGAACTCTCTTGAGTTGACTGTTTTCTAGTTATCAAAGAGGCATTTGTTGCAGAAGCTTTCATTTTTATAATCCAAGCCCCTCTCTCAAGAACCGATTTCTGCCTACTTAATAGGCTTCTAGAAGATCTGACCATTCAGGGTCAGTGGTGAAAAAGGAAATGATAATATAACCCTTCCTGTTGCATTCTGGACCCTCCCCTTTTCTCCATTTTGCCCTAACATTACAGGGATGTGTACTTGCTTAAAACTTCCATTTGCTTTTCAGTGTTCCTAGTGACCTTTATCACCTTCAGCCACTCCTCCACACACACACACACACACACACACACACACACACACACACACACACACGCACGCACACACACCACTCCCCTCCTCATAAGCCACCTCGGCACCGCTTGACCCTCTCTCCTCTGAAACAGTGGTTCACGAAGGAAAAGCCACAAGAATGTTGGAGAAGTAAGTCACGTGGTGTTACATTCCAATCAGAGATGTTGCTATTTAGAAGGTCCGAGGCACACATCTTACAGGCTGAAGGCCTGTTGGTCATTCACACTTATTGTCAGGATCCAGGCACACCGGTCTTGAAAAAGCCAATGTTTATTTAATCACCTTCTATGTACAACACATAGGAATTTTACACATGCAGCCTTGGCAGATAATTTAATTGGAATCAAACGTAGGAAGTGACCCTAAAAGGGAATTATTATGAACACATTTATAATTATTGTTATTAGGATCCGTATAAATGTCACTGGGTCACCAGGAGGTGTTTGTTTTCCTGGTGCACAGTGAAGAGCCACGGGTCATGGAGGATGGGTCGATGGGTGACGTAGCCAGAGGGGGTTGTCCCTGGGCTCATGCTGCCAGAATGAGGCACTCTGGCCAATGATAAATGGGCCCCAATCCTTAGCTGTTTACATGCTTTGTGGGTGATAACTATTCCAAGATATTCAACTGAAATTGGGCCATTCTGTAATTGTGTTTTAAAAATAGTTGTGCAGGGCCGGTGAGATGGCTCAGCGGCGTAAGCGCCTGCCTTGCAAGCGTGAGGGCCCGAGTTCGACTCCCGGAACCCACATACGAAAAAGGGGCCGGTGATATCGCTCAGTGGCACGGGTGCCTGTTGGCGCGCGAGGTCCTGAGGTCGTCCCCCTGGTACCCACAAAAAAAAAAAAAATAAAAAAAATAAAAATAAAAATAAAAATAATTGTGCACCTTAGCAATTTCAATATCAAAATTTCAAGAATATCATTAATATGGATGTAATCAGAGCTGGAACATTTCAGTTAAAGAAATCTATTTGCTCCTGTCAAATGTTCCACAAAACGTGTAAGACAGACTTAACAATTTGCTCAACAAAATTATGTGATTTGCATCTTTATTCCCCATATTAGTTTCCTGAAACAGTCAACTTTCTTGTCCCTTTAAAAGTTATTTTAAATAGTAAAACTTAAGTGGATCAAAAGAGGAAACATTCGTCTTCCCTGAGCCAGGCGTGTGTACGTGAAGGAGGCCCAACCCTTTCACAGTGCTTCAGGCCCTCTTTGGCCCATACACCCAGTTTACTCAGAAAAGGGTTCATATTTCTTGGTCAAGGCATAATCAGTCCTAGAAAAGAACCTCTTCTGTCTCATTTTTATTTGCACAAAAAATGGTTAAAATAGGACAGTGCCATTTTTTTTACCCTGAATGGTGACTGCCACCTATTAAAATGCTAATTTCCAGAAAGTACAAGAAAACCAAACACAGAAGCCAAAGACAGCCAGAAAGCAAGAGGAATGAAGTCTCCTGAGTGATTAATCATTTGGTTAACCGGGTAAGTCTCTGGCACGTTGCTAATTAGCTCACTCACAAAGCCCGAGATGAGTGGCTGGGTTTGATTAAAGAGTTGTCCGGCCATCCAAACCCTGATGCTTGAGCCACTTTCATAAAACGAAATGCGACTTCCATGCTAAACTCTTCTCTTTCATCCAGCTGTGATTTCCCTGATGCTCGGACCTAGGCACACACCTCAAGAATGGGAAACAATCCCTGCGCACACCCAAAGAGCACAATCTCTATGGCAGGGCTCTGTGTTCCCTGGGATGGGAGGCGGGAGGCAGTTTTGAGTTCCTCAGCTGTGGGACGACCTGTGCACTGTCTCCAAGTGCAGCTTTTGCTTGTCTGCATGGTTATCAGGAGGTGTCCCTGGACGACGCTGCCTCCGGAGGGGTAAAAATCTGCTTTATATCCAATTCATGATTCAATGGAATTCACGAGCTTTATAAAAGGATTCTTGACATTAATAACAAAGATGTTCTTAACTTTACTATGGAGTTTGCCTTTGTAGTACCCTTCAAGTTAATTTTTTTTGTTAAGTTTTGCCATTTTTAGTCATTTTAATTGTTTCCCCAGATGAAAACATCTGTGTTCTCTGTCGCATAAGTTTAGAGCAATCTGGACCTCGTGCAAGAGAAACGAGGTGTAAAAGACTCTTTCTGTCCCACACTTCTACTTTGGATCTGTATCCAGAATCTTTATTTGTTTTTAAGCTTGTTTAAAAATAACTGAATACTTTCTCCGGCTATGCAGTGTATCGATGAGTCTGGCAGTGCTGTTACATTTCCTCTGGGGTAGCTGTGGGGATAGACATTAGGGAGATGCTGGCTGGGACAGATGCAGTAGTTCAGAGTCAGATTCCCATCCTCTGATGTTCCAGGTTGATTACGCCATGGTGGATATTGTGCCCACTCTGGATGTCACATTTCAAAGGGGTGGTGGCAAATCAGACTCATCTAGCGAAGGTCAGGGAAGAGAGAGTCACGTTGGGCCATTTTGTTGTCAGGGAATAGCTAAGGTACTGACAAAGAGGCCAAAGTGGATATGAAGTGGTGGAACATGGCATCTGTCTTTAAATGATGGTAGGAAAGGATTCTTGTCCATATAATGTCCCCAACACATAGTGCAATGCCTGTTAAAAAGCAACCATAAGCCAGTGTGGCAGTGCATGCTTCTAATCCCAGCACTCTGGAAGGCTGAGGCAGGAGGATTGTGAGTTTGAGCCTAGCCTGGACAACTCAGTGAGACCCTGCTTCAAAAAAAAAAAAAAGCCAGCTATGACTTGGGTGCTAAAAAAAAATATATGTAAAAAGTATCCATAAACCATACCAATCAGCATTTCTAAAATACCAAATATGTGCCGTCACTGTAATGGGGTTTCTCTATCATTCTGTAATTAGAAATGCTTATTATCCTCAATTCCTAGTTGAGGAAACTTGGTTTAGAAAAGGCATAGGAACCTTGGCCAAAGTCCCATGATGATCCATAACCTGGGAAGAGTGATGGGCAGGCGTGGAGCCCAGTGCTTCTCTCCCTGCTGTGTGGCCTGCAGGACGCTCTCTGCAAGCCACCATGGGTGACCGAATCTCAGAGCTTTTATCTTCCCCTTTACAGCTGAGGAATTGAGGGCTGGGGACCCAGGGTTGCCCGTTGGCGTGTCCCACCAGGGTAAAAGCCTGCGTCCCTCTGTTTGTTGAATCACACCCTCCTGGTTACCAGGCCCTGTCACTTCCCTGGTCAGACAAACGCAGATGTGCTGTGGCCAGGGTGGGACGGAGCACTGTTCTTTCAAGTCTGAATCTCCCTTATTCTCACCTCTTGCCTAACTCTGGAGAACTGGGGACTCCCTTGGCCTCGTCCCCAGTATCTGGCTGGCTCTCACCTGGGGCTCTGCTCTCACTGGGCTCTACCTGCCCAGCTAGCTGACCTCCTTCCTGGTTACAGGGATGAGCACAAACTCAGCTTTCCAAGGGTTCCTGTCAGTGTTGTGGTATCAGATGACCCAGTGCTAAGTGATTCACCTCTGGGCATTTAACTCTTCCCCGTAAGAATCCCATGAGTAGAGCAGTTATTGTCTACAGGTCACAGATTAGCAATCAGCACCTCAGAGAGGCTGAGTAACGTTCAAGGTCACACTGCTAATTAATCAGTGGGCGGTTCAGGTTAACAACAATAACACACATGTTCCTTCCCTTCTGTTCCTTCTAACAGCAGTGCTCCTCCTGTGTGCCTGCTACTATGTGCTTCTCACACGTGTCGTCCTTACATGCCATCTTTTTCCTTTTCACTGTGTGAGGAACACAAAAATCCTCAAGTTCACCAGAGCATCACTGAGAAAGTTTCACCATTAACGTGATGCTTTATAGATTAATTGCCCCCCAAGCCTCATGAGCTCATAGGTGGGGACTTGGGGAGGTGACTGGATCACAGAGACGGGGTACTTGTTGGTGTATTAGTCCACTGAACACTGATGAGGTTATAGCTAATGTGGTGTGGGGAGGTGAGGCCTGTGAGGAGGAGCTCTGTTACTGTGGGCGTGGCCTGGAAGGAGCTATATATATACACATATATCTATATCTATATCTATATACACACATCCCTCCTCCTCCCTTGATTGCTACCTGCTTCCGTGAACTGCTTCTCCTCTGCCAGGCCCCTCTGCCCGCCCCCTGCCTTGCATCCTGCCAATCATGGACTGAAACATCTACTGACTGTGAGTAACATAAACCTCTCCTCCTTTAACTTGTGGGTGTCGGGCATTGTGTCCCAGCAACAAGGAAGTAACTAAGACGTTGTCATCATCAACAATTTAAGTAAAAGCTTATTAAAAATTAAAATATAAGTTGCTCAATTCTGAGAGATAGGAATCGATCATTAATCAAGGAAACCAAGGCTTCCGGAAATGAAGTGAATTTCTGTGCTGTTTATCTGGTATGTGAGAAAGCTGGGCCTTGATTTCAGGGCCTTACAATTTGACACAAGTATTTTCAAAGAGGAGCAGATAGATAATCTAGATGTTAGTGTGTGAGGATTACACAGTGATGGGAAGTATGTAAGAAATCTACAAAAGGTGTGAAATCTCACAAACTGTCACTAGAGTCTTAGGCTTAAACAAAAAAAAACTTTTAGTGATGCTGAGTTACCTGATATTATGGCTAAATTAACCTTTTTAGTTACACACTCACACACAGAGTATTTAGTTAAGTTGCCCCTCCTGGTTGAGGAAATGTGTAAATTAAAGTCAGTATGTCTTTAGAAGAAGGGCATGCTGGGCATGTGTGCATGCGTGTGCACATGGTGTGTGTGTGACTTTTCTTCTTAGATCCTTTGACGCACATGATGTTCAGGTGGGCAGGGGCCAGCGCGAGTCTGAGACAGAGGATTAGACATCTGAGCACCTGCTTCCCACGATGTGGACCTCGGGAACCTGGTGGAAGGGACCAGACCTGACCACAGAGTGCTGGAAAGAGAGGCCCAAAAGACTCGGATGACCACAAACAGAAATCACTTGGAGGAGAGAGCAAGCTACGGTGCCTTCGGGATTCACACCTTGGGGTCTCTTGCCCAAAGCTCAGGCTCGTGTACCCAACCCGACACCTCCACCTCACCTTTCTTGGCTCCCACCTTGCCCGGAAGGGAAGGCTGAGTCTTCCTGTGGCTTCCAGGGCTTCGGGGTCTGGCCTTGCCTGCTCCCGCTGTTCTCCGCCTGGTTCTCTCTGCTCCAACCCCAGTGCTCCTCTGTGATGGCAGGCGGCTCTGACCTCAGGGCGTTCGCATCTGCTCCTCTCCTGTCTCAGCCTCTCTCTCTCCCAGATCGGCACAGTGCTGGCCGCCTTTCTTCTTTCAGACCTCAGGAAGCTCCTTCCCAGCAAGGCTGTCCAGGAGCTGCTGAGCTCTACCGCGCCCCACTTCCCCTTGATACTTGATCTCTCCCCTTGTTTTGTTCTTTCACTCGTCAGAGTCGGACGTATCCCCCCCACTCCCTTGCTTGTTTGTTTGGCTTCCCCGACTGAATGTGCGCCACTGTGCCCTCCGCCTGGAATGCATAGTGAGTGCTTAATGGGCTCTTGCCCATTTTTAAATGAATGACTAGAACAGGGAATTGGGCACATGACCTTCACCAACCCAAAGATCTAAGTGATCTTGGTGACTCCTTGCCAGGAAAAGTGGAGGGGTGCTGATGCCAGGGTGTCCCCGAGCTCACAGGCCTGCCTTCAACAGTGACACCACGTGGCCCAGCTGTGGACGCTGTGAGCAGAGGGTGGGCTTTCCAGCCTTGAGTCTTCTCTGGGCTTGCCAGGGTCGCAACACTAAGTGAGCCCTGAGGTTTGGACACTGCTAGGTGATATGTTTATAATTCAAGCCATGTTGTGGTTAGGTAATATGGTGTATTCACACTGTTTAAAGTGCAAAAGCCACAAGTGGTACATGGGCCGAGGTCCCCCTCACACCATGTCTCTGGTCCCCTAGAGGAACTCCTCTGATGCCACACTACGCTAGTTCCTCCCAGCTTCTGGAGCTGCTTTGTGCATGCTTCTTTGTGCATGAAGACAGATAGAGACACACATCTCTTCTCTTGTTGGCATGTAATATAGGATATTATAATACTGCTCTGCATCACGCCTGTACACTTGTTTTCACAGTAGGCAATCACATGTAGAGGAAAGTGTAAAACCTTTGTGCTGTGTGTGATAAACTTTTACTCCTGTATATGCCCATGGAGTCCCCACCGAGAGCAAGGTGCATATTTCCAGCACCCTAGTGCCTCCTTTCGCTCTTCCCCTGCTCCACAGAGATACCTGCCACTCCTACCTAAGCCTTGACCACCATATTTTCCTTTCTCCTGGTCACAAAAATGCCATATAAATGAAGTCAAGTAGTGCATTCTATTGTGTCTGTTTCACTCAAAATTGTATACTTTTTGTATAAAAGTATAACTTGGCTGCATTTCACAAGATAAGGGATGTATAGAACCTGTCATCCCTTCTTGCTGATGCATGGTATTCCACCGAAAGCACTCTCTGTGGTTTATTTCGCCACCTCCTCCTGATGTGGACTGAGCTCGTGATAAAGAAAACATGAACACAGGTGCGAGTTTACCTGTTGATTCAGTGTGTGGAAGCCAAATTGGTGCACTGGGCCAATGGTCATGGACCTGTGTAATTTTGTTATATGTTTCTATTTTGTCCTCCAATAATACAAGAGTGCTTGTTTCCCACATCCCCACCATTGCACATATTCCTCTAGTCCTTTTATAGTTTCAGTTTTAATTATAAAAATATTTGATATTCTAGAATTTATTTTGGTGTAACGTATGAAGGATGGATCCGTCATCCCCTCCCCACAATTGCATCTATCATCATTAATTCATTAATTCTACTTATTCATGGGTCTGTTTTTCCCCCAACTGAAATGCCACTCATTATTATGAAATTCCCTATGCACTTGAGTTTATTTAGTAATTCAACACTGTTCTATTTATGTGTGTACCAGTTTAGATCATTGTAGCTTTAGTATGTTCTAATACTTGGAAAGCTTATCAGTGTGGATATATTAATTATTGGGCTATTGTTTTTCTTTCTGATAAAGGTAGTATTCTGCATAGTGATTAGTTATAAAATGAAAGTGACTGTATTTGTATCTCAAAATTCGGGAGCAGTACACGGTGGATAGAGAATAAAATGTGGCAATAGAGGGGATCTTAGACTAAGATTCTGAAGTACTATACATTCCCTTTGTCTTCCTCTCCTGTTGTTCCTCCCCCAGCATGCATATGTGTGCCAGTGCACACACACACACACACCTGTGTGCACACACACTTAGCAAAATGACTTCCTGGAGCAGAGCTTAGGGGTGGACTGTGGAGGGTCTTCACTGACCCCTTAGTTTTTCAAAAGCAGTAATATAAATAATATTTTATAACTCTGCTGTCTTAACAATTGAGAATTTTATTTAACCTTAATTTGTGATTTTAAAAATCAATTTGTTGAAAAATCTTTATTGACCACACACCCACCCCTTAGAATGGCCAAAATACAAAACGCAGATGACACCAAGTGCTGGTGAGGAATGGTGCAGCGGGAACTCTCCTTCCTTCCCGGGAAGGCGTGCGGACCACTCTGGAGGACGTGGCGTTTTCTTATGGAATTAAACTTGTTTGCAGCACAGTATCCAGCAGTTGTGCCTCTTCGTGTTAACCCCAAAGAGCTGAAAACTTACAGACACACAAAAACCTGCACATGGATGCAGCTTTATTCATAATTACCAAAATGTGGAAGCAACTAAATGGTTACTCATCCAGTGAATAGATTAATAAATTGTGGCACCTCCTAACAGTGTAGTAGTATTCAGGATGAAAACAAAGTGAGCTGTCAAGGCAAGAAAAGATGAGGTGAAATCTAAAAGCCATATTATTATGTAAAAGTAGGCAATCTGAGCTACTTACTGTGCGATTTCAACTACTGTATATGTCATTCTGGAAGAGACAAAACTGTGGAGATAGTAAAGGGATCAGTGGTTACAAGGGGTCAGGGGCAGGGAAGGATGAGAAATCGGAGCCCAGAGGGTTGTAGGGCAGAGAAACTACTCTGCACAACACTGTGATGGCGGATACGACACTGTCCACACCGGTAGCATGGGCAGCACTGTGGCCGTTGACTTGACAGGATAAAGAGCTGCCTAGCAGATTAATAAAGCACAGGTCTGAGTGCGTCTGTGCAGTCTCCAGAGAAGACTGGCAGGTAGGCTGCAGACTGAGGGAGCAACACTCACCCCGGTTGTGGGTGACACCAACGAGTAGGCCGTAGCCCGGATGGAGTGAAAGGGAAAGAAGAAGGAAGTCAGTGCGTGCTTTGAAGAGCTCCATGCTGTTGGAGTGGGTGAATCTTTTGCTGCCATCACCTGTGGACATCAGACACTGAATTTCTTTAGCCGCCATTGCAGACGCACACTAGCAACTCTCCAAGGAGCTTCCAGGCCTTTGGTCTCAGACTGGAGCTGCATCCTTGATCCCTCTCGTTCTGTGTCTTCCAGCTTCTTAGACTGAGATCCTCCAGCTCCAGCACATGAACAGTCACCGTGGACTGTCCTGCCTGTGAGCTTGTAAACTTAGATAATAAAGCCCCTTGCATAGTTTATATATATATATATCTCCATTCCGTTCTTCTAGAAAACCTTAATCAACACAAACACCAAGAATGAACTCTAATGTCAACCATGGGCTTCCGATAATGATGATGTGCCTTTGGACGTTGATGGTCGGGAAGGCTACACACATGTGGTGGAGGGGGACACCTGGGTACTCTGTGCACCAGCCTCTCAATTTTATTGTGATGAATTTAAAATTGCTCTAAAAAGTGAACTGTTTTCAAGATTTATTTTTTTTTTGTGGGTTCCGGGGGTCGACCTCAGGACCTCCCGCGCCAGCAGGCACCCGTGCCGCTGAGCCATATCACCGGCCCTTTTTTCGTATGTGGATACCGGGAGTTGAACTCAGGACCTCGCGCTTGCCAGGCGGGCACTTATGCTGCTGAGATATCTCACCGGCCCCCTCAAGATATTTTAACAATATTGTTAGGCATCTATTTTTAAATAGTAAATTATTTTTTCAAAAAACAAACTCAATTTTATTGATGTTTGGTATTTTTTTCTAGTCTCAATTTTATTGAATTCCTTCTAATTTGGAACTGACATTGGTCTTGTTTTTCTAGTTCCATTAAGCTCAGTACTAGGTTGTTTATTTGCAATCTTTCTTTTTCTTTGACGTAGGGATGGATTACTATAAACTTTCCTCTTAGGTGTGATTTACTGAATGCCATAAGTTTTGGGATATTGTGTTTCATTTTCATTTGTCTCAAAAACTTTTAAAATTTCCCTTCAATTCTTCATTGACCCACTGGTTATTCAGGAACATGTTATTTCATTTCTGCGTATTTGTCAAGTTACCAGTTTCTCCCCTGGTATTGATTTCCAGTGCTATGTTATCGTGGTCAAAAAAGATTTTGATATTTTTAAATTTGTTAAAACTAGCTTTGTGGCCTGACATATGACTTACCCTGTAGACCGCTCCGTGTGTGTTTGAGAAGGCCGTGCATACTCTGTGTTGTCTGCTTGGTCTGTGTAGTCTAGAATGAGGTTCGATCCAGGGATTCTTTGCTGATTTTTGTCTGGAAGGACTGCCCATTCTTGAAAGTGCAGTGTTAATTTTCCCTACCATTGCATTGCAGTATATCTCTCCCTGTAGAGCTATTAATATTTGCTTTACGTATTGTGGTGCATACATATTTACATATATATTTACATATATTTGCATATATATGTTAGATGCATATATATTTACAGTTATAATATTTTCTAGTTGAATTGATCTCTTTATCATCATGTACTGTCCTTCTTTGTCTCATCTAAAGATTTTGATTTAAAGTCTATTTTATCTGCTATAAGTATAGCTACTCCTGCTCTACTTTCATTTCCATTTGTATGGAATATCCTTTTCTTTCCTCACTATTCATGTTTTGACAGGTGAGGTGAGACTCTTGTAGGTAGCATATATATATGGTTGGGCTTTATTATTTTTAATCCATTCACAATTTAATATCTTTTAATTAGAGAATTTAATCTATTTGTACTCAGTTAGTGATAGGTAAGGGCTTAGTACTGCAAGTTTGTTAATTGTTTTCCAGTTGTATTATAGATTATTTCTACCTTTCTTGCACTGTCTTCCTTTTTGGTTGGATGATTCCACTAGTACCATATTTTGATTTCTTGTTTTCTATTTTAGTGCATCTAGTATAGGTTTTTGCTTTGTATTTACCATGGGGCTGACAAAAAAATGTATTACAGTCATAGCAGGGTATTTTAAGCTGATACTAAATTTGTTTGCAGAAAACAAAAAAACCACCCCATTCTATCCTCCATTTGGAATTATTCATTTCACATCTTTTTATATTTCATATCTTCAAATTATTGTCATTATTATTATTAGTTGTCTTTTAATCTTCATACTAAGGATATAAGTGTGATTTACACAATTATAGTATTAGAGTATTCTGACTTTGTTGCTGTGTTTACTTTCACCAATGATTTTTATACTTTAAAATGTCCCTCAGTTTTTGTTTTTCCAGGAAAGTCTATCTCTCCTTCATTTCTGAATGACAGCTTCACTAGGTGTAGTGAAGTTGGTTGGCAGTTTTTGAATAAATGATTTACTAACTTTCTGATTTGGGCAAAGTCACTTCAACTTTCTGTGCCTTGGCTTTTTCCTGAAGGGCTGTTGTGAAGTTCAGGTGAATAACGAATGCTAAAATGCTTAGGAAAAGGCAGAGTCTATTTGAATGCATGGCTTTGTCCTCACTGTGTGTGCGTAGGGTAAATGGGGGAGTAACTCGCCTCCTATGTTTCTTCTTTTGCCTGCAGGGAAAGCGCTGTCTTCCCAGATCCTTCTGCACTGGTGAGGGAGGAAGATCTTGTGATTGGATGTGTCTGCAATTCTAGTGTAGGGGTTTCCTGAAGAGCTCAGTCTCCACTTGGCTGCCTTGCTTTCTTTGCTACTGTGCACCCATTACTCCCACAGAGAGCCTGGACCACACAGGTGCACGTGGCATCTCCTCCTTCAGCATCTTGATGGGCACGTCAGGTTGGTTTGGTTTACATTTTTGACCAACTTAACACAGAAAAGGTGGGAGGAAAATCTTACACCTGCCAGCCTCGGCCATGTGCTTCACCCCAGCTTGTTAGAGAAACCCTGAATTGGGCAATCACTCCACTGGTTTCTTTCCTGTAATTTTGTTTGTCTGAACAGCTTCCTTGGTTGGGAATGTTGAAGAGGAGGAGAACCATGTATTAAACTTAAGGAAACAAACCCATATCCTCAAATTGCCAGATGTCAACATCCTTGAATTGCTATCAGAGGTTGAATGCTATGCATGGTAAAGATTTAGGACCTAATATGAAACTTGCAACTTGGAAATGGGTTATAGCTTTTCTGGTCCGAGTTTCTTCTTAGTGAAAAGGGAAGCACATTTGTACCTACAAATAGGGTTATTGTGTAGATTCTGTATGATTGTAATGTATTCAAAGCACTTAATATGGGGGGTGCTTGTAGGAAATGGGCAATAAATGCAAAATAAAGTCATTTTACTTAGTTATCAGTGTTGAAGCTTATCCATAGCCATCTAGTATGTTTTTACTCAAAATGATAGCTAAATTCAATTAAAGACAGTTTTCTCATAAAGCAGGGCATTAAATTAGATATAGATTTTAATATTACTTCTTTCTTTTCAAAATGTGGGCTATCTCTACATGTCTAGCTTTATTTCTCACTGCTTTTCATCAGCTATGCTTCTGTCCTCTCCCACGAAGATTTTGTGCTTATTCATACCTCTATTTTCTTATTAAAGCATCTCTGCCTTTTGGGGTGTCCTTCCCTTATCCCTCCATTTAATTTTTCCCAGATTTCCAGGAAGCTGTTCAGCACCTACTCCTAGTATTCCACAATTGATTGTATAGTTTCTGACTTTGTTTGACAGTTGCAAGCATGTTCAATTGTTTGCCTCATGAGTGTAAAATTACTGAAGCATATTTCTTTGATTACCCAAAGGAAGGTAGTGCAGTGTATTGAAAGCAGCCCAGGTTTTGGAAGTTGACAGTGGGGATATTTTAATGGCCCATCACTGGTAATGACTACAGTGTAGATATGTTTTCTTCCGAATATATCAGGGCTTAATCTCTCCATGTGCTGTTATGTAGTGCCTTAGAGATTAACTGGCTTTGCTTTGAATAGAAATATGTAACCCAGCATGTATACACTTGATACAGTTGTTATTATACCTAAAATTTTCCCCCCAAAGCTTCATGTGTTTGGAAGGGGATTGGATCATGGGGATGCTATACCCATCAATAGTTTAATCCACTGAATCCAGAACTGAACACGTTGTTTACAAGGTGGGGCCTAGTTGGAAGAGGCAGGTCACTGGGAACATGGCCTGCAAGGTTATATCTCCCTGTCCAATTCCTCCCTTCTTTCTCTACTTCCTGGCTGCCATAGGATGAGCAGCTTTTCTCCACCATGACCTTCTACCATATGCTTCTGCCAGCTATTTTGTCCCAGTGATGGGAAAGTGACTAAGAAAGATATTGGTACCAAGAGGGTTGTTGCTCTGACTATACCTGACCATGTGTTCAGATGCATTTGGAACTGATTTATGGGAGGATTTTGGAAAGGTCTGGAGATGATTGCTAGAGAATCTGCAGAATACTTGCTAGAGAAGCTGCAGAGATTGATGAGAGATTACTTTTGAAGATCAGAAGACCAGAATGCTGATAGAAATGAGGACAACAAAGGCCAGGCTCAGGAGATTTTAGTTGGGAGCAAGGACTCCTTTGGCAATTAGACTCTAGGCCATATTTATTACAGCCTGGCAAAAAATTTGTCTTCATTTTGCCCATATCCTGAGATTTTTTTTTGTGTGTGTGTGTCCTGAAATTTTGTGGGAGGCTAAGATTAAGGACACCTGATTAATTAATCTAGTGGAGGACATTTCAAAGTAGCCCAACATTCAGGATGTGGCATAGACACTACTGGCTGCCTTTAGCCAGATCTACAATGACAATCAACAGCAAAAAGCAGATGTGAAAAATTTGCAGTTCCATCAGAAAGGAAGTATGTGTAAGTTGGGGCCATGGAGAAGATAGTTGCTGAAAAAAATTAGCATTAAAAAGGTGTCAAGTACTTTTCATTAGGACAGTAGGAAAGATGGCTTGATGGTGT
This sequence comes from Erethizon dorsatum, assembly GCA_028451465.1. NCBI lineage: Eukaryota > Metazoa > Chordata > Mammalia > Rodentia > Erethizontidae > Erethizon > Erethizon dorsatum. The sequence continues at coordinate 127,297,230 of CM051829.1, forward strand.
CTCAGGAATCAGCAAAACCTCATCCATCACACCTCAGAGATGCAAAAGTGTAAAACTTTCATTCGAGAGTCCCTGGGTGCCCTGTTAGAGAAGGGCCACCTAAAGAATTGGTTCCCTGGGATTCATTTTATTGTGCTCTGCTCTCTAGGCAGTCAGAGACCACTGAAGCTATGGTGTAAGGGGTCCAAGCTACTGCTTGAGCTGGTGGCAAACCTTGGCATTATCTACATGGCACTAGTTTTATGGACATGCAGAATGCAAGAATTATGGGATCATTAAGACTTCTATCCAGATCTCAGAAGAAAGCCTGGCAGGCCAGGCAGTGTGCCCTTGAATAGACAGTGTATGAAGATGTGAGAGTGAGCCAAAAGCACAGTGGAGACTCCAGGAAGTTGGAGATGCCAGGAACATGAATGGTCTGCTGAGGAAAGCTACAGGCAATACGGGATGCAACTGGGAAGGCCATGTGGGTAGGGCTATCCAAACCCTTTGGAGTTGACATATCACCATTTTGTGTCCTGGGTTCTTGACATACTGCTACAGGATATAATGCTTGCCCTGTTAGATTTCAGTCTTGCTGTGGTCTGAATCCTTTCAATCTCCTATTTCTCCCTTCTGGAATGAGAATTTTTAACCTGTGGCATTGAATATTGAAGTATTTAACTGTCTTTTTTATTTTCACAGAGGCTTACAGCTAAGAGTTTGCCTTAAGTCTCAGAGGAAACTTTGCAATTGAACTTTCCAGCAATGCTGGAATGGTTAAGAGTTTGGTGACACTTAGAGATGGACTAAATGCATTTTGCAAAATGAGACGGACATGACTCTGTTGGAGGCCAGGGGTGGAATGTTATGGTTTAGATCTAAAATGTGCCCCAAAAGTTTCATGTGTTTGGAAGATGATCAGGTCATGGGGGTACTAAACTCACCAATGGATTCATCCATTGATGTGTTCAGTAACTAAATGTGCCATTTGGAGGTGGGGACTGGTTATGTAGGTCAGCAGAGGTGTGACCTGGAAGGATGCATTTTTGTCCTGAGTGCCTTCCTTCTCCCTCTGTTTCCTGGTTGCCATGGATTGAGCAGCTTTCCCTTGCCAGGTCCTTCCACCATGCATTTCTGCCTTGGAACTGGCTGATTTTGGACTGAACCCACTGGGCACTGTGGGCCAAATAAACCTCTCCTCCTTTAAGTTGTGAGTGTTGCATATTGCATCCCAATGATGGAAAAGTGACAAAGACTAGTTTGAAAAACTTCTGTTAAACCTTAATTTTCAAATTTGGGATTTTCATTGTTAAAAATGACATGTTCTTAATGTATAAGCAAATTTAATTTATTACAAATATTTCTCATAGAATAAGGAAGCCTAGGTAGGAGTAAAGTAAGGAAAGTAAAAGACAGTGAATCAGCTTTCTTATAACATGTACAACAGAATATTCAGGACAGGTCTTTTGGTTGAAGAGTTGCATTACAGACACAAATGTGGGCATTTATGGTTTAATCCAGTGGCAAAACCTGTGCATTAAAGGTAGTGGACCGGTGAGTGAATGGTCTGAAGGGCTTTCCTAATATGAGAAATGAACTCTCAGGAAAACAAGTACTTATGTTGCTTATCTCATGTGAAAACCAAATTTTCGTTTACCTTATTCATAGCTCTTTTGGAAAGTGTGGGCTGTTTCACTTTCCAGTGATTAAACTTTTGTTTTGTGAGCATGGATAGGGTCTGTACAGTTCCTTTGGAACATCTGAAATGATGTCTGTAGCTTAAACTTAACTGGTTCAAGGTGAACTCCATGCTCGATTCTCCAAATTTTCTACCTATTTGGGAGGTGATTCTATAGTCACAGCAGCAAGCTGGGAAATGGAGGTCAGACAGAGAGTATATTGCCCTGATGAATCTTCCCTCATTCAAAAGTGCCAGAGACCAGGCACAAAGTTTAAAAATATGGTCAAAGACTGTGATTCTCACCTTTGTAGAATTGGCACTTGAAGACCCTGGGGACCCATCTGGAAGGGCCAATGAAAGCACTTTCAGGGTCAAGAAAGATCACTGGAGAACATGGCATCTAGGCTGGGGTGCAAAGGATGAGCAAGAGCCGAGTGAAGGGTAGGGTTGAGGGGCCTGTGTGCCAGCCATGGGAGAGGAAAGCCAGAATGTTGGGGGCCTGGTGAATCATTTTTTAAAGATTTGGTTGAGTGAGAGAAAGTGTTTCTGTAGATGAGTGTTTAGTTATTGGGATGGGTTAGATCTAGAGGGTCTTGCTAGCAATCATGAAAACAGTATCTTTAATAAGGGAAATGAAGAGTCAATGAGGAGGTTTTTGTAAGAATAGTGATATAAAATGTGTCTTTTCTAGAACATCTTCCTGACTATGATGTGAAGAATGAGTAGAGAAAGAAAGACAAGAGGCAGAGAAACCACTTAAGTTATTTCAATAAAGTTGGCAAGAGATGATGATGATTCTCATAGACATGTTGCTGTTAGGGACACAGAGAAACAAATGGGTCCAGGTATATTTTAGTGTTCTAAATTATGGTATACAACCTCATAATTATTGGCTATAAAAAATAAGAAAGGTGTGAGACCTTCAGGTTTAAGCAATTGGGTGATGTAGGTATATTTAGTCAAGATAAGAGGAAAGGAACATTTTCTTACAGGAAAGAAAACAAATTGTTTGGACACAGTCTATCTGAACAAGATGAAAACAAGGTGATAATGACACAGAGGTCCAGGGAGGAAGGCTTCTAAGAATGGCCAACTCCAGTAATACTGCCAAGAAGTCAAGTAAAAAAGAAATAGACTCATGAGCTCTGCCAAGGAGATCCAGGTTTTCAGTTAGAAAAAAAGGTGGATTTATCAAAAAGGTTAAAGATGTGAGGCTTCCATGGAAAGAGTTTCCAGGGAGAGAGAGACAAGTAGTAAAAGAGAGAGAAACTTGGAGGAGAGAGAAAAATAAAAATGAATCTGTGGAAAGTAAAACAGCAGCATCATTAATATTTACAAAGTGCTTACTATGTGCCTTGGAAAATGCTCCACCAATATTACAAATTGATATTATCACTATCTTGTGCAATTAGCATTCTTGTAAGTTCCCTTTTCCGAATGAGAAAACAGCTTCTGAGAGGCCAAGGCTGCACAACCAGCACGAGGCAGACTGGAAGACAGACCATCAGAGCCGGAGTACTGCTCACGGCCACGAGGGGCGCTGCTTCCTGGGTAGCAGGGACAGAACATCATAGCAGAATACTGGAAATAGCACGCGATCACAAAGACTTGCATCTTTGAGGGTTTTGTCCTGTGAACTGCATCATCTGCATCCCTTCCTGGTGGCTTTAAGATTGGGTTACAGCCCAGTGGAAATTTGTGGTCAGAAGGAGCGAAAATCTCCTCAGATCTGGTGTCACAGTCTGGTACTAGCTACATCCCTCTGGGTGACCTCACCTCCATCCAGGCTCTGGTCTTCATGAGCTCTGCTTCTGGCTCTTGCTGGTCTCTTGGAACTGCACCACCCCTTGTCCATTCCCTTAACTGAACTCACACTTCTCCAAGTAGGAACCCAGTGAAGTCTCCCCACTTGAACCATCTGGGAAGGAATTGTGTTGTTTCCTGTGATCCAGCATGACTGAGACAGTAGCCAGAGGGGACCAGAGGACTAAAAGATGTAACTGGCAGCAAAGCCCGAACACTGCATCGCTGTGAGCAATGATGATGAATCATAACACACACTCACAGTTGTTGACACTTTGCGACTGCAATGTTTTATCATGAGTCAATAAATAATAACAAATAGTAAGACCTGTTACTTACATTTTAGACAAGGCAACTATGACTCAGAAGTTACTTTACCCCAGGTCTCCCAGGTGACAGGGTGGAGCTTCAGATCCCAGGTCTGAGGCAGCCCCAGTGTCTTTCCATCACCCTGTGTGCCTCCCTTCAGGAGTCCTCTTCTGCAAGGCCTCCCACAGTGGGCAGGCGAGGAATGTCTAAATCACACCAGCAATCCCCAAGAACTCGTGCATTTCACACATAGCTAGATTCACAGGAAACAAAACTTTCCTCAACCCCCGGGGACCCATCTCCTTGTGTAGGTTGAAGAAGACTAATAAAGTGTGCCAACCCCGTGAACAATATTGGTCTAGAATGCAGTATAATAAAAGATCCCAGAGGCTAAAAATAATTGGACCAAGTTCTGCAAAAGCCCACAAAGCCCAGAGACCATGCTGATGACTTTATTGAGCTTTTGGAAAAGAGCCCTTTTCCAACATGCTGGATATTCCCTACCAGAACTTCACGTTTCTCAAGATCAACCTTGGCTGACTGCAGAGTCAGATTCGATAGCCTCTTCTTGAGGACCTGCTCTGCTCCTGACATTTCACATGCACTTTCTCCTCTTAATTTCCAGGGCATCCGGAAGAGAGGAGACATCTCTGCTCAGGGCCATGGGACTAGCAGTAGGTAGAGGAGAACCTGAGAGTCCTGGTTCCTTTTTTTTTTTTTTTGTGGGTACCGGGGGGTCGACCTCAGGACCTTGTGCACCAACAGGCACCCGTGCCGCTGAGCGATATCACCGGCCCCTTTTTTCCTATGTGGGATCCGGGAGTCGAACTCGGGCCCTTGCGCTTGCAAGGCAGGCGCTTACACTGCTGAGCCATCTCACCGGCCCCCTGGTTCCTTTTATTAACTGAGTCCCTTGACTCTGCTGCCCCAGGTTAGGAATCAGTTCATGCGATCTCTCCCCCTTTTTTTTCCATTTCCTTAGCTATAGCTTGGTGAACCCCTAGAGGAACCACGTCCACAGAGTGAATGTGTTGATTCAACCAGTCAAGGGCTATGTGGAATGGGCTGTACTTGATAATAGAAACTCAGGCTGGTGGCATAGAGATTATTTAGAGCCAAGTCTTCCCCTAGCCTTTCCCTAGAGGAAGAGCCTTGGACTTGTGCTCTTGTTATGAAGCAATAGGCCTGGGCACCTCCCCAGTGGACAGAGCGTCGGGAGGCCATTTCCAACCTATACCGCAGCCTGGGCTGCTGGAGTGAGATGGCAGTGAACATAGATTAGTCATTGTTCTTTTCATTGCTGTCTGTTGCCTAAATGATCGGAATAGCATGCCAGCCTCGTGTTTAGATCCATCTTGGTAAATGTTCATCCAGGTTGTCCTTCTCCAGGGAGCCTTCAGTCTTCCAGCAGGGAAGAAACAGTGGCAACGTAGAAGAACGGGAGGGAAATACTGAATAAACTCCTTGATGCCCAGCATGGAGTCCAAGGCCTCCCACTCTGACACAGATGTACTCTCTTATGGAGTAAACTGCTCAGATCTCCGCTTGCCCCCAAGACACAGTAGCGCCAGATTGCTCCAGGTCTGTGAACGTAGCCCACTTCCTGCCTCTGAGGCTCATGACCACCATGAACTTCCCAATTCTCCACGTGAGGAATGTCTGCATTTATTGTGGCACCCAATTTGAAGATCATCTCCTCTCTAGAGACTTTGATATCATCCCTCATCAGTGGTAACTCTAGACCCAACCACTCCTTTTCCTGTGCTCTGTAAGAAAGGACTTCCTAGCTTGAGTGCAGGGCTTGTCACTTACATGTGCATTCACCAAGCCCTGTTAAGCTCTCTCCGGGGCACGGCTGTCCCCTCATAGGTCCGCAGCAGACATTCATGCTTAGCAGGGGTGGAATTCTTATCCTCCTAGTGTAGGAGTCTAGGATGGCATCTTTCTCTGGTCCTCACAAAGCATTCCACATGCTGGTTACACAACGGCGATTTATATCTTTGCTCTCAGATAGGACGAGGCTTTGGCTGGATGCCTAAAAATAGAGTGGACATAAATTAACAGCAGAGCAATTTATAGTCTGTCATGTCTTATTGCTTAACGAATTTGTCAAAAATCATATTACTCTGAAAATTATGGCATGAAGGGTCCATGGGGGTTATGTCTTTAAGAGGGAGACTGTTCCAGCCTTGTAGAGCAGAACTGCCTGACCACTTTCCCCTTTTTAATGCAGACAGCAGAATCTCTGAGCACTTCTGTTTATTTATCAAATCTCTGTTGACCTTCACTTTGCATTAGGACTACCAGGGATGACCTTGGCCAGCTTGCAAATCCCCAACCCCAGTCCACCGGCTGTCAGAGCCAAATAGGATTTAGGAGTCCATCTTATATTCCGATTCCATGCTAATATGATGTCATACATTTCTGGCTTATTTTCACCCTACACTTCATTACTCTCTCCTCAAATCAGCCAAAGCTGTGTCCTCTGTAATGAGGGCACCAAGCAGAACCCCTTTCAGCTCTGTCCCAATTTCTTTCCAATCTATCTTCCTTCCATTTTCTTCTTCTTTCTCCATCCATCTGCTGCCCAAAACTGTCCAGGGCTTTGTTCCCCACTGCTTCTCAGGATCCGAGTCCTCTTTGATGCCATTTTACAGGGTAAAAATCAGACTTGGGTCAGACTTGGGTCTAGGCATTCTCCCTCATTTGTAAACTGGAAATAGTAACACCTAACAGAGAACTATGGTGAGGATTAGTGTGCCTAACCATACACACACCCATCCATCTATTCATCTATCCATCCACCCACCCATCCATTTATCCAAAACTCATGTATTCACTTAGTAAATATTGCTGGAATACTTAAAATGAGTCAGCCCCAATGATTGGCATTTAGGATACATTGTTGGATTCTAGTCACAGTTCTCAAAGACTTTGGAGTTTATTAGGATGAAAAAATGAAGAGATATATAAAAACCAATATGGAGACTTAGTGGTTGAGAGAGACATGCTCCTACCAGAAGACAGCTTCCCACCTGCTTGAAGGGCTCCTAGGAGTATGTGGATGGCTGCCAAGCTCTGTTCATGGGGGCTGCCCTTGGGTCTGGGGCCACAGCCAACACTCAGGAATGATGGGGAGCTGCTGTGAAGCCAGCATTCACAGTAGCTGTTGAGGTTCCTACTGTTTCTGTCAGTCTCTCTCTCCCTTCTGTCAGTTTCTCTCTCCCTGCTGCCCTTTCAGTTTCTTTCTGTATATTTCTGCTTTTTTTCCTTTACATCTCTCTTTTTCTCCCTTGATATCCTGTTTATCTTATTCTTTGGAAGACTGTGCCTATGGATTAGCTGGTGACACTTGGAAGTTCTTTGTTTGTTTTGTTTTGCTTTTTTCAGTGCTGGGGATCAAACCTAAGACCTCATGTGTGCTAGGCAAGTGCTCTACCACTGGGCTGCATCCCCAGCCCCCAGCTGGATCTTTCTAGTACAGGTTTTCCTTGAAGAAAAATTGCCTCGTGGTACCTGAACATATGGAAGAGCCAGGGCCCCATGGGAGGCAGGTGTGGACAGCCCCCAGAGGTGGCAGGTGCCCAGGCAGCTCCCCGGCCCATCTTAAGGTCTATCTGCTTGGCCAAGTGGAAACAGCCCAGCCAGGCAACAGTTAACTGAAACTCCTTTCCCCCATTTCATTTCCATCTCTTTGTTCTGTGCAACCAAGGAACTAATGGCTGGCGAATTTATTATGACCCATTGTTTGGCTTGTAGAATCAACCGATTCTTTCCATTTCTATGTTCTGACTCCCCTCTTTGTCTGCAATTTTATTTTACAGTTCTTTTTGTACACATCCAACACATGCTGAGGTTATTGAAAAAGCTCAAATTACACAGAATTCAATTTGCATATCTATGGAGGGTCCTATCCCAGAGTCCTCACCAGGCAAAGTGCCCATTGACCCCTGCATCTTTCCCGGTGCTTGCTTTGGCACCGGCTCCATCGGGCTGCCCTCACCGCACCTGGCGGACCTGTACATGGCTTCCACCGTGGTTTCAGCATTGCCCTGCAGAGGACAATGCGCTGGGCTGCAGGAGGTCCCAGCAACGCCCCTCAGGGCACCTGAGAAGGTAACATTGAGCATGAGAGGCCAGAGGGCAGCTCCACAGTGCCAGGTTAGCACTGGGCGACTGAGGAGATTCAGGGGCCCCAGCCAGCAGGGCTGTGTGCTCTCCAGCTGCTTTCTGTAAGAACTAAACTTTTGATTTTGAGGTAGTTGTAGGCTCACAGGTGTAAGATGTAAGAAATGATGCAGAGGGATCCTATGGCCGCTTCTCGTGGACTCGTCTCAGGCATCCTTACTTATCTAGCTAAGCCCCATTCTTGCCAGCTATAAAACAAGAGCGGTAGCAGTTCACACCTCGGGGTAAGATGGCCGTAAGGACCACCTGAGATGGCATCTGTGAGACCACCCAGCGTGGCATTGTGCTCACCTACCCTCAGTAACCACTGCCTTCCTCACTACTGGTTACTGATGACCACATAACCCTGATTAACGGGCAGTATCAGCCAGGAGAGTCTCTGGTACTCCATGCCTGGTTTTGATCTAAATTCTATCATGGAAAATAGGACATTTTAAGGTTTGATATAAAAATGATGCATTTGGTAGAAGATTATAACTTAACATCCGCTTAAAATTATTGCTAATATTCTGTTGTATACTTCTCATAGTTATAGATTCAAATAACAAAAATGTGATTGAACCTCTCATACTCTTTTGTAACCATAATAAAAACAGGACAGTCTATTTGAGGACTGCATAATATGGTGCAGTAAGGAGAACCACATTTAAAAAAACTTTTATGATACCCAATATCTTGCTCTTGTCATTTTCTTTCTTCTTCTCATTCTCTTCTAACTCCTCCTTCAACTCATTCCCACTTTCTCTTCTTCCCACTCCTTTTTCTACTTATAAAGAGATGTGTATTAAACACCCTTGAAAACAAATCTTTGCACTCTTCCATGATTTGTCTCAGGATCCAGGAAGTGAGTATTTAGAATTTAAAAGATCTATAAATCCTACGGTTTTTGAGACATAGTAAACCACATTATTAATAATTACTTAAATCAGTGATTCCTTCATTGGGGTGTATATAAGAATGATCTTGAGAGCTTTTTAAGCCTATACAGTGATACCTCGGTGTCGAACCACTCCAAGCTTGAACTTTCCACTACTCAAACAGCAAAGTTTGAAAAACACCTGCTCCTATTCATAACTTTGCTTGATAGTCGAACCGAAAATCATGTCTTACCACAGACACAAAGGGAGACGCCTCCGTCTCAGCGCCGCTCTCGCCCAGACAACACACAGCGCTGTGTTAGTGTGTTTAAACATTCATCCTTGTGCTTTTTTTGTGCTTTATTTGCATAAAATATTGTAACCATGGATCCAAAGAAAGTAGGTGATACCAGTAGTAAAGCTGAGAGCAAAACTGTAAGAACAACAATAGAGTTAAAGAAAGAAATCATTGTAAAATTTGTTAAAGTCCTGGAAAAATGACTTTAGTGTAATTTTTGAGCCTCAGAACCAATTATTTGTTTTTTTATTATTTCTTACAGGAAAATATGTTTGGTTCTTGAACTTTTCATTGTTCAAACATGAATTTGGAACAAATTGAGTTCCACAACAGAAGTATCACTGTAGTTCCTCAGTCTTGAGCTCTGGAGAGTTTTATTCCAAGGATCTGACGCAAACAGTCCGTACCTGTATTTCTAAGATGTTAATATAGAATGCTCTTCGGGGGAAGAGCTGTGTACCTACTTGAGTGTCACTGGTTAACAGTGAGATAGAGGTAAGATGTCAACAAAATTTCCCAGTGACATGAGGCTGGAATGAAGATTCAGTTTGTTGGGAGATAATATCAGGTTGGCCGAAGATGTCATGTACTGGGATCCAGGGAGGCCCCAGTTGAGGGGACCTCAGATGAGCCAGCACCTCCTGTAAGCCCGACGCTGCACTGCCACAGGACACGTGGTATCTTGCCCCAGGCAGGCAGAGTGCGCTCCAGCTCACAGATGAGGGAAAGGAAACTCATGGAGTTAACTCTCTTGCCCAAGCCAGTATTTGCAGAGCCAGGTTTTGAACAAAAGTCTTTCCAAAGTCCACACTTCTTTTATTCTCACCACACATTTTCACTGGTGAATTTCAGATGGATCAGTGCAGTGTTATTAACTTGGACCTTCAAAGCCAAGTTCACAAAGAACGCCAATAGAAGACGACGTTAAAGCACCTGTGATAAAGGCGGAATGTAGCATTTTCAAAGTGTATGCCAAACATCACGGACACTAGGATTACTGGGGAGGGAGAGGAATGTTAAAAGTAGACTGTCCAGCCCCTCCACAGGTCAACTGAATTAGGATCTTAAGTGGGGCCCTAAACCTCAAGGTGTTTGTGATGTACACTAAATTTTGAGAGTCAGTGGTTAAGAGCTTTAACTAATCTTGGGCTTAATGTAAACTGACTATGTAGTAAGTCTGAAAAGACAAAGAAATGCTGATGTGAAACTAATTTACTCTGATCCAGGGACAAGCACCACCTGCCCTATTGAATTCTGGAGCAACTCACTTTAAGGATGTTTAACATTCATGGTGCACACAGAAGAGCAGCCGGCTTGGCAGGGTTCTGCATGTGGCTGAAGGAACCCTGGCTGCTCAGCCTGGGATGAGAAGACATGAGAGAGAGAAGCACTAAGATGGGGCACTGGGCTTCCTCTTTGCTCGGCTCTGCAGACCCTAGCCATGCAGCTGCAGAGCCCAGGACAGGGAGCGAGTGTTTGGAAAGCAGGGAAGCAGAGGAGCTCATCTCTGAGACACTGCAGATGCCTTTCTCTGTCACTGAGACACAGGACTCAGGCAGCTCCCTGCATTGTCCTGGGAAGCTGGGCACTCAACAGCTACACTGTCCCACTCCAGCTTTTGTTAGTTATTCGGTGCTCTTCCTCATCATGACTGCTGGGAAGTCAAGAGAGTAAAAGGTGGTGGTGATGGTATCACCTCGAAGCACCATATGTGTTTGGGTATAGTACACCTCAAAATTAGATTATAAAATATATATACTTAAACACCTCTATTATTTTCAGGTAAGAAAAGATACTGTGCATTAACCTAAACTCCAAAGAACAGATTATGTTAAAACAGGAAGGGTAGGAACCAACAAACTGCCAACAATGAGTGCTTGACTGTGTACAAACCCTCACCCCCACTTCCAGGGCCATTGTGTGTGTGTGCATACTGAGGCTCTTGAATCTAAGAATAGGCTTAAATGTGGTGATTATTATACACATTCCTGTCACAGCCTCTGAGGAGTGGCTACTTTATAGTTGAGGATGCTGAGCACCAGGATTGAATCTTGGGTCATGGGCAGATTTGCATGCAGGGCACTGTTGATGTAGGCAGTGGTGGTGGTGGGGGTGGCTTTGCTCTTCTGTGACATCATGGGTGAGGAAACGTGCCATGTGCAGGTCGGATGCAGAGTCAAGAGGACCTCGGGGTGGAGCTGTCTGATAAACACCCACGTCTTAGGATGACTGTCTAGAAAGGTCTTGCCTCACATGGCTTCACGGAGTTCTGCTCTGAGAAGAGTGTCCTCTAGGCATGGGACATCCGGCCACTCACACGCTGTCCTGCTGTCACAACACTCTCAGGGTCCCAGAAGAGTCTGCATTTGCACCTCCAGCTGTAGTCTCTGCCTTGTTCTGCTCCCTCCTTTTCTTCCCTCTACTCTGGGCCAGGAGCAACACGGGCACGGGAGAGCTTGGCTAAGTTCTCCTCTGTTCTTCCACCCTCACTTGTCCTTCATCTTCTTAGTAACAATTTCTTGTCTATTTACAGTGTCTTAGAATTTGTGCTATGCAATTTAAATGACCAGCCAGGTCAGTCTTTGTGAAATGGCATGAGACAAGTTTCCCATTAAGAAGATAGCTCTGGAAAATCAAATAGTTTCTTTGAAGTGGCCCACTATGGCCAGTCAGTCTGCACAGGTCTCGGGCCTGGGCCTTGGGACTCCAAGGACAGTGCAGGGAGCATCGTGTGACAACTGCATCCAGTCTGCTGGTGTGCTTGCTGTTGACACAGGTCATCGCTGCAGTAGAAGTTAGGAAGGAAACGTTAACAACTTCTGGGAGGCAGATTCAGGAAAGCCAGTGTTCTGCAAACACGAGTGTCACATGTGTGTGTTGTTTGGAGTTGTTTATCCTGTAGGCACAAATGGGAATGGCTACTTAGGCTGTCATCACTGAGAGCTTACAGAGTTAGAAAAATTAAATCAGAGTCCTAGCTGTGCCACTTAACTCATGTGTGACCTTGGACTTTCTGTTTTTGCTTATTCTCACCTGTCCAGCGGGAGCACTGATTGTGGCCAACACGGGCAATCCTAAATTAAAGCCATGGCGGGATTCCTGGAGTACAGTGAGCAACCTACATGCTCCGGTTATGAATGCGAGGTTATGATTACCCTCTAAGGAAGTTTCCGTTCTCCACTGGGTTATGCTCGATAAACGTACAATGGGGTTTGGTGAGTTATTTGCCACCTTAGATAGCCACGCCTGTAGCGATGACACTTTATCCTACGTACGCACTTGGTCTCTCTCTTCTGGACTCACTGTGCCCCGGAGGGGTGGCCAGACTCCATGGTGCAACAGGTGAGGATGATATGGGTGCTCCTTTCATTTTCCTCTCGGGAAGGAGCAGCCCTTCCTGCAGCCACTTCGTCTTCTGCACGGCCCTCTGCTGGGGCCCCTGGCGTATCTTCTTGCCCTCCCTGCACCCAAGGTGCTGGCTCCTGGTTTCGGTGCCAGGAAAGCCATTCTGGCTCTCGTGCTGGTTTACCTCTCACAACCTATCACACGAGCACTACAGTCAATTTTTCTGGAAATCGTTTCCACACGAGTCGTGGTGTTATGCAGCACAGCTGTGTTACCACAGTTGGCAAATGATTTTGTATTTTATGAGGAACTAGGAAAGAGGAATCTGTAGGCCCCAAACACAGATGATGAGTGTTTAAGGAGATGAGCGTACCCCGTACCCCGTTTTGATCAACACACACTGTGCAAGCACCAAACCATCACGGTGCGCCTTGTAAGTACACATCCTTTTCATGTGTCAGTCAGACATAAATGAATAGAAAACAAACCTGTGCCTCCTCATGAGCTGTAATTTTAGGGAAGATAATGCAGTAAACAAACAGAATAACAGTGGCATGCCGGCTGGTGAGGCGGAAAGAAATGGGGTAAAAGCAGACACCGGAGAGGGTTGAAGTAAGGGTCTGGGAACTCTCACTAGGCTGGGAAAGGCATGAAGACAGTCTAGTGACAGAGAGCAGACAGGCTCGTGATCAGGAGGAAGAACCAAGGGCAAGTATGGGGAAAACTGTCGTCGTGGTCAGAGAGTAGCATATTTGGCTCTTTATTGAAAAAGTAGAGAAGGTTCAGGTAGAATCTAAGCTCTCGGTGCACTGTGGGAAGGAATGGCCTGCAGCATAAGTCACTAGGAGAATAGCAACTGAGGCGGCAGAGGCTGGGGCGGTTCATCCACGTGGCGCTGACGTTACTTCAAACAACTGGAGAGACTCCAGGAGGCTTCAGTAAGTAGCTCTGAACTGATCTTTTGACTTTAACCTGCCACTCTTTTGCTTATTTCCCAACTTGTTCATGACTCCAAAGGTCAAGGGAGGTGCTATTTATCATGTGCTTCTTCAGAGGTCTCCCCACAGCACTTCCACTGAGTAACTTGAGTGAGGTTTGTTCTGCAAGGGTTTGCAAGTCTAGGCCGCGAAGGCCTGGCAGTGTGGCAAGGCAGGTTGACCTGACCCACGGAAAGCCCACAGCCCATGTGACCATGCGGGTGGTGCAGTTAAACCAGGAAAGAACAAACAAAGAGCAGATTTTCCTGGAGTTGGTCAGGGAGGTGGGGCCTGAGACATCTCAAAGTGGGGCACAGGCTGCCCTCAAAGGGTACTTGGCAGGATTCTGGAGAGTAAGAGGAACAGTGCTGGCCTGGAGGAAAGAAGGAACCTGGGGCCTGAGAGGCCACTTCTTGCCCAAGCCCAGCGTGGACTCACTGCAGTGGGGAGCCTCAGTCCCATCATTTACCCCTGCATGAGCATGGCCAAGCAAGTCCCCTGCTCTGCACTAGAGTGTCACCACTGAATGAAAGCCGCCATCTTCCCCTCACTGGGCAGTGGTGATGGAATAAAAGCTGATGACATCTACTGCTTGTGGCCAAAGCATGAACTGGGCCATGTGAGCCTGAGGTGGCTTTCCTGGGGCCAGTGCTCCTTGTTTTTCTTTCCACGAACTCTGAAGTGTCGGAGCTCTAAGAATAAAGCTAAACACTTGAAATTTCAAAGCAGACGTAGCTGTTACCCAGTAGATCAGTTTTCAACCTTTAACTGTAGCTGCAAAACTTTTTAAGCTCTGTTTTTTCTTCAATTATTCAGTTTTACTAAATTTTTAATAAATGTGAATATATAACCACCACGACCAAATTACAGGTCCAATATCTTCTACCAATTATTACATTTAGGTTCTAAAATTTTAAAGTGCAGGATTTCTGAGCAGGATCTTGTGAAATCAAGGCTTACAAGTGGTTTCATCTGCCTCGATTTTTTATTATAGATTCTCTTTCAAAGTCTTATTTCCTTTCAGTAACTCAATTGCTTATTCTTTTTGTGTATTTTGGAATACTTCAAACACGGCCCTCCAGTGAAAACAACCATGTTCTTTGACAAGAGCTAGTTCACAACTAGCAGAATAACAAACATTCCATAGGAAATGAAGAACAGTTCTTAGCCTGTAATCAAAACCAGATGTGCAGCGTGAAGACCTCCACCTTGCCATTTCACATGGGCCAGACCAGTGATGGTGGTGGGTGCCCTGCCACCCCTCAGTGAGCACGGCCGTACGTACACAGAAGGCTTCCAAGTCTGGATATCCAGCCTAGAACTGTTCTCATTTCCACATGCATTTGGCCAACTCCTGGGGGCTGTTTCTACCCTGATATCTCAGGACCTTGATTAACACGCTCCCAAGCAAACTCGATTTTTTCCTCAACATCTGTTCTTTTCCTTGTCAGCAAGAAATTGGCATGGCTGTCCACCCACAAGGAAACTAAACCAGAGGCCTGGTGTCACACTTGGCTAGTAGAAGTGGTTGAGGACATAGTGTACAGGATCAAGACACCACCCTGTCACTCCCTGACCTCAGCACCAGTGACCCTTCGCTGCGTCGACCAAGTGAACTCTGCTCCACGTGCTCTGGCTGCGCCTGTGACCCCTCCACCCCTCGCTTTCCACCACTCTGTTCACTCAGGTCACTCGGTTTCCCTAAGTGTGCTTCACCCAGAGCTCCTTCAGCACCTGCTCTCTGTCTCTGCCTTTTGCTGAAGAGTCTTTGGCTCTTCTGCTTACACTCCCCATGTATAGATGATTATTGTGAAAAATTATTCCTTACTGCAAACTGTGAGCTCTGAGGGCACTGTACACACATGCACACACACACACACACACACACACACACACACTTAATTTTTAATTAACATTTTTATCCTATCCCATTGCCTTCCCACAGTATCTGATGAAGGGTAGATGCTCAATCAATGTGCATTAAGAGAATGAAGAAATAATAAACTGAAGGGCATTTTAGCAATCATTTAATCCAACCCTTAATTCTGTAGATGAGAAAACAGGTGCAGAGATGTAGTTACCTTGCTGTATGTCACTCAGCCGGCAGCATTAGAATCGAGACCAACAGGACTTGCAGAGCCTTCTACAACTGTGCATCTGGGTTCTTAAGAGCCTTCAGGGTGAACTATACACTTTCAAGTTCTTGAGTGAAGCAGCTACGTGTTCCTGACACTATTGTACCTCAGCCAAAATCCCTTTCTTAATAGTCTGGGTCCAGACCCATGGTCGGAAGGTTGGGTGAATTCCTAACCTCAGGCTTCAGGGGTGGGGTTGCGCTTTGCTGGCCTCCAGGCCTGGCAGAAAACTTCACTGTTGAGTGGTGTAATTGAGCTTGAGGTGGGGCAGGGGCACAGGCACTTTCTAAAATATAATGTGGGAATTTTTAAAAAATATGCTGTCCTTAAGAAACTGTGTGTGTGTGTCTGTGTGCGTGTGTGTGTGTTTGTGTGCATGTGTGTGTCTGTACATGTGGGCACGTGTGTGTGTGTACATGTGTGCACGTGTGTGTATCTGTGTCTGTGTATTTCCACATCTGTGTGTGTCTGTGTTTCTGTGTGTGCGTCTGTGTGTGTGTGTCTATGTGTCTGTGTGTGTGTCTATGTGTCTGTGTGCATGTGCGTGTGTGTCTGTACATGTGTGCACGTGTGTGTATCTGTGTCTGTGTATTTCCACATCTGTGTGTGTCTGTGTTTCTGTGTGTGCATCTGTGTGTGCGTGTGTCTATGTGTCTGTGTGCATGTGTGTGTGCGTCTGTGTGTGCGTGTGTCTATGTGTCTGTGTGCATGTGTGTGTGTGTCTGTACATGTGTGCACGTGTGTGTATCTGTGTCTGTGTATTTCCACATCTGTGTGTGTCTGTGTTTCTGTGTGTGCGTCTGTGTGTGCGTGTGTCTGTCTGTGTGTGTGTGTCTGTGTGTCTGTGTGCACGTGTGTGTCTGTACATGTGTGCACGTGTGTGTGTCTGTGTCTGTGTATTTCCACATCTGTGTGTGTCTGTGTTTCTGTGTGTGCGTCTGTGTGTGCGTGTGTCTGTCTGTGTGTGTGTGTCTATGTGTCTGTGGGCATGTGTGTGTGTGTGTCTGTACATGTGTGCACGTGTGTGTATCTGTGTCTGTGTATTTCCACATCTGTGTGTGTCTGTGTTTCTGTGTGTGCGTCTGTGTGTGCGTGTGTCTATGTGTCTGTGTGTCTGTGTGCGTGTGTGTCTGTACATGTGTGCACGTGTGTGTATCTGTGTCTGTGTATTTCCACATCTGTGTGTGTCTGTGTTTCTGTGTGTGCATCTGTGTGTGCGTGTGTCTATGTGTCTGCGTGTGTGTGTCTATGTGTCTGTGTGCATGTGTGTGTGTGTCTGTACATGTGTGCACGTGTGTGTATCTGTGTCTGTGTATTTCCACATCTGTGTGTGTCTGTGTTTCTGTGTGTGCGTCTGTGTGTGCGTGTGTCTATGTGTCTGTGTGTGTGTCTGTGTGTGTGTGTCTGTGTGCATGTGTGTGTCTGTACATGTGTGCACGTGTGTGTATCTGTGTCTCTGTGTATTTCCACATCTGTGTGTGTCTGTGTTTCTGTGTGTGCGTCTGTGTGTGCGTGTGTCTATGTGTCTGTGTGTGTGTGTGTCTGTGTGTGTGTGTGTCTGTGTGCATGTGTGTGTCTGTACATGTGTGCACGTGTGTGTGTCTGTACATGTGTGCACGTGTGTGTGTCTGTGTATTTCCACATCTGTGTGTGTCTGTGTTTCTGTGTGTGTGTCTGTGTGTGTGTGTGTCTGTCTGTACATGTGTGCACGTGTGTGTATCTGTGTCTCTGTGTATTTCCACATCTGTGTGTGTCTGTGTTTCTGTGTGTGCGTCTGTGTGTGCGTGTGTCTGTCTGTGTGTGTGTGTCTATGTGTCTGTGTGCATGTGTGTGTGTCTGTACATGTGTGCACATGTGTGTGTCTGTACATGTGTGCACGTGTGTGTATCTGTGTCTGTGTATTTCCACATCTGTGTGTGTCTGTGTTTCTGTGTGTGCGTCTGTGTGTGCGTGTGTCTATGTGTCTGTGTGTGTGTGTCTGTGTGCATGTGTGTGTGTGTCTGTACATGTGTGCACGTGTGTGTATCTGTGTCTGTGTATTTCCACATCTGTGTGTGTCTGTGTTTCTGTGTGTGCGTCTGTGTGTGCGTGTGTCTATGTGTCTGTGTGTGTGTGTGTCTATGTGTCTGTGTGTGTGTGTCTATGTGTCTGTGTGCATGTGTGTGTGTGTCTGTACATGTGTGCACGTGTATGTATCTGTGTCTGTGTATTTCCACATCTGTGTGTGTCTGTGTTTCTGTGTGTGCGTCTGTGTGTGCGTGTGTCTGTGTGTGCGTGTGTGTGTGTGTGTGGTGAGCAGTTTCTGGAGACGGTGGTTCAGAAATGACTTGATGGGACGCCCTGAGTTTTGCGTTCCAGTGGGAAAGTCCTCGGGAAGAGTAAGGTCAGCTCCGAATTCCTCCCAGTCTCGCCTCCAGAGCTGCAGGATGAAATGAGGTGAGGTACTTTATGAGCTGTGAAGAGCTGCAGAGATGTGAGGTGGTGCAGAGTTGGTGATTGATGGGCGAGGAGGCCTTTGCCTCGCGTGTCCTCACTCCACAGTGGGGAAGTGACTCGCCCAAGGTCGCGGCTGGCAGGGGCAGCTTGGCCCTGCCTCCTCCCAGCCTCCATCTCTCCCCACTGCCGCCACCCTGGAGCCTTGCTCTCCCCTGGGTGGGGACCTTCCCTCTCAGCCGCGCTCTCATCCCATGGGAGTCCGCCTCTTCCTGCACACCAGCTACCAGCTCTTCACTTACTGTCTGGTCACAGCGAACACCACGAAGGAGTCACAGCCCTGCCAGGAAGGGACCCCCCCTTCTCTTCCCCCGTTCCTGTCCCACGCCCCGAGTGTGCTCTCCCCAGTAGCTGTGATGACAGCTGAGGGCCACTGAGTGGCCAGAGGCCAGACTGGGCCCACAGAGGATCCCCTCAGGCACAGGGTCCTCTTGTCCTGTCCAGTCCCACCTCCTAGGTCACTCTGCTTTCCCCAATACTCAAGGGCCAGGTGTTCACAGGAAGTGGTCACACGGGGCCTGGGAAGACCCTGCAACAGCTGAGGGGGAACGTTTGCTCTTCTCAGAGAGAGAACAAGTGAGGGAGGCAGAGGCTGCACCAGCTCCAGGAGGCCTCTTAGTCAGGCCTGGACAGTCATGGAAGGGTCTCCCGCAGAGTGGCCCACACCCTGCAGCGGGGCCACTGGCCTCCCAGCTTCTGTCCCACACAGGGTTCTTGCCTCAAAGGCTGAGCTCCCATCCAAGATGGCAGATTTGGGTCTGCATCCTACAAAGTGAGGAGCAATTGTTTTCTGTAGACTCCAGAGGTGAATTAACCTCAGAATGACCAAGTGAAGGGGTTTTGTTGTGTGTGTTAACTGTCCCGATTGTGGTGTAGTGTGTGTGCATGTGAGGTGGATGGAAGAGCAAACATGGATTTGGCTTTTACCCTTTCTTCTTCCCTTTTTCCATCCCACTGGCCCCTTCAGCCCCTGCATAGGCGCCTCCTCTCTTCTGCTCTGGGGAAGCATTCAGTGCACATATTCCTACACATTCTGTGCTTCAGCTTCTGAGCTTGACGTTGGTGTGCAGAAGAAAAGATGAGTAAAGCCTGCTCTCAGTTTGCTCCATTCGGTGGGAAGAGAGCCACCAAGGACAGCCACCCCCCCCCCCACGTTCAGGGCCCTCAGCTGTCGAGGATTCTCTGTCTGTCCCCAGCAGAGAGTGCCTGCTTCGAGGGGACACATCTGGCACCCCCTTGATCGGCTCACATGTCTACATGGCTATGTGGCCTCCTTTGCAGATCTCGTGAATATGCGTCTGTCAAGCAGATGGACACCCAACCTGCAGATTAGAGAATTAAACATGGATTTACTTATAATGGTGTGGGTCGGCTGTGCTGAAGCCTGGCCATGTTTGCGTGGGGGATCACAAGGGAGCAGGGGAAGGGATCCAGGGAACAGGAAGTGGCATGAGGGGAAGTCTCATGAGGGGAAGTCAGGCTGGAGCTGGGACCTCAGGCCAAGTGTACCATCTGAGATGGCCGCAGAAGAGCAAGGTGACCTTTATCCCTTCTCGGTGACCTCTGGAAGTCAGGGGAGCCCAGAAGGGGTTTCGGGAAAGCTCCAAGAGCACAGAGCTGGAGTCAAGAGGTGGGGCACAGACCTGTGGGAGCAAATGACAGACAGACACTCAGTTACAGTGCAGCTGCTGTCAGCCCTGCAGAGACGTACTGTACCGAGCCTCCTCTCTGTGCACACACAGACCACACCACGTGCCCCGTGTGTGCCCAGCCAGCTCCACTGGCAGACACATCTGGTGCCACAGACTGTAAGCAATACGGGACATGCACTCCACTTTCCCTTTTCATTTCAGCTGCACGATCATGCCTCTTGGTAGGTGAGGGCGCAGACCGCCCTCATCCCGAAGTCCTCAGGAACTGCCAGGCTCTGGGTTGCTCCTAGAGGGTCACTTTGGCGTCCACTGGGGTGTCTTCAGGAGGACATGGCCCCTCTGCAGTCACCCCTCCAGCTCCAGCCACTCCCCAGGCTTTGCTTCCACTGCAGCACCAATCTTATGGAATTTAATCATCCACGAGTGCTGGGCCTTTCAGAGCAGGGCCGTTGCTTTTTCACTTCCATATCTGTAAAAGCACTGTGGCTTGCATGCACCAGGGCTCAGTAAGTATTTCTTAATGGAAAGATTGAAAAATGAGGACTTTGTCTATAACTAAAAAAGATCAGTAGAGGGGAGCAAGGAAGAGAAAGTACAGAATTGCCTTTATTTCTCCATGTTTCAGGAACTTTCAATACTCAGGCAACACAGAAGGTTCTGTAACCAATAGGCCAAAGTGGTGCTGTTGTCACCCACGTGAGTAGCAGCACACTGCAGTTAATGGAAATAAATGTACCGTTTCGTGCTCTAAATCACTAAGCAACATAACTGCCTCCGATCTGCAGTGACCTTCTGGTGCCCTCATTATTTTCTCCCTGCAGAGTCCTGGCTGATCTTGTTGATTCAGCACAAGGGGTGCATCCAGGAGGCACAGGTGAGGTGAGAGAGGGGGCGTGGGGTAAAGGAGCCGTGGTCTGCTGAGGGGTGGGGCAGGGGCCCCCTTCACCTCGTCTTCACCTCACCTTCACCCCGAGTCCCCCTCTATTTTCTTGGCGTATTGTGCTGCTAGTGCTTCCCAGTCGTCCCCAGGGGACCGGAGGCATCCTGGGGGGGGCATTCTGGAGGGGGCAAACTTCACCCCCTCTGGCCCTAATGCTGGCCACTGGGGCGGGGGCAGGAGGTGCTCAGTAGTGTTTGCAAGGCAACACAGAAGCGTGACTATGTGTGTGACTGAAGGGAAGACCTGGTTCTTTCCAGCCTCCAACACCTGCTGGGAGAAGTGGCTGAACCAGTACAGAGGGAGTTAGGAATCTGAGAAAAAGTCTGTGATTGTCCAAAGACACCGAGAATTTCTGCTGCTCACCTGGTGCGGGCCCTTTTCCCCCGCAGCCCTTGTCCTCTGTGATGGACATCTCACAGTCAGCTCTGGCACCAGAAGTGCCCGTCCTCTTGGCTGGGCGTCATATGCCCAATGAGGTGCACGGTTCTGAGCCTGCAGCTGCAGCTCCCAGAGTATTTTAAATGAACTTAAGTCCTCTTTCTCTGGGCCTCCACTCCATCTCTCATGCGCAGGCCTCCCAACCTTCGCTCCTCCTCCAGTGCTGAAGGGGCCCCCGCTGCCGGCGGCCAGGCTGGCTGAGCTCTCCTGCTGTTACACTCTCCATTGTAGAGACCTGGGGCCTAGACGCGACTGGTTTAAAGTGTCACATTTGGCACTAGGAAATGCCTCATTGCCTCCTTTGCCATCCGACTATGGGCCCAAAGTTACCTGCTTTAATGGCTTCCAACTTTTTGTTTTTAAGAATTAGGGAGTTCTTTGTTCGAAGGAACTCTTCTGCAGAAGCTCAGGATGTAAAACACACGAAGTCAGTGCTGCTCTGGCCAAGCAGGAGTGATTCCCCAAGACTCGAGCACAAACGGCCCCTGTGGAGCTGGGTAACAGCCGAAGCTGCTGCTGTAAGGGGAGCAAGAGTCTGCATCAGTGCCCGATGGGGAGGGCACCAGGGGGTCCTGCCTCGCTCGAGCCTCCCGGAGCCTGCGTGGTCATGGGTGTCCTGGCAGAGGGGTCACAGCGGATTGGGGCTGGGGCAGCACCGTGGAGTCAGAGGTTCCGGATGAAGGCTGAGCCCTGCCAATGACTAAGGGCAGAGATATAAAATTTCCCCTAAGTCAGCCTAGATTCCTCGAAGATGCTAATGAAACTCCATCATATCAGTGGGGAGCAAGCTATTTTCTCCTAATGCTAATGTAAGAAATAAAACATGTTTAAGTGCCATTTCTTGAAGAAAATTCAAAGTGCAAATAACTGTTGGATTCTAGAGGAGAAACTGTAAGCTTATAACTTATATTGACTGCTTTATTAAGCAGGAGAATTTCACTGAGAAACCTGAAAGCTTTCTAAGCCACTAAAATTATATCTTGGCATCCTTGGGACACGGCAGGACAGAGACAAGTGTCTAATCTTCTGTCCTGCCATTGGGAGGTGACATAGCATTCAGACCTGCTCATGTGGGTCATCTCTGCTCATCAGTGAGACTCCTGCGACGTAGAGAAGGCTGATGGGGAGACTCAGAGAAGTCATTTTTCTCTAAGGCCACCAGGAAGTTTGATTCAAAGCTGGAACTTGAAATAGTTGATTCCAGTTAATGCAATGTTTATGAACCATATTAACGAAGGCAGAAATTGCAGCTATTGTAAGTGAACCTCTGACTCTCAATTTTCGAAGTGTTTTTCTTGCGAACCTAAGACCCAGTGTGCCTGCTCGTGGTCAGCAGGTTTTGGTTCTGGGATCCAGGCTCTGCAGACTTTATCACCGCACTCCCCAGCTCTCTGGGTCAGTTCTGCTGCCTTCTTTGAGAAGGGAGAAGGGCAGGGAGGTTGAGGACCGTTTACAAGGAGCAGGTCCGGAAGAGACCCCCATTTCACCCCATTGCTCATAAGTGACCATACAGCTGCTCCCAATCGCAGTGGGCAGGGAGGCGGGCTCCCCGTGCCCAGCAAGAGGAGGGGCCTGGCTACTGCCTCCGTGCTACGTGAGCACTCTGAGGTGAGGGCCAGGCCTCTCATCTCTCTGTGTTGGATGTTGTTTTTGCATTAAAGCTGTTCACCTTCACACCACCTGAGCCTTGCTCTGCTGGCGTCGAAGGGTTTTCTTCCCTTGGTGACATCAGGCACAGATTCTGATTTCTCTGCCTTCTTTGATAGAACCTCCCCTCTCCCACTCGTATGGAAGCAAACCTTAAATGAACCACTGCTGTTCCTCTCACGTGAGATCACCGGCCCATCCTGTGAGCAGAGCTTGCTCCCTAGACACAGCTGACTGCAGGCACAGGCATCGCTCCAGGCAAAACGAGGCCGAATCCTTCGAATCCTTTGCAGTTGCTTTCTCAGGGAGCTTCCCAGCAGTAACAAGAACATGAAGTTTCCTCTAGGACTGGAGTCCCTGCACTCTGAGGCTTGGGTGATCAGCGATCAGCGGTGCAAAGCCAGGGAAAGGCGGAAGAGAGAGGGGCCAGGCTTTGTGGCTCACATCCAGCTTCACTGCGCTGAGGCCTGATGCTAGCCACGCGCTCCCGAGCTTGGTTGGTCAGCACTGTCTGGCTGATTGGGCCATGTGGTGCCTTTGACAGGGTGGCTCATGAACAGCAGAAACTTATGTCACAGTTCTGGAGCCTGCGAAGCACAGGACCAAGGAGCCAGCAAATTCAGTGGCTGGGGAGGACTCGTTCCCCATGCAGACTCATTTCTGTGTCCTCACATGAAGGATGGGCACAGCAGCTCTCTGGAGCCCTTCTCAGGTCACTCTGCTGTCATTACACAGCCACCTCACAAGGCCCTGGACCCTGACGCCATCCCCTGAGCACCTGGGGGACACAGCACTAGGCCATGCCTAGCCCTTCCCCTCTGCCTGCCTGGCCTGACTCTTGTGGGAGTCTGAAGCAATAAAGACCTCATCGCGCAGTCACCACTCAGCGGGGCAGAGTGGACTTGGCTCCTCGCCCTGCCAGGGTGCTGTGTACATGTCCTCTCTCAGCTGTCATCCAGTGAGCAGGGACAGCTGCAGGCCCTCATGTGACCCCTGGGACGATCCAGGGCCTGAGGATTTCACAGGTGCTTTTTGTGGCTGCACAGTGGGCCTCTCCCTCCTGTCACACCCTCCTCCCTGAACCTGAGTGGTTGGTTGCCTTTTGGCATTGACTGAGGTCTCACCTTGAGCAGGTGGGCCAAGGAGCCCCTTCCCACCCCAAAGATCTGCGGGGTCCTATATCACTCCGAGCCTGTGTGAGCACTGCCCCTGGGCCGGGGGGGGCATTACTTCGGCAGGATGTCACCACATTCAAAGCGACTCCCTCCTGAATTTCTAAATGAGAATGAATGATGCCATGAGCTTGGTGCCCAGGGTCTTTGGAATTTTTGTATCCTCATCTGTAAACTACTAGTAGTGAGGATTTCATTGCATTTGCCTACGAAAAACATCTAAACTGTGACAAGAATTTGCAAGTGTTAGTTTGCCCCCAGACACTTTTGCTTTCCTTACATTTAGGGGCCTGAGCAGGCAGAGGCTGCTTAAAAGAAGCAGGACAGAATTTTGTCCAGACTCCTTCAGGAACCACCGCTTAGTCCCTGACCTGCTCATCCTAGTCCCTTTCCTCGCTCCTTCCAGGACCATTATGGCTTCTCTGCCTTGCTCGGCTGTTTTCTCTCCCTTCCTCTCCCCCTTCCCGTCTGACCTGATGCTATTGATTTTGTTCCATGGAAGATTGCTCAATACATTTTCTTCACTGCAACCCAGCACCAACCTCAGGGCAGGCAGCAAGGACCGAGGTGGTGAGAGCTGGGGTGAGAGCTGAAGGTGAACAGACTGCATCTGTCAGGTGTAAGAGGGGCAGAGAGCAGTGGAGTCTGCCTGCTCATTGCCATGTTTGCAGGGCCCTGGCACAGGACGGGCACCAGCAGTGTCCGTGATGTTTGCTGAAGTTAAAGGGATGTCTTCTCTCAGCCTCACAGAGCCCTGAGCTCAGAAGGAGAGACCCAGGGACTCTGACTGCCTGCAGGGTTGGCTCAGTGCCCTGGCTGTACATTAGAGCCATGTGGGGAGACTTAAACACCACTCATACCAGGCTCTTCCCAGACCTGGCAGTGTGGCCCACGTACTGCCCGTGTGGAGCTTTGGTGGCTCTGCTGTGCGGGCATGCTGGCGCTGAAGTGAGGTTGGGTTGCTGGCTGTGTGCACGCTCCTGCACCTCGGCTCCTGCCCTCCAGCCTCACTGCCTCTCCCCACTCTAGCAAGGCTGCAATTTCTGCTCTCTCCATGTGTCATTGTACCTCACTGAGTGACCCTGTCCTTCTCCCAGACCTCAGACTGCTCCCCTTCAAGGGTCACCTTTCACAGCTTCCCCTCCTCAAGACCCACTTGAATGCCACCTTCTCAGTGTTTTTTAGTCTATTCAAAATTCTGGTGCCCTAGATTTACCCCTCTGCATGGCACTTTCCTTCCTGGGTGGGTTTTGCTTGACATTGCCAGTTTCTGGGCTCTTGCCCAGTATTCCATCCCTTTGCTCCAATTGACCCCTCCTGCCTGGTAGTCCAGAGAATTTATGAGGCCTTGTGGTCCAGCTTGGTTCTTGGTCCAGATGTACAGTGTTTTCTTTGGTTCCAAGTCTGGAGGCCTTGTACCAGACTCCACTCACCCATCTTTCCTAGGCTCCCAGATGCCCTTCTTGGGCATAGCAACTAGGTATTCTCATGTCTGAGGGTGGCATTGAGATGCGAGTTGCACCAAGCGCTAATGGCCCACATTTACTCAGTATTTACTGTGTGTCATATCCAGGGGCATCACTTCATCATCCCTCGTGATCCTTTCCTGGTGGGCCACTGGGACTTGGATACATTAAAAAATTAGTCCCAGGATGGAAAATAATATTCCACACAATGGAAACCCCCAAACAGGCAGGAATAGCTATCCTATTTTCAAAGTGGATTTCAAGCCAAAGAGATCAAGAAAAACATTGCACGTTGGTTAACAGAACTATTCAACAGGAAGAAATAACAATTACAAACATATATGCCCCAATCCACAGTGCACCCAATTTTGTAAAACAAACTCTAATGAACATAAAAGATTAGGTAAACATCAATACAATTATTGTGGGGAATCGCAATACCCCACTATCACAAATAGATCAACTAAATTATAACCAACAAAGAAATACCAGAGTTGAACCAAATTTTTGTAAGAATGGACTTAAATATCTAGAGAGTGATCCATCCAACAGCAGAATACACATTCTTTTCAGTTGCATATAGTCCTTCCTCCAAAATAGGCCATATACGAGTGAATAAACATGCCTGAGTAAATACAAAAAATAGAAATTTTACCATGCATATTATCAGATCATGGTGCAGTGAAATCAATGGCAAAAGAAACCACAGAAACTGCAAACATATGGAAATTAAAGAACACACTCTTGAATAATCATGGGTCACAGAGGAAATTAAGAAGAATTAAGGCAGTTTCTAGAATTAAATAATACCAGTACAACATACCACAGCTTATGGGACACAATGAAAGCAGTCCTATGACAGAAATTTATAGTTGTGGATGCTACATCAGAAAAATAGAATGAGCCCAAGTAAGCAACTTAATGATGCATGTCAAGGTCTTAGAAAAATAAGAACAATCTAAACCCAGAGATTGTACAAGAAAGAAAATTATAAAGATCAGAGCAGAAATTAATGAAATAGAGACTAATAAATCAATACAAAAACAATGAATTGAAGAGCTGGTTCTCTGAAAAAATAAATAAAATAGATAAACCTTTAGCCAATCTTACAAAAAGAAGGAAAGAGAAGACACAAATTAATGCAATTAGAAATGAAAAAGGTGATATCACAACAGAAACTGCTGAAATCTAGAAAATTATTAGTGACTACTTCACAAACATGTATGCCAAACAATTGGAGAACTCAGAAGAAATGAAGAGATTCCTAGATACCTATGAATTACCAAAACTGAACCAAGAAGACTTAAAATTCTTAAACAATCCAATAACAGGCAATGAAATTTAAGTAGTAACAAAAAAAATACCAAGTAAGAAAAACCTTGTACCTGATGGATTCACAGCCAAAGTCTTTAAGAACTTCAGTGAAGATCTAATATCAATCCTTCTTAAACCCCAGGGGCATCATGGTAAAGTTTTTTGAAAGGTGCATTTTGGAGGGAGTATAATGCCCATGTGTATTTTTTAGGACTATGTCTATTGATGAATTACTAATTTTAGTTTTATGAGTTTTACTTATTAAACAATGTATACTTAACAGGAAAAATATTAATAAAATAAAATATTGTATTTTTAATGTGTAATAAGTGTTTAGAATAAATATCAACATTGTTGATATCAACTGTTCACCTGCTTACAAAATCTAAGAAATAACAGCAAAAATAAATTCCTATGTGAACAACAATGAAAACGCAAACAAAATTCTATCACAGAAATAATATTTTCTTCAATTATCACATCTAAGGCAGTCTTCACACATGAAAACAGCATGTTCCATACACAAGTCTCGCTTACACTGACAGCACGTGTGCTTAGATTTCCTTTCCTGTTTGGCAGGCCATACTTGTCAGATCGCTTGCCTTCCTCTTTTGTCAGGGGCTTTCTATTATATTATACAATATGCATGTGGCAGGACAATGAAATATCGGTAAAATAAAATGTCAAATATTCTGAGTGTTCAGAATAAACATCAACATTTTTAACATCAACTGTTTATTTGCTTATAAAATCTAAGGAATAACACCTGAAATAAATTCCTATGTGAGCTACAATGGAAATACAAATAAAATTCTACCACGGAAATCATCTTTGCTTCAATTATCACACATAAGGCAGTTTTCACATGTGAAAACAGCATGTACCATACACATGTATCGCTTACACTGACAACACGTGTGTTTTGCTTTCCTATCTTTTTGAGTAGGTCATACTTGTCTCTTCTATTGGCTTCCTGTTTTGTCAGGAGCTTCCTGTTATACAGTGTGCACTTGGCAGAAAAATGAATTATCTATAAAATAAAATATCATACATGTAATGAGTGTTTAGAATAAACATCAACATTTTCTACATCAACTGTTTGGTTACAAACTCTAAAAAATAAAAACAAAAATAAATTCTTATGTGAGCTACAATTAAAATACAAATAAAATTCTACCACAGAAATAATCTTTACTTCAAATATTAACATACTAAAAATTTTATGCAATCAGATAAGACCTAGAATAGCAAAAGCGATTCTGGGTTAAAAAAACAAAGCAGGTAACATCAAAACCCCAGACTTGAAGTTATACTATAAAGCTATAGTGATTAAAGTAGCATGGTACTAGCACAAAATAGGCATGTGGATCAATGGAATGGAATAGAAGAAACAAAATACAGCTATTTGATCTTTGACAAAGGAGCCACAATCATGCACTGGAGAAAAGGTAGCCTCTTTAATAAATGGTATGGGGAAAATTGGATAGCCATAGGCAGAAGATTGAGTACTGACCCATATATCTCACCATGTACTGAACTAAAATCAAAATGGATCAAAGATCTAAATGTTGAAACAGAAAGAATCTCTTGGAAGATAAAATAAGTAAAACTCTTGAGGACATAGGTATAGGCAAGGACTTTCTGAACAGAACCCCAATGGTGCAAGAAATAATTTCAAAAGTAAAAAAATGGGATTACATCAAATTAAAAAACTTCTGTACAGCAAAGGAAACAACCAACAGAGTGAAGACACAATGGGAAAACACAGAATGGGAAAACATTTTTGCTTGCTGTTCCATGGACAGAGGACTAACATCAAGAATATATGAAGAGCTAAAAAAAAATTAGAGCACACAAAATGAAAGACCCAATCAAGACATGGGCAACTGAACTGAATACATACTTCTCAGAAGAAGTAAAACTGATCAGTAAATACATGAAAAATGCTCATCGTCACTGGCCATAAGAGAAATGCAAATTAAAGCTACACTGATGTAGTATCTTATCCCAGAAAGAATGGCTGTTGTCAAAAAATGTAATAACAAATGTTGGCAAGGCTGTGGAGAAAAAGGAACTCTACTACATTGATGGTGGGAGTGTAAAGTAGTGCGACCACTATGGAAATCAATATGGAGATTTCTCAAAAAACTTAAAGTAGAAATTCCATTTGACCCAACTATCCCCCTCCTAGGAATCTTCCTAAAACACTTAAAATCATCATATTACAGGGATACATGCATACTTTAGAGCAGCAGTTTATAACACCTAGATCTTGGAAACTGTGTATGTCCATCAACAGATGAATGGATAAGGAAAATGTGGTACTTGTATACCATGGAGTACAACGCTGCTGTAAAGAAAGATAAAGTTGAGGCATTAGTAGGTAAATGGGCCCAACTTGAGAACATAATGCTAAATGAACTAAGTCAGACAGACAGACTCAACTATCACATGGTTTCAAAAACAGCAAAATAGAAAAGAGATAAATAGGAAGTAGGGAGAAGTTTAAATACTTCCCAAAATTTTCATTGTTTTAAAAATATTTCAATATATGTGCTAATTTATTTCATTAATACTAATAGTTTATCTTAGTTCTTTGAAGAAAAATTTGTGTTATTATCCGTTTGTGTCTTTTTTGTAAGAATCTTTTTGGTATATGTCTTATACTGAGTAACTACTTCGAAGACAATGACACATAGTGTAATAACTATTGTTATTCTCTTACTATTTAGCTAAGATAATTTTTTATGTGTGTGTGTGTGGATACAGGGGGTGGACCTCAGGACCTCGTGTGCCAGCAGGCGCCCGTGCCTCTGAGCGACATCACCGGCCCTTTTTTCGTATGTGGGTACCGGAAGTCAAACTTGGGCCCTCGCGCTTGCCAGGCAGGCACTTATGCTGCTGAGCCATTTCACCGGCCCGAGAATTTGTTTTTTTAATTAAATAACTAAGCTAGCCCCACCCAGCAGGGAGCGGTGGTGAAGCTGGGGTTTCCCCTGGGGCCCAGTCTTGAAGCCGGGGGCTCCATGGCTGGGCTGCTCCTGTGTCTTCCTCCTGCCTTGAGTTTGCGGGCTGCTGTTAGGTTCCCAGGGTCTCATCCACCCACAAAGCTGGGGCCTCCACAGGGAAAGGGAGCAAGGACTCAGGTACTTGGCACCTGGGAAACGGCCTGGCACAGAGCGGAGACTCTGGTTACGCTGGGACCTGAATAAAGAAGCAGTAGGAAGAAGAGCTTGTGAGAGGCCAGCGGGAGCAGGAGAGGGAGCCCCGAGCCGCAGTGCACCGGAGGCCGCTCTGCTCTGGCCCAGCTGCAGGATTCCCAGTAGGCAAGGAGGCAGGTGGGTAGGAGCTGGGCAGTGGCCCCTGGGAACCTTCGCCTGGTTCTCCCGTCCTGCAGTCCACATCTGTCCTACCCTGTCACCCAGCAGCAAGAGCACATTTGTTCCCGGAAGGGCTTCGGTGGAGGCAGCAGCAAGTGGTGACATCCGTGGCAGGAGGCGGCAGCCCTGATGTGTGCCCACGACAGGAAGCTGCCTGCTGGCCTGCTTGAGGCTCTGGGTAACACAGCTGGCTGGCTGCGAGTCACCATCTGGTAACAAATAAAAGGCTGTTGCTGTCACTGTCCTGTAATAAACTGAAATATTCCAAATCACGCTGGTGCCAGAGAGCGAAAAGAAAGCAGCAGCAACAACAAAGACACAGAAAAAAACACAAAGCTCATCAGAACTGTTACAGAGATGGTGTCCCTAAACCCCTTCAGAGCCACTATAGAGACAGGGTCCCCAATGCCCCTTGGAGCTCCTATAGAGACAATGTCTCCAATCCCCATCAGAGTCAGTGTAGAGACAGGGTCCCCAATCCCCATCAGAGCCACCCCAATCCCCATCGGAGCTGCTATTGAAAGAGTGTCGAGCCAGTGTTACCAGCGGGGTCGTCTATAAAACTGACTGGACCTTGGTGACTAAAGAATAACTTTGTGGCAGCTCTTTAGGATGGGAGTTTTGTTTTCTTATAGGAAGGAAAATGAAAATACAACCTGTAAGCAACCAGTAGTGCACACGTGTGAGACTGAGAGGCCAAAGGAGAGCCGGGCGCAGGCTGTGTGCTGCTTGGCTGCTGGAGGAGCTCGGTGTGGAGCCTGAGCCGCAGCTCGGACTGTGGGACCTCGCCACCCTCACTGGAGCACAGACCTCCATGGCTCCGTGCTCTTCAGCTTCTACAGGCCCCTTGTTTATGGGAGCACAAGATGGGGTGGCCTGGAGCTCTGTCCTTTCCACGCGGGGCACAGGAGACTTGGGGCTCACGGCGCAGCTGCTCCTGAGCGCTGCAGGCGCTTGCCGTGAGCTCGGCCAGCGGCCTCTCCTCCTGCCCTGCCTCTCCTCACCATCCGTGTCCTCAGCCCTCTGCACTCTCCGAGCGTCCCTCGCAGAAGGCCCTGTGGTACAAATAGGGACGACTGCGGGGACTGAGGAAGAGCTGAGCTGGAAAGTGGGTTACTGGAGTCTCCCGGGAGCGTTGCCTGCCTTCCTGCAGGGAACCCTGTTGTCCTGTCTGTGTTCAGATCCTGCTTGAAGAAACAGCACATCATGTTCCCGTGGGCTTATGTGCTGAGTTCTCTTTAAAAAAATTTTTACTCACCTAGAACATAGGAAGCCTTGCTATGCGCAAACGTTTTAATTTTGTGAACAGCAAAAATCCTCTGAACTTATTCTCAGACAGGAATGCGGGATTTATTGTACTATCTCACTGATGGAGACTCTTTGGGTAAGCTCGATGTAAATTATCACTACAAGCAATTTCACCTAGTGCTGTATTATACGCACACAAAGCAGTTGGGTAAGTAGTGCTACATGGCTCGGAGGCCATGTGCCCCTGCCTTGGCCCTGATTAGAGTGGTCAGGTTGGGACAGGGTGATGGGGCAGCTCTGTGGCCATCACAGAAATATGCACAATAATCCACCCAGGCACAGTGATTTTCTAAGCAGGGCTGTGAGTCTGGCCTGTCCTCACAGGGAGAGCTGGCCCCACATTGAAGGGATGTGATAGTCTAGCTGTGGCCTCCATGGTTTGCTTAATGAGCTGTTAGAAGGAAACTACCCTGCAGTATAAAACTACTCATCCACATCTGAAATTATCCCAAAGATACAAGATTAGCCGTCAGGCCTTCCTCCAGATGGATCAAAATAAGTTCCTCAAGGCGGTGGTGGTACGCAGCGGGAGTCTGCAGAGTCTACGTGGTGGAGAACCGGGGTCAGCATCTCTTGGGAGGACGTCGGTCTGAATCTAGCTCCACAGGCAAGGGGCTGGCGGAACCTGATGGCCTCAGGCCCAACTGCCCATGCGGAAGGCAACTCCAGGCTCTAAAACTGAGTACACCAGGGAGCAAGATCTTTGGTCCACGGAGGCCGAGAAGGTGAGAGTGGGGTGTCAGCTAGGGCTCATGTGGTAGCGGGTGCCATGCTATCTATGACTTGGTTAAATGTGGGTTGGCTTCCTTTAACACCTCTTCATCCATGGCAAGAAGTGGATTTTTAACATCTGTGTGTATGGGTTGAGTCTTTAGTCCTAAGACCCAGAAGCAGGGATGCAGGTAGGGGATTGCTTATGGTGAGGGCCCTTACCCTGCAGTCATCCCCAGGTTTCCTCACTCTGAGATGGAAGGGCAAAGTGTGTGGAATCGTTTTCAGCTGCCAGATCAGAAACATCCTACAAATCCTCCTGGCCCCATAATGTCATATTCCCTCTCTCCTATTGTCCCAGCATCCACAATTCTGGAGCCACCATTTTGACATGGGAAAACACTGGCATCGATTTCAGTTAGGAACTATTTTCCTTCAATAAAGAAGTTCAGAGGCTGACATCCAGAGCTTGTACGGCAATTCTACACTGTCATCAATGTTTCAGGCTCCCTTTGTCACTATTTTCTGCCATCCTGGGTAGAGAATACGAAGTTTTAGGGATGAGTAAGGTGCAAACTGACTGTCACTACTTAATAATCCTTTATTCCTTTTAATGTACTTCTAGAATTTCAGCAACTAAAGGCCAATTTTTGCCATTTTCCTTAAGAATGCATATCCTCCCTGTGAAAACAAATAAAAGGCAACAGTTTGTTTCTTAATACGAGTTCTTTTTGAAAGATCATTAAGGTCTGATAAATGTTGGATTTTTCAGTCACCCAAAAAGGAATACAGGACCATTTTGGAACATGGAGTGTTGGAAAATTTAGATGTCTTAGAAAAGTAAGAGGGTTTACATGGGTGCAAAAAAGAGAGATTTACTGCTGACTTCGGTGTGAGGGGTCATTGCAAGGATGCAGAAGTACGTTGGATAGGTGAGATACTCCTCACCCTTACTTACCGAATCATTTGTCTTTTAGTTTCTTGAAAATTATCATAATGTGCAGGGCCTCAACATTTCTAGTGACATGATCTGTATTCTGGATACCTGCATATATCTAATAATTCTACCCATGAAAATGCTGAGGGCTATGTGAGTTGAGGTCATGCTAACCCTTGTAACAAACTCAAAAATGTTTCCCAGGGCTGGGTAGTACTAGGCAGATGTGTGAGGGATTTGACGTTCTTTGGGCTGAGCTGTGCTGATTGGATAATTCTCCCTTTTCTTCCGTATTCTGTGTGTGCAGGGAAATGGTAGTATCATAGGATCCCTCAAAAGACACCCATCAACTGAGCTGTCACCAGCTTGGTGATGCCTTCCCTATATTCAGTTTCTTTCCTTCTGGTCTTACTCCTTCTCCTCCCCTCCCACATTCCTGAGACTGAATTCCCCAGCACTCTTCAGTGCTAATGCTTATGCCTTGGGCTCTGCTTCCAGGGAAGCCAACCTAACACACTAGGCTTCATGTTTGTGAATCACCCAGGCTTGGTGCTCTGCTAGAGCAGCAGAAAGCAGAGGAAGACACAGCCTGGGAGATCGACTGCATGTAGATTCTGGGCTTGCTGCATACCAGTTGGGCAAGCTTGGACAAGTGGGTAGACTTCTGGAACTCAGCTTTGCTCTTTGGTGAGATTTGCAGATGTGAAGGTGTAAAGCTCATCTTCAGAGCTACTGACTGACAGCATCTGCGCTGTAGTCAGACAGGCAGAGTGGAGTAAGGGGACCTTAGAGAGCAGAGAGGGGCCTGGGGGAGCTGAGTGCAGGTCCTGGGCAGCTGTGGTTGTTGGCTAGAGCCTGCACGGAGGTGGGCTCCAGGGCCCTGGTTGGGAAGCTGGGGGGCTGTGGCCCAGTGCCAGCACTCTGAATCCATCTCCTTACTTTGGGCTCTGTGACACTACTAGAGTCCTTTTTCTAAATCTCAGCCCTGAGCATCTAATTCTCTATGCTGAGGCCCACGTGGGGCTCTCAGTCCTTCTGGAGCAAGGGCTGAACCCCTGGTCATGGCATTCAAAGCCCTTGTGACCGTCCTCAGACTCCTGTATCCCTGCTGCCACGACCATGCCACAGACACCCAGGCCTCTGCCCAGGCAGCTTCCACATCTCTGAAGCTGTGAGTGGATGTCAGGGAAGGGAAAGCGCTGGAAGGAGTGGGCTGTGTCCTCACCCAGCGGCCTAGGCAGGGGCTTCTGGGGTCATCTCCACGAAGCCTGGTGACCTCCCCAGGGAGGCTGTGCGTGGGGGAGCAGCAGGCTTCCTCCACACTATTTTGACCTCACAGATGTTTTGGCTCCTGTTTCCTACTGGGTTTTACAAAACAAAATACATTTTTGTATCAAATTCACATAGGATGTTATTAACAGAAATAATTACCAAAAAATTCAGTGGCTAAAACTTCACAAGATTAAATGTGTTAGAGGTGAAAAAATTCCAAAAGTTTAAAAAATACAAAAATCAACTTGGAAAATAATCATTTTTGGAGAAATAGTGTAACAAAATCTTCAAGGCTAAAGCTTCACATGGTAAAATGTTTTATCGACAACATATTGATGAGTGAATAAAATCATGTTGACAAAATTGAGTCAAAAAAACAGACCTTGTGGGAATGATGGCCCTCCTCAAATTACAAAGGGAGGACCTCTGCTCATTCAATTTATGTTGACAAAAAAGCAATGAAGAAACGCTTTATTGTAAAGTGTACGTGGAAATCAGTGGATATTCATAACAATTTTAGCAAGACAAAAATAAAGATGGAAAAAGAACTAGCAAATAAAAAAATTGGTCAAAGAATTAGAATGACTTAATTCTACCGAAGACATATTTCTTTTTTTCTTAAGGGGAATTCACCAATATTGGTAAAATTCTAGAGCAATGTTTCTATTTATAAACATTAGTTAAGACAATTTTAGGGTCATTACATTTTGATTGAAATCAGTAATTGTCAACCAGAAATTATACCCTCATTTAATGGCAATAGTATTATAAAACCAGTTACTGAAAAAGCAACCTTTTTGGTATGCTTTTTTAGGTATTAGTGCACGTTTGTAGTACATAATGATGACATTCCTTGTGTGGCGTTGGCATATGTACACAACACATCCCAGTTCTTTTTTCATCCCCTTTCCCTCCTCTCCATCCCTTTTCCTCCTCTTTTAATCCCCTTTCCACTGGAAAAAGATCTCCCTACTTCCTGTTATCTATCTTTTATTTTTCTGTTTATTTACATTTTGAGATTCTCATATATAAGAGAAACCACGTGACATTTGAGCTTGTGTGTCTGATTTCACTTAACATTATGGTCTCAAGGTGCACCATTTTCCTTCTTTATGCAGAGTAGTACCCACTGTGTATAAATGCAAATTTTCTTTACCTGTTCATCTGTTGATAGACATATAGGCCACTTCCAAGGTTTAGCTGTTGTGAGTTGTGCTGCTGTAAACATGGGTGTGCATATAACACTGTAATGTGATGCCTTTAGCTCTTTTGGGAAACCACCTAGAAGAGGAATCACTGGGTCAAATGATAAATCCTTTTCCTACCCCAAGACAGCAGCAGGGCTTTCCCCATTTCTTCTAGGCATTAACTGATTCTGAACGCTGAGCTGCTGCCAGGAGTCAGTTTGCACTGGTGAGGGCAGGGAGCCTCTGGAATACGGACGCTTCCCTTCCTCGACGTGCTGGGTGGTGACGTCCCACACTGTCCGGACCCAGCTTCTGGAGCCTCCGGCACTCTCCTCTGTACAGTCACCTTCCACACAATTCTCTCGACGCTGGGAACACAAATGGGACTGGAGGCTGCTTGGGGTGGGTTCCCCACATCCAGCTGTCCTGCAGTGCCACACAAGTGACCCGGGACCTGGCCAGTGTGAAGGGATTTGGGCAGCTCCTCCGCAGCCCATGAGTGCTGCCCCTCATTCTCTCTCTTCCCATCACAAGCAGTGTCTGCAAGTGTGGCCGGGGCCTTTGTGGAGCTTCACTGTGACACGGCCAACGGAGGGGACAGATGTGGTGGCTGCCTTCCAGGGCTTTGCTGTCCACAGAGGATGGGCTCAGCATAGCCTGCAGCCAGGACACCTGTTGGCAGGTACAGTGCTGGGCCACAGCAGCGTCTTCTCGCTGCAGAGGATGCCCCTGCTCCGGCTTCCCTCAGGACTCTGTTAATGGCCACCCTCTCTGTACGTTCCTAACAGGGTCTGATGTACAAAACTGCTTTGAAAATAGCTTACACGGGGACATAGTCCTGCATGCAGCCTACAGTGCTGGTGCACATGGATGGGCAGTGCAGACCAGGCCAGCAGAAAGACGTGAGCTTGTTTTGCACGGTCACAGTCAACGGGCTCCTTCCACTGCGCAGCAGCGAGAGCCAGCTCACTGCGCTGGTGGACACCTGCCGGGGTGTTGGTCAACTCACGCTTATTAACGGAACGAATGAGTGGATTAGAGACAAAATGCTTATCCCATTCATTAAGATGGATAAAACTCTTTTCCACTTTCAGTTTTTCCCTCTCAAAACTCCTCATCATCTTTCTCTTCTCCTTCTTTACATTTATCATTTTAAAGCTTGAACTTATTTTGATATATGGTATGAGGTGAGCCTTGGCATGTTTTTTCCCAGAATAAAAATATCTTCTTTTATTCCATGTATTAAATAATCCTCCCTCCCTACTTATTCAGGCTTTTCCAGAACTAGGGCTTTAGTTTACTAATCTTTATCTCTCTATTGCCTGCTGAAAGGTCTATAAATATTTTTGGGTACCTGGTGAAATATGACATATTTGTATTATTCAATATAGAGTGTATTTGTGTTGCCACACTTGGCTCTTATAATCTGAATTATACCCTGTCATCCAAATTTATATTTTGAAGCCCTAACCCGCAGGATTTCAGATTCTGACTGCAGTGGCAGCTATGGTCCTCAAATAGGTGTTGAAATTTAGTAAATTGCTAGGGGCATCATGGCAAATTTTTTGAAAGGAATGTTATGGGGGTGTATAATGCCTATGTTTCTTTTCTTAGGAGTGTTTCTATTGACAAATTGTTAATTTTAATTTTATGAGTTTTATTTATTAAACAATGTGTACTTAACAAGAGGTAAAATAAAATATTAAATTTTTAATATGTAATGAGTGTTTAGAATAAACATCAATATTTTCAACATCACCCATTTACCTGCTCACAAAATCTAAGAAATAATAGCAGAAATAAATTCCTATGTGAATGACAATGAAAACACAAACACAACTCTACCACAGAAATCTATAGCACAGAAATCTTTGCTTCAGTTTTCACACCTAAGGCAGCCTTCACTCAAGACAACATTGTGTTCCACACACAAGTCTTGCTTACACTGACAGCACACGTGCTTAGATTTCCTTTCCTGTGTGGCGGGCCATTCTTTTCACCTCTCTTGGCTTCCTGTTCCCCTTCAGAAGCTGCTATTATGTTACACAATATGCACTTAGCAGGAAAATAAAATATCAATAAAATAGAATATCACATATGTAATGAGTGTTTAAAATAAACAGCAACATTTTCAATGTCAACTGTTTACTTGCTTATAAAATCTAAAATATAAAAGCAGAAATAAATTCCTATGTGAACTACAATGAAAACACAACACTCCACCAGAAACATAATCTTTACTTGAATTATCACACCTAAGGCAGTTTTCACACAGGAGAACAGTGTGTTCCATACACAAGTATCGCTTACACTGACAGCACATGTGTTTTGTTTTCTGTCTTCTTTGGTGGGACATCCTTGACATCTTGTTGGCCCTCCTGTTTTCTAGGAGGTTCTCTGATGTTTCTCCTGTCTGTTCACCAGTCTGCTCCAGAATTCTTTTGTAGAGTTCTTTGGGCAGATGCATACTGTTCTTCCTCTGTTGTAATTGATCATTTATCAGTTACAGTCGGAATCCTCTAAGAAAATTTCTCCGTGATATTTTGTGCTGTTAATTTCTTTGTAAACACTGAAACTATCTATGCCTGACTTGTTTAAGATTGACTAAAACACAACCATTGACCAATGCTTTGTGTTTCTAGTGACATCAAGTTGCCGCATAACTCATCAACATCTACTCCACTTTTGTTGTAAGATGTGACTATTTCTGGCTTCATTTGAGTTGGGGATTCACTATCAATCTTTTTGTTCTTGTTTTTTGAGACAGGGTCTTGCTATGTAGTCCAGGCTAGCCTTGACCTCACTGTATAGCACAGGCTTACCATGAACTCACAGGCTCCTCCTGCCTCAGCCTCCCGAGTGCTGGGATTACAGGCATGCACCATTATACCAGGCTTCACTATCAATCTTATCATCATGGTGTAAGGTTGAGGGTATCAATACTACTTCGTTTTTCTTTGCCATATAGGAGGCTAATGTTATGTCTTTCTGAAATCCCGAGATTGTAGTATACATTTCTCTATTGTGAACTTGCAACATTTTTTCAGGAATCTGGGCTTTGTTCTTGTGAGTAGTTCCTTGCTGGTCAGCTGGTGATCTTTTAGCAAGATCACCACTGATATAACATCAGTGGTAACTCACCAGCCAACTGTTGAGTGTGACATGTGGGTCACTTTTTGAAATAGGAGCAACAAGTCTGTTCCCAATGCCATACGGTTTATTACTGCAGGGATAAAGGCCTGGTGGCTGAGTTCCAGGATAAATTTCTAAACTCAAGGTGTAGAATGTCTTCGTACCTACCAGAGCATATATTTTAATACCAAACTTGGAAGATTTATTTGGATTATATTGCCAAAAGCTTCAATAATCATGAAATGATGCAAGTTGTTCATCAATTGTCATGTATTCAGATGGTGTATAAATTGCTTGACAGTTCAAAACGAAGCTTTCAAAACCAATGTGTCAATAGCAGCCAAATTGTTGGATTATTTTTTCTGTTTTGGTGGGTCTTTTTGTCATCAGAAAGCCAATTCTGAAGGAAACCAAATCTCTTGAGTGTCATTATTGTTCTAAAAATCTCAATACTACATCTTTCACTTCTCCATAAATCCTTTGGATGTTGATGATTATAGTGATAAACTCCTCCTGTGAAGGCTTTTAGTTCAAATGGTGAGGCGTTGCGATAAATATATTTTTGAGTATTCTTATTGATGCATATAGAATATTTTACTTGTACTTCATTATTAGTGTATTTCAAAACATCTTGTAACATATCATCTGTTACAAACAATTGTCACCACTGAATCGCAGTGTTGGCTTCTGTCCAATAGGTTTCAGCCCTGGCACGGTCCTAATAATATTTTCAGACCTAGTTCTAACATTGGATCATTCAGGTACACATGACCATTTCGTAGCATTTTTGTGTGTGTGTGTGTGGGTACCAAGACTTGAACTCAGGACCCTGCACGCCAGCAGGCGCCTGTGCTGCTGAGCGATATCACCGGCCCTTTTTTTAGTATGTGGGTACCGGGAGTCGAACTCAGGACCTCGTGCTTGGCAGGCAGGCGCTTATGCCACTGAGCTATCTCACCGGTGCATTTCGTAGCATTTTGACTAGTCAAATATTTATTTCCATTGCTGCTTTCTCCTTCACCTGAATTGGGGTCTTCATTCTGTACTTCTATCTGTCATACCTTGCTCCGTCACACTGTCACGCCTTCTTTGGCTTACATGATCCAAGTCATCATTGGTACCTGAATCACCCGATGACTCGCTTTTTACCTCCTTCCCGAGGTTGTAAAAGTGGGTTTTCATGAAACATTGTACTGAGTTGGGCTAAGTCTACAAGAAAAATGCAAAGAAAACATTTAATAAAGCAAATTATAAATACACAAAAATATAACATGGAGCATAATGCGGGTAAAACTCAGGTGTTGACACTGACACACGTGCATACACTTTGCTGTTTGTAGTACCAAGTGGGTGAACAAAAGATAGCTTCCTGTGTTCCCCCAGTGCTACTGAGATGGGTAGGTGGCTACCGTCATGCTAAAGTACATATTGTCCTTAGAAAAGCACGGCAGGGGTGTCTTTACCCACCCATAATTTCCCTTATAATACCATTAGGCCCGCCAGAAGCCAATGGAACACATCTCCTTGGAAGAAGATGAAGCTTGGACACAGACATGAGCAGAAGAAAGACTATGCCAAGATGCATGGAGAAGACAGCCACCTGCTGACGCCCTGCTCTTACACTTCCAGCCTCAGGTAGTGAGAACTGATTTCTGTTGTTTAAGCCACTTGGGCTGGGGGCTTTGTTATGGTAGTCCTTGGAAACTGATTTAGCATTTTAAAAATAACATTTTTAGTAGTGTTTGCTTGTGGGCTACTTATTGCTTTGAACTATCTAAGCTTCCAACCAAATTATTGTATCATTTTATTTATTTTTTTTTTTGTGGGTATCTACAGTCAAACTCAGGACCTCGTGCGCCAGCAGGCGCCCGTGCCGCTGAGCGTTGTCACCAGCCCTTTTTGCATATGTGGGTTCTGGGAGTCGAACTCAGGATCTCGTGCTTGCCAGGCAGGCGCTTATGCCGCTGAGCTATCTCACTGGCCCTGTGTCATTTTAAACATGTGAGATGTGCCTAAGAAAAATCCTGATAGATAAAAAAGAAAATGTCAATCCCCTGTGGGTGTGGGATTTGGGGATGTTATATTTTTGTTTCTTTGTAATCTTTAAACATTTTCCAAATTTTCCATAATGGCCATGAATTGCTCTTCAAAATAAAGAGAGAAGCTATTTAAAATCATGCAAAGGTCTTAGTGTGTTTATAAGATGGTGGCCTAAGTGGTTAGAAAGGTGAGGTTTCCACGCAATGGAGCCTCTGGTGGTCCTTATATATTTTTGATTTAGATTGGCTTGTTCTGTGAAAATGCTTGTTTCTCAAAATGATGATTTGTTTGGATTAGCCAGCTCCTCTTTTTTTTTGGCTTTTTATGGCACAATGACAACGGGAGGCATTGTTCAGAGCCAGGCATAGTTCAGACTTCTATTTCCGTCCCTGACAGTATTATGTGTGAGTGCCTTTCTTTGGCCTTTTCTAATTTCACACTACCACTTATTGTATTTCATTAAAACTGGTTTAGAAATGCAAGGCATATAATTAGATTGAGAAATATGCTATCGATTTAGTTCTCCATTATGATGTTATCACATGCACAAAAAGAAGTCATTTGGTACAATTGTTATGATTAAAACCACAAAAGAGATCTATTACATCAGACTTCGTTTTCAGGGCCTGGTGTAGCATAAAATATGGAAGAGAGGGGTTAATCTCTTTTTATTAGAGCCCCATATGTTATGGCTCCATAAATGCCTATAGGCTAATAATTCCTATTGACTCTTCAGGAGACAAGAGGTTTTTTGTTTTTTTTTTTCCTGAAACTCATTTGAAATAAAAGTCAATCAATACATAAATACTCTAACTCTGCACTGCACAAAAACTCATGCCCCAAATCTGCCCCAGGCAGCTTTCTAAGGCAAGGAGTCTGGTGAAGATAGGGTGTGTGTGTGTTTCTGAGCCAGACAGGGGTGGGGTCAAGTTGCAGCCTCTCTGCTGCTCAGGACAAGGTGAGAGCACTGTTCAGTGCCAGGCTTTTATAAATATTGTTTTAGGCAGCTCCTACAAAGCTGTGACATTACTGCCCAACTTCATATGAGTGGTAATTCATAGGATTTTAGTTCTCTTAATTCCAAAGCTCATATACTTCCTATGGTAACGTTGTCTTTCTCTTTTCTCGAGTGATTTTGGATACCTTACATATTGTTTCTGAGTCTTAGTTTTCTCACCTGATAAACAAGGATAATACTATTTCCTCATGTAGTAGTTTTGGTGACCAAATGGATTGATATCTGTGTAAAGCTGAGCATTGTGCTTGGCACATAGTCAGTACCCAGTAAATGAACCTCCCTGTCTCTGTTATCAGTAAGTTCGTCATCGTCCCTGGGAACTGGGTTAGAAGAATGACACTGATTTTCCTCACTCTTGCCTACACATACAAGGAAAAGAAAGAAAAAGAAAAACCCCAAAAAACCAAGATTACCGACACAGAAGGTTATCATTTGCTAGAATAATCTGGGAACTAGCTGTGGACATTCATTTCCAGCTATGCTTGCAAATTTGGTTTTAATAATTTGCAAATGAATTTTAGCATGTTTATTAAGTTCCTAGTCTGTTGCCCTGGGAACATTTTCATATATTGTGCTATTTAATTGTTTTCCTTCTCTTTAATGGGCAGATCGTTGAAGAAACCGAGACTCTGACATGTAAAATAATTTGAGCGGTGACTTGAAGGATGAGTACAATTTCCACAAGCAGAGATGAAGGTGCAAGGATCTACATACAATAATTTTGGAGTGGATTCATCCAGTTGTTTTGAATAAAACCATCGAAATAGTACAGTAGAAGGGAAATGGATTTTGAGCCAGGCAGATCTGGATTCAAAACTCAGTTCCTCACATGCATGTGAGGCAATTCTTGGATTTATCCTCTGAGTTCTAGGTTTCAATTGTATGATGAGGGGCGCTAACACCTAACTCTTACTTGAGGGTTGCTCTAGGGACCCCAGGAGAAAGGGCTGTGAGACTGAGTAATCTTAGTTTGAGACTACCACATTTTAATAGACCAAAGTAAACCCTTCTTATCAAGATTTCAGAGGATTATAGGAGCAAATTGCATAACTGTGGATGAACACTGGACACTTTTGGTTGCAACTGACACCCGCATAATTGCAGGTCCAGTGCAGGATTAGCTATGGCTGAAGCCAGAGGCTCAGGTCAGGTGGCTGGACTCTCACTTCCGTGGCTTCTCTGCTCTGCTTGCTTCTGGTTGTCCTCGTCTTCAGGCCGGGTAGCTCACCTCTTTGCCAGGTAATCCAGAGTGTGTGCTGTACGCTCTCTGGTTAGACTTCGATGGATCTGTGC
Organism: Erethizon dorsatum; assembly: GCA_028451465.1. NCBI lineage: Eukaryota > Metazoa > Chordata > Mammalia > Rodentia > Erethizontidae > Erethizon > Erethizon dorsatum. The sequence continues at coordinate 127,340,205 of CM051829.1, forward strand.
TCTTCCCTGTACTGAGAGCTCAGTCCATGGGGCAGAGTACTCTGATTGGTCATCCTGGACTTGGGAGTGGAATCGACTGCATCGGAGCTCAGGTAGAGAGCTGGGAGGAGTGGCTGTCAGTATTCTGCCCTGTTTCCTAGGATACCTGTGACTTCTGCCTGCATGGAGAGCTGCCATCAGGTGGCAGATCCTCTCTGCCTGTCCTCCTGGAGAGCTGGGGAACATGTTTCCTTGCAGGCAGCCTTTGCGCAATGAAGGGCAGGCGTGGATACTAAGTACTCCAGCTCCCTTCTGACAGAGAATCGCTCTGAGGTCTGGCCCGTCCCCAGAGCTCTTCTCAGGAGTTAAGCTACAGCCATCCACTGGGATGAAGATCCTGTCCTTGTCCCACACAGACACCCAGTACAGATTTGCCTGGAAATATGTCTCAAAGTCACTTTCTTAGGAGTCCTTGTGAGAGGGTGCCTGCTTCTGGGGACCCCAACCTAAGTTCTTTCTCCAAGAAAAGTTGAGTATTTTATTCAGTCAACTATCACTGCAATCTCACAGCACAAAAGACAGCATTAAATCTCAGGCACTTACCCAACAAATATTTTAGTGTCCCCAACAAGTTGTCTAGGACACCTCCGGTTCCAAATACAGGGCGGGGATGAGCTGGTCCCACATGTCTCTTGCTCTGGAACGAAGGGTCGCCCAGGACATCCTTTCCTCAGGCACGAAAGGCTCAGCAAGCCCATTGAGAGCCTCTGCTCGAAGCATAGCACATGATCAAGGCATCATCAGCAGGTCAAGGAATCCCCTCCTTCTACTTTAGACACACACAGAGGCATAGATTCTATTAAAGGAGAAAAGGGGGAGTTGGGAATCATAGCCAAATCTGTATTTCCATTTAGAGCACAAAGGGGATGCTGTGCAGACAAAACCAGCAGATGCCTACTCTGATTTACAGCAGCTGTGTGGTATTCTGAATCATGACCCATAAAGTTGACCATGTCTTAAACCCAGAACCTGTATGTCACCTTACATAGCAGAAGGGGCATTGCAGATGTGCTTAAGACTCTGAATACAGATAACATCCGAATTATCCAGGTGGATTCAATGTAATCCCAAGGGCCCTTGTGAAACAGAGGCAGGAAGTCAGACAGTAGACAAGACGCTGTTCGGAGGGCTTTGGTGATACAAGAGGGGGCCCTAGCTGAGAAATGTAGCCACTTATAGAAAGTGCTGTGGCAAGCATGATGTACTTCTTGGAGCCTCCGGGAGGAACCAGTCCTACTGTTATGGCTTGTATGTAGATGTCCCCCTAAAGCCCATTCCTTGGTAGGGCTTTCGAGGTGGCTGGATTAGGTGTGTGAATGTGGATTAGGGGTGTGATGATGGGATTAAGGGTGTGGATAATGGAAGCCCCACCCTGGGTGTGGGTGGCACCAATCAATAGGCTTGTAGCCTGGTTGGAATATAAGAGACAGAAAGAAAGCAGGCTTGCTGCTGCTGCTGCTGCTGTCTGCCTTCTGCCTGCCATGCCATGGACAGTTTTTCCTGTGCGATGCCCCTCTGCCATGCCACCCTGCCTTGGGGCCAGCCGACTATGAACTGAAACTTCTACAAACTGTGAACCAACATAAACCTTTCTTCCTTTAACTTGTGGGTGTTGGATATGCTGTCTCAGCCACAAGAAAAGTAACTAAGACATCTGCCAATATCTTGATTTTAGCCCTGTAAGAGACATCTGTTTCTGATTTCCACAACTGTAAGAGAATGGATGTGTATTATTAGTTCAAGCCACTAAACTTATGGCAACAGTGGCAATAGAAAAATTCTGAACCATGTGATTTATGTACTTTTTTCTCTGACATTTCAGTGAGCCCTAAAGTATGTGTTATTTTTCCCAATTGGTCCAAAGTCACACAACAAACAAGAATTCAGACTCAGAAGCCACTTTCAGGTTAAACTTCGACACCAAGCTCTTGCCATGGAGATACTATTTTAGCTTCTGTTTTTTTTTTTTTTTTTTTTTGTGGGTACCGGGGGGTCGACCTCAGGACCTCGTGCGCCAATAGGCACCCGTGCCACTGAGCGATATCACCAGCCCCTTTTTCGTATGTGGGATCCGGGAGTCGAACTCGGGCCCTTGCGCTTGCAAGGCAGGCGCTTACACCGCTGAGCCATCTCACCGGTCCTAGCTTCTGTTTTATGCAAAGATAAATTCAAGAATAAACCCAGACAACTCCAGACCCTTCATATTCAGCAGGAGGAGATGGGGCAAGTGAAGCATTTTCAACATTAGCCTTTGGTTTTTATAATGCATCGTATGAGTCTGACTTCGTTCTGTGGCACCTTCAGTGAATAAAGAGATCATGCCTGGTGTGGGTGAGCCTGTGTCCCGTCCAAATCACATGCTGAAGTCCTCACCCCCACTGTAACTGTATCAGGAGAAAGTCTCCTAAACAGGAAGATGTGGGTAAACGAGGCTGTCAGGGTGGAAACCTAATCCTACGCATGGCCCAAGCACACCAGTACAGAGGACACATGGCGTCTTTTATCTTGTGTTGGCCTCAAATCACGTTCTATTCGTTCTCAAAGTTTCAAGGACTCATGACTTTTTCTAATGTGAATATGCATATTTCACTTAAAGAAGACAGTGTGAAGATTAAATTAGTTTACTGGGATTCAAGAGCAGGACATCTTTTCTACTGCAGAGATGTACTAGAAGACAGTGAAGTCTGAGAATGAGCAGGCAAGTGGGGGAAAATGGTGTAGAAAAGTCCCACTGTTCCTTTTTCCTTTTGATTCCTCTGGCCCTAAATGCTTCCCCCTAAGGGCTGTCACTTCTTGTATTAATATGAGCAGTGGCAGGTGCACAACCACACCCCTGGAGGCCGCAGGATAAAGGAATGAGTAGGGAGAGATTTCATGAGGAGAAAATCCCAAAGTCCCCAAAAGGCATCAAGGAAGTGGCAAAGGACAAGTATGTGACATTTATTCAGTTCAGCTCTGTGCTAGGGAAGGTGCTGAGCTATGTATTGAGTTATTATTTATTGAGTTTTTGTTAATAAGATTACAATATTTTATTCACTAGAGCAATTCTAGTTCTTGTAACAAACCAACACTAGTAGCCTGGGTGAGCAGAGAAGTTTACTTCCTCCTCACAGTGTGCTTCTGACAAGCGTTCCGCTGGCAGCAGGGTGTTTCCCCTGTGGTACTCCACAACCAGTGCTGCTTCTTGCTGCCCGATCACTCTCGGACTTCCACCCTGGAGGAGAGGAGGGACAGGAGAGGGGATGGGAGGGGAGGTGGCGAAGCACTGGCTCACTTCATGCCGTGGAGCCTGGGCTGCTCTCCAGGGTGACTCTTCCTTGATTTGAGAGTCACACCACACCGCTGAGCCTCACGCCTGTCTCCAGTGTGGAGCTGTCACTGGAAGGGAGTTGCCTAAGCTGGTGCCACTGAGCACCATCTTTCATGGAGGTGGATCTGTGACAGTGACCTAGTCACCTCTGGGCCACAGTGGTGAGAAGTGGCCATGCTATTGCACCCTCTTGCTTCCTCTCCAGTGAGGAGGCCCCTGGACGAGGTGGGGTCACATGTAGAGGACCCAGTCTCTGGATGCTGTATGGAGGTGAATGGATGTTAATCTTCACTATGCTATGCCACAGCTGTGTTGGGGTCTCGTGGCTGAAGGGTTAAGGTCATCCAACACACACGTGGCCTCTGTCCTCCCAGGAGCATAGCAGCTCAGGCTCCATTCCCTGACCCTGCCCAAGCCCCTTTCATAGCACCCAATTTTGCTGAGTGGCCTGGAGTTAGGTTGCTGCCTTCTTTTGAGAGGCTTGGTATGAGTTGATGTGGCTACTGATGACTGACCACAGCGATATATTTTACAAACACCTTAAGTTATTTACATACATTATTTTATTTAATACCAGTTCCATTCTGCTTCAGCCTTTTTTTTTTTTTTTTTAATTTGTTTATCTTCCCTTTTGAACTGTGAGCTTTTTCTTGTCCGGGTTAGTGTCCGAGTGTCCCTGTGTCCCTGTTGTCTGGCACAGTGCATGGCAGGTCATAGCAAAGACTCCGTGTCTGTTGAAAGAATCCACGCATGGTCATGTAGATGCACACAAGGCAAAGTGTGTGTCATACATCACTGTCTCCACCGAGAGGAGAGACACTGGGAAGTAGACGTCGTGGTCACCAGTGCATGCACTCACTAGGCAGAGGACGGATGCCCGATGGCGCTGACCTCCAGGCACTGGAGAAATCCCAGTCGGTGAACTCTGGCACAGATCTGGAATGTGCGGTGTGGGTCAGTACTGGGTCATGTGAGTTCTTCAGGTGTTCAGCGCATGTTTGTGAATCTGCTGTGCTAATAATTTCTGGCCTCAAAATTGCTGATTATTGAAAAACTGTCTCTAAAGTATGTGGTTCTCTAAGATTGGAGAGTAATCAGGCCTCTCTGGCTAATGTCAGCACTTTAAAAAAATTCAGATTCATGGATGGAAGCAGTCACCCTCTTCGGTCTGGCTCACTCGTCCTCAGTCTTGGCAGGCCCACGTGTTAGTACAGTTTCATGCTCTCTCTCTTCGTTCTCTCTCCCACCTCCACTCCTTCGCCCCCTGCCCTGTGATTGCCATCGCAATGTCTGTTGGTGCGCACCTCTCATTGTCAGAGGCTGCATGGCGCACTGGGTGAGTGTGCAGGCACTGGAGCACAGGTCCAAACCCTCCCCTGCCAAGTTGCCGTGTGAGACCCCAGGCAAGCTGCTCAGCCCGTCTGTGCCTCAGTTTCTTTGTCTTTGTGCAGTGTTTGATGAAGCACATAGATTAATATGTAGACAGTGTGAAACTGATTAGTGCCTGGCCCTGAGTGATAGTTTCCCCTTGAAAATTGCTTATATTTTCAAATGAATAGATTTGTAGATTTATGAGTCAGCATATATCATTGTTTCTTTTTTCACTGAAAACCTAAATGCTGAAATCTATGGCCTTTCCTATGCGCACATTGTTCATTATTTCTATTTGCTGCATAATAGTCCGTTCTGTTTGAGGCCGTGCATATCCACTCATTATATTAATACAGGAGAGGTCACTTTGGATGTTCTCAGCCCTGGGTGACTGGTAGTGAGTGCTGCTATATGCATTAGCATCTGTATCTTAAGATTTTCTCCATGGTCAGTTAATATGTTGAAATTATTGATCAGCTTTTCTAATAGATCACTTTGCATTACTGAGTTAGACCTGTATGACCATGGTATTTACTTTTTTAAATCTATTTTTAGTTGATCCATAATTGCACATATTTATAGGGCACAGTGTGATGATTCAATATGTGAACACATGTGTTATGTTCAAATAAGGTAATTATCATTTCCATTCCCTTTTTATCATTTCTTTGTGTTGGGGATCTATGGTCAACTCTCTTCTAGCTCCTCAGAAAATATATAATAAGTTGAAAACTCTAGTTACTCTTCTGTGCTGTGGGACACTAGAACCTATACCTCCTATCTAACAGTATTTTGTTTGCAGTACTGGGGATTGAACCCAGGACTACTGTACCACGGAGCTGCCTCTCTAACCCCTTTTTAATTTTTTATGTTGAGACACAGTGTCACTAAGTTGCCTAGGCTGGATTCAAGCTTGTGATCCTGCTGTTTCAGCCTCCATAGAAATTCGGGTTATAGATGTGCACCGCTGAGCCCAGCTTCTCTCTGCATGTTGGTATTAGTTATCCAGCCTCTCTCAGTCCTCCTTCACTGTACCCTTCCTGTCTTCTACTCTCTTCTTCTATGAGATCAACATTTATAGCTTTCGGGAGTGAGTGAGAACTTGTAGTATTTGTTTTCCTGTTTCTGGCTTATATTAATATTACCAGAACTTCCTAATTATACTTTCTTACCCACTGGTCAACCTTCCCCATCCTTCCCTGTTCCCTCCTCTCCCCAGTCTTTTGGGAGCCAATGTTCTACTATCCGCTTCTGGGATATCAATATTTCAGCTGCCACAGCTGAGAGAGATCATGCGGTCCCTGTCTCTCTAGTTCACTTAACATGATACTCTCCAGTCCCATCAGTGTTGTTGCAGATGACACTTTATTCTTTTTTTATGGCTAAATAGTAGTATTTCATCGTGAATATATGCTGCTTTTTCTTCATCCACTCATCAATTGATGGACAGGGAGGTTGCTTCTCTTTCTTGGCTGCTGTGAACAGAGCTGCGATAAACACAGGCGTGCGGATGTCTCCTTGACAGGCTCATTTCATTTCCTTTGGAGGTATCCCAGGAGTGGGATTGCAGGACCATGTAGTAGCTCTATTTTTAATTATTTGAGGAGCCTCCATACCATTTTCCATAATGGCTGTGTCAGTTTACATTCCTACCAACAGTGTACAAGTGTTCCTTTCTCTCCACATCTTTGCCAGCCCTTGACATCTTTTGTCTTTCTGGTAATAATAACCATCATTCTGGACTGGGGTGGTATCTCACTGTGGTTTTAGTTTGCATTTCCCTAATGACTAGTAATGTTGAGCAGTTTTTCACAGATCTTTTGGCCATTCGTTTGTCTTTTATTTATTTATTTATTTTGAGAGATGTCTATTTAGGCCTATTGCCCATAAATTAATTGTTTTTGTTTTGTTTTTTATTTTTCTAATGCATTCTTATATATTATAGATATTAGTCCTTTTCAGATGTAAATATTTGTAATTTTTTTATGTAATTATTTTTTTTTATAAATATTTGTAAATATTTTCTCCCGTTCAATAGCTTGTCTCTTTATTTTGTTAATTATTTCCTTGCTTTGGAGATTTTTTAGCTTGATGCAATACAATTTGTCTGTTTTTGCTTTTTTTTTTTTTTTTTTTGTGGGTACCAGGGGTTGACCTCAGGACCTTGCGTGCCAGCAGGCACCCATGCCGCTGAGTGATATCACTGGCCCTTTTTTCGTATGTGGGTTTCGGGAGTCGAACTCAGGACCTCGCGCTTGCCAGGCAGGCACGTATGTCGCTGAGCCATCTCACCGGCCCTTGCTTTTGTTTTAACAGTTCCAATTTCTTCCAAATGTCCAAGTCAAAGTCTCATCTGAGGCTCAAGGCAAACTCTTAGCTGTGAACCTCTGAAAAACTCAGTAACAAGTTACATGTTCCCAAGATATATTGGCACAGAGTAAACATTTTCATTCCAAAAGAGAGAAGCAGAGGAATAGAAAAGCATTGACCAAAGCAAGACTGAAATCCAACAGGGCTAACATTGCGTCCTATGGTTCCATGGTGGTGAGACATGAGTTCTAGACACTTGGAAGGCCCCACCCTTATGGTCTTGCTGGTAGAAGCCCACATCTCTCCTACACCTTCAGCTTCATTCCCACAGCTTCACCTCCTTCCCTTTCAGGGGCTTTTTGCCTGGCCTCCCAGGTCTTCCTTTGAAATCTAGGTGGAAGTCTCCATGACTCCACAGCTCTTGCATTCTGCATGCTGGTAAAACCAGCATCCCATGGATGACACCAAGGCCATTTGTCAGTAGAGCAGTACTCAGGCCCCCTTGGACCATGGCTGCAGCAGCCTCAGAGTGTCTGGATGCCTGAGCAGGTGAGATGAATCCTGGTGAACAAAGTCCCTAGGTAGCCATTCTTGAGCAGAGGGCCCAGGAACTCTCTTGTCAAATGAAAGATTTCCATTTTTGCACCATAGAGCTTGAGATGGGTGGGGTCTTACTGATTCTGAGATGCCCTGAAGGCATCTTTCTTCCTGTCCCTGTACAAAGCACTTGGCTTCTTTTTAATGGTGATAATCTCTTCAGCAACCACATTTTGGCTTTGACTTTACACATGATTCCTCTGGATCAAAATTGAAATCTTTAAAATTTTTTGCTTTGTTTTTTCCCCCAATTTGCCCATGAATTTGGTCAAAAGGGGCCAGAAGTACCCATGCCACAGCCTGAATGTTGGTGTATTGGTTAGTGTTCTCCAGAGGAACAAAATCAATATTATATATACATAAAATCCCACAAGGGGATTTATTAGGTAGCTCAAAGGATCAGAGGTGGAAAAGTCCACATAGCCATCTGCACACTGGAGAGCTGTAGATTCAGTAAATGCTCAGCACAAGAAGCTTGAAGCCATGAAAAAAGAGGGATCAGAGATGCAGCATCAGTCCAAACTTGAAGGCCTGGAAGCTCCCTTGAGAGTCCTCATATGAGTCTGTGTTAGGAGGATAAAAAAACTAGAGTCTGATGTTCACAGAGGACAGTAGCAGCCAAAGACATACTAGCTCAGATGGAATATATTTTCAAAAACAAAACTACAAGAACACAGCAAACTTCCTCCTTCTTCATTTTTCATTCCACTTGGGGTGCAAGCCCATGGCATGGTGCCACCCACAATCAGTGCAATTCCTGCCTCCTCAGTTTGCTGGCCTCGATTCCAATAATCTCTGGAAATACCCCACAGACACACCCCAAATTGTACTTTACTAATCTTCTGGGCATTTCTTAATACAGCAAAGTTGGCATATTGTGACTAATGATCACAGTTGGGCTGCCTTGAAATTTCTTCCACCAGATCCATTAGTTAGCTCCCTTGTTCTCAGTCTCCCACAGAGTCTCAGGATATGGGCAAAATGTGCGTTTTTTTTTTTTTTTTTTTTTTTGCCAGAGCACAACACACATGGTCTTAAGTCCAGATGCCACTGGAGCCCTAGATTCCAACTGAAATCTCCTGAGCCTGGCCTATACTGTCTTCATTCCTATTCCTGAAGGCTGTTACCTTTTGCTTGGATCTGGAAAAGTAAAACAGAGACAGAGGGCACATTCACAGGTCTAGCTGGTTGTAACTGTAGAAGCCATGGTAGGTGGGCCAGAACAGACACATCTGTGCTTTACCTCGAGGACTACAGCCCAGAGCCTCTTCTTTCAGTGACTCATGGCAGTCAGTAAACCTTATTCTCCCTCCTCCTCTCTTTTTTTCTTGTTTTCTTTTTCTCATTTCCCTCTCCCTGTATATCTAGCCACTAATTGGTATAAGCGACTTATAGAGTATTTGTCTTTTGCTATCTATCATAAATTCACAAATTCTGGCTACAAGGTTAGGTGGTTTAAACTTTTAGAATGTATCAGCTTTAAAAAGTAACCAGAACACTCACTCAATGGGCTTGTCAGCACAAAGATACTTTTTATATGCAATAAAATAACAAATATGCGATAAAAAATATAGTAAGGTTTAACTAAGATATTTAAACATTACCTGTGAAAGGCTGATTACCAGGAACCTGTCTTTTAAATAGTAAAAGACAGATTACCATGGATCTCCATCAAAATACTTTCCCTCCCTTCCAACACAGTTATCCCATTGTTCTTGCCACTTTCTGAAGCAGTTGTACAAGTCTTTCTTGTGAGTGTCTTCTTGTGGCTGCCCCAATGTCTTGAATTTATTCAAATTTCTGTTAAATCAAAACATGACAGTGTGTCTTCACCCACCTTATTCACCAGGCCTGCCTCTTCCCCAAAGTCAAAATGACCACGAAAGGAAAATGTTTTGAGTCCACTCAGGACATCAAGGCAGCCAGGACAGCACAACTAAGAATACTCAAGAAAGAGGACTCCAGAGCTGCTTCAGAAAGTGGTAAGGATGATGGGATAACTGTGTTCGAAATGTGTGGTGTGTGTTGAGGGGTATTTCGAAGGCAGTGTGTCTTTCACTGTAATAGTTTTTTTTTTTTTTAATCTAAACACTGTGTATTTTGATCATGATTCATATTTGTTGTAAAAGAGAAATATAACTGGTTTTGTGAATATATTATATTGCTGGCAAATGAGTATTTTGAGAAATACATGACAACATTGGACATGAGGTTTTAAAGGACAAATGTTACTTTGAAAGAAGGTGCCATTTACCACCTCCTCCCTGTAGTGAGTAAAATTACTCAATTTTCAGTGAAGCCTCTGCTTCTGAACTGAAAAGAGAAACATGAAAACATTTCAAAAAGTTTAGCTGTTTATTTTATTTATTTATCTCTTGGTTATCTTTCCTAATCACAAAGAAACCCCTGTCTGACTAATGAAGAATTTTTGGGTCTGTTCCAGAATCTGGCTGCAGTAAATTTGCTGTTTGATATCTGAGATGTGCACAACATGTTCACAGTGAATTCTCCAACTGAAAACAGGAGAGTTCAAATAAAGTCAATTAATTCACAGAGTAAATGGATTAGAGCCCAGAATCTCACGTCTTGTGGAGGCCTTTTCAATTCACTTGCCAAAAGATATCTGTTTATAAATGCACTAAACACAAGTAGCTGATACTCACGGCATCTAAACCCGATGCACCCCCAAACATGACTGATCTGAAGGAAGTGGGGTGCATTCTACATACACCCCTAACATGCTGCCCTCTTCCCCATCATTTAAACATGTTATTCTTGTTTAACATATGAGATATCCTCTGCCTCATTTTCTCTCTCATTCTCTCCCTCAATTCCAACTCCCCCTGCCCCCTTTCTATTTCCTTTTCCTTCAAATTTCTGTGCCAGATCTCTGACTTCGCATGTTTTCTTCTTATCTTGCCCGTTTCCCCTTTCCTCAGTCCTTTCCCCTCTGTCTTGTCCTCATCCCTCCTTGCTGGGGTCCCTGAACTCCTCCCCTGCAAGCCCCAGGTCTTCCGAACTCCTCAGGACCCTGGCTGTCCTCACTCTTCCGTCCTTGTGGCTTCCTGTGCGCTGCGGCCAGGGCTGTCCAGGCAGCGAGTGCTCATTGTGGTCCTGGTCCTGCACGTATAGCTGCTTTTGCTTTGTGTATTTGGTTTGTTTTGTTTGCTTTCTCCTCTCCAGTCCCATATGGTGTTTTAGCCCTGGTTTGACTCTTAGCCTGCTTTGTTACTAACTTCACCTCTCTTTTTAGGCATCATTTTTTTATTTGAATGCTATACACCCTAATAAAATAACAAAGCAAGATCATATTTGGAAAGCCAAGTGACCAGGATTCTCAGTATTTGCTTTGATCCCAAGTATAAGAGGCTCCCAGCAGGCTGTTGGCAGGGTCCCCCCGTGACAGTGCACGATACTGGTCCCTTCCGTGCACTGTGGCCGGGTAGCCTCTGCCTCTGCTCGCACTCTCTGGACACTTTACACCCACCTGTGGGACACTCTCGGAGCCATCACACCAGAGTGTCTGTTGCCTGCGGTGTCATCCACACCCAGTTTCCTCCTTCACCATCATCTTACTCTACCCCTGCAGCCCTGCATGTTCCCTCTTCCTTCAGGAGTAAAATGAGCAAGAATTTGAAGCAGGAGAATAATTGCCCAGTTCTTTCTGGAAACACTGTTTTCTGGCTTTTTATCAAATCTCTGTTGTGTCCTAGTTCACTGCTGCATCTCTTCAGTGCTCCTTTCTAACATCTCCCCTTGCACCTTTGAACACTGGAGTTAATGCGCATTGTGGCGCCCTCTTCTCACAATTATTTTTTTTGTTTGTTTGTTGATCTTATCCACTCCTACTGTTCCCTAACCCATCTCAATGGTAATTGTGCCTACTATCAATTTTCTCAGTAATTCTATCTCTTTTCATTCTGGGTATTTAATGTCAAGGGACCTGAATTCCGAGGTTATAAAATTAATATCTTCCTCAGTGCTGTTGCAAGCTTTCAATGACATAGTATTTGCCAAATTTCCCTGCGAAGCACAAAGCATGCGATAGTAACGGCAAGCATTCACCAAGAACGAGCTGAGTTTCAAGAGCTCCGCTAGGCGGTTCATGTCCTCGCTCACTGAACCATGGCGGCACCCCACTGGCAGGGATGACTACCGTCGCATTCGTGGGTGAGGTGACTGACACCAAGGAGCAATGTGTTCGTCTCAGGGCTAATCCACAGGAGAAAGAAACTGATTTTGTCAGATTTACGTAAAGAAACTTGTGAGAAGAATTGTTGATGTGTAAATCAGGTTCAGAGGTTCCTCGACAAGAACTCCACCCAAATCAACACCAGGACACTGGTTCAGAGGCCCCCTCAGCTGCTGTCCTGTTGCACAGTTTGAATCCTGTCACACAGCGACACCCTCGAGGGAGTGCATTCCTCTGACCTGCTTCTCCGGGTTATGAGCAAAGTCATGGCCCCTGCTGCTGACTTTGCGGATTCAATTTGCCGAGCCTTGTCTACTACGGAGACTGCAAAAGCGGTATCTGGTGTCCTTGTCTTCCAGGCTGGGAATTAGGCTCTGCCCCGTCAGTATTTGTAAGATGGAGATTACTCCAAACATGGGAAGGGGTTTAGACAACAAGCAATTAAAAGGAGTGCTGAATGTCCACTATACATGACTTGGCCAATGTCACAATGCTGAGCTCTCCACGGAGGGTTGGGTGAGACCCAGGAATGAAGTGCGGTCCTATGCTGCCTGTGAGGCTACAAACAGGAGCTAGAAGGGAAAGGATTTAAGCAAAATCATGGAATATTAAAAATCCAAATGTTGGAAGGTTCCTCAGAGGTGACTTTGACTGGAATTCTTAGTAGACTTCCCACCCTATGGCTTTAGACCAACTTCCTTTATTAATCCCCACATTTGATCAGTTTAGTTCCTGCACACTGGTCGATGCTAGGTGACTTCTACCTCTACCTCCTAAACTTGGCATCTGAGTTTCTGGTTTGGCATCTGTCTCCTGGATTTTTGAGTTTTGGCTCTGTGTTGACTTTGGCTTGTTACTGTTTTCTGGTAGATAACATTCTACTTTGTTATTATGAAGTCTGGCCAACCAATATAGTGAATGCTTAAGTTAAAAAAATTATAGCAAAAGACAAATTTCCAGTAATTCCTCTCAAAGTACTTTACCTTGCTTTAAACACACATCCCACTGTCCTATCACTTCCTGCAGCAGCTCTGGAGTCCTCATTCCTGAGTGTCTTTAGTTGCGCTGTCCTGGCTACCTCAATATCCTGACTCCATTTAAAACGTTCCCCTTTTGTGGTCATTTTGACTTTGAGGAAGAGCCGGAAGTCTTGTGGTGACAGATCCAGTGAATAAGGTGAATTGATTTGAGGTAGCCACAAAAAGACACTGATGAAAAGAACTTTCAGAACTGCTTTAGAAAGTGGCGAAACAGTGGAATAATTGTGCTAGATGTGAGGGGGAGGATTTTGAAGGGGACTAATGACAGCATGTCTTTTACTATAATAAATCATAGAAGTATGTATTTAAACATTCACAGTATGTTTCGGTCACACCTTGTGTGTGCTTTTTAAACAAACATATTGTCTTCTCTTATTTCTCAGGGCATTTCACCTGTATTACCTTATTTAATACTTGCAACAAATCTGCAAGAGGCATTTCTATTGACATGTTTCAGATAAAGACACTAAGGTGTAGAGAGATTGAATAGCTTTCCCAAATTACTACACATTGTAGATAGAAGCTCTTGGATGTAAACCAGCATTTTCTGACTCCTGAGTGTGTTCCTAGCCTAAGCTGTCTTCTTGCCATGTCTTCTGGTTACTCCAGCTCGGTGAACACTGTTACTGCCACAGGAGGTATGAAGGGCTCTCCAAAAGCCCAAAATAGAAAACAATGATTGTGAAGAAAGAAAAGAAACCAAAGAAGAAACCCGACAACCGTCTCACCTTAGTGTTCGAGAGTGGAAAACAACCTTAATTTCACTTACGGGAAAGTTCGGAGAGTTTCCCATCCACACCACAGCAACATGGGCTCTGAAGAGCCGCTGCAATTCTTATTTCTGTTCCCTCCTGTGTAACATAATAATTTTTCAGCCTAATTTCAGGCCTGGGTAGAGCATTTCGTATTCGTGGAGTTGAGGAGAGGGAGCCTTGGTTTATGGACACCCAGGCTTCTAGAGTTGGAGGTCAGAGGAAAGTAAGGACAGAGTTGAGCTGAGAGTGAGCTTCAGGGACCTGCAGGAGCTCCCTTGGAGCATCCAACAGCTTCATCAGCCCTGTCTGAGGGAGTCGACCCTCGCATAGGGAGGAGCATCCTGCAGGGAAAGTGCTCGCACTCACACAGGGTGGGGACAGCTCCCATGTCTGCTGGTCCCTTCAGAATCCAGGATTCACTGGGATTTGGACAGAGAACCCCATGAATTCACCTCAGGAATGGGGAAAAATATCTCCATAATGAGCTGCTTTGATCCCACCTAACAAATTTTAAAAGTGAGATCTGAAAGGAGTAAACTGTTCCCAGTCAACTTGACTTCAGCCAAAAAGAAAATCTATAAATATTGATTGTAATACAAAAATGTACAGTGCAAATAAGATAAAATTCACAATATTTGGCATTAAATTAAAAAAAATCAGACATGCAACACACAAGGAAAATATGGTGAGGCAAAGAATTAGTCTCCTGATATTGACCCAGAGCTCACTGAGGTGAGAGCCAGCAGACAGGCATATTGAGATGGTGATAAGCACCTTCCATACGTTCAAAGGTGAAGCGGAGTTGTACCACCAAGGCCCCAGTCAAACTTTTGGAGGTGAAGACTGTGAGTGAGATGATAAATTTGATGGTAATAAAGGCAGCTTAGACACTGTGGAAGAAAATGTTAGTGAACTTGAAGACATAGCAATAGAAACTACCAAATGTAAATACAGGAAAAAAATACAACTGTTAAAAATGAGAAAAAATAAAGTTGGGATGACTTCAAGTAAACCAATATAGATGTAATTGGAGTCCTAAAGACTCAGAAAGGGGACACAGAAAAAAATTATATTTGATAATACATGAGGATATAATCACCAAAATAGTTCTAATGTAATGAATATTATAATCACGCAGAATCAAGATCAGTAGACCTCGAGTGCAAAAACACGAAGAACAACACACTGAGGGACATTACAATGAAATTGCTCAGCCCTAGTGATAAAGAGAAAAATTTTAGGGCAAATTAAATAGAAAAGAGACATAGAGAAACAAAGTTAAATATGACAACATATTGCTTCCAGAAACGCTGGAAACAAAACTTTTCAGAATTTTGAAAGAAGCCAATTCTCCCAGAAAAGACCTAAATTCAACCTAATGCTAACCAAAATATCAGCAGGCTTTTTAAAATATAGAAATTGATGATGTGATTCTACACTTATGAAAATGCCAAAGGGCACAAGGTAACAAATCAGTTTAGAATAAACCCAATAAATTTGGAGTATTTACATTTCTTATTTCAAGATTTACTCTGAAGAAGAAGAAGAAATCTAGAAAATGAGATATGGGTGTAAAGAGAGCAGGTACATCAATGAATCAGAAGAGAATCCAGAAATGGACTTTCCTGTTATGTCAACTAATTTTCAAACAAAATTCTAAAAAAATCCTCTTAGAAAATGGTACTTATTTTCACAGCTCATGCTGAAGGATCTAGATATCCACATTGGGAAAAATAAAAATAAAAAATTTTGACCCTTACTTCACAAATAAAAATTAATTCAGGGCCAGTGATATAGCTCAGAGGCATAAGTGCCTGCCTGGCAAGAGCGAGGTCCTGAGTTCAGTTCCCGGTACCCACATAAAGAAAAAAAAAATTCAAAGTAGACCATAGACAGAAGTGTAATAATTAAAAATTCAAAGCTTCCAGAAGAAAACGTAGGAGAACATCTTTGCAAATTTGAGGTAGGAAAGGCTTTCTTAAGTAGGAGTCAAAAAGTTTACAGCTGTAAAAGAACAAGATACATTGGGCTTCATCAAAATTAAACAAAACAAAATGAAACAAGACAAAACAAAACAAAACAAAACATTGTTTTTGAAGTAGCTTCTCTACTTAAAATACAGAGAAGCAAACCAAAACGTGGGGAGAATATTACAGCTCCGCGTCTAATGAAGGACTCACAGAATAGGCGATGAAGCTGTGCAACTCAGAATGGGCAAAGACCGCAAAGCCAAGGTCGGCGAGGGTTTCAAAGCCTCTGCTGCCTGCCGGTGAGGAGGAGACAAGGTCCAAGGGGAGCGGTGGTGGATCCAGTGGGCCGAGATACGCGGGCCTCACTGTGGAGCCAAACCTTCACACAACGAAGGTTCTCGTGGCTATTAATACACCACAGACAGGATTTGCTTATTTGGCAAGCAAGAAGCTACATTTCCAGCTTTCCTGTCTTGTGAAGTGCTCTGATTCTGTGCTGACAACCAAGGCAGGGTTACGAAATTACCTGGGTGGAGAAAGTCTCAGAATTGCTTGGACTTTCAGCCTCGACACTGAAATTTAACTGAGCAAATTTAACAACCCTGTGAAGGGCAGGTGCTGGGCTGCAGGATGCCCTAGTTCTAAGCCTGACCTCAAGGAACTCCTGGTTTGGTAGGGACAGCGGACCTCACCAGAGAGAACCCAACTGCTGTTGCGTACTAAACGCCAGGGCCCTGGGGGTGCGGGCCGAGGCTCCTAACTTGCAGGGTGAGGGGATTACAATTCCAGGTTTTCAGGAGGTGGTGCCTGATGCTGAGCTGCAGTGGGCCAGAGGAAGGTCGCACACAGGCAGCAGTCTCACACTGGAAGACCCTGCGGGAGCTGTGGCTCCATGTTGTCCCTTTCAGCTCTGCAAGTCTGATCTGGAGCTTGTAAGATCTCGGGGGCTTTTAGAGGCGTTTATGGTACTGTGTTTTAAAAGTAGAATGAAATAAAACAATACCCAAACACGTGATTAAATATAAGATTGAACAAAATTAAATTTCTTTAAATTAAAAGCTTTCTCCAACCATTTGATGTACTAATATGAATCATTATTCAAGATGGATACAAATTTAGTAGGCTATATTTTCCAGAGTTAGCTGACCACAGAATATTTGTTTGTTCGTTTGTAGTGGAACACCTGTAAACATCTCAGCTGCTTCCTGTTACTGCTGATGAGACATAGCACCCTCCTCATTCCTTAACGTTCCTGCTTCTATCCATGCAGGATATTGAAAAGATATGTCTGTGCTCAACTTCTCCTGGTGCTTATTCTGACTCTTTCTTAAATGGCCAGGATCTCACATTAAATTGGCTCCAGATTTCTGAAAAGAGACACCCGGCGATTTCCCACCATCCTGCACCAATTGCACCAGCCTGTCCCTACTCAGCCACCCAGCGCCACCTCCCCAGAGCCAGCCAGAGAGGAGGGCATCCCAGCCTCCCACCCCTCCGAGACAGGGGCAGACCTGGCTCCGCAGGGCCAGCCAGTTCTGGGTTCAACTCTAAGAATCTCCCAACTTGGTCCATGTGGACTTCCTCTGCCCGGGCCTCAGGGGTCTTTGTGGTTTGCCTGCTGCAGCTCAGCCTTCTCTGAGATGCTGAGCAGGTCCAGGGCCCACAGAGCCACCACATATTACCCAAGGCCTCTCTAAGGGCTGTGCTGTTCCATTCTACCAGGCAGACGGTAACAGCCTCCTCAGAAGATGAAAGCTGAGAGGTGGGATCTGAGGTCGGAGGCCTCAGACCCAGAGTAGGAAGCCCTGAAGCCTTTGCCCTAACCCTGGGCCTCTGTTGTCTCCTGGTCCCAAACCCAAGGGCAGCTGATGGCCAGGGCTGGTTTGGACGAAGAACCCTCTCCTTCCCATTAGAATGCCTCACAGTGTAGCCCAGGCTGTCTGCCTTTTACTTTCATTTATCCCTTTTTAAAAATGATAATCTTCCAGAAATTCCCGTGAGGATGCCTCACAACATGCTCCATCCAAATTCTTCTAAGTGAAGAAACCTTGGAGATTTGGCGACTATTTTCAGCACCGCATTAAGATGTGCCCTCTCCATTTGGAGTGTGAAGGGAGTCCCCAAGCGCATGTTCCAACACTGCTACAACACACTTCCCTGCCAACATTTCCCTGCAGGACCCATGCTCAGTGCCTACAGCCTGCTCCTAGATATTCCAAAATGCAACCAAAATCGCTGCTGTACTGCATGGAGGTTGGTATCATCCACTTGACAAAAACCACGTCTGCCCAGCACCTCAGCGAGTCGTCGTAGCTCAGTTTGTTATTACTGCCGATAATAACGACCATTCTTTCTGATGGTAGGAATGGACACATTCTTTATATCCTCTTAGGTGAGAAACTTCTGCTGTTCAGATCCCTCTGAGGATTTCATACCTAGTCTTGGTCCCTGTGCTATCCCCTTAGAAAAAAACACGTGCCTCTAATTTCATCGTGAAGATTATTGTTTGTATATAGTTATTTGGACTTCAGGCATTTGGTTAATTGACAGACAAGATAAGCATGACTCCTTGACCTTTCGGAGCCTCCCCGAGTCCGTGGTTTCTGGCTATCAGCCACACAGGCTCCCGCTGGGCCTCGATGAAGTCTCTTCCACACACCCGTGCTTTAGAACTGCGTGTGTGCCACATAATTTCAATAAAACATTTTAACACAAGGCAGGAGCACCCACTGTTGTAACCTGCTGTTGAATAAACCTTTCTGATACCACTGTTTTCCAAACTACTATTTTTATTAACCCTGGTCTTCTGTAATCACAGTTTGTTGAGTACCTTCTTTGTACCAGGTAATCCATATTTTCTTTACCTTTTAATATTTTTACTAGCTCATGTTTGCAGTGCATCATGATTATGTTTGTACGTGAACAGAACACATCCTGATTCTCTTCTCACCCTTGTCCTCCTTCCCCCTTCCCTCCTTACCAGATAATTCGAATTTCTTTTTATTCTCACATCTCCTGGCACAGCTGTAAGGTAGGTGCTGTCAACTCCATTTTACAGACAAGCAGAATGTGGTTAGAATACCAAGTTTCCCCTTAGCTGCCAGTGAACGACGCAGATAAGGGCTAAGCTAGTGTTTACCATGCACACACAAGCAGATCAATTCTTAAGGGGCTCGAGTCTTTGCAGTATTCTTATGACTGAAGTCGTAGCACATGCAATTGCTGATCTTTCATCTACAAAACTACAGTTTCATATGGTTTAAACTCATGAACAACCGTTGCAAGGTCATTTTACAACAGAGCCCGGAAGGTAAAACAGCATGCACAGAGTCGAATGCCAACCCGTGGCGCTTTTCCCTTTCCCTGCAGCAAGCCTCTGGCCTTAGGAAGTGGTAGCTGTAAGGCAGCGCGTGACATTCTCCTCCTCCCCAGTAGAGGCAGTGCTGAGCTCGTCAGCGCGCTCATCGTATCTAACACACTGGGCGCACGCTGCGCAACGCACTCAACTCACAGAGGCAGTCAGGTGGGTGTGAGCCCGTCAGTCCAGGTGTGGGTTTGTAAAAAGTAACAAAGCAAAGCCATCTGGGATACGTTTTTCTCACTTCCTGTGAAATGCAGATCTGGAGGAACATTTCTGAAGTTTTCAGAGGTTGGTTATTCCTGGACCATTGCCTGTCGGTGTGATGATTTCCACTTTGGAAGGTGTTGGTTCTGGTGTGTTTCATAAGGAATCAGTCTTACTGCGCTTCTGGCCCGGGACACCCTGCCCCTTACCAGTTCTACCGCAGTGGTCACTTTCTCCACGAAGACCCTCCATTTTTTCAGAGCTGTAAATGGGTTGTCACTCATTTTGGCTCTAATTACAATTTGCTTTCACTCATTGCATGTCTCCAGTCCTAAATTGTGTTTATTTACTTCTCCATGCATCCATCTGGCCATCCATCCATCATTTGCTATACATCTGCGAAGTTCCAGGCAGGGTCAGGGGCTCTGAGGACACACAGATGAAAAGACATGGTTCCCACCCTCAAGGACGTAGGGGAGAGAGGAAGGAAGAGATGTGCCCCTCATCCCAGAGCTCCTCATCACACCTTGCCGGTGTAGTCCAGCCCTGAGCTGAGGCGCAGCACGGCGGGTGGCGTGGTGCTCCTGCCACGCGGGAAGGTGTGTTCGTCCTGTCCTTGGAGCACCAGGGCCGTGCAGGGAAGATTGCTAGGAGATGATGTTGAATTAAATCATGAAAATCAAGAGAAGTTCTCTATATGAGGAGAGGAAATGGAAGACAGCCAGAGGGTAGGTAGCATTCGCGGTGCCTGGGGGTAAAGAATGCCGTGTGCAAGTGTGGGCGTGTGTGCATGTGTGCGTACGCGTGTATGTGTGCGCATGTGTGTGTGCGTGCACGTGCGCGTGTGCGTGTTCCATAAGAATAAAGAATCATACCTCACGTTGTGAGGGCAACGTGGGGAAGGTGGCAAGAAATGAATGGTCGAGATCAAGCAGTGAAATAATGGCGCCGAAAATAACAGCCAGACCCGGAGGTTCAGAGATGGGGTCACGCTGTGACCTCCTCGGGCTGAGTCGGAGCCCTGCCGCTCCCGGCGTGCCAGGCTTCGTGGGCACCGCCCCAGGGGCCTTAGGATTGCGCCACACGGTGGCTGCAACTTGGGTGCCGCCTCTGCTCTTTCCTGGCAGAGCAGTGGATTTCGGGAGAGAACTGGAGGCGCAGGGGAAAGGTGGTGCTGTCTGCAGGGAGGGGCCTGTCTGAAGAGCTAAAGAGGCTCAAACCCGTTGTCACGGCGACTCCGAGGTTCGTGTGCCTCCCCCAGCGATATTTGTTTCTGTTTAACTTCTTCCTTGTGGCACCGAGCTGGGCTACACTTGCCATTGAGGCATAATTACTATTTTATTCTTATTTTTTTTCACAGTTAAGTGGAGCATTTGAGCACAGCTGAATCGCTGGGAGCCGCGGTGGAAGAAATCTATTAGTGGCGTGGCTTGAAACAATACACAAAAGGCCGCTGCGTGTGGTCGCTATCCGCGCTTCCCGCTTCCTTTTGTGGAAAAATAAATCTCCGAGTCAGCTAGAATGCAGCGACTCCCATCCCACCAGAACCGCGTTTTTATCTTTTATTCATTGGCAGGAACATTAGCTGTAGGAGGCATTCAAATCACACTTTTATTTAAACAAACACAGCTGGATTGCAGCCTCTTAATATAGCAATTCTGTAATGAAAAATAACAACATAGTATTTATCTCTTTTCTTTTGTGTGACTCTCAATTTGCTAAAATTAGGCAGACTTCAATCCCACACAAAATTGGCATGTTTTCATGACCAGAGCTCATCGCAACTAACTGCAAAATTATAATGGGGATGTAATTATAGGAGGGCATGTGAAATACACATCCTTTTGCTGCTGTAAGCTATATGGGGTTATGAAATTATGTTGTAATAACATCATTTATCTTAAAGGAATCAGACAGCTGACTTCATTTATTTAACTTGAGCACTCCAATTATGTGCTACGTCAGTTTAACATAAATGTCTTGCCCGAAGAACACCATGTAATAATAATGGTGATAGCAATAATAATAGCACACGTTTGGATAGAGCTCTGTGAAGCACAGCATTTTCACAGCTGGGATCTTCCCGGAGTCTCAGGACAGTCATGGGAGCCAGACTGCAGCTCTGCCCATTTTACAGAAGAGAAAACTGAGGTCTTCTTCAGCATGCACACTTCGTATACAGTGAGGTAAGGACCTAACACTCAGGTTCTGTTTCTCTTATAAGAGAAATCCAAAGTGTAAAGAAGGCAAATAAGTGATAGATAATAGGAAGTAGGGAGGTAGGTCTTTCTCAAAGGGGGAGGAGACACTCAGGTCCTGGGGTGTGCAGGGACAGTCCTGCCTGAGCTATGGCACTGGGTCTGGAGCCCGTTTGCCCTCTCTTCTCCCATTTTACCGAATCTCCATCTTCTAAGGCTGTCACTGACTGGGACAATGGGAACCCACTGGACAGGTTAAATTAACTTATTCAGTTGCAAATTTCTTGTTAGAAAAAACAGAGATACTAATGCGCCTTGGGCAGGATTGTTTTAAGTGAAATACCATTTGTGAAGTGCCTCAACGCAGCGCCCATTCGCTTTGCTGCAGGGTAAGAGCAATGCTTCCATTCTGCACAGAGCAAAACTGGTGCCTGCTCTGCCTAACCGAGTGGCCCACCTCTCCATGCCAGCGCCAGGGCTGTGGCAAAAGTTCACGTCTTCCTAGCTCACGTCCACTCGTCATTGATTTACTCCCCTGGTGTTGTTTTCAAATGCTGTCACCCTGGGTCATTCTGGCGCCTTTTCAGTGCACTGCAAAATCCTTTGCTCAGTGCCCAAAGGTGGCAGAAAATACTCGTTTTTCCTTTGACCTAAAATCTGGGCAGGAAACTGCAGGAGTGGGGAGGGCAGACATGGACCAGGGGGCTGCATGGGTCTTATGTGAACGGATGGAGGCCCACCCTCCGATGTCTTGGTTAGGGTTACTGCATCCTCGTCCATAAATGCTATTTCATTCTGAACTTCCTGAGGAAGCCTAAAGTGCATAATCTTCCTGGGAGAGAAGAAAGCCTGGTGAAATAACAGATGTTTCTGCCTTGCTGAGCACCATTAGGACACTATTCCAAAGATGCCATCTCACTCAAACCTCGGGCCACCGGAAGGATGATCCTGTCTCTGATTCACAGACAGGAAATGGAGATTAAAAGATTTGTCAAGGCGGCATAGAATCGACATGTGGCCAGTCCTACCCAGTGGTTTTGGGGGACTTAATTTCCAAGTTCTGTTTCCTGATTAATCAAGTGGGGGAAGGTGGGTGGAGCCTGCTTGGAGGCCTCTGATTTACAAGATACACCTTTTGTGAGCTTTCCAGCTCTTCAAATGGAGGAACCATGTATTGTGCAGCTCCATGGCATGGTCAAGGGTGAGTTTTGTAACAGAGGCAGCTTCGCCTTGTGAAGGTTTCCAAGCATCTCCTGTCATTTAGCATTATCGGTGAGGGCCAGGTGTTTTACAGTGGGTCACGGAGGTTCAGAGAGATGAAAGGACTTAGCCGGAA
This sequence comes from Erethizon dorsatum, assembly GCA_028451465.1. NCBI lineage: Eukaryota > Metazoa > Chordata > Mammalia > Rodentia > Erethizontidae > Erethizon > Erethizon dorsatum. Next base: position 127,362,888 of record CM051829.1, read on the forward strand.
AGGAATAAAATATCTTATGGCTGATCAATGTGTCCTTTTCTTCTTCTTTCCTTGGTTATCCATTCATATATTTAATTTTCTAAAATCTGAGTAAAAATGAGACCACCTATGCTTAAGCTGTGTCAGTTGGAAGGTCCAGGAGAGGAACTCCCGCCCGGCAGAGGCCGCAGGGGGACGGCGCTGTCACCAAGGCAGGGCCGGGGTCTCTGCGCAGGAGCGCGTCACAGCTGCTTAGACCCTTGGTCAGAAGTTCACGCCCCCTGGGGCTTTTAAGGGGCAGGGCACTTTACATAATTTTATAACTACAATTTATATAATTTTCAAATTTTACAGTTTTATATAATTTTAAAACTTACATAAAAAGATATCTTCCCAAAGGGAGGGCGTTTATGGAAGGACTTGGGCGTTTACTGCACTCAAGGAGGGCAGCGTGGCTGACTGTAGGAAAAGCTGGACACACTCGCTTTTTTTTTTGTGGGTACCGGGGGGTCGACCTCAGGACCTCGCGCGCCAACAGGCACCCATGCCGCTGAGCGATATCACCGGCCCCTTTTTCGTATGTGGGTTCCGGGAGTCGAACTCGGGCCCTCGCGCTTGCCAGGCAGGCGCTTACACCGCTGAGCCATCTCAGCAGCCCAGGACACACTAACTTTTTCTCCACCTCTCATCTCTACTTCTTCCTAATGCAGAGCTGGTCGCCTCTGTCTCTTGGTCACTTTGCAGGAAGTCACTGACGTTTCTACAGTTTCATACCCTAACAGCTTCAAGCGCGGGGACGTTTCTGTGGTGAGCTGTCCACTTTCCTCAGTTCTGTGGCTGAGGCATCCGTGGCTAACTCCCAGCCGGCCACACACACTGTGGGCCAGGGTTACACAGAGATCCGAAGCTTCCCCTGGAGCTTTCCAAAGGAGCTGAAGAGTCACTTTCCTCAGAGGCACAGTGAGATGAGATTCTCCCACAGACATGCGGTTCTCAGAGCACAGACCGTGAGGAAGGCCAGGCTCATTTAGGGAGGCGAAGAGGCCTAAAGTCTTTTCTTACTGACCCCGATTTCCAGTGACCTGGAAACCTGCCGTGTGCTCGCGCAACTCCCAGCAGCCCTTCCAAGAAGCCCTGCTGGCCTCAGGATCAGGCGTTCACCACCACAACTGCCAGTTTTCTTTCAGAATGTCCTGGAATAGGTAGGAAAAGTGTTCTGCTATTGCACCTCGAGGCCCCGCAGCGCCCGCGTAGTCTGGGTGTCGGGTGGCCGCGCCCTGCCGTCTCTGCTCCCAGCCCGCGTAGCCTCCCTCGAGGAGCGGCTGCCGGGCGGTTAGCTGAACTCACTGCTGTGTGCACTGCTGTGGGGTCGCTTCTGTGCGGGAGAACAACATTCAGAAGAGCTACAATTGTTCAGACTTGGTCCCCACACCATGGAGAATATTTTTATTTTTACTTCATGGAGAACGATTATCAGTGTTGGTTGTCAATGGTAAAGTTTGAGTTTTCTGATAAAAACAGAGTTTGCAAACTCGTGGATCCACCACTGTGAGTTTGATGTGTCCCAGTCCTTGGAGACTTTCCTGAAGAGGTTTGTGTTAGTACTAATAAGTGGGACTTTTTGATACTAAATGATCAGGGCGTTGACCTCTGGAGGAGCTGTATGTCTCAGCAAAGCCAGTGTTCCTCAGACGATCTCCACAGCGCGTCGTGGGTGAAGATCCGTTTGAGGCTGACTGACGCGGCTTAGTGTGGCCGACTAAGGAAAACTCATGGCACGGTTTCAGACCTCGCATTGCAGTTAGTCTGAGAAATGACTACACACCGAGTTTCATTCAGATTCGGAGAATAACACCCACAAAATCATCCAAATTCTTCCTGTACTCAACAAACGTGACCTCAGAGTAGATTAAATATAGGTACAGTTATGACAATCTGTCTTCCATTAAGCCAGGCATCAGAGAATTCTCAAAAATGTAAAACAATGCCACTTTTCTCAGAAAAAAATGTTTTTTTATGTGGATACGGGGAGTCAAACTCAGGACCTCGCGCTTGCCAGCAGGCACTTGCGCTGCTGAGCCATATCACTAGCCCTCAGAAATGTTCTTGAAACTATATTTTTCATAAAATATTTTTAATGTGCTATTATAAATTACTGTTATTTGTAAATGAGTAAGGATGAAAATATTCGAAATTATTCCCGTTTAAACTCCTAAATGGCATCCTTTAATGGATATAACTGATGTAAGTGAATGGTTTTGTGGGCCGCAATGATGTTTGAGCGGATGCTGATTCTGAGACCCAAACCCTTGAGAACTGCTGTCCCAAGTGAGCGGCACACCTTAGATACGGTGCAGAGAAGCCAGCCGGAGGGGACAGCGCTGCAGAGGGAGCCGGGGGGTGCAAGACCGATAGAGACAGACCTGGAGTGTGTGGGGCAGGTTAGGAGGGGAGGCTGAGGACGATTCCCTGCTGGCAATCTGTTGCCTTAGGAAGATTTTCCGTAAGGAAAGGATGTGGCTGGATTTGAAATTGGCCTGGCCCGCAGTTAGAAGTGTGGAAGGAGAGAGGCAAAGGAGTGCGGCGAGGGCAGGGAAAACTGGAGACAGCACAGGAAACCTGAGGAACAGAGCTAAGCAGCCACAGCAGGGGTGGCAAGGAGGGGGCTGGGTAGAGAGTTTCAGGAGCAGAGGGAAGGAAGTGTCATCCTGGTAGAGACAACAGAGTAGACTTCAGAGCTGGAGACTTGTCCAGACGAGCGCTCATGCTTGATGCTGTCTCCAGGATTCTCTAACATCACAAGCCCCTAGAGAGTACTACAAGGGAGTAAGTCTAAGTCAAAAAGGTTTACTTTTGCAAAGTGGCTCTATTGGTCAGGATTGAATTCAGTGGTGTATAACAGGACATACCAAACAATCATAAACAAGATATGCAAAAATGCTCAGGACCACTTTCTGCTTCATTTCTGTTAGCATATTACTATTGTATTCAAGGCTACCTCATTGCCCAAGATAGCTGCTGGAACAACATCACATCAACATTCCATGCCGGCAAAGGAGGAAGCAGGACAGGACAAGAAGACACCAATTCCAGCTAATTCAGTTTTCTTCTGAAGTTTTTCTGCTAAATATGGTATTTTTTATTGCCTAAGCTTTTAAATTTTACCATACTCAGATGCCAGAAGGATAAGAAATGCAGTCTCTTCCCCGGGTTCCTCGCCGTCTCGCATAATGTCAGGATTCTTGATGATGAGAAGACGCGATGCTCGTCAGAGGTGTGGGCAGTCTCTGCAGAGGCCCCAGAGTGCCAGGTTTCTATAATGGGATTTAAGAATCGCAAATACAATAAATAAGTTCCTAGGAGGCTTCTTTTTTTATTGTTTGTTTGTTTTTATAAAGTGCTATCATCATCTCCTAACTGCTTGGTTAATTCATTTGCATCTTCTTTACATACAGATTAATTTTTCTGAACTCTGTTTCAAATAATTCCATTTTGTTTGTCCAGAATCTTCTTTAATTCCCTGTAACCTACTGAATATTCACAAATGCCCTCAGAATACTCAAAGCCCTCTTGAAATTTTACTCAAACCATTCCCAGGCATCCCTTCCATACCATCTACCTCAGCCTCATGGGACCTAGCACACGATGGTAACTGTCACCTCTGTGACTGTAGCTTTTCAGAGTCAGGCTGGGTATCTTCACGGCCCAGTCAGCCTCTCAGAGGATATGCAGGACTTCTCGATCCCAGTGCCTTAAGACAGCTGCCATCAGTGCCACATCTCAAGATGGAATTCTACCAGAGGCCCATTCCACATTTCATGCTTGGAGAGCATCTTGCTTTCTAGCCATAGCAACCAGTCAAGGAAGGAATTAAAAAGCAGCTACATAGGAAAGGAAGAAATTAAAGTATCTGTTTACTTATTAAAACATGATATTGCTTATAGAAAGTGCTAGAGGCACCACTAAAACTGTTGAAACTAATGACTTCAGCAAATTTGCAGGATGCAAAATCAACTTACAAAATCAGTAGCATTCTATATATTAACAGACAACTATTCAAAAAATAAATCAAGAAAATAGTCCCATTTACAATAGTACACACACACACACAAATACTTAGGAATATATTTAACAAAGAATACAAAAGATATATACATATATATATATATATATATATATATATATATATATATATATACTGAGAACTGTAAAACATTAATGAAAGAAATTGAAGAAGACACAAACAAACAGAGAGATGTCTCTTGTTCATGGATTTGAAGAGCCAACATTGTTAATTAGTTTACATTGTCACAGAATTGAATGTGAGATCCGAAACTATAAAACTACTAGAAGAAAACGTGAGGGGTGAGGGAAAACCCTCCACGATATTGGTGTGGGCAGTGACTTTTTCAATATGACTCCAAAAGCACAGGCAACAAAAACAACACTAGACAAGTGGAATAGCATCGAACTAAAAAGGTTCTGAACAGCACTGGAAATAGTTAACAGAGTAAAGAGACAACTTACGGATTGGGAGAAAATATTTGCAAACCATGCATCTGATAAAGAGTTAGTATCCAAAATATATAGAAAAGTCAACAACTCAATTTCAAGAAAATATTACCTGATTAAAGATTTAAAAATAGGCAATGGGCTGGTGATGTAGCTCAGTGGCATAAGCGCCTGCCTGGCAAGTGCGAGGTCCTTAGTTCAACTCCCGGTACCCGCATAAAAAAAAAAAAAATAGGCAAATGACCTCAGTAGACAGTTCTCAAATGAAGACATACAAATGGCCAACAGTTATGTGAAAAAAACACTTGACATCACTAAACATTAGGGAAGTGCAAATTAAAAACACAATGAGATATCACTTCACATCAGTTAAGATGGCCATTGTCAAAACAATGGAAGAACAGTCTGCAGGATGTGGAGAAAAGGGAACCCTGGCAAGAATGGAAATTAGTACAGTCATTATGGAAAACAGTATGGAGATTCCTCAAAAAAGTAAGAATACACCTACCTTGTGATCCAGCAGTCCCACTGTTAAGCATACTTTGAATGGAAATGATATCTGTGCACGTCCATGTTCATTGATGCATTATTTTTGACAAGGAAGATACAGGACCAGCCTAAGTGTCAGTCAGAGGACAAATGAATTAAATGTGGCACAAAGATGCAATGGGATGTATTCAGCCTCAAGCATGCAGAAATCCTGTTATCTGCAACAGCCTGGATGAGCCTGGAGCACATATACTAAGTGAAATAGCCTGGAACAGAAACACAAACACAACATGATGTCACTTATGTGGAATCCACAAAACCTGAGCTCGCAGAGCACAGAGTGGATGGCACTTCCCAGGGGCTGGACTGAGGGCTTGTCAAAAGGCACAAAGTTCCATTAGACAGGAGGAATAAGCTTGGAAGATCTATCGCATGGCATGGTGACTGTAATTAATAATATTGAATATTGGAAAATTGCTGAGGGTAGATTTTAAATGCTCTCACCACACAATTAATTGTGTGAGGTGATGAATATGTTAACTTAATCATTCTACAATGTATATGTATATATATCAAAATATCACACTGTATATCATTAATTCATAGAATTATTTGCTAATTAAAAATTTAAGAAAAAGGAGAAAAAGGCTATCCTCCTTTAACCCAGGCCCACCACCCATCCCAGTGCTAGAGAAGGACAGGTTGCCCAGAAGAGCAAAGCCTGCCAGATGCATAAATGCCAGCCCTCCTCTCTTACACAGATCCTGCCTTCTGCCCTCCAAGCCTGTGGTCATGAAGGACAGTTTGGTTGTCACCCTCTGTTGTTGTTGTTCCTTTCTTTGACCTTACTCGTAACACTCCACACAGTTTTCTTTGAAGTCAGACCTCTCCGCATTATCTGCACCTCTCCCATGAGTCTGGTATAGATCATTTCCCTTACAAACAGGTCCAGAACAGAAATAAAAGACCTGGGAGAAGAATTACATGCCAGAGACTTCTTCATCAGAAAATTGTTTTCACACTGGCACACTGATGCTCATCCCCTCGGGGCTCCTGCGACACCTCAGGGTATCTGACTCCTTCAGAATAAATAATAATCTACTCTCTTCCGCCTCTGGAACTACACTGTGGGACACAGTGAGGAAGATACCTCCGATCTCTTCTCCACTTTCGCCCAGGACCCACACTAATGCTTAGTTTAAATTGAGGCCAAATCACCTGTGAACTGTACTCTTTGTAGGAGTTGAACAGCTCTTCAAATATTTTGAACCTGGATTCCCTCATCAATATATGGAAAAGAACATCTATAGAACAAATCATTTTCACCTTGAAATAATTCTTTAGGAAAGTTAGGGCATATGCTGGTAATTATCATTCTTTAAAGGCTCAGATATGTGAAATAATTTACTTTATACTGCTTCTAACTCCAGGTGAGTTAGAATATCTATTCTGAAATTCCCTTCTCTTACTTCATTTGTATCACCTGCAGCATAAGTGTGCACTACACAGCTTATATCACTAGACAACTAGACAAATAGACAACTAGACAACTAGAGCACCAAGCAAGGACACAGATGTGAAAAATTCTCACACTTGGCAGGTTCTCACCAAGGATTGGTCTCGAGAAATGTTGCTAAAGACGGAGGTTCCACAAGTGGCTTGGTTGGGTGCTCTTCCGCTTTGACATGTTCTTCTCCCGGTGGAGCTTCAGGGAGGAATAAGCCGTGGCTCCTGCAATCGGTAGACTTGTGAATCAATGAACAGATTTGTGTTTGGCTCAGGCAGGGCTCCATAATGCAAGCAGCACTGTGGTAACGGTCATTTGCTAGGACCGTTCTTGTTGTTTCATCCGCACTAGCCATGGTTCCCAAGAAAACAACATCCAAGCCAAGGCAGACACTTGTGCCCTATCTGGTAGGTGTAGAGCCAGGGCAACAGAAGTGGAGGAGATGATCAGGAGGATGGGAAGAGTGGAGCGGGGTGATGTCCTGCGCAGCACTCGGGCCGGCCGTTCCTGCGGCTGCAGGAAATCACAGCTGGCCCGTGGAGTCATATTTTCCAGGCCTTCCTAAAGAGAAAGCTCGCCATGGAGCAGCACTCCAAGAGGAGAAAGAGCAGAGAACTTCTGTTTAGTTCTCCACAGTTGTCAAATTAGCCCCAAAGCTCTGAGCTGCCCTGTGCTGTCCCGCTCCATCATTTGGCTACTGGATCCGTGTTTCTGTGGTATGATGCTTGGCTGGGGCCATGTGTGTGGCTGTAGGCCTGCCTGCGGTGTGTGCCATAGGGAAGGTCCAGCTTTCTCGGGCAGGTGTGCACCCAGCCTCATGTGGTGAGCCACGTTGGCCTGCACTAAGTATGCTGAACACGAGCAGCCAGGGCTAAACGAACGCCTAAGGGCTTCTGAGATGGACGAAGCCAAGGGAATCTGAAGCTGTCCCAAGACTTCCCGACTGTCCACCTCCTCAGACATTCCAATCCACTGCTGCACCCTGAGTTCTTTTTTTTTTTTTTTTTTAATATATGCAGGTACCGGGAGTTGAGCTCAGGACTTCACACTTGCCAGGCAGGTGCTTATGCCGCTGAGCTATATCACCAGCCCCCCTGAGTTCTTTAGTATGGAGCCACTCCATTTTTTCTTTTTTTCTGAGAGCAAATTATCCATTATCCTTGTTCCTTCCCGAAAAGGAAAGCTATATGTCCATTCACTGGCAGATTGCTCTTGAAGGTGGTCAAAGCCAAATTTTAGAGTACATATAGGCGTCATTCTTCTTGGGAAGTCATTACAGTTCATAGAAAAAGCCAGCGTGATCTTGAGAGTGTGATCTCGCAGTCAGGGTGTGAGCTCTGGAAACGACAGAGGGAAACAGTAGAGAAGATAACGGGTAGGATGCAGATGTAGGCAGGAGGAAGTCAGACCACAGCCCAGGCCAGGCAGCTGTAGTGAAGGACGGAAGGAAGGAGGACTGGAAGGAGAGGGTGTGGCACCGCACATCTGAGGACAATGTGGCTGAGCTCACAGGAGCTGCACTGATCAGGAGAAGCCAGAAGCGCGGTGATCTCTGTGTGGGGCCGCAGAGAGGCCACAGGTGTGGCAACGGGAGCTGGTGGTCAGCAGTGCTCCCGGCACCATCCGCAGGCTGGCCAGGTGCAGGCAGCAGCTCCACGTCTGTGGGAGGCACATCCGAAGCCTACGCTGGCCCCACAGAGACAATGTTCTGGGAAAATGGGTCAGTGCTGGATCTGTACAGAATTTTTCTTGTACGACTCATTCCCTTAACAGCTGTTCACATAGCATTTGCATCATTAACTACTGTAAGTGATTAAAGTAGATGGGCGGGTGGTGAAGCTACACGCAAGCCCCGCATCACTGTACGGGAGAATCTTCACCCTCTGTGATTGGGTCTCCTGGAGGTCCCGGAGCTGACACTTCAGGGAGCCTGAGCAGCAGCTGTCTTAGAGTCAGGCAAACAATGCAACAGGATGTTGATTGGTTATTGCTGTTGCTAGAATTACTGAACAGGGTGTGAGCTGAGGACAGAGATCCCAGTTACCCAACTTTAAAGATGACTCTCAAGCACTGGGGGCAGGGAGTCATTTCCTGTCCAGACTTACTCCGAGCAGTCGGTGCTCCTGACTCAGATGCCCCTCCCTGACCCTGGGTATGAGAAGCACACATCTGAGCCTCAGGAAAGGTACAGTCTGGTCCAGATGCGCCCCTTCTCTAAGCCCTGGGGAAGCTGCAGGCGGGAAGTATCTGCAGGGAGTTACGGCAGAGCCTGAGGTAAGTCAAGGAGTGCACTGGCATTCCGCTCTTGGGACGAGGGACTCACTGAGATGGAGAGTCTTCAGCTTTATTTGGGAATTGTCTTGGATCCCGGCATTTTGGGGAGAGCTTGAGAAGAGGACTGAGAAGGGAAGAGTTTTCCTTAGTTGTGGAGAACAGCATCTTCTTCAGGGGCTGTCCTGTTTGTACAGTACTTGCTGGATGCCAAGAAGAGCTGTGAGGTTATCCGATTGGGAATGGAGAAAGACTGTTCTAAGGACAATGGCAAAGAAGGCCTCAGCAGTTCACAGGGCCCCGGGTGGAAAGTAAAGCAGCAGGAGCTACAGGACTGTCTTGGAGGTGACCTCGTGGCTCAAGGAGACATGGCGGCCCCACTCTGAGGGGACCCCTGTGACGTGCGAGTTAGGAAGCAAAGCCCCCTCTAAGAAAGCCAGGTACCCAATCTACATTAGACCGTGTGTCCTCTGTGTGCTGTGTGTGACCATGGAGGATAACACGTATGCATATCCTTATCGTACCCATGCCTCACACGCCTGCCCTATCACAGGCTCCCACCGGGAAGAGAGCCACACTCCTGCTCTACTACATGTGTTCGCACCTCTAAGAGCTTGGACCAGCATCCGGCATGTGCTGTACTTTGTCGATCTGAAGTTGCTATTGACTGTTAGACTCAAGAGAGGGAAAATAGCCTGCAATCAAACTACAATACATCACTTACTATGAATCACATTTCAGAAATGTTGAAATCTGAAAAATATGCATCAGAATTTATAGAATATGAAATGTGGTACAGTATTCAGGAAGCATCATCTAGTATATTACTACAACCACAGTTAAAACTTGTTTAATTGTAATTATTTGTAGACATCTCCAGAAGATATACAGACAAAATCAGGATGTCTTAGTCCACTCGGCCTGCTATAATAAACTAAATTGCCTGCGTGGCCGATAGACAACAGAAACACGTTTCTCACAGTTTCGAGGCTGGGAGGTCGTAGTCAAAGCACGCAGACTTGCTGCCTGCCAAGGGCCTTCTCGGTCCATAGACAGCCGGGTTGCGCAGTGCAGTCGGCGTGCCGGAGGGAGGCTGACAAGGACCTAATACCCGCAAGGGCACAGCCCTCCCACACCCAGCTCTAATGTCACTGTGTTGGCTTTGGTTTCAATGTGTGGCTTGTTTTCTGCAGGAGGAGCACAAAGCTTGAGTGTATAGCATAGGACCACCAAAGCTGGCTTTCCTGAACACAGCTATCCCAGGTGACTCCTGTCTCCTCTACTCTTCTGTGGATCCCGTGGCACTCTGGAAAAGCGATACGTGGAGGACGGAGTAGAAGAGCTCGTGCCCAGCTTCCTGGAGGGAGGTGCAGACTGTGAGTTGGGCCGCTATCAAGGGTCTGGTCCACAGCACCCACCTGAACCTGGCTCCCCAGAGTTGAGCACGGCTGTGTTGCCTGAATCTGCATGGTTTCTCTGTGTAGACCTCACAGCCAGGCCTACTCAGCCTCATTTCCAAATCTCTACTCTGAGAAGCCAAGACTTAGCAGGGAGAAAGGGAAAGAGATGAGTTTTAAATCAGTTTTAAGAGCAAAGTTTTAAGCTGTACATGTAATGAAAAATGACTAGAAATGATGTATCGAAGTTGTTCGTGGTGCAAAAGGTAAAATATATTCATATTGTGAATTCTCAACATGTGGTTACATAAGTTGAAAGGAAGATTTGCCTTCTGACCCAGAGGAATTTCCACTCCTTTTAAGTGAGCCAGTGAGTGAAAATGAGCAAAGTCCTGTTAGCATGGAGCTTCCAGCAGGTGCGAAGGGAAGATGGGGATTAGTTCACGAGGACAGTAGAGGAGATTTTTTAAAAAGTCCACACTTCGAACAGGCTCAAAATATAACTGAAACCCAAATGCACACGTGGTTCCATTAATGGCAGAGAAGGACTTTTGAGGAGTCTTTCGGTACCATGTCTTAGGGACTAAGTGGTCGCATGCCCACCCTGCTCATACATGAAGATCAAGTCAGTCACCAGATGGGGACAAGAGGAAGAGAAAGCAGAATGCCTGCGAACACTGAGGAAAGTCCACATGAGGACAAGCTCAGGTGCAAGCCAGGAACAGGGTGCTGCCCACCCAGAGCTGAGACCTGCGGGACCCTCACCTAAGATGTCAGCCTCCAGCACAGTGAGCAAGGGCATTTCTGTCGTGTGAGAGACTCACTCGGGGGCGTTCGTTATAGGCTCAAGCGAACTCACCACCACGTGTGCTCTGTGTCCTGGTTCTGCTCGGCTACCTGTAGCCATAATGAGAATACTCATTCACATTTCCCCCAACAATCATTAAGAATGGCTTAGCCTTTGCCTTGCTTTTTATCCACCAAATTTCATCAGATCCTCCCAGTAGTGAAAATAACTGATTTTCAAATGGAAATTTGAAATGACTGCTAATCTCAGAGAGTTCAGTTACTAAGTGGCTCTAGAGTCACTGGATTTCATCTTTTTTCCATCAAGTGCATTCCTACTTCTACTCAGATTTAAAGGTGGCACCAGGGTCAGGAGAACCTTAAGCCACACCTTCCTCTCCTCTCTCCTCCCGGCTACATGCTGTGCTGATTTCACAGGGAAAAAATAAAATAAGGAATTTTCAGAAGAGCAAAGCATCTAGTTTTAGCATTCTCTGAAATTTAACATCATAGTTATTATTGCCTTTCTGCAGGCAGGGGTGGAGGGGAGGAAGTAGAGGACTTGTGTGTTATCGTGACCACAAGGAGCATATGTGGTCGGGCTTTTATCCACACGGTCTTCCCAGGGCCACGTTGCCGGAGTCATTGTGCTGACACGTCCAGCAAGAGCCTTGTCAGGCAAGGTAATGCCTCGGGTGCAGTTCAGAAAGAGTGATTATTAGAGCACAAAGGCAGCTCCAGAGCCACCAAGCAATCACACCCAGCCCTGGTAGGGAAGCGGACACAGCAGTGATTGGCATCGGGATGGTTCCCTGCACAAACTCTTCCTCAGTTTGACTAGGGGCTCAGCTTCTACTGCAGGAGTGAGAGCTCTTTCCAGAGCCCCTCCCTTCACTAATCTTCGCCAAATCGGCTCAGCCCAGCTGTCTTTCTGGTCCTCGGCCTTTCACCCCTGGACCCCAGCAGGTGCCTTGAACGTGCAGCAGACTGCGTTTCTGGACAGACTCTGCTCATCCTCCCCAGCTACGCTTTGGTTGCCATCTCTCAGCCTGTATTTAATATCAATCTGTCTCTTAGATTGGTTATTGATCCCGCTGGAGCGCTCGGAGGAGCTGGCTAAGAGGTTCCGTTCTACGACGTCCACGTAGCTGTGTTGACAGAGGACACTGGAGCGGAGAGGCTGAAGGAGAAGCAGGCCTGCCCCGAGCAAGGCCCAGGGCAGGGCACATCCAGGGGGTGACAGGGCCCCTCTCTCTCCTCCCTCTCTTCTGCCTTCCCCCCTTCCTCCTGCTCCTTTCGTCCTCCCTCCTCTTCTTCCTTCTTTCCTTTCCTATTTCCCCCTTCCCTTCCTTTCTCATTCCTTTCTTCTACAGGCATTTAATGACTACTGGCACTGTGCCAAGAACGGTGTGACATCAGCCTGAAGTCCTTAGTTCCCAGAACTCTCCGTTCTGGGGTCAGCAGGACGTGGGGCTTCTCTGCAGAGAGAGGCTGTGGTGGGAGCTCAGCTGCTGTTCCACGTGTGCTGGGGACAGTGTGCCAAGCCAGGGAAGGTTTCTGCAAAGGGCGCGATGGGACCTCGGGTCGATGAGTGGCAAAGAGGGGAAGAGCTTGGTGCGCAGAGGGACCAACGGGCGTCAATGACTGGAGACCCTGTGTTTTCTTCGGGGAAGTGCGGGTGGTTTGAGACGGCTGGGCCCCAGGTGAGGGAGGTGGGCATGGAGCTGAAGGACAGACTGCAGGGATGGGTCTCTGGCCCCAGGCAGTGTCACGCCTGCTTCTGGTGCCACGCACACCCCAGGACAAGGGGTGCTCCCCGAAGGGCAGTGTTGCGCTGCAGTCACGGTCCGTGAGACTCTCGCTGGGTCTGAGTCCCTGTCCGCCTTCAGCATGACGTGACTGAGTGTTGCACTCTGCTCCGCCCCAGATGCAGACCTTGCTCTGCAGGAGACACCCTGAGTCAGCACCGTGGAGCTCGAGCAGGGGGCAGGGTTATTCACGGCCCTGCTGCTCAGGTGCAGTGGACGCCCATGTGGAATGCAAAGATGCGGCAAGAAAATCCATTTTCTCGTTTTCACGCCCATCTTACTGCCACACTCTTCCTGCCGGGGGACAAAGTGAAGCAGGGATCAGAGGGGAAAGAGGAGGAGGCTCTGAGGACTGATTGAGGGATGCTTAGACGCCAATCTGTGAACTCCTTCACTTGCAAGAAAATGATTCAGAGACTTTATCCTGAGGCCTTTGGTTGGTGTCAGTGGAGAAGGTGCTTGAAGCCAGACACCTCTGGGCTTGAGTCCTGTGACCTTGAGCACGACCACTTGCTTCCCCGAGCCGCCGTCTCGCTCTTGGGAAAAGGCAGCAACACAGGGAGGCCCGGTTCTTCACCTCGCCCAGTGTCTGTGGTTTGGACCTTGTGATGTCAGAGCAGAATCTGCTTTTGTGCCCTTGTCCTTTGGGTTCCGGTGTGTGCCTCCCTTGGACCAGTGGGAAGGGGTGTGTGTGTGTGTGTGTGTGTGTGTGCGTGTATCTTTGGGGTGCAGGGCAGTTGAACAAGCTCAGCCCTGTTCTCTCCCCGCTACACCTCTGCACTTTCTCGGGGTTTGCTGCCTTTCAGGCTGGGCCCCCTGAAGCAAATTCGTACACAGTCCATGCACACAGCAAGCGCAGGAGGACCCGTAGCTTGAGTCGCTCAGCTGCACCCCAGTTGACCCATGGACATGTGAACAAGAAGGAGCCATTGTGCTCCAAGCCACTGACTGTGGAGTGCTTGTTACGCAGCTGTCGCCAAATGATACAAACACTGGGGTAGCAAGGGGCTATTTCTCTACAGCTCCCACGGTTCTTTCCTGGAGATGGTCTCTCCGTATGTCCTCTCTTCCTCTGTGAGCTGGTCTAGGGACTTGCTTTCTAACTAACCGGTGGGCCCTCCCACGCTCTGCTTATTCCCTCTGAAGAAGAGAGCTCCCGTATGGAGAGACCTTCAGGGAAAGGAAGGCAGGGTAGCCTCTGCCCAACATCTAGAAGGAAGTGAGGTCCCCGGGCAACAGCCTAGGAAGGACTGTGGTCACCAGCAGCCACATGGTGTGCACACAAAGGTAGATCTGTCCCCAGCTGAACCTTCAGCCGAGATTGCAGCTCATGAGGATGTCTGGGTCATAGACTTTTGAGATGACCTGAGCGAAGTTCAGCCCCAGCCAGACTCAAGGCCCTGTGAGGACCCAAGAGACAAAAGGTTGTCCTTGGAAGCTACTTAACTGAGGGGTAATTTGTTTCATGAGAACGGGTAACTAGCTCACTTACTTTGGGGATTTCCTGGGAGGAATATATGAGAAAACATCTGTAGGTTGTCATATGCAGAATTATGGTACTCCCAGGATGCTCACCCTGGTCCTAGGAGCTACAAATAGGTTAGCTTACACTGCAGAAGGGTCATGGCAGATGTGACTAATGGCACAGCCTATGATGGCAAGACTTTCCTGGGTTATCCAGTGGGTCCAGTCTAATCCCGTAATCCTTAATAAGGCAGAGTACGTTTCAGTTGTTTCAGTTATGCAGAGAGAGAGGTGGAGACAGAGACAGAGATGAGGGTGGCAGAAGCATCAGGAAGCCACAAGATGAGCAGGATCAACTGTGCCGTTGTTGGCTTGGGAGATGGGAAAGGGGCCTGAGCCAGGGATGGGACCTCTAGAAGCTGAAAAGACACAGGAATAGGATTCCCTGTGAACCCCCCGGGGGGGATTTGGCCACACAACACCTTGATTTTACGCCAGGAGACCCAAACTGGAACCGGATCCCCCAGAACTGTAAGGAAAATAGATTTGTGTGGTTTTCAGCACCACGTTTGCGATATTTTATTGCAGCAGCCATAGAAGAAAGAAATGTAGCATAACCTACCAGGCTTGGTGCTGTGGGTTTTCTGCAGCCTTTCTCTTTCTGTCCTCATTTTTGAAACAAGTGGATTTAACTTGAATAAGGAGAAGATTTGTACACAAACCTGATGGCGCTATTTGAGGATGACAGGATGGTTACCGGTGGGCCCCAGAAAGAGCAGTCACGTGCCAGGTGTCTCATCCTTCGATGGCTCTGGTGGCTGCATTGTGGCAGAGGGACTCCGGTTTCCATCCGCTATTCCATTAGGGAGCAGAGTGTTATTTATTCCACTGAGGAGCTACGCGGTAGCCAGGGTGAAACATGAGACATTTCAGGTTTCTTTCTCAGAAGTTCAGTGTTGAAACTCACTCCAAGAAGTTTAGGGCCATTTGTTGTAAACTTGAGTACTCCTGAGAAACAGCCGTAGTCCACGGCTCTTCCTCTTTTGGCTAAAGAGAGGTCTCAGGACAGGAGGATGCTCCTTGGCAGGCGCTCGGCTGCCCAGGGAGCAGGCTAAAAGTGCTTTCAGGATTTTTTATTCATATATATATATATATGTATATTTGTTCCTCAGGGACTCCTGAGGCTGAGTTGTGCCCAGACCTTCACACACGTACACCGTGCTAATTTTTCAAAATGGTAAATTGTTTATATATACAAATGTCTAATGAGCACTTCCTAAGTACAAGGGATGTGAATGTTGATAACAAGCATGTTGGTTCATTCCTAGGTGGTAGAAACAGACTGTTAGGTACCAATTCTCACGGAGCCACTCTGTTCTGGACCCTTTACATATATTCCCTCATTTTAACCCTTACCGCCAGCATAACATGAAGTGTTCTCTTCTCAGTGCTGAGATAGGTCAATTAAAGTTCGCCTGGCTGAGAGTGTAACTCCTGTCTGTTTCTGGATCTGTGCCTTCCCGTTACCCTGTACTGCTCAGAGGAAGAAAGGACCCCCTGGCCTTCCTCTGCTCTGACCCCAACTTCTAGACAGCTGTGGCCACGCCAGTGCTCAGCTTTGCTCCTAGAGCTCGGCCTGGGCGGTGCCGTGGTCCTGGCAGGTGTGCGGCCAGCACTTGCTGGGTGGATGAACTGGTACCTGGCAGGCTGGGTCCAGCAGCGGGAGGCCAGCTGGCAAAGGAGGCTCTGATTTCCATTCACGAGCTCCATCCTTCTCTTGGGTTCTCCTGTTGTGGTCCCATTTGAGATGGTGACAAACAGTGTCCATCCTTGTGCTGATGGTCCTGAAATATCCTTGACGCCTCAAGAGGTTTGCAATCAGTGCAGTCACCGCTGTGGGCTACTGCCTCCACAGGTGAAGTTTGCCCAGAGGTGTGATCTCAATCAACACTCTTGTGCTTCCCTCCGAAGAGCATCCTGGGAAGCCAGGTGGCTGCAAGGAGTTCCCAGAAGGGGCTGTCTGTCCCTCTTCCTGTTTAAATTAAGGTGTACACACTATCGCTTCGGACACAATGGCCTGGCTGCTTCTGTGTGCTCCTCTCTGAGTAAGTGACTGGATGCAATAGTTCCTTGATGGGTGTGGATATCTTCTTGCCTTTGTCGTGCTCCCATCTCAGTTTCCTGTGGTTCTGCACTGTTAAGGACAAAGGCCTAAGCACTTAGCAGGCATCCGATGCCTCGCCATCTACCTTTCTTGTCTTACGGTTACCTTTTACCGCATGGTACCAGACGTCCAAACTCTGATTCATCATCCTTCTCTTCCTTCCTTGTCATTTAACAATAATTTATAAGTGACAGTGTGGACATGGTGGTGACTCTTATTGTCTTCCAGTCTGGTAGTAGCAGTAGACATCTTACAAATAATGCAAAATAAAAACAGCAGTAAAATGATGATGGTCACACTGAAGTTGCTTTATAACAGGAGGCTAAAAATGGCAGGAGACCGCATCATCATGGAGGGGTTCATGAAACCTGAGAGGCGCCAGGAAGCCCTTGACAAGTTTGCTGAATCTGGCATTATTCTGTGTCATTGCTGGGGCACCAAGACTCGATGCCAGTCCCAGGACATGGCAGGCAGGTGATAAATGTGAATGAAATAAATGAACAAAAGCACAGACATTGACAAATAGTGAATTAATCTGCACATTAACTCGTAGCCAGTCTCCATTTCCCACTCCTAAGTAACAGCTGACCAAAGTATGCACACTCACACTGAACACACACATGTTCAGAAGAACACATTTACACAAGTATGCATTAATTGATACTGTGCAGTTTATAATGCTTTCATGGGCACCATCTTCACAACTGTAGGGAAAGCCATGAAGGTAGGGAGGCCAAAGTCCTGCCTTCGTTTCCCTGGAAGCAGACTTGGAGAATGTTGCCCAAGGTCATGCATCTGCTAGCCAGCAGAGACAGAATGCTTCGGGCTTCTGAAGTCACATCTGGGGCCCTATTCTTTGTTTACAAAGAGATCATGGAGGGGATAATTTCAATAATATAGAAGGAGGCGGTGTGATTAACCCTCCGCTGGATACACTTCTAGCAAACACGTCTGACTGAAGGAGCACGAACTGTTGAGGGCAGTGAAGAATCACGGGTTCAGACTTGGGAGAAGAAACCCAAGGAGGGGACCCCGGCAGTTAGGGCTTGTGTCACCCAGGAGCACCTGCCTGTTCAGGCAGAGGCACCGAGGGGCAAGAGGGGAGGCCCACGGAGCACTGTGGGGGGACAGCAGGACACCACTCAGTCATGGCGGGGGAGCCCAAAGGCCTCCAGATGAGCCACGGCCTGGGTTTCTTGTGGACTCAGGCGCTGCAAAGGCCTCAAGCGCAGCTTCACCGGGATGCTTCCAGCCCCTGCCAGAGGCAAATCCAAGTTCTCCATGGAGCAGGAAGCACTGCTTTAGCCTCCAGTGTTTCTGTCAGGACTCTATCAAAAATAGCCTGAAGGGAACTCTTCCCCGCAAGTTAAACTTATCTTTCGAATATCATTCTGTCTGTGAAATTGTGCTTAACGTGGGGCCATCCTAGGACCACTTGGACTATTCAGATCGGTCCCCAGTCCCCTTTGCAAGCATCCCGGTTGTCTGCACACTGAAAGGCCGCGCGCGTGTTCAGCACAGGCTTGCGCAGTCGCCGGTAGCGGTTGCCGAGCCACTCGCGGCAGTTACCGTTCTTACCGGTGGCGATGTGTCACGTGGGTAACTATTACGTAAGCAATGCGAAAGCTCCTTCAAGGAAACGACAATTTCTGTGTCAGTGGAAGTAGGCCAAACACTTTAGAAAAACTCAACAGAGGTGCGCAGTGCAGACTTACCATCAAGAGAGGAGTAAGCAATTAAAATATTTGGGAAAGTTTAGAATGATTCTGTGTTTTGATTATCTCTCAAATTGACTTTTTATTTAGCTGGAAATTGTATATGGGAGTAATGGATCCTCACTTTCATGGATCTTCTAGCTTCCTTCCAACTTCCTCTTGAATTCTAATATATAAAAGATTATCATATAAAATGATATTGTGACTATAATATTGCTACTACTGATTACTAACATGGAATAAAAGGAAATAATAATATTGATGATATGACATAATGACATTATACTGTTAAGTCGTAATACGTATTATATATATTATTACACTGATAAATGTATTATATACAAGGGATGATTAAAAGATACAATGAATGTTTAAATTTAAAAAATTATTACAGTGAAAGGTGCATTGCCATTAATCTGTCTCAAAATACTTGCCCTGTCTTTGAACACACTTATTCCTTTGTCCTTGCCACTTTCTGAAGCAGCTCTGCAAGTCTTCTTTCCTGAGTGTCTTTATAAGGTGTGATCAAAAATACAGTGAATGCTGCTGCCAAATGACCTCCAATGGAAAAGTAGGCTCATAAAACATGAGGCTGTGTCCTCATCCTTATTCACCAGATCTGGTACCGTGTGACTTCTTGGTCTTCCCCAAAGTCAAAATGATCATGAAAGGTAAACATGTGGAATCAGTTGAAGACATCTCAGTAGCCCGGACAGTAAAACTGGACACTCAGGAATCAGGACTTCCAGAACTGCTGCAGAAAGTGACCATAATGTTAAGGGAAATAAATCAGACTCACAAACATAAACATTGCGTGACTTCTCTTATATGAGAAGCCCAACGTATAAATAAATAGAAGAGTAAAATAAAATATAGATAGTAGGAAAGAGAGAGACGATCTTTTGGAACTGGTAAAGGAACCAAGAGATGATGGGAGCAGGGAAGGAAGTAGGGAAGGGAACATAAAAAGAATTGAGATGTGCTGTATACATGTACCAACTCCCCATGGTGAATGTAGTGACTATATACTGCAAATATGTACTAATAAAAATTAAAAATATTTAAAATGTTTAGTTCATGAATCACTGCTCAAATAAACTCTTCAAAGTTAAAACAAGAAAGTGCAAGAATGATGGGCTGTGTTTGAAGTGAGGGGAAGGGTTTTTGGGGGAGATTAATGGCAATGTGCTTTTACTGTAATAAATTATTACTATTAAATATTATATTTTTCCATCTCACCTCATTATATATTATTAACATATGTTGTTATTAACAAAAAATCTATGATACTCTCTTACAATACTAGTTAATAATAAAAAATAACTAGTAATATGCTCATTTTTATCAGTCATGCATATGTGAACAGCTTTATTTTAATGCCTAGCTCAAGGCTTATCCTGGAGTCGGCACTCAGGATTACTTAATGAGTGAATAAATCAAAACGTAGCCTTCCAGTACTGTGACCACTCGACTCAGAATCTCTGAATTGTCAATATCTGTTGGAAGATGTGCAGCCCACAGCGGACGCAAGAGTAGTAGAAGAGCTCTCAACAGCAGTGGGCCCATTTTCACGCAGAACTGGTAGAAGGCACTTGCCATCTGATGAACCCCATAAATCTATTTCCACAAAAACTTGCTCTTACTCCAAGTGCTTCCTCATTGTGGGAGGCAGAGTTGATCTTTAGAACATCAATCTAAGTGTCTACCTAATTAACTCAGTTGTTAATCCTGGAATCATTTTACAGTGCCTACTGTGTGTTAGACATGGGCCCGCTTCTTCCCTCAGTAGGCACATCGTTCACCTCAGCCTACTCTTTAAACTGTGTAGGTGATTTTTTGGCTCTTGACTCAATCATCTAAAATACTCCCTATTTCTACCAACTAGCTGTCACCTAAAAATTTGACAAACATGTTGCCTGTGTCATTATTCAATTCATTGAAGGAAGATGTTGATCAACATTGGGCCGAATGCTAACAGCAGAAATCACTGCACTATTCCCTTTAGGTGGCCACTTTCTTATTCTCATCCAGCCATGTGGTAGGGGAGAGTGCTGGCACCCGGTAGGAGTTAGGGACAGTGTAGTACAGTGCCTCCTAGTAGACTATGCAAGAAAGCAGATGAAGAAGAAAGAAAGGGCATCTAAAGAAGCAGCTAGGACTGCAGCCAGGGTGGGAGGGAGCCAGGGAAAGGGAAGTGATGAGTTGGGATCACAGAGGTGGGAGGTGAGCCTGCAGGGATTCTCCAGGGACACTGTAGGTGGCCATTCCAAGTCCATCCAGGGTGAGGATGCCCGTTGCTGTTTGTGGGAGTGAAACCGAAGGGAAACAATTGACATCAAGGTGTAAATCTGCCATCTTTTGTACTCCTAAAGGTGGTCGGGTCCTTACTTCACCTTAGTTTGTGGAAGAAGGTGTAGATTAATTGCAGGAGTCAGATTCTCAGGTCTCCACACCAAGGACCAACCACTCAGGCAGTCACTTAATACCTTTTCGGTCCTGCCTGGGGATAGAGCAAAAGAATTGACATTTCTTGCTCAAGGTTAAAGGGCTTTTCCGATGCTTTCAGCTGGCAACTGGCCCAGAAATGAGTCCCCAGGTCCTGGTACACTTTTGTTAGATTCTTCAACATCAAGAGTTTCTCTGTCCTGGGTAGGGGCTGGTGGTGAAGAGCTCTCGCTGTCTGACTCTGGGATACAAGGACAAGGTACAAGTGGGGAACATTTCAAAGCACATTAGTTCAGCGTTTACTGGCTGTTTACTCTGGGCTGGGGCTTTTCTAAATATTTGAAGTACATGCATGAGAAGACAGCAGGACTGCTGCCCACAGGGCACTCTTGCTGTTGCAGAGGCAGAGACAGAATAAGCTGTCATAACAAACACAAGTAAATGACATTGTCTTAGTTACTTTTCTCTTGCTGCTGGGACAAAATACCTGACGCCCAAAATTAAGGAAGGAAAGGTTTATTTAGCTCACAGATTGTGGAGGTTTCAGTCTGTAATCAACTGGCTCCAAGGCACGGTGGTGTGGTGAGGGGCAACAGTTCAAGGTGGTCAAAGACAGCAAAAGCAACAAGAGCAAAAAACGGGGGAGAAGTGAGCCTCTTTTCCTCCCTTGTACTGTATGCAGGCTACCCGCCCTCGGGTGGTGTAGCACTCACGCCATCTCCCTTCCCTCCTCTTGCACAGGCTCAGGATGTTTACAAAGTGAGGGTCCTGGCCCCTGCTGAATCACTTAATTAAACTTCTAAGCTTCTCAAGTTGACACAGTGAACAACGCTCTACAGAGTAAAGGCATGTCCTCTACACCCCAGGATGTAGAACTGCTGAGTTACTTAGTTAAGCTTGTAGACTTCTCAAGTGGACACAATGTATCAACCATTACAGACATAGGTTTGGAAGTTCCTAATTACTTTGGGAGAAAAAGCAAAATAGAGCTATAGGAGAGATGAGATATTCACAGGGTGGCTGGACAGATTAAGTCAACTGACCAAGGAGCCCTCCCTCAGCCACAAAGTGAGGTTTGAGGAAGTTGAAGGGAAGGAAGGAGTGAAGCATGTAGTAGAGTTCTCAGCAGAAGGAACAGAGTAGAGGGTTTGTGGGAGCGAGCTGGGCATCACTGAAGCTCAGAGGAGACAGAGTGGGTGGCCAAGAGGGGACAGGGATGGGGCCGCACAGGCGCAGCAAGCTTTGACTCTAGTGAAATGGAGAGCTGTTGAGGGGTTTGGTACGGCTGCCCCTTTCACCAGGAATGAAATGATCCAATCCAGGTGTCGGAAAGAAAATGTGGATATTTCAGACTAGATGCCGGAAGAAGACACATTGGGAAGACTTCCGTGTCCAGGGAAAGGTTTTAGGGGCTTTGGCTTGGGATGGTAGCACTTAAGGAGAAGTAGCTAGATTCCAGATGGATTTCGGAAGTACATCTAACAAGATTTCCTGGCACCTTGGGTGTTACCTGAGAGAAAGAGGGGTGAAGCATGACTCTGAAGATGTTTGTTTCATCAATCAGAAGGATGAAGTTGTTAGAAGTTGAGGCAGGAATGACTGGCATAGAGCACATTTCAGAGGGAAACAAGGAACTCAGGTTTGGGCATGTTGATTTTGAATTGTTTATTGGACAGCCGCATGGAGATGTTTGAGATACCAGTTGGATTTTTGATTCTGAGTTCAGGAGAAAAGTTTGGGCTGTGGGTAAAAGTTTGAGATGTCAAAATATAGGTGACATTTAAAGCCATGAGACTGGGCGAGTCTTCTACAGCAGTGAATGCCAATAAAGAAGAGGTGATGACTAAGGACTGGTTCTGAGGCCACCCCAATATTAAGACAAGGAAAAAAGACTCCAGGAGACCGACAGTGGCCAGAGAGCTTGCTGTCTGGAAAACAACAAGGACTTGTAGTCTATCTGGAGGGCTGCTGAGGGGCCACGAAAGGTGAAGACAGAGAATAGAAACTGGAGTGTGGAGGTCACTGGTGACCTCGTCGGGCACCATCCCCTTCATGAAGGAGAGATGACTTTTTGTTCATCTTGCAGTGTTTTTCCAGAGTGGGAGATTGGAGAAGAGGATACAGCCTGCCTTTTCTCTCTTGTGACTTGTGACCATGTGGAATTCCTGGAAGGACTCGTGTTTATACTTCAACTTTCTGCTGTAGCTTCTGAAGCTGCCCTCGAGTCCTCAGAGGTGGTGGTGCCCTGGCTCTTGTTGCATGATCCAGCACCTCACTGACTGGCGTGCCTCTGTGTGGACATGTCGCCCGTGCAGCTAGCTCTTTTCCGCATTTTCTTGAAAAAAGTTTCCCCTTCTCTGTCTCATCTCTCTTCATTCCCAGGAAAATAGTCCATGGACCTAGCATTTTGGCAACAAAGAGTTAACACTACTAGTTAGAGTTGTTCCACCAACTAGCTGTATTATTCAGTAGTGCAGCTAATTTTAACTTCCTCTCTACTCTGTAAGGCTATCATGAGAGACTTTGTTTTGTGGCACTAGACTTTGTTATGTGACAGACTGTAGCATTCTGGTATTTATCATATTTGCTTTCTCTGTGGTGTTGTCCTGAGGTTGGCTTCTATAATCCACCCCACGTGAGCCCACGATGTGATCAATTTACTTTTCCCACTGCTAATAGGAAATCTATTTATGACCATCTCTCTTGCCAAGGATAAAGTCATACTTACATGTTTTAATTTCTTGGGGTTTACTTATTTTCCTCTTTCAAAATTATAACAAGTTTAGCCTGCTTTTGGCATATCTCCAGTTCTCCATGATTTTTTCATGTTAGTATGGATTTGAATTTTTTTTTTCTGCACAGCTTTTCATTAACACAATCTCAAATTCAGACTTGGCAAAAGATGTCATTTTTGACAAAAAAAATAAAAACTTTCCCAGTAAGAAAGAAGCCTGGGTTGGTTTTCTGACATATGTTACTGTATCTACAAAATAAACTGTGTAGCGATCAGCTTATACATTCAGCATAAGGTTTAGAATTTTCCTTCAATTCCATTAAAGTTCAAGTTTTCTTATGCAGCTGACACTGGAAGCCACATAAATTTTAGCCATGGTCTAGCTGTAAAGTGTGTCCTTTTCTGTACATTGTGTGCTCTAGTGGAAAAATTGTGGCTTTGTGTCAAAAATTTGAGATTGGATCTTTTTTTTTGCTACTGAACAATTCTGTAACCTCAGAGGTTACACCTTGCAAACTTCCTTTCATGGTCTGCCAAGTGCTGATGATTAGGAATGCCCTGTGGGCTGCTGCTTTCTACTTATGTGAGAAAGTTATTGAGTAACTGCTCCTCGGCAGGCCCCACCTTAGGCACTGAGCATACAAGATGAAGGATCCAGCCTGTGCTTAGAAAAATCAGACACCATTCCATACACTCACTAAAAACTGAGTGTGACCATTTCATAATGAAAGGAATATATTGGGAATGTATCGTTTTAAGGCACATGATAGTTTTTTTGACTTAAGTCTATGAAACAATTCAAGCTTCTCCTCCTCTTCAAATATATAAAGAATTAAAAACTGCAAAGCTTTATCAGACGGTTTTGCTGCCAGTGGGTGTGAAAATACAACTTGAATATCAGCTCTTGTTTCCATCAGGACCTCTGCTGACGATGCAGCTGGTGATGAAGCAGCGATTCCCATCTTTAAGGACCTTGAAGCAAGCTGCAGGTCCACACAAGTTCTATGCGAAGATGACACGAAAGAGTGTGCTGTGGTATTTGGCTGAATAGCTCAGATGTCTTTACCCTCTGAATATCGTAGAATAAAGTGAAGAAGTCTAGTGGAGATCAAGAATGCATACCCCGAAGCCAAAATGCCAACACGGAAGACAGCATGTGTCTTTCCTAATTGCAGAACTTTGGGTAAGTTACCTAACTTGACCTTCTCAGCTTTCTTACTTATAAAATAGAGCGGTAGGGTTGTTGTGAGGACAGTGTGTAGGGCCTAAGACCTAGTAATTACTGCATGGGTGTTTCCAAGTGTACTAGTACCAGAGCCAGTAACAACATTCAAAATCAGTAGCACTAATAATGAACTTAGTATTTTTCAGGTAAGGGATTTGTATTCAAATTCCAGGCAGTACAACATATAAAGGCAAATACATTCATAGAACAGAATAGGAAATTAAAAAGCAAAACTACTATTATTTGTGGATCATATAATCATTTACATTGAATTTACAGGAAAAATAAAATATAATAAATTATATTTTACAGGAAAAATATAATAAAAAAGATCTTAGCAAATTGCTAAATTAATATTAAGAACTCCATTGCATTTCCTTTTACTGGCCCCAACTATGTTGTTAAATAGCTAGGAGACCTTGGGCAAGTGATTTACTCTCTCTGGGGTGGGCAATTTATCCACCTGCAAACTGAGGTTGTTTCATTCAATCTCTGCCTCAGTGCTGTACCAATCTAATATATGATGAATTGTCAGATTTTCTGCCAATCTTTGCCTTGCCGGTGGTTCCTTTCAACTCGTAAACATGCTCTGAAATTTGCCAGATGAGAAGTGTGATTTTTACAAGACAATTTTTTTTTTTCTGTACCGGAAATCAAACTCAGGACCTTGTGCTTGCCAGGCAGGCACTTGTGCCACTGAACTATATCCCTGGCATACGTGACAATTTTGATATGCCCTTACCTACATTGAGTATGTACCAATAGAAATGTTAATGATACTTAGTATTTTCTCAGCTCATCAAAGTTAAAAAATACTCTTACTCATATGGTGAAATATTTCAGGAGTACATCACACATACATGTCGTGAATACTGCATACAATGTATTAAGCTCAAGAAAAAGGACAGAAACTGAATGCTATTCAAGGGAACTTCCAGCTAATGTTCACTGATAGGTCATTCTGGGTATTATCCCTTCTTGCTTGACTTTAATACAATTAAAGTAAATAATTAGATTTAAAATCAATCAGCCCAGATAATGATTTCTTGTGCAATTACTTACATATCTCCAGAACCTAGAGGAGTGCCTGATTTCTGGTAGGCACTTGATAGAGATTAAGTATCTTGAATTGAAAACTCTAAAGTCAGCAGTACTCCAAATTTCAAACTTTTTGAGCATCAACATGACACAACTGGACAATGCCACAGCCGACCTTATGTAATGGTCACATGGCACTAAAATGCTGTAGGAATTACCTGCAGCCTATGTGTATATGGTGTACAGGAGACAAATGAGTTCTGTGTTTATACTTGGGCCTTATCTCCAAGATATGTCATTACGTATATGAAAATATTCCAAAATTCTGAAAAAAATTCAGAAATCGGAAAAACTTCTGGTCCTATCACTGGAGAAGGGACACTTGCTGTGTAAATGCATGTTGCATGGTGACTGAGTAAACATCATGAGAACAGAGAAGGGGCCCCTGCAAGGTAGGATATTTCAATAAACTTATAAAGGATAACACACGTGGGAAAGTCCATTTCAGGAATGTGACATTAGATAAACCAATTCTTCTGCTGAGAACCAGTTCTTTGGCTGAGAACAACTAGAAATTCTAGGTTTCCTCTGAGTCTTTTAAAGTAAATGAAGTAGCTGGCAATAAGGAAAGGAGACCAAACCAACGTGGACACAGGGACCCAGAAAGGTACACAAGGCCCTACAGACGCCTTAGCTTTGGAGGTCTCTGGTGAACACAGTGGACCTTACCTTGCTGGGGCCGGAAGGCAGCCAGCCCGTGGCCCAAGGACCCTAACATAGGGGTTTCTCCCTCCTTCTTCCTGGGGATCTCTCCTGCTCAGCCCTTTGGTTAAGTCTGAACTTCCTAACCTCACAGAGACAGCAAGAAAAATATTTTAATCTTTTGCATTTGTTGGAGAGTAATTTATCCTAAACATCCTAACTAGCAAGTAGCAATCATTGAGATGTGTATCTGAAATCAACACTACCTACATTGCTAAAGAAAACCCCAAAGTCAAAGAGCAACAAGCCAAATATGTTAACTTGGGAGTTAAAAAGAGTCCTAGATTTGAGGTATACCAAATGATGCTTGACAGAAACAAATCCTTACATTAGGCCTCAATGACATCTAAAGTTTCATGGTTTGTAAAGTAACAGATACAAATTAAAAAACATAGAAGCAAGTGTGTACCATTAGAGCCAGCAGAAGCTTCAGATAGAAGAATCAGACTTACTCCAACAAATTAAAATTACCATATGACTCTAAAATACAAGTATAAACCTACTTTCTATAAGTGTCTAACAAATGACTTCAAAATTCAGTGGCTTGCAAAAATAAAGTAATTTTCCTGCTGAGGATTTATAGGTAGACTATGAGTCAGCTCAGCTTTTGTGAGATCTGGTGGTTGGTCTGATCTTAACTACAGTTCGAAGATTCGCCTCGGGTCTGTTTTATAAGCTTCTAATTGTGAAACCTAGTTAGAAGGTACAGCAGCTGCTTGGGACGTGATTTTCTGAGGGTAGACTGCAGCAGGATGGGGGCTAAGCCAGGGAACGCAAGCACATGTGAAGACTCGCACACACACAGTGTGTATCATGTCCATCCACATTCCCCTGGGCAAAGCCAGTCCTGGCCACCACCAGAGTCAGTGGTGTACAGAGGGAACCAGAAACAGGCTTGCAAGGAGAAGTGATATTCCATGGGCTATAACCTAATTTACTAAAATAAGCACAGTCAGTGTGCTGAAATTAACTAAAGGACATTGAAAATATTAATCCTAGCAGAGTAAAAAAATGATCAGATTTGAAGAAGAATCTAATAAATGCATGGAAAATAAAATATTTGAAACAAAGCCTCAATGAAAATGTTATAACAGATTAAATAATTTTATAGTTGGGAGAATTAATAAGTTAGGATATAGACAAGAAGCAGCATAGAGAGGAAAAAAGATTTAGAGACAGGAGGGCAGGGAAAGAAAGGGGAAAGTAACAATGATTTATATGGAGTGTGTGTGTGTACCGATTCCATAAGATGGATGTAATTATTATGTATCACAAATATTAATTAAAAGATAACAAAAGTAAAAAAAATGTGAATTGAGGAAAAAGACATGGACAGAGTAAAATCTAGTGGTATGAAAAATGTGGTACAGTTAAAAACTACCATGAATTTTTAAATAAAAATTTAAAAATCATTAGAGTAAAATACACATCACCATTCATACCCTTCAGAATACACCCTCATTTTGAATATACTTATCTAATTGTTCTTGCACTTTCTAAATTATCTGTGGAAGTTTTCTTTCATGGCTGCTGGATTGATTCAAAATGTCTACCACAATTTTGGTTAAACAAAAAGATCACAATGTGCCCTCATCCATCTCATTCACTGAATGTGCTACCATGCAACTTCTGGCTCTTCCCCAAAGTCAAAATGATCATGAAAGATCAACATTTTAAAATGATTCAGGACATCCAGGCAACTGCAACAGTGCAACTAAAGACACTCTTGAGAGAGGACTCCAGAGCTGCTGTAGAAAGTGGCAGGAGTGATGGGATAATGTGTTCAAAGTAAGGGGAGTGGATTCATGGCAGTTGTCTCTTACTGTAATAAATTTTCAAATAAGTAAACATTCTTGTATTTTTTTAATCACATCTCTTATATTTGATTAAATAGGAAGAAAAGAGAGAATGAGCAAGAAGTATTTGAAAAAATTTTGACTGGGAATTTCCCAGAACATGAAGAAATAAGGAAATTCTCAAATTCAGGAATCCTAATTAATATCAAGAAAGACAAATAAAAATAAACCTATGCTTAAACACATAAAGCCCAAATTAAAGTTCATATCACGTTAACACTGTGGAGCACTAAAAATGGAGGCTTTACAAGATGATGACCTACAAAGGAAAACTAACGAGTGCCTTGGCTGACTTTCGGACAGCGATTGTAGCTGGAAGACGATGGAAAGACATCTTCATGTGCTGAGGGAAATACTTCCCAAACCAGAACTGTATCACCAGTGAAGATACTTTAAAAAGTAAAGGGAAAGTAAAATTAATTTAAGACAAACTTATCAATAGAACTTTATTAGAGAAAATTCCAAATTATGAATTTCAAGGTAACAAAAGTTAGATCAAAGGTTTGAGATGTAAAGCAGAATGATAAACAAAAATTGATAACAAAATGAATAAATACTGATTGTGTGCAACAAGAATATTTTAGTGGTGTTAAGACAATACAAAGATAAAACACATGACAGCAATATCATACGTAACTTGGGTAAATGTACATGAGAAGCAACAAGAAGTTACTTATGAAACTAGAACTTTGATAAAATACACGTCAAGTTTCTAGGGGGAAAGCTTAAGGAATAGGAATGTGATTGTGAGTAGAAAGAAATGAGAAAAATAATAGAGAATAAGAAACATAAAAAACAAAAATTATGATAAAGAGAGAGTACACAACAAAATCATAGAAACCAATGAAAATAAATAATTATGACTGTAAATGTGAATAAACTAATCTCCTTTTGTAAGATGAAGATCATGATAGTGGTAGTGTCATCATCCTCATCGTCATCAAACTGAAAATAAATGAAATTTTTTACAAGAGCCACATCCAAAACACAGACCCGAAACCTGAGAATTAATGGATAAAAAGAGATGACCCACCAGCTTTGGAACCGGCTCTCTAGTATTCTCTAAACTGTTTGACAAACTCTCTCACTCCAAGTTGTGCTGGACTCTGCAAACTTGCCTGGCTTCTGGGCTGCGGCTGCTGGCTCTTCCCGAGATGTCAGGGTTGCACAGCCCCATCCTGTCAGCATCCTCATAGATGGAACCCCACCCTGCGGCAGAGTTTGTGCCCTCATGAGCGTCTCGCCTCCTTTCCATGCAGGCTGTTGGGGAGATGTGGCTGTGAGGCGTGGGGCTCAGGTCCTCCATGGCCCCATCGGTCCTTCCTGCTCCTCTGACGCTGTGACTGGGAGATGCATCCGTCCATCGTCAGCCCCACAGAACCCATCGAGGTCTGCTCTGCAAAGCCCCCCCAACTGTCTCCTCCTCATGCCTCCTGCTATGCATCCACCATGTGGGGTCACTGGGCATCCAGCTGGGCTCTGTTGGGGACGGAAGGGCACATACATCTATGTCACAGGGCACATGGCTCCAGCTCATGCCTCACAATGTCACGAACTGCCTTGCTCTAGGGAACTTGCGGCTCTGCATTGAACAGGTGGAAAATGTCAGCACTAAGGCCACCAAGTAAGTGTTCTTCTAACACCACGCTGCTTGCTGCTTTTCAGAACCCCATGTCACATTTTTTAGTACAGTCCTAAATAATTATCCCAATTCTTTCTCCCTGCTTTGAATATGTCACACATCTGCTGTTTTTATCTTCCCAGAACAAAGTTCTGGTCATGTTGCTTTTGCTAAAAAAAGCTTCCATGATTCTTGATGTTTAAAGCATAGATTTCTCGTCCTAAACCCCAGGCCCAAAAGATCTGACTCCATCCATTCTTTCAAAACCTTTCGCTGCTGTTTCCCTTTTCATCCTGAATTCTCCCAGCCGCAGCCACTGTCCACTCGTCATGTGTCCTGTGTCCCTGCTGGGTGCTTTGCCTGGAGTGTTCTTATTGCATTTCCATGCAGGTCCTGTCACTGTTTGGGTATAATCTGGGAAAAAACCCTCAGATTTGGCGATGAGTAGCAGAGACTGGGTATTGTATTGAAAATCTTGTGTCGATATCTCCTTTGGGAGCTACTTCTTCAGTAGCCAGTTTGTTCTTGGATATGTTTGACACAGCCTTACTCTAGCAGTGTGTATGAGTGTGAGAATGAGGAGATGCCTTGAGAACACCCATGTGCACTGATTTATAAAAAGGCATTTCAGTTGGACACGGTGGTGCACACTTCTAATCTCAGCCTCTGGGAGGCTGAGGCAGAAAGAATGCAAGTTCTAGCCTAGTCCAGCAACTTAATGATTTAGCAAGACTGTCTCAAAAAGGGGCTGGGGTGGAGGATGTAGCTCAGTGTGAAGGTCCTGGGTTCAATACCTAGTATGGCTCCACCCAAAAAAACATTTTACAAAGATTCAGCGTTTTTTCTGCAGTGCTTAATTTTAGTGGATAATCTTGAATATTGAGATTCGTGTATTTTTTCCAGCCAATCAAGAAGTTTTACTTAACAACCTGGACAGTAGTTGAAGTAGACCCTTCTTCACATCTTTTTCTATGTACACAGACGTTTGCTGGCTAGCAGACTGTGAAAATCCCCCACTAGGAAACCACGTGGACGTGGTCTGTCTGGCCACATCTGGAGAAAGTGCTCTGGAAGTGGATCCACTGTGCGAAATGAACGATATATACAGGTTCAGTCTCACTGGTCTCATCCGCTTGCTCTCCATTTTTGACTGGAACCTAGCAAGAAGGAAGAAATACAAACCAACAAGAATCGCTGGGTGTTGTCTTGTGAGATGCGATTATTTGGCAGTTTCTTGGTGGTGTGGGGCAGTAACTCTTTGCATTTATTTTCCCTTGTATCTTGAGGTTTCTGGAAGTTGCTGTACAGACTGTGAGAGGGGGAAGGGGAGCTGCGTGGTGAGCTGCGCCCCACCGCAGTGCCCGTGCCGAGCCCCGCAGGGCCATGTGGAGCGGGCAGGGTCAGGAAGGGCACTGCGGGATGAGAGGACAGGAGGGGCTCTCCCTCGTGGGCCAGGGTCCCCAGGGACAGGATGTGCAGAGGAGACGCAGTGTGGACACAGCGCTGCTGCCTGCCGGCCTAGGACGGACCACCCTGGAAAGGCACCTTGAGGGCCCTTGGTCTGCACCTCCAGCCTCCAGCAAAGTCACCCCTGCCATGGCGCCCGGCCTGGCCGGTGGGATTCTGCCATGGCACCCTCGCAGGGAGTGCGGAGTTCAAGCAGGGGTTTGGTCTTTGCCTCCGCGTCTAAGCACTACCTCACTCTGCTTTTCTCAGGTTTTATATTTTATTAGTGTATGTTTGTGGCCACAATCAAGAATTTGAATAATAGCAAATGCTGGTGAGAATGGAGCGGGGAACCTTCTACACTGTTGGTGGGTGTGTAGAACTGCAATCACCAGTGCAACCACTATCAAAATCTGTATGGAGATTCCTCAAAAACTAAAATTAGAAATGCCAGTTGACCCAGCTATTCCCCTTCTATGTGTCTTCCTGAAAGAGTTAAAGACACCATATTACAGTGATCCATGCACATCCATGTTTATAGCAGCACAATTCATAATAGCTAAATCTTGGAAGTGCCCAAAGGTCCACCAGCAAATGAATGGATAAAGCAAATGTGGTATTTGCATACAATGGAGTACTAGTCTGCCATAAAGGATAAACTTGAGTCATTTGTAGGAAGATGGATGCACTTTCAAACCATAATGTTAAGTGAAATAAATTGCTTCTATCAATTTTATATATGGGAATTTGAAATAAGAGTTTTTCCTCCCTTTTTAAAATAAGTTTTGCTTTAAAAATATAAACACATAAATAAAAAATTGTATAGAAATTTATCCATATATCCTAATGGAAACATTTCTTCCTGGTTCTGTCTGCCTGTTGTGTCTAATTAGAAAGCATCTCTCCCTCCAATCCCAGTGGTCATCACTGACCATTGCATCTTCCCCTTCCTGGGCTTTACTGTCCCTTTATGCCGACAGCACACGCAATGGCAGGTCCTCAGCAGTGTGGAATATTACAGAAATCTGATGCCAAGCCTTTGAAAGACAGCGCCGTTAGCCTCCTGCACTGTCTACAAACCAGTGCTAGAAATCCTCAGCCACAGGAAGCTGACTGGAATGCAGGTTTGGGGTCTTGGAAGATGCCTATGAGCGAGTTGCTTTTTCATCTGTGGTCTTAACCATTTCAGTCTCTGTACGAAGTTTTGCACCCTCTAATACTGGCCAGGATGTCCTCTGCTCAGACATTTTACCAGAAGTATTCATCTGGCTTTGGCACAAGCACAGAATTAGAATTACCAGGCTGTTCCTAGACATGACTCCTGCTCATTGCCACCCTTGTCTGGGCAGTCACCGAGGTGGATTCCAGCCTGTCTCCATCCCATGTGGCCCTGCAGGTTGGGAAGGGGGTTCCCGCTTTTTTTAATAGGGGAAAACTGGAACTTTAGGAGGTCAAAGTAACTAACACTGTACTGATCATAGGGTAGTCAGGTTTTGAGTTACACATTTTATTCCATGTTATTCCCCTTGCTTTTTATGTCTTCAGCTATGTGAAAGGATAAAAGTCAGAGAAACACGTATTAGAGGACGAGCAGTCAGCTCAGCACCCGTATGGCAGCGCTAATCAGGTCCAGATGGCTACGCTCTGAGCTACTGCAGACCCCATTTGTTGCCCCAGTTCCCTGCTGCCGAGTGGTTAGGATTGGTGGAAAAAACAGCTCCGAAGCTGCCCGGAATCGGCCTCCCTGAGACTGAAAGGAGAGGGCACCGCGCTGCCCTTTAGAGAGTAGAGAGGACAGAACAGGAGCTGGGGTGCAGCACACGGCCGAGGCGACAGCTCTCGCGTGTCCCCAAGTGCGGCCACACACACCAACTGCAGCTCTTGTGTGGCGGGAGGGACAGGGCTGCAGGAATCAGAGTGCAAATGGACCCTAGCAAGGGGCTCAGGGTTATTTATTCTGCAAGCACAGAGGAGCAGGAGGGCACAGGGTGGAAGTGTGACCAGTCTCCTCTCTGAAGACCCATCTGGCCGGGGGCCTGGTGTGGGCATCCCTTCCCCAGAGGAGATGCTGTTCAGAATCTGCCTCCTGAGACCCCGGCCGAAGTGGGTGCCATCCTCCATCGGTCTTGGAGAAAGCCCTCTTAATCAGGGAAATGGAGTCATCAGCGCCCTGCCAGCCTGCTCTGTTCTGCATTTTAAATTGTTAATTCAATTTATTTCCCAATAAAATATCTGTGTAAATCAAGCCAGTTTGCAAAACCGACATCCCCATAGAAAAAACACTGGGGAGAAAGAGTCCTATGCGTGACTAAGCTGTATTTTAATTTAAGCGAGTATTCTGATTAAAGCAGAAAGGGAATGAGAATGCCCCTCTCCCCCCGGAGAACATCCTAACTCCCTGAGCCAGGGTCTGGCTCATCTCTCCAGAGGGCACTGAAGGTTGGTGAAATGTTGAAGTTTGGAAGAAGTCAAGTCTGGGCTCAGGTCTGACATAGAAAACCTAGCATCAGGGACTCCTTGTCCACTGTCACAAACCAGAACCCAGCACCGTCTGACTCAGAGCAGCTGCTGCAGATACCTATTTTTTGAAGTTTTTATGAGTACATGTTTGCAGCACATAATGATGGCGTTCGTGGTGGGGAGCTCTTGCACAGACATAGCACATCTTCATTCTTTTAAGTCCCCTCCCCTTCAACTCCTCCCTCTGTCTATTGGTTCCCTTTCTGCTTGCAAAATATCAGTCTTCTTTCTAAAGATTAAATGATATGAGAGCTCAGTCCTGCTACATAACAACTGGAAAACATTGGAAAAATGGGCTCACCTCTGCGTACCTCATCAATGAAAATAGAAATAGCAATATTCACTTCGTAGACTCGGTAAGAGTTAGCAACCTTGAAAGTAGACACGACGCGGGTGCCGAGGACGGCACAGCTTTATGCACTCACTCCCTGAGCTGGGTCACTGCTGGGAGTCTCCCTGGGTGTGCGACACAGCCTGGTCTGCTGGGTGGACATGACATTCTGCTCGTAAGCGGGCTGACGCTCTTTAGGCTTTGTCTCCTGTGCAGGAAGTAGAGGGGAATTTAGCTAATAGGTGCTCACTGGTGAGAATTAAATTTTCCAACATGGTAGAAAATTAAACCAACCTATTCCCAAGTAGCAATTAGTTAATTTAGGGTGATGGGATGCTCACATAATGGGCACACTTTAAACATTATTTTCTTAGCTCTATCCCATTTAGAGGTACTATATTCCTCAATCTTTTTAATCCCTACAACACAGTCGTTATCTCTTGATTTAAAGACAAAGTGATTCCCATTTTGAAGAAAATGAAGCAGACTTGGAGAAACAGGGAAGTTCATAGTCACATGTTAAAAGTGCAGCAGAACTGACATCCAGACAGCGCTTCTGAGTTCAAAGCCACTGCACTTTACAGGTGAGTGCCACATACATTGTTGATTGAATTAATGAGCAAAGGCGAACATGGTCCCTTTTAACTTTCCTTCAGTCTCAAGATGTTCTTTTAGCTACTGGCATGAAGATATTAAAAACGAGAAATCTGGCTTTGGTTCAGTTGTTAAAAGCATGTGTAGTCTGGAACTGTTAGATTTTTGTTAGACTCTTCAGAAATATATATTAGTCTCACAAGAGCAAGGGCATCCTCTCCATTTATTATGTACCTTCCCTTCTACCAAAAGAAAGAGAAATGAAGTAAAATATAATGGAAAGGCCAAGGTAAAGAGGCTATGAATTTAATGTTCATAATGGCAGCAGCTAACATTTATTATGCATCAATTAT
The DNA here is from genome assembly GCA_028451465.1 of Erethizon dorsatum. Taxonomy (NCBI): domain Eukaryota; kingdom Metazoa; phylum Chordata; class Mammalia; order Rodentia; family Erethizontidae; genus Erethizon; species Erethizon dorsatum. The sequence continues at coordinate 127,397,905 of CM051829.1, forward strand.
GTAACAGGACTTATACGATGTGCTTTACATATATTATTTCTCCGTGGCTCTTGAAGGGCACGGTGTGGTCCACCAGCTATAAAATCAGAAACTGCACAGAACCCTCCCTGGGCTCCCTGTCTCACAAGAGTGGTGCCAGTCTTCTCACCACGGCTCACCAGGCCTTTCACGACATCCAACAGCCATAAACCGAGTGTAGGAAACACGGTATTGGCAATGAGATCAGCAGGGTTACCCCTGCACCACTGCAGATTTGGGGATGTGAAAGGAACTCCACAAGAATGCCACAGTCCCTGTTCTACCGCACAGCGGGAGGATCCGCCTTGGGGCGGCTCCAGCCAGGGACAGTGATGGGGTCAAGCCTGTCCATCAGATGGCAATGTTGGGGAAAACCCAAAGAGGGAGGGGAGGTGCCCTGCACATGCATGACACAGCACCTGGGGTAGACAGAGGGGCCTCAGTGTGACCGAGAGGAAGACGGCACGCTGCTTGGTTTGAACATGTGCTCCACACACACGAGCTGGAAATTCTATCCTGCCCAGCCTTGCTGGGAGGTGCGACCCTCAGGAGGTGCGCCATCCGGGAGGCACTGGCCTGGCAAGTGGTCACTGCAGGATGGGGTTGGTGAGCAAGGGGGCATTTGGCCTCCTCCTGCAGGGCTTTCTGGCCTCCCACTGTCCACCATTGGAAGACACAGCACAGAGGCCTCTGCAGGCGCTGGTGCCAGGCTCTGGACTCAGTGGCCTCCAGAACCATGAGTCAACTTCGTTGCTACAGCAGGTGACCCAGTGTGTGGCCCTCTGTGACTGCAGCAGAGAGCGGATGAAGACAGGCAGTCACTGTGTGGAGCATGAGGGAGGAAACAGACGTCCTCACGGATCCTTTCATTCAAAAAAAACAGGCAAAATAAAGCCTCTAACAAAAAAGGAGGCAAGTGGTTCCAGAGACAGAGGCTTTTCCATGGAGTGAGGGACAAGGAGGAGGCACCACGGCTCTGAGGTGCTACAGTTCCCAAGGACCAGGACATCATTTCAGCCTTCCAGAGGGTCCTTTAGCTCTTTTCTGTGCTAGTGGAGTCAGCATTTTGGCTGTAGCTGGTTTGGAACTCAGTTCTGTCTGACTCTCTTTGCCAGTGTGAGCAGGGAATGCAGGAAATGGAGTGTGGAGGCTCTAAGCACCTGTCGGTCAGCTTGCGTTCACCCAACCTCCTGGGCCATGCGCCACAAGTCCTCTGCCCGAAGCCATCCATTGGGTGTGGCCTCACCACTGGCCCTGGATGCTGCCGGGTGCCCACTCCTGACAGGTAGGATGCACATTTGCATGACAAACTGTTTAAGTATGTGGTTCTCTCCAGCTCCCAGGCCTTCTCATCCTCCACAGTTCCAGTGGTTACTGACCCTTTCCAAATCAACATCATTTGTCAAACTGCATTAGCCTGGTTGCTAACTGCAAGGCAGTGACATTCATCTCTTTGATGTTTTCAAGCCAGTCTGAGGCCTCGTTCTCCCGTGGATGGGGCCTGGTGTGCTGTGGGAGACACTTCCTCACGAGGCGACGGGAGATGTAGCTCTAAGGTAAATGCTGCTGGGTCACTCAAAATGTATGCAGATCTGACATTTCCCTTCTGATTAGCATGCCCACACATTAACGTTTTTGTATGTCACATCAGATAGTTCAGACATTAGGGTAATGTCAGTGAGCACTCGAGAGAAACTTTATTTTGCTACAGATGAACAAAATGGGCAGATTAAGGTGGAACTCGTATTCGTGGTGACTCAGGGAGTATACAGGGATGTTCCAGATAAAATAGAATGCTTGGAGGGAGGAAATGTCTGCTGTGCACCATTTGCTTCATAGACAAACTACCTAACTTAATCCTGTCAGGGATCATGATTCCCTCAGAATTAACGAGAGAGCTGAAGCAAAGGCCCAATGCCGAAGAGTGAAACAGAGCCAGAAGTGCAGTGTCCCGATGGTGTGATGGCAAAGCCCAGCACCTGGCCACAGCCTTCTGCCCTTGGAGGACACAAGGTGCTCAGCCTGACTCTCGGGGAAACCCGTCGTCGAAAGTATTGAGCAGCACATAGCACCCCGACTCTGTCATTAGTTTGCAAGTATAAAATCAGAAACTCGGAGCATTCCTACTTGCTCCTTTTATAACTAATGACTATGTCATCTCTACTTGAACATTTTGAGTGACCAAGAGCTCACCATTCACCTGTGGCTATATTTCCTTGTGTATTTATTTGCAAACCAGTAGTTCTTATTACTTGAATATATAGTAGCGTCCACGTATAATTACGGCTTTGTAGTATTTGCTCTGTCTTTAGTTTTTATATCATTTGGTTCTTATAGTAAGCCAATAAAAAATGTTCTAGTGTTATCCCCACCTCACAGAAGAAGGACTAGGACTTAATGGTGCTAAAAGACTTGCCAGCCATTGAACTAAGGAGCAGCGTGCTTAAGTAACTTGTCCCTCCCAGGCTCACATTTTCTCCTGTCACAGTGTAACCCCCAGCCCATAATATTCAATAAGAACACCACAAAGAGAAATAGTGCTCTTCCCTCAGTTTGAAGTTGCCTATCTAGCTACCGTATTATTTCTTGCTGTCAAAAATCTTATAAAATATAGCACTAGTCAAGGACATGGAAGAAGGACTTCAAATAAACCCTGACTTTAGCGGTCATCTGCTACTAGACACCTTCTCCATACCTATTGCCATACATTAAGCCAGGGGTGGGTAAGTGGTGGCCCAGTCCTGTCCCATGCCTGCTCTTTTAAGTAAAGTTTTATTGGAATATAGCTATGCTGGTTTATTTACCTGTAGTGTATCACTCTTTTTTTTTTTTTACTTTAAGGGTGGAGTTGAGTAGATGTGACAGAGACCTCATATCTGTGAAAGCCTAAAATATCTTCCCTCTGACACTTTAGAAAAATTTCACTGTGAGGACTCTTTCATGAGCTGTTCATGTTGGCCACAGACAAGGTACACAAGGGGATTAGAGGGTCTCAAAGAGCGACCGTGTGTACTACATGACACATTGCAGGGTAGTAGCCACAGCAGTGTTGTAAGCTGGAGAACCAAGACAAAGAAACGATACCTAAAGCATTTTTCAGTTCAAGCCTTTGCTATTTATACCAGTATTTTAAACCAGCTCCTCCGGCCCTCAGTGGGACACCAGAGAACATTAACTGTATTCGCTTGTCCTGAATCTGCCCTACAAAACAGTAATTCTCCATCTCAGAATCACCTGGGAGGTTAAACAAAACATCCACACATGTCTCTTACTGAACAGGATAGAAACCCCAAACCTACTGAGCCAGAAGTGCTTGGAATGAGACCAAGACATCTACATTTCCCAAATGCTCATCCAGAAGCCAGTGTCTGCATTGCATTGTCCCAAACAGCTGCAGATCCCCATTTCCTCTTCTCACAAGTGTTTGAATGCATTTCCAATATACCCCCTAGTTTTACGTACAACAGTGTCCAAAACTTAACCCTGACCTTTCTCTGAGCTGCATGTAATTTTCGGTAGTTCCATCTAGCTTCTCTAGTTCCTCCTGCCCCAACACAAAAGTTTTGATTCCCCACCAAAGTCCAGCCATCACAGTTAAGTTAAAGTTCTAGGATGTTTTCATGATTCCTCTTCCGTCATCCCTCATATCCCACCCATCCATGACTCTAAAGTACGTCCTGGTTCTGCCCACACTTACTGCACTGGGTCACAACACCCTTCTTTCTCACGTGGTCTACTACAGGTAGTCCAGATACTGCTCCTGCTTGGATTTTGTAACTCTTTTTATTTGGTACTGAGAATCAAACTGAGTACCTCACGCTTGCCAGGCAGGCACTGTGCCGCTGAGCTACATCCTCGGCCCAGATTTTGTAACTCTTACAACTCACCATCTGCTTTCTCCAAGACCCTCTTGTTATCTTCCTATAATTGGTTCAAGCCTCTTTGCTGCTTAGAACCCTCCAATAATGCTCCACTACATTTAAAAACTACACAAGCTTCTTACTGTGTCCTGAAAACTTTACGTCTCTGGCCATTGCCTACCTCTGAGAGTCCAACTATCTCACTTTCCACTTGGTAATTCATCCTTGTGTCGATGTCTTCTTTCTTTCCTTGAAAATTAAACATTTATTTCCCAACTTGGTCTTTCTTGAGCCTAGAAATTTCTTCAAGGCCATGTTCTCTGTGTCATGCAGGGTTCAGCTCAGACTACACTGCTTAACTCTTCTTTTACACATCATTTTTATTGCACCATCTTATTTTATTCCCCACGCAGCGCTATCTCTATATGAAGTCATGTGTATTCATTTCATTGTTTTTCTGTTCCAGAATATGAGGTTCACATGAACACTTCAGATGCCTAGACTGTGGGTACTGTGTCACTGTTGCTTAGTACTTGTTGAATGAGTAACTATTGCTTTGCTCCTTAATCTTTTCTTCTTCAGACTAAGTCTCCCTATTCCCTCAAGTCTTCATGGGGACTGTGTGAGTTGGTTGCCTATCCTCTGTTTCTGGGTCACAAACAATCTGTTTTAGCCAACTTCTATACTTCTTCAGAGCAGAGCTGGTCTTCCCCTTCCTTTGATAGTTCCCCATGCATTTAGTACCATACTGTATACATAGTGAGTATTGAATAAATCTTGATGAATGGACTATATAATGGATTTTGGGCTCCATATATCAAGATTTTCTTGAAGGGTGGATAATTACTTCTACTTTATATCTGACATTTTGATATAACTGGTAGTGGTCATTATCCTTTGGAATTGCATCCCAATCAATTCTTTCAAAAAAGAGAAGAAAATAAGGTAAAATTACTTTGTGAGCAATCCACAATTGGATTTGCATTTAAAATCGCCTAGTGAGCATTCCTGCCTGACGGCCAAATGAAATTAATCTCTTGTAACTCAAGGTCTCTTCCACAGGGGCGGGGCCAGCTGGACTTCTGGAGTGTGGCTCGCTCTTGGAAAGGGGAAGTCGTCGCCCTCGTTATTTACATTTATAAGGTGCCTACAATGTCTCTCACTCCGCTAGCAAGAGGCATTAGGAAAGGTTAAGACACTGTCCCCATTCTGGGGCCCTCTGGCTCTATTTATTTGATTGGGATCCCCACCAAGCCTGCATACTGCTTCTTGAAAGAGACTACATCCCTGAAGAGGGGAGCTAGGAACACACACACACACACACACACACACACACACACACACACACACATGCACACAACGTGTAGAAAAAGGACGAGTGAAGATAAGACCCAAAGCTATAGCTCCAGAGTTTGAGGCTGGCTCTGCTTCCTGGTGGAGGAATCTGAGTAAGAATTTTCATTCTCTGCACTGCTGTTTCCTCTTCTATGAATGAGGGATGTAACTGGTGCCTCCCAGAGCTGTAGGTCGGTTCCAACCCAGCATCTTCGTGCCGGGCATGTGCTCGCTTCTGATCTTGCACGTCCACTGGAAGCTCCTCACTGGGTTACAACTGTCTTCTGAGTAGATTTCACTGTATCCCCCTTCAAAGTGGGGAAACTGAGGCTCAGCCTCTGGAAATAGAAGAGCTGGGACTGAAGATCAAAGCTGTTGGATTTTATGCCTGGTGCTCTTTTCCTCAAACCATAGCTGCTCTGAAAGGGAGCGATTGGGAACTTTAAAACAGCAGTGCTTTAGCTAACCATGCTGTGTGAGGCTGTCTGGGCCGGTGTCCTTCTGCAGAGTCCGTGTCTTCTGCAGTCTTTCCTCCTCTCTCCCAGAGATGTCAGTCCCCAAGTGCCCAGGTCATCTTGGGTCCTTCCTGCCTGGGCAGCCTGCCAGCACCTCACTCATTACTCAGGTAAACTGATCTTTCTCTGGTATTCTTTTGTCAATTCTTGCTAAAACATCTAAATCCACCTAATAAATTGATTTATCCTGGAGTATAAAGGGTTCTAGAGCCTTTTTGATTGTCCAGCATTGGGGTTTTTCCTTTTAAATGAAGGTTCCTTGGAACTTCCTTCCCTGAATACAGAATTTGTTAAAGTTGTTCTTGGGACTATTAATACAAAGAGATGCTACTCTCAAAAAGAATTTTAGAGCATTCTTGAGGATCATTATTTCGGTTAATATATGGAAGGATTCCAGGGGTCCCATAGACTACAAATACACCTTTTAAACTTAGATTCTCCTTGTTTGACTATGCATTCTGTTGTTTTGTTTTTTTTTTGTTTTTTTTTTTGCGGGTTCTGGGAGTCGAACTCTGGATCTCGTGCTTGCCAGGCAGGCGCTTATGCCGCTGAGCTATATCACCGGCCCTGCATTCTGTTTTTATATTTAATAAAATTATTATTATACAGAACCCATTTTGGAAAACAGTGCCTTAATGAAAATGGCCTTTATGTAGATGCTGGCATTGTCCTACCTGGGAAGAGCAGTTTTATGACAGAATAATATGTGAATACATTTCTGAAACACAACATATTTAATTATTCTCAGGGATGGATCCATGGTTTTGTGGGACTTGAAGATGATACCATTGATGGTGGTTCTCAAAAAAGAAAATGAAATAATGAATTAAAATTAGTTTTGAAAGAAGCCTGTGCAGATGAAGAACCCCACAGCTTAAACTCCCTATCTCCTCTGCCCCTTGACGGAAGATGGGCCTCGGTGCTGCTAGTAGGACCTGGCCTGCCCGTCACCAGGAGGCAAGGGGCCCGAGGCTGGCACAGAAGGCCGTGTCTCTCCCAGGATCGCCCATTTCATTCTCTTTCTCTGGGCTCTGTAATCTCAGACAAGTCACTTCATTTCTCCTTCTGGATGGATTTATTTTAAAAATGGGAGAATAATTGTCTTACAGATAATGATGACTCTCTTTGAAAAGATAATTAATGAAGATGCATTTTTAAAAACATAGCCATTAGGCACTACACAAATAGAGGTTATGATTCTTGTGAAAATCTTACTAATTCTAAGAACTACACATATGTTAGTAACCATTAATATTATTACTAACATGTCAAATAAAAACAAATCTGGACTTGAGTGAGGAGACATTTTATTCACACAATACTAAAGAAAGGGAGACCACTGTGTAAGAGAATGCTTCGACTCTAAGATCAGCATGCATCTCCTTTGTTGACAGGAAGGGAGTTTTCTTTTACAGGCAGAACACAGAAGGCTGCAGAGAAGTGGCAGGGTAGTGGACGCACAGACCATGCAAAGGACAGCTGCGACCCTTGCCCTTGGCCTTGGTCAGCTGCTTCAGCAGGCCTTGTTATGGTGAGGCTGGGGTCTGTGCCACTGCTCAGTGAGGCCGAGGTGCAAAGCCGGGGGGGACACGTGAAGTCAGGAGTCAGAACCTGTCGAGTCCATGGGCACGGCCCAGACTGCTCAGAGGAAAGACAGGCGAGTCAGTCAGTGCCGAGACAGAGAGTGGGCTTGGAGTTTGTGCCCCCCTCTGTCACAGGTGAACAGGGCCTCGCTGCCAGTCTCCTGGGAGGCCCATGGGATGGCAGTTCACAGCAGTGGGCCTTTTCCAGGAACACTGGCGCAAATGCTTGGCCTTTGCCATTTTTCAGCAGACTAGGGCTCAGGGCCCAGGGCCCAGGGCCCAGGGAAAGTTCGAGATCATCAAACATCACCAGCACCCTTGCCTTTCTGGTTAGTCACTCGAAATGTCCCATCTCTGGGCAAGTTACTTAACCGTCAGTTTTCACATTGGCAAAATGGGAATAATTAGCAACAGACATCCATGAAATAATCAGCAGGCTGGTGCAGGGCCCATCCACACTCAGGACAGCTCCATCCTGTGCAGTTGGTATCTGCCAGGGAAAAAATGGGTCCGGCGAGGGTTAGGTGCCATTGCTGAGCCAGCCCGCCAGTGACAGGAGGAGGCAGCCCAAGGCCAGGGTCTCTGGTGGACTCTGCCTCCTGCTGTGTGCAGAGAGCTCAGAGCGTCAGAGTTGTGCACAGAACTTCAGGGAGTATGGAACTAAGATGTGTAAGATGTGGAAAGGAGAGAAGCTCTGCTTATAGAGGCATGCTAATAATGGATTTTATTTTATTCTGCAGGCAATGTGTTTGTTTTCCTATGTAGTTTTCCTTGAAAAGGGCAAAGATAAAGATAAAGAGGAGGGAAAAAAATCTCCATCAAGCCCATATTGCACATTGGCTGCCAGCAATGTTTCTTTTAAAAATAAAATAAAAATGTTCTGTTGTAGATTTTTTTCCCTTTTGGAGTGATACAGGAATTGCAAGGAGAGTGCCAGACAGCACTAGCATATGCTTATTTTTCTAACTCAGTGTGGGCAGCCTTTCTCAAACATTTTGTATAAATATATTTATTCTCCCATGGAGACCCTGCCTGCTAGGTTCGGGAATGACTGAGTAAGAAGATGAGTTGCAGACTGAGGAAAGAGAAGGAAGGATTGCCATGGAAATGCTGATGGCCCCTTCATTCCTGCTGAGTGCGTTGTCTGGCATAATAAATTAGTGGTGGACACACTATGATGAATCTGCAGCGGTTTTCATGTTCAAAGTAAAAGATATTTCATTCTGCATTTAATCTAGATATATTCTGAAAGCAAGGAAACGTTGACAGCCGGTGGGCACGACTGAAAACACACACACACACACACACACACACACACACACACACACACTCTTTGGTGTGCGACCCACATTGGCAAGCTGTCTGCACTTCCTGTATTGGCCTCAGCTTTGACAAATGTAAAAAGTCACTAATATTTTGACACTCTCCCTGCCCAAGTCTGATACCAGCTGGCTGCAAAGACACATATCCATTGTTCTGCTGGATTTTAAAGACTGGGTCCGAGCCAAAGGACTGGACTGGATCCATTCATTCATTTTCAAGATTGGAGTTGCAGCTTAACCATAATGACCATTTCTCAATCCAGTCTGGAAACGTCTTCCAAATCCAGCAGATGCTGGAGAGGCAAATGTGCATTAGGGTTGGAAACTACTCTCTCTGAGAAAGAAACAGAAGGTGGTCTTTGAATCTGAAAACAATCCTTTACTTTAAGAGCTGTTAATATTCTGTAGAATGATTGTGCGTTACTTTTATAAACATGCTCACACTTTTTAGAATCTTTGGAAAAATGCTTTTTTGTTACTATTTTAAGTGAAAATGGAAATTTTAATTGCAGATACAGTATAACAGTTATGAAAAAATATGCTCCCTCTCTCCCCCAAAGAAACCAAATCAAACAAAACACACAAAATGTCGAAACCATTAATAGGAAAGATCATTAAGGTTCTTTTGGTGAATCTTTTCTTTCTACTTTGCATTCCTTTTCCTTACATCAAACTACATTTATCATTGGAGGGAAAAAGGAAAACAAACTGGTTCTGTGAAAATGTGTGCTATCTTCCTTCCACTGTTTTCAGCCCTGGAGACCATATTTTTCTACTAATCCTAATCAACTATTGCTCAAGTGTGTTACAGCCATGAAGAGTAAAGCCTTTCTATAATCTACACAAAATATCTTTGTTTTCTACATCTAAAAAATGCTCCCCTGCAGGATATTCCTGCTGTCCCATTTTTCCAGTCACTTAATAATAGGAGACATTAACCCTCATCATTTGCAAGTTTTCCATTTAAATTTATTTCCAGGTGCAGATGCTTGGGAAAAGTTCCACCATAGGACTGTAGGGGAAAGGGAGTTATAACTCGATCCTGAAATCATTTGAAGGGGACTATTTTCAAGGTATTGCGAGATGCTTATGTTTTTGATTGTCAGAATCTGTAGGAAGACATTTTTATTAATATTTCATATAAGTGTGACTTAGTGTGTCCTTACTTTGTGAAGATACTGTCTCATTTATATGCATTATTTCATGTAACAATCAGACAACTTTACCGCATACGTAATTTCATCATAGCCACTTTTTGGTTGGGGAAACTGATACTTAGAGGGATTAAAAATTTGAGCCTCCACCACTTTGACCCCAGGTCATGCTGGAATTTTTTTTTTTTTTTTTTTTTTTTTTGGGTTCCGGGGGTCGACCTCAGGACCTCGCGCGCCAGCAGGCGCCCGTGCCGCTGAGCGATATCACCGGCCCTTTTTTTCCGTATGTGGGTTCCGGGAGTCGAACTCGGGCCCTCGCGCTTGCCATGCAGGCGCTTATGCCGCTGAGCCATCTCACCGGCCGCATGCTGGAATTTTGACCCTAAGGCTGTTGGCTTTTGCCATCAGAAAGACTTGTGCTCCGGTCTCAGCACCTCCTATTAGAGGGTAGTGGTTCTAGTCACTTGCTGTGCCTCCGCAGGTCCCAGTTTCCTCATCAGTAAAAGGGAGATAATGGAATAAAGAATGCAGGCAGTTTGAGGGTTGAAGTGGCCATGCCATTAGCACTGGAGAAAGCCTCACAGGTTCTAGGGCAACCCTTCCAAACAGAAACGACTGCAGTGAGCACGGAGTTCAGTGTCCCTAGAAATGTTTCCTTTTCCTCCTAAGCAGATTGGACCGCCCTTCCCCAGGGCCTGTAGCCACATCCTACCTTCTGGCTTGCACAGAGCTGATGAAAGAGCAGATTGCCAGCAGTCATCTGCGATTGCTGTGGAAGTGGGCTCTTTTCTTCCTCCACCCAATGGTCCCATACACTATTCATGAGTAGTACAATATTCCAAACTTTAATTTCCACAGATTAATTCTCACTAATTATTCACCATATGAAACTTCACAGGAGGATTCCACAGGATGCTCTTCCATCCTGAGGCAGGGAAGGCAGTGTCGAATCGTTTTCTGATTTCAAGTGGAAAACAAACTAATTATGTGGAAATATGATAATAGATTGCGCTGCAGGGACCAGTTCTCTGCAGGCTTCAGAATGTTTGCTTATGATCAGCGCTTCATGTTATTTCTTCCAGGAGGAGCTGCCCTTTCATAATGCATCAACATTATTGACTGGACCGTGATTCCTTCCTTGGAGTTAAGATGATTTGCATAATTGTATATTACTTCCGTCTGGTGGAAACAAACAAGATGTTCGGGCAGTAATGATCAAGAGGGCAGCAGTGCCTGCTGGGAAAATAGCGAAGTCCAAAACCAATGAAGAACAGCTTCTCTCTTTGGCATCTTTCACTCTCTTCCTTTGACCTGGCTTTCTATTCCACTTGGCTACAGGCCTCTGTTATCCGTCTGTCCAAGCTTAGGAAGTGGCCTGGTGAGGCCTATATTCCAAGTTTGAGATGATATAAGGCAGCATCAAGCTATGAACTTTCATTCCTCTTTGTATTTGCTTAGGTCGCTTCTGCCTGGAGTGATTCCCTTCTACTCTTTGGCAGAAAGTGTCATATCCTTCAAGATCCAGCACGATCATCACCGCTCTCCTTTTTATGTCCCTCAACTTTTTGACTTATAGGCAACATTCTCAAAATAGGAAAAATCAAATAAACACAGCAAATGCTCAAAGGCAGCAGAGTATGTGTTCAGAAATCAATACTTGTTATACAATACCTGGGTATTGTCATCGATACCTATTAATTTTACAAAAAATTAGATTTCGATGCATATAATAGATTTTTCTCAAATCCATCCTCCCATTCACTCATCTGATAACAGCTTTTGATTGTCTCAATTTGCTAACTCTAGGCACTCCAGATAGAGGAGTGATCAAATAAGACAAAAATAAACTCCATTCCCTTCAGTTCTACAATCTTCCCCTCTGTCCTAATTCGTGTCTCTATTTAGCAGTTATTCATTCTCTCTTTACAACAGGCGATGGACAGGGTCATAGCTTACTTTTCCCTGCAACTGCATTAACAACCAGGACAGAGTAGATGCCAAGTAAATGTCTGCCAAATAGACATCGCATTTCAGAAAAGCAAGTTAGGCATACTGGTATGTTACAAGAGCAATGCAAACAGAAGTTCCCAGCTTGCTGATTCCCAGTGATTTGTAGTGGTTGTATGGAGTGCTGAACAAAGGCGTTTTAGGCTGCACATACTTAGTGAGAAAGTTGTCTGTCTTTGATTAGTCATGTCTGAAATGGAAACAATAATTGAGAACAGTGAGTCCCATATCATGTATTTGTATTCTTGTTATAGAAATTTAACTTTGGGCATCTTTAAGAGACTCAATGGCTATTTGTATTTTTTTGGTGGGTGAAGTTGATAAATTTACTGGATTGTTTTGAATTTAAAAAATAAAACCCAAAATTCATATGTTAAACAGGTTCTAATATAGTAAGAAAATTATAATATTATACTTTTGAACGTTAAGCATAAAATATTTTAAATTACTTTTTGTGGAAGTGATACCATCTTCATTCTTGGGCTATGAACCATCCACACATTCTCTATTTCATTGGTCCCAGCAACATAGTGTATTTGATGATTTTAATGTCATTTTACAGATGTATTAAGCAAAGCTCAAAAACTTGACTAGGATGAAAATGTGAAGGGCACATCCAAAATTCAAGCTGAGTTTGCCCCGACTCCAGAGTTTATGCTTCTTTCCCTTTTTTTCCCCCCACCAGGAATCGAAATGCTTCTTTTCACTATCATACAAACTATTACTTACTTCTAATCTGAAACAGACTGCTTTGGATTTCAAGGAAAGGCACCCTGCGCCTGGTGCATAATGAGACATCCCAGTGACCGTGGTCTTTCGGGCATTCGATGACAGGCAGTGGTGGTGTCAGTGAGCAGACAGACTGCGGAGGGACAGTGGCTTCAAAGGGAAAAAGGATGAAATGGAAAAGAACTTTGTGTTGAGTGTATTTTGCATGGCAGGAGTTATATTACTTGCCAAATGATGAAAATCTTTGGGATGCACATTTCGGCTCCATTTCTCAGCATAAGGAAATGTGGGCTCAGGTAAGTGAGTGCTAGATTCATGAACAGAGGTTTACTGCTTACTCTACCTGACCACTATTGGATCCTGATTCAATATTGTATCCTTAGCTTGGCCCAAATTACACACTGAACAAATGAATGAACACATAGAAATACATTTTTATGAAGGTTAATAAGAGTTAAACCGGCTTCTACATCTGAGTCTGTTTGACTCTGAACCCTGTGGTATTTCTGTCATGCCAGGCTGCCCTTGGGAAATTTAAAATGCACTTGAGATTTTGAAACAAATTCTATTTTCCAAGGATAACTTCTTATACAGCTGCCTCAATGCAGTTGGCCCTTCGGAAAAAATGTTTGTAAGAAGGCTTGGCAGGTTTCTTGGACATCAAATATCTCTCACAAAATAATATTTTGATGGATTACATGTAAATGAATCAGAAACATATGGCTTTCATTTCCTTCAGAATGTACACACAGAACATTTTTATATATTCGGTGAAGTAGATTTTCCTGAATGCCACCCCCACACCTTCATCTCCCAGTGCATTGTATCTGAGAAGACTGGAAGTGCATCTGAGGATCCCAGAATCCAGGAGCCATAGCTCTGCTCTGACTCCACAACTTGTCACTTCCCTTGGATTTCCAGTAGTAAAGGAAGTGGATCTCTAGGAAAGAAAGCTAGGAGGCTGCTCGGGCTGTCCTGAAATGTAAGCCTCTCATCGCAGTAGATTCCTTTTCCTACCTGGGAGTGCTGAGTGCTGAGCACTCAGGCAGTGCAAGGGAAGTAGATTTCCTCCTCCTGCACACAGCACTATGTGATGTAAACTACAACCCAAATGTGTCCGTATTGCAAGCCAAAAATTTTAAGAGATGGTGTCTTAGGTATTATGTCTGCAGATTCCACCAGCCTGGGCACAACAGATACTCCTTCAGAGCAGAAGACAGCTGTTATGCAGTCTGCGGGGTATGAACTATAACATACGGACCTCACAGCCAGGTTGGTAACACGCAGCACTGCTCTGCTAGAGCTGCAGGGTACCGGGATGCCCAACGCACCCATGGAGAAGCATGAGGGCCCTCTCAGGCTTTGGGAATGCTTTTTGTACTCTTGGCTTCTAAGAAGCTAGGTTCAAAGCTATAATGGCTGTTCCCAGTGGCCAACTGCGATCAGTTAAAAATATGGTACCTCCTGTCAAAGCTGTGTAACAACAGGGTACTGGAACATTCGAATGTCTGTGTATTGTAGAGAAGAGGCCAGAACAGAGGAATTACCCCTTCCCATATACAAGAGGTGCTGTACCTCAAAAGAATAAACATGCAGGCTTTGCCTACGGCCATAAACATCACACATGCTGATCCCTCAGCATCGAGGTCTGTGAGTAATGTGGTTTTGAGGAAGGTCAGTCTGGATATTCTACAATTTCACATGGATGAAGCATTACTGTATGTACTATTTGTCGCCTGGCTTCTTTCATTCAGCACAGTGATCTTGACTTTCATTCTTATCATCCATCTACTCATAGTTCGTTCTTCTTTTATTATCCAGCGATGTTTCACTGAATGATTATGCTGACGTTAGTTCACACAGTCATCTCTCGATGGACATTGGGCTGTTTTCAGCTTTGCCTATTGCAAATAAAACTGCTGTGAACATATGTATGGAAGTTTTGTGTGGACATATGTTTTTGATTATCCTGGGTAAATACCTAGCTGTAGATCAGTTGGATTCTATGGCAGGTATATGTATACATTTTTAAAAACTGTCAAACTGTTCCCTAATTTAGTTGTACCATTTCGTATTTTCAACAAAAGTAAAACAGAGTTTCAGCTATTCTACATTTGTACCAACGTTTGTTCTGCTAAGATCAAGTAAGATGCGGTTAATTTTTAAATTTTCAGTCTTTCTAGGGGGTGTGTAGCTTCTGTCATTATGGTTTTAATTTGAATATCCTTTAAGTCTAAAAATGGTGAGTGTATTTTCAAATACCTATGGACAAGTAATTTTTTTTTATTCATTATAATACTGTTTAAATCTCTGAATGTTTGGCTGTTTATCTTCTTATTATTGGTTTGTAAGAATTTGTTACATATTCTTTATGGAAGTCCTCTGATGTAAGTACTGCAAATAGTTTCTACACTTTGTGATTTACCTTTTTTTATTTTTTTTATGGGTATTGGGGGTCGACCTCAGGACCTCGCGTGCCAGCAAGCGCCCGTGCCGCTGAGCGATATCACCGGCCCTTTTTTCGTATGTGGGATCCGGGAGTCGAACTCGGGCCCTCGCGCTTGCCAGGCAGGCGCTTAGGCCACTGAGCCATCTCACCAGCACTGGGTTTCTTAATGAAACACTTTGAAGGGCAAAAACTTTGTTCAGTGTGGATGAGGATCGATTGATCATTTTTTTCTTTATATAGCTGATATTGCCTGTTATCTAAGAAAACCTTGCCAACCCTCAAGGTTGAAAAATATTTTTCTCTAATATTTTAGAGATTTTATCATTTTGGTTTTAAATTTAGCTATATATTCCATTTAGAGTACATTTCTATATGGAATGATTAAGGGTTGATATTTACTTCTTGTATAAAGCGATAATAATTGTTTATTTTATTTAATATATATGTAGAATTAAAGTCCACAACAATAGTAACACAAATGGTGAATGAAGTGGTCTAAATTCCTTGAATTGCCTGTTAATTTTTAAGAGACTCTAGAAAGTAAGGAAATACGTTGTGAACTATGGGATAGTCATAAAGAGAAAAAAATAAAATAATTAATGGTGAGCACACTAATAAAAAGGAAATGGATATAATAAAAATTACACCATAAATCAAAGAAGACTACATAAAAAGAAAAAGAAAAAACTATGAAGGAAAATAGGAGAGTAGTAGATTTTAACCCAAATATGTGAGTAAACACAAGATCACATTAAATATCATCAGAATAAATAGTCAATAAGAGTCAATGTATGGGGCCCGGAATACAGCTCAGTGGTACGAGCACCTGCCTGGCAAGTGCAAGGTCCTGAGTTCGATTCCCGGTACCCCCCGCAAAAAAGTCAAGGTGTGCCAAACTAAGTTTTCAACTACAGGCATTCAACCATGAAAGACACATCTTAAATATGAGCTCTCAGAACATTTGGGATTAAAAGTATGGGAAAAGATGCACTGTGGCAATATTTATCACAAAAATACTAGTATAATATCAGGCAGAGTAGGTCGCAAGGCAGAACATTAGTGGAGATAAACAGGGATTTCTCAAAACTACACAAAGGGGTAGTAGGATCAATCCACCAGCAAGATATCTCATTTCTAAATTTCTATATACTTAATAGCATATTTTCAAAACATGTGAACTAGAAATTAACAGAAATAAAAGTAGTAGTCAGATCAACAGTTACAGAGGGGGCTTTAAATAGGCACTTCTTAGTAAATAATGGGAGCAGACAAGACCAAATTAAAGAGTGCACTTATTACTACAGCCTGAATGACTTCTGTAACCGAACGCTAGGTGCAGTTTTCAAATGCATGGGAGCATTTACAAAAGTTAATTCTTAGGCTTTGTTGAAAAGCAAATCTCAACAAATTCCAAATGCTATAAACCACATAAAGTCTGTTCTCTGACCATAGTAGATTTAAGGTGGAAACCAATAAGAAAAAATCAAAACTAAAACAATAAATTAAAACTAAAACTAAGAACTGAATATTTGGATGTTTTGCTATTTGTGTGTGAATAATGCATATCATAGAAGTCGCAATCAAAATTAGGAAATATTTTGAACCCAAAAATAATGAAAATACAGTCTATCAGAACTGCATGCTATGAGAGAACCTCTGCATAAAGTAAATATAAACCCTCAGAATGTGTATGAAAAAGTAAGAAAAGGTGAAGCCAGTGATCTATGCATTTGTTTCAGAGAGACAGAAAAATAATAAGACTTCAAAACTTATGAAAATAGAAGGATGAGTTTAATGCTGATAATGAAAAAAATTATTGAAATTAGAAGTAACGTATAATACCAAGCATCAATCAAGCCAAAATATGTTTAGTGAAATTCGAAGGGACATATCTCCAATAACAATGCAAAAATGGAACTTAATTAACTACAGGTAAATTCATTAGAGAAAATACAAGTAGATATCATAAACAAATTTATGAAGAAAATTGAAAACTTAGACAAATTGTGTGTATCCTTTGAAATATACAACTTAACAGAACTAAAAATAAATCAAGATTTCCTAGAGTTGCTAACCAAATTGAATCCATATTTATAAAATTTCCCCAAATAATACTTTTGTCTAGATAGCTTTATGGGTGAACTCTTTGGAATATTTAACATAGAAGTAACACCATTTCTACACAAATCCTTTCAGACAACAGAGAAGGAGGCAAAGGCTGCAATCCAGTTTTAGTTGCCAGCATAACCTTGAAACAGAACATATTACAAGACAGAAAAATTGTAAGCCGGTCTGTCTTATAAACATTGATAAAAAATTGTAAAGAAAATATCTAAAAACAGACTTGATATCATACATAAAAGATATAATATATCATGATCAAGTTGGCTCACACAGGAGTAAAAGCTTTGTTTAACATTTGAAAGCCAATCACTGCATGAACAGAATAAAGGAGAAAGACCACGTGTTAACCTTAAAAGGTTCAGAAAAAGTTAATGTTTCTGAGATAAAAAAGAAACCTCTTAGCAAACTAAGAATAGAAGACTTTAAATTATGAATATAAGGGATAATATTTATACTTATAAGTGTCTATGGGACACATACTTAGTGAAACGTTGAAAGATTTTGCCTTGAAATTGGGAACAAGAGCACTGTTTGCTATTTCAAGAGCACTGTTTTCTTCTCAAGTTCCTACCCAGTGAAATAAGATGAGACAAAAGTCATCAAAAAGATTGAGGACTAAAAAGGAAAAAGTAAAATTTTCTTTATTCAGGAAAAAAATTAAAAATTTATTTTAAAAAATTACAGAGAAAACTAAGAGTTATGAACTATTGGAATTAGTAAATGTATTTAACAATGTTGGCAGATTTGAAGTCTATAAACAAAAATCAGCTATCCTTCTAAAAACTAGTGAAAAACAATTTTTTAAAAGTCAAATAAGATAAATTTAAAAGTTCTTTAGGAACTTTACATAGGTAGTACAAAATCTTACTAACAGACATTAAAGAAATCCTAAATAAGTTGAAGAATATATTATGCTCTTGGACTACACGATTGTCAATTTCCTTCCAAATTGATTCTTAGTTTTAATGTGATTCCAGTAAGTATCCCAGTATGGGGGAGAGGGTGGCCCTGGGTACAGAAGTCAATAACCAAGAGCCTGAAGTTATTAAACATGTTAGAGTTGTGCTCTGGGTCTGTACTTTCATGAAGATTTTTCATTCTTTCCGTTACTGAGACTTTAACTCAATTTCTTAAAAAATAACAATTCTGGACACGCATTGATAAAAGTTTCTTTGTGTCTCATATATCCTGGGTCATATTGCAAAGAAATTGTCATGGTATGGATTCAAGCACAAGCCTCCAATCTTCTCCTCCAATCTTCTAGCCTCCAATCTTCTCCTCTGATCACGTGGGGGAGGGCTAAGAGGTTGAAGAGGAGAGACCTGCGGCTCATCCTGGTACAGAGAGCTGTCCAGGGCTTGGGAGCCCTCTGCAGGTGGAGTGGAAGCAGGGAGGCCAGTAGGAGGCCCTCTCAGCACTCAAGCGGGGCCCTCAGGGCTCCCAAAACATCCATCCAGTCCAGATGGAAATAAAATCCACAATCATAAGAGCCCGTGGCTCAACTTTCCCAGTTCATGGTCTCTAATGATAAGCAAGTAGCATCCCGAAGACTCCGTCCAAGAGGCCTCCACAGTGGTCAGCCCATCATTGTTGATGGGGATGTTTATCTGACTGCTCCATGTTCTCTTGTTGGGTGACTCATGATGCTACCGGTGTCCCACGCAGGCTCAGGACCCAGCCCCATATGTCTGTATGGGGATTAGGGGCTGAGATGTGTAATCTCAGTGAAATCACGTAATGGTAACATTATTATGCCCAATCTCCTATGTCAGTTGGGACAAAAGTTTTAGCTAAAATATGCACAATACCCAGAGCATGGGCTTGGGATAGGACATGCTTTGTTCATAGTTGGCACTGCCACAGTCTAACTGTGATGCCATGCCATTTCACTGCTTTCTGTGTCTTCACCATGAAGTAGAGATCACAATAGCTGTAATGATTACCTGCAGAGAGGCAGGCTGATCAGAAAGGGCTGAGCTCTCAAGTGGGAGACCAGCCTGGTAAATGTACTTAGTGTGACTAACATAAATATGGTGCTTTTGCTGATCTTGGAGACCCAACACCCCGAGATCAGCAGTCTTGGACAGTTCCAGCTAATTCATTACAGATGTAGAAGGAATAGCAAAGCAGAATGGATTTGTGTAGTTACTTAAAATGTCCAAGGCATGGAACAAATGGACAGGAAAATTCCGGCTCAATAACTGCAGTTCTCATGAATGGTGAGCTCTGGGTCTAGAAGTATCAACGGGGTGAATCTGAACATTTAGGCTCTGTGAGGTGATGATCCCTCGGGTCTCAGTGGTTTTGCAGGTACCTTCTGCAGGCAGGCCTTTTCTTTCTGTGCTTGATTAACTTGTTACGGAAAATAACTGCATTCATGGCTTCCCTGTGATTGGTGGTGCTACGTAAGGTAATAGCACTCATGTGCAAGTGACAGAAACCCAGCCAGTGGGCTTCAGCCAAACAGCTTTCAGTGGCTCATGATGTGGGAATGGCTCTTGTCACAGCTCTATCCTTCAAGGTCTAATGGCTCTGCCCCTTCCCCACTGATCTCAGTCTCAAGCTCTTGGGCTGGGGGTTTCCTCTTCCTGGTGGCTTCTTTATCCCTAGAGTGGGAATAGTAATGGCCCTCAACTCCTAGTGTACAGAAGCACTGAGTTAATATAGGGGACCTACTGAGGACAGTTTTCAGATTTTATATATACTGTATAAAACACATAAAAAGTCTGTAGAATTTATACGTAATTATAATTACATTATAGATAGTTATCTACGAACGTGAAATGCATTTTAATATATGATAAAAATTTTATATATGAGTTATTTATATTTTATATGTATAACGATATTCTTGGAATCTAGCATAGTTCCTGACATATGGATTGCACTGTATGTTTTCAATGAATAAATATCATTTACTTTTCTTAATCTTGTGAATTTAGTGTTGTGATTTCCATTTTACAAATGAAGGAAAGGAAGGGATAGGAAGGTTAAGTAACTTGTTCAAGGTCGCTTGGCTAACGATGATTTAAGCCAGCATTGATCTTCAATCTGTTTGTAGTCTGTGCTCTTAAATATCCCAGGAACTGGCTTTGCTGCAGACTCTTCTGGGAGGATTTCCTGCACTGCTTCGGGGAGGAGGGTCCTGCATCGCTGTGTGTGTCGCTGATGGTGGGTCTGTTCCTGATCACACCTGAGCTCTCGTCTTCTGTCTCAGAGCTTAGGTGAAGGTGATGTTAGGTAAATAGACGAACGCTGTGTGATTGCAGGGGAGGACCCAGGAGTACGCAGGCGAAGCTCGCTCCTCCCTCGCCTTCTGCAGACAGCCTGCGGGAGAGTCTTCCTTTTGGGAGGACAGCGATGAGGGAGGCAAGGTCTCAAACGGCTTTCTAAGCTACAAAACTAAGTGTTGATTAGTTTTTACTAATTTATTTTCCCTTTGTTTTGGTAAAATACTGAAAATATTAGAAGCAGCAAGTATACTCAAAACAACAGATGAGAAAAAAAGAAAAACCATGAATACAGCAGCAGAATAATAAAGTGCCAGCATTCTGGCCCACTTTGGGTGTGGCAAAATAATCAGAGAGAGCTAATTAGCCCATGAGGGTGTGTAACACTGATGTTCACCCAGATCTTTTTTAGTCACAAATGAAAGAGTCTGCTTGGGGCCTGACTGAAAGACAGAAGGTAGATTCTTCATGTCAAAACCAAAACGGGAAGACCCAGCCTCATGTCCGAGAGCCTCGAACTCTGCAGAGTCCCCCGGGGACCAGGGTGACACTGGGGACCAAGGCCACAGGGCCGTGGCTCCTCAGAAATCACCATCCTCTGGTGCTTGTCTGTCACTTTGGAAGACAACGGGAAGGTGAGCACCCGGAGTTAAAAGGCTGCGGGTTGTTTGGAATTCTTTTGGGTTGCAAGCAAAAGAAACCAAACCCAAGTTTGGGCAATAAAAAAGAGAAAAAGATACACTAATAGAGACCCTGATGAACCAAACAACGGACATCTTACTGAGAAAACAGGAGCTGGGGCCTGGGTCGAGGAGGACTCGGTCTGCCTTGCTTGCTTTGTCTGCCCCACCCGCCCCTCCACGTGGGAGACTCCGATCCTCTGGTGCTCATTCTTCGTGACAGGGTCAGGACAAAAGGTGAGCAAATGAGGAGTTTGGGCCCAGATTTCATGAGGTCCTACCCTCAGGCTCCGTGGGTGCCATCCTCTAAGTTTTGAAACTTCAGTGCCCTGCTCGCCCTATCTCATGCTTGTGCCAGCCCCAGTGGGAAATGCGTCCCCTTTTCTGTCAGTTTCTGTCCCTTTTCTGTCGTGGCCCCTTCTAGAGAAGGTGCATCTTGGACCAGCTGAGTCAGTAAGCACCACAGGCCACTGACCGTGACACAATGGGGATGCAGGGCAAAGGGCCAGGGCCTAGGGGGAAATGCCCAGCAGAGAACCTGCTGATGCCCTGAGTCCAGGATTCCAGCTTCTGTGGTGCTTCACTGAGCTGGATTTGCCCTCCAGAGATTACCCCGGTCTCATCCCAGGGCCTGTGAATATTACCCGATTTAGAAAAAAGTCCTTTGTAGATGTCATGAAGATACGGACCTTGAGACAAGCTCACCTTGGGTCTGAAGTCCAAAGCTGAGCGTCCTCACAGAAGAAGAAAGGTGGCCGTGTGAGGATGGAGGCAGAGACTGGAGTTGTGGAGCCACAACCAGGGGATGACGGGGCTGTTCGGCTGCAGAGAGAAGAACGGACTCTGCTCTGCAGCCTGGGGAAGGAAGGAGACCCCGACAGCATGTTGATTTTGGACTTCTGGGTTCTGATGCTGTCAGAATATATCTCTGTTGTTTAGACCACCAGATTTGTTGTAACTCGTTGTGGCATTCCAGTCACCTGATGGGTGTGGCTGTCAGAAAAGGAGGCGGAACCATATAGTTAGCAGTGCGGCTCTGGAGCCAGCCAAGAGGGTTTGGAGACCGGCTCTGTGATTTCATGGATCTCATCTTGGGCAGGCATTTAACTCTTCTGGGCTTCGATTTCCTCACTACTCAATGAGAATAATGATAGCTAGTGTAAGCAGAGCTTAGAACAAGGGCTGGCAGATGCTGTATGCTTACTGTGAGCCGTGGTTATTGGGTACAGATCTGGGGCAATAATGACAGCTCTCTCCCATCTCATGGTGGAGTTGGTGTGACTCATGCAGGGAGTAACTGTGCTTCCACCCAAGTCAGATGACTTATGCTGTGCCAGGAAGGAAGTTAGGGAATTCAGGAGATAACTAAAATGTGGTGCATAAGGTCTCTGGCCTTTAGGAGCATTTAGAACTAGTTTACCTCCCCGCCAAATTCATTCACTGAGCCCTAACCCCAGTGTCAGTGTACATGGAGATAGGGCCTTCACGGAGTAATGAGGGCTAAATGAGGTCCTGACCCTATGGGACTGGAGTCTAGAAGAGTAAGGAACATGGAGACCTCGTGCCCCCCAGGCACATGTAGGAAAGGCCACCTGAGGATACGGAGAAGCCACATTTTGCAGGTGGGAAGCGGCACAGCCTGTGCCACCTGGAGACCTGGATCTTGGACCTGCAGGCTGCAGAACAGTGGGAAGCAGGTTTCTACTATTCAGGACCCCACCCGTGTTACTGTCCTACACCAGCCTGCGCAGAGTAATGCAAATGTTTTGGTGAAAACTCCAAAGCAATGCATGGTATAATTACCGTATTCACCACTGCCGACACTAACCCCAGGTCCACCCAAACACTGCACCACTGTGGAACATAAAGGGTGCTTCTGTGGTGCAGACTTTCTATGTTTTACACTCTGACTCCAAGAAGTTTGTTCAAACTCACAGTGGAATTCAGGAAATTCAACAGCTTTCTCTATGCAACACTCCCTTGAGAGATGCAGGCGGGAAAGAGATTAGGATGAAACAAAAAGATTCTTTCCGTTCAAGGAGACATTTTGCTTTGTAAAATGCATCTGCTCCAGTGGTCCTCACCTCTGTACTTGTGCCTTCATCTTAGAAGTCTATTAAAATACGTGGTTTCTCCCCGCTATGCCTGGAAATGACTAAGAAGGCCAAATATAATTCCTTCACTGGAAGAGTAAATCATTTTCCTCCATCTACTGGTCAAATGCTACTCTTCCAATGTCCCTGAGCAAAGCCCTGCTCATCTTTCACAGGACACTGAGATGCTACATCTTCCACAGGGCTGTCTCTTATGCCGCTGCCACCCAGTTAGCGTTCATCATTCCGTCCCCGTGTGCCTGGCACAGGGCGGAGTCTGGTGCTGGACCTGGTTAGAGCTCTTGAGATTTCCAGAGTCAAGTGCAGCACCTCATCTCTTCCCCTCCGCTCAGGATCCACGGGCCGTGGGGTGCTTAAGACACATCAGTGAGTGATTTGGAAGGCACCTTGCCTGATCCCATTAAACACGTGTGCACATGCATACATGTTCATTAACACACACATACACACACATGCATGTACGCACATGCACACACGCACACACACGGAACATTTCTGCCTGGAAGTCCTGTGATTTGGCATAGTCGGAGTTTATTGTATGACACAGGAATAGACCGGGAAGAGGGACGCATTTGAAGATAAAACTCTGGTATCTTGTCCTGACTTAGGCCCGGGAACCCCGCCTCCCAGGTGTCAGTTTCCTGCCCTGGTGCAGTGTGGAAGTGCTTGGCAGTGGCCTCTCGCCTAGAACTGGCTTCTCACTCACACACTGCTTGGTCTTCCTCAGCACGGCATCCGATCGCCTGCCTCTGCGCTTGAGCATGGTCACCGCACTCGCTGTCCGGGCTCAGGCCAGCAGCACTTCTCAGAGGCCTCCTGTCTGAGGTTCCTTCAGTCTGTCTTGACCTCAGTTCTGTGTGTTCACGGCACAAGGGTTTCAGAGCGCGGTTCCTGGGCCACAGTACAAGCATCGCCTGTCACTGTGTTAGAAACAGTGCCCAATGCTGCCACAGACTTGTGGACTCAAAAACTGCAGGAGCAGAGGTTTCACATCAGTCACTCTACTTCAGAGCCCTGCACGTGAGTCTTTCTGTGCTCCCTTTTGTGAATCAGAGCTATAGAAACCTCACCCAGTCTTTTCACATCCTCAACTCAACTGTGTGCCTATGGTTTCCCACAAGGTGAGCTGGGGGCTTGATAGCACCTAAAGTCCACAAGGTTTACATGAAAGTGCCAAACAGAATCAAACCCGAGCCCAACAGCCTGTCTTGGAGCCAGGTGTCCAGCGTCCACCCCGCACCCCACGAGTCTCTGTCCCCTAGGGCTCGGTGCACCTGTTTCTCCAGCCTGCCAGCTGCCCACCCCCACCACAGCAAGTGCGCCTCACCTGGCGCAGATGCCCAGCTCATCACACCTTGTGAGGGAACACATGGCCCCATATGTCAGCCGACATGTTTATCTCTTCTTCTACAGAAGGGGAAATATGTTCCACAATAAATATTTGCATACTTTGGAACAGATTTATTTTTTCAGAGAAGAAAAAAGAGAAAGGAGGGAGGCAAAGACTTTGGCTGGAGCCACTGAATCTGTATTCCTCCGCCGTGGTTTTCATCACCTGCATTGGAGGGAGCCCGTGTCTCCACGGGGGAGGCTCTGGCTGTGGTCTGGGTCCCTGGGGCTGAGCACGGTGGAGGGCGTCAGGGAATGTGGTCAGGCAGGGAGGTCAGTGGCCCAGAGTTGAGGGTTTGTCTCCCGGGTGAGGAGGCCAGCTCACAGAGGCCACCACAGCCTACGAGCTGGGGATGGAAGGACACAGCAGTTGCATGTTGAATAAGCTGGGAGACTGTGAACGATGGCAGAGAGGCCTCAGCATGCTTCACTTAACTTTCAGTATACAACAAAAATAAAGGAACAGTAAAGAAAAGCTTGCTTACTAAACTAGCTCTGATTCAGTGGTATTGATAACAGTGCTCTGTCCTGGTCCCTTGTGACCAGAGGCTTGGTCTCTGGGATGGTGCTGTTGGGAGGTGTAGGAATTTTAGGGCGTCCCTGGGTGGCTGAGGACTGGCTGAGCCCTCAGGAGGGACTGGGCCCTGGGCTCAGCCTCTCTCACTCAGTCTGCTGGCCATAGCTCTTCTGCCACACCCAGTTCCTGAGGCAGCTGATTTGTCCTCCCTGGAACTTGCCAGGCACTTGCCTTCGAACCACTGGCGCAGGAGTCAGTCAGATGGCGTCCTCAGCAGGTCTGCGCTGGCTCTGAGAGGCTGCTGGCCCAGCCTGTGATAGAAGGGACGGTGTGCCTCCACTTCCGTGTCCCTGTGCACCCTGCGAGTCTCTTCCACTCAGGCTTAGAAAGAGGAGGCCTGTCTTGCTGTGAAGGCAGGTCACCACCGAGGAATTGAAGTAGAACATCACATTCTATAAGATTTACATTTCAGAGAAGAACAATTTATGTGTAACAGAAATATTTGTGAAAGAATGAGACCAGCAGAAATTTTCCCTGAATTGCCTTCCCTTTCCAAGTCCTAGCATACAAAAGCACTAGAGAAATACGGTTTCTAAGCTGAGAGAAGTCAGACAATACCTAGGCTCACAGTCAACCACCAAATAAGGCCTATTCATGTCCCCCCATCCCCCAGGCATGGCAAAGGCACAGAAAGCAGAGAACCCCAGGTAAACATGGGGTCATGACAGACAGGAGATCCACAGGCAGCTCCTTCACCCCAAAGTCATGGGAACCAGAGTGCACAATTGTGCCAACCTCCACATAGGTCTTCATGTACATACTTTGTGAAAACAGTCTCGAATTATTAGACACCTTTTGAAGACAAAGAAACGGGATTTAATAGGTCCAAAGGTGCACAGTTAGGGAAATAAATGGGAGAGGTGGCGAACAAACTCCAACAGAGAAGAGAATGGAGAAAGGGAGGCATGGTACCATGCAGAGTTCTGTCTCCTTTCCCCCCCATGACTGAGGACAAAATACTTCCTCTTCCCTCATCTGTGAAGACATGGACGTTCCTGTTATCTGCTTCCTTGGGATGAGAGATGAAATGGGGTATTTAGTGTTTTTCCTACTTGGAGTCCTCTGAGCATCTTGTATCAGTGGTTTGTTATCTTTTCTTATTCCTCATACAATACCTGGCAGTTTTTTTCAATATACCCATCATTCACTCTCTCTTCCATATTTTATATGCCTTTGAATTCATAGCGAAGCTCTAAACTCCAGGACTTGGTTGTGTGACCTTATTTGGTGGTGGAGGTTCACAGAGACGATAAAGTTCCAGTGAGGTCATGAGGGTGGGACCTATTCCACCACGACTGGTGTCCTTGGACACAGAGCTTGACAAACAAGAGGAAAGACAATGTGGAGACACATGGAAAAGATGCCCATGGCAGGTAGCAAAGCATCTGCAAGCCGAGGAAGACTAAGGTTGCCTGCAGACCCAGGCACTTAGAAGAGCAAGGCCGTGTCCCCCTGGAGCCACGGGGGACAGCATGACCCTGACGACATCTCTGTGTTCAGTCCTGACTCCCAGAGGGTGAAGTGATAAATGTCTAGGTTTTGGTGCTTTGTTACTGAAGCCCCAGGAAGCTCGTGTAGGTTATGGCAGTGGTTGCTCTAACGCTGATCTGAGAACATGGACAAGGCTCTGGAACTGGGCAATGAGCAGAGGCTGGAAGAATTTAGAGGCCCTTGACAGAAAAATCCTCCATTGTCTTGAAGAGCTTGCTCCTGAGAATATGGACATTAACAGTGCTTCTGGGAGATCCCCTGGGAGCCAGAGAGGGCGGTTACACGGGGAGGAAAGGCAGCTCCCGCGAAAACACGCTGACTGAGTTCCTGCAGTGGAGATTCAAACTCAAGGCCTCGGCTCTTAGCTGGAGTCACCTGGGTTTCTGGGCTGCCCACGTACCTGGGGATGTAACTTCTTCATTTCTATGTAAATGCTGTGTTAATGAATAGAAGCCTTTGCTCACATGTGCTTTTTGCCCCTAAGCAGCCAACAAAGGCCATTTTCCTGGGCCCCTCCTCAGCCCTCTTCCCCAAGCCTTGCTCTCCGATTCCCACTTACTTGGCAGATGTTCTTCAATCTCCGGAACAATGTGCTGCCCACAGACCGGACATCCCTCCTAGAGCGTATGAGTTTCTGGTCCATCAGGATGGACGAGACCTGGGGTAGCTGACTCACTATGAGACGTCCAATGAAGCTGGCTACTGAGTCAGCAGAAGCAGTCCAGCTTGCAGGGGAGCCACATCCCTGGGCCTGCAGGGCCTGCTCCCTGCCTCTGTAGCTCCTGCAGTCATGGTGGCTGATGATGAATGTTGCTGGTACCCATGGGCTGAGTGCTTCTGTCCACTCTGCTGTTCAGGGCCTCTTCTGGGGTAGATGCTTCTGGTGCCCATCCCTGTGTGCTGTGAACCTGTCCGTGTGTTGCATCCTCTCACATCTGCCCTGCCTCTCTGTCACTGCATGGCTCTGTGCTGGTCTCCTTGCCTCAGCCTTCTACACTTTTCCATCCAGTTCCCTGTCACCTGGTGATCAACTAAGAACTACTACCCAGGAAGTTGTTTATCTCAGATACTGTGGGTGAAAAAGTCCACTGCTCGTAGCTCAGGATGGAGATTTTCCTTTCTGTACCTTTCAAGTCTCCCCCCACCCGAACTTGACTGTAACACAGCTGGGTTTTTCCCTGCACATTGTCTCGTGCATCAAATCCCATTTTGGTGTCTGATCCTCTTAGGACCTAAACTGAAAAGCAGGGTGTACACCAAACACTCTGCGAGGCTGAAGCAGGAGGAGTACAAGTTTGAGCTCAGCTTGGGTCATTTAGTGACTTAATGAGACCCTGTCGCAAAATAAAAGATAAAAAAGGGCTGCAGATATAGCTCAGTGCCAAGGCCCTGGGCTCAATCCCCAGCCCAAAGAACAAAGGTGGTCACCAGATGGGACAGTAAACAGTGCAGGTCTGAGGATTAGTCCACTCATTAACTGGCTGGCAAGGAGGACTCTGGTCCTCAGTGGAGCATGAGGTCCAGGCAGTTCCTGCACTAGACCTCCATCTGCAGAGGTGCTGATTCCTCAAGGACCAATGATTCTTCCAGGTACATCTGGGAAGACATCCTAGTCACAGCGATGCAGATCATAGCGGGTCTGGCTTCTGGAGCTTAGGTCATGTTCTCTGAAGTCATTGAGACTCCGCTGTGCCCATTGCTTTTCCCACTCCGAAATGTCAGCCCTGGCCCACAGAAGAGGCCCCTTTTCCCATCCTAGTGGGCTGGTGTTGCTCTCTGCACATTCTCAAGGGTGTTGGAGAAATGCAGCAGGTTCAGGCTGCAGTGGGAGGGACCTGGCTACCTGTGCAGACCCTACAGCACCGTGTCTGCGGTGGGAAGGCGTTTCTGGCAAGCCCTGCTGGAGAACCACAGCGCAGCACCTGAGGTTCTGGAGCGAGGCCATGTGGCTACAGTGCAGGATTATACTCCTTCTGAGAATCAGGTCCGTGTGTGTTACGAGGTCCTGCTGGAAACAGGGCCTGACATGGGGGTACCCGAAGAACCCGTGTCTGGAGCTGCCCGTCTCGAAGTGTGTGCGTGATAAAGTGGACAGAAGTGGGCAGAGTGAGCCTACAGATCTCTCTGCAGAGCAGAAAGGCAGGAAGGAGGGCGAATAGGAAGAGGCAGGTCGGCCAGGTTGATGGGGGCCCTGGGCAAAGCCCTCGACGGAGCTGCATCCTGTCAGGCGGGAGTGACTGGTTCTTGCTCTCACCCTACTCTGCCCTCACCTCAGAGCAGTCTGGCAAACGCTGGGCCTCAGTAGGACCAATTTTCTGGATCTCGAGTATTGGCCGGAGGTTGCCAGGGAAACATGTTCCTGGGAGAGAGTGTTTCTGAGTGTAAATCCGAGTGGCTCTTTGTGTAGCTGCCACATCCACTGAGTTCAAGTCATTCTGCCCGCTCCGTGTGGTGTCCTAACTCCTGACGAACAGTGTCCCCTCCAGAATCGCTTCTTTCCTGCTCCCACCCACCGGAGTCTTTAATTGTCTTTCAATGTCACTGCTCCAGCAAAGCTCGCTTTCAACTGCCGAGGACATCAGATTCCTCCTTGCACGATCCCATAACTGCAGTTTTTATCCAGGAAACTTACTGACTTATATGGTCTTGCACATTAGTAAAATAATTTTTATGTCCTTACAAGTCCATAAGCCTTGAAGGTCATGATCTTTTCTGTTCTGAGTCCCTAACACCTGTCATTTTTCCTTTCGTGTAGAATGAACTCACTGTGTTTGTTGAATGAATAAATTAATGGATGAACAAATGACTCACTTGTCTACATTAATTACAACTGCTGTTTTGAAAATATACCTGAAAACCTCTTAGAGCCCTAAGCAACATAAATTATCATCATCCTATTTATAGATGAAAGTACAGAACATTCAAGAAATTGATGCCAGGAAAGTATAATTTATGAAATATAAAATTTTTGGCTCATTTTGCTGAACATACAATTTAACAATAGGATAATATTGATCTTTGAAAAATTTTGCATATTGGGTTTCTTGGCTTTTAAGATTTGATTAATAGACATTTAATAAAAATCAAACCTTAATAGGAATATTAATAATGATATCATTAAAATTACTCATTATCATATGCCACATGTTATAGTAAGTCTTCTCTGCATTATTTGTCTAACTATCTTCAATGTGATTTGCTAGGTGTTATCACTTTACAGACAAGAATATTAGTACTCGATGAGGTTACACATTTGCTTAAAATCTCAGGCATGATATATTAAATTTGGGTTTCCATTCACTGCATCTGCCTGACTGTAAAGCCAGGGCTTTCCCACAACACTATAGCTGCTTAAATACTTAATTCTTACTGAAATATTGAATTTTTTACTTCTTTCTGGGAGGACACCTGAAGAATAAAGATTTTGAAATCTTAAATTAATCCTTGACTCAGATTTTCCTCAGCAAGCCAAAATCTTCCTTACAGGTATTAGATGATCCCACATTTCTAAATATTGCAGTTTCCCATCTGATACCTAGCTTACTCCTTGGTCACAGTATATAGTCCATGGCCAACTTGGCTCCTGAGGTCCCAAATCATTCCTTCGTCTTCTTTCCCTTTTTAGTGAACAGTTAACACCATATTACTAGGCATTTGGGCTTGAAATCTCAGAGATACTCCTCAAGACTCCACATGCGTTTCTTGAGTAAAAAGGTTTTGTCCAATTGCTTCTGTTCTTTAGGATCCTGAATGGCAAAGAATGAGTGTCCAAGAGATAATCATAGATTTCTCTATCCAGATTACTAAATTATCACAGGAATAGTGCACAAATTAGGTGGTATCGATAATTCACAAGTCAGATCGCAAGTATCACAGAGTTTAGGGAGAGGAACAAGGAAACAAATGGAGAAGTTGTCCTTGGCTAGCATGAGAGATTCCTCATTCTGTAAAACTTGAAGGAGGCAGGGGAGCAAAAGAGGAGACAAATGTAAAAGGGGAGATGCAAAGCCCCCACTTGGCTCACACTGATAATCCCTTTTCTTTATTAAATATAAGGCAGATCTTTCTAACAAAAGCGAGGAGATACTCAGGTGTGGTGGGTCACACCTCTAATCCCAGCACTCAGGAGGCTGAGGCAGGAGGATCGCTGAGAGTTCGAGGCCAAACTGGGCTTTATAGTGAGTTCAAGGCCAGCCTGGAATACATAGTGAGAACTTGTCTAAAAAAAAAAAAAAAGAAAAAGAAAAAAAAGTAAAAAGGTGAGATTGGGCATGAGAGTTGAGAAAAGTGAAGATTTTGAAAAATTAGCAACTGGCCTTCTTTTACATACTTTATTAATACGGTACTTATTAAACACCTACCATGTAGGTACTGAGAATTTGTGGTCCCATTTTTCTAGGAACTTGCCACATTTAATAAATTATAGGTTTTTGAGGTTATAGAGCACACTATAATTATTCACATATTCCCTAAATGTGTATAGCCAAATGCCTTTTTCACAGTAGGTAAACATTAAGGTTTTAGGTCAACTGAATTGAAACCACATGAACTCTTCAAGTAAAGCCTGAGGCTCTTGGGGCCACAAATTGTTTTGGTGGAAGTCCTCTCCTGCCAAACAGCAGAAACCTGATGTTTGGGAATACATCTTGCAAGGATTAGTAACTGAAAATTCATTCAGAACAGTGATTCTGAACTGCAGCACTTCTGGCACTTGGGACGGATACTGCCTTGTTGGATACTGCCCTGTGCACTGCAGAGCACATAACAGGACCCCTGGTGTCTGCTGAGCGGTTGTCAGCATCGCCTCCAACCCCCCATCACCCCATCTTGATAAAAATTTCTCCAGACATTGACTAACGTCCCCTGTGGCACAAGATAACCCATGAGTGAGAATCTCCCTGCTCTAGAGTTTTTATGATTAACTAATGTAAAAGTAATCTGTGTAAAAGCATGTAAATTCAGAGAGTCTAATTGTTAGACGGTAATTGTCAGAGCTTGGCTGCACCTTCTCTGTCTACTGTCTGGTGTGTGAACAGTCCCCACCTCTCCAGCGGAGAGGCAGACTTTCAAGTGATCATTGTTCTCTTTCCTTATCAGCTCTAAATTCCCTGGATTTCTCTGATCTTTATCTTCCTCTAGCATCAGATAAAGTGTGTTGTCCTAACTGTTACTGATACTTGCCAGTGTTAGTACACAGGTCCACAAAGGTCCACACAGCATGCACAGTGTCATGCAGTGAAATAAATGTGGGACTCAGAACCAAAGGTCTCAGTGTTCATTTGGTATCAGCATGTGGAACTAAAGACCAGAGAAGCGAGAAAATAGAGAGAGAGCGGCCAGGAGGGAGGGTTACACTGCAAGGGAGAGCCTCGCATCGCCAGAGAGGAGCGACGGTGAACAGTCTTTACAGACTGCAGTTACTTTCTTCCATTCCACACAGCAAGGCAAGAGCTTCTTCCCAACCTCAAGGGGGTGAGAGGCTCACAAAGAAAATCACAGCGGAGAAAACGTATGAAAATTAGATGATCAGCTCAGGACATATATCTCATCAATAAAAGTGCTGAAAAGAGAAAACAGAAAAAGGCGGAGAAGATAAAATCAAGTTACAAATTTAAAAAATCACACACACACACACACACACACACACACACACACACACAGTCCCCTAGGCACATCACTGATTTTCCGCCCCAAGGCAAACTGTACTTCAGCCAGTACTTGTGCTCTGCAGGCTGGAGCACTGCAGAAGGACTCGGCAGGTGATTGGTGAGGGTTGTTTCCTGACAGCAAGCAAATTTGTTTGATGCGGAGGATTTCACTGGGCAGAGAAGGATGGTCTGATACAAGTTCTTCAGTCTTTTTTTGGGGGGGTACCGGGGGGTCGACCTCAGGACCTCGCGCACCAGCAGGCGCCTGTGCCGCTGAGCGATATCACCGGCCCCTTTTTCGTATGTGGGTTCCGGGAGTCGAACTCGGGCCCTCGCGCTTGCCGGGCAGGCGCTTACGCCGCTGAGCCATCTCACCGGCCCAAGATCTTCAGTCTTGAAAGATGAAGAAGAGCCTGCTCCCCAGAGAAGCATGGGAAAGGCATCCAAGCACAGGAAGCCAAGCATGTGTAGAGACACAGGTACTGAGCTGTCTGATGAGTT
The DNA here is from genome assembly GCA_028451465.1 of Erethizon dorsatum. Classification (NCBI taxonomy): domain Eukaryota; kingdom Metazoa; phylum Chordata; class Mammalia; order Rodentia; family Erethizontidae; genus Erethizon; species Erethizon dorsatum. The sequence continues at coordinate 127,430,631 of CM051829.1, forward strand.
CAGGACGAGCGATTAACATTGCTGTGGTTGTCACAAAGAGTGCACCACTAAAATGTGCCCGCATTGTGTTTTACTAGGTGCTTTGCAACCTAGAGCCTGGAGCCCCGAGACGCTCAAAGTGGAAGACAGCGCGTGCCTTGACACGCAGCTTCTCCAAGTTCAGTTCAGAAAGAGCCCTAAAGATGACTGATCCTGCCATGCTGTCCAGTTCGTCCTGGTCCCCAGGCTCCATACTTCCTGGACACTTACTGGACACCTTTAGTAAGTGGGGTGCTTTCACTAAAACTGACTTACATCCCTCTCACATCTCTGTGAGATGTGCTATGTTATTCCAGTTTGAAATAAGCAAATCTGGAAACGCACTTGACCCAGCTTAGAGGACTAGACAGGACTAAGATTGAAGCCCAGTTATTAAAAATTAAAGACCAGGACTCTTTCCAGTGTCCCAGGTAATCTCTTCCTTCGGAAGTGTTCAGCACTGAGATTAAACAATCTACTGCTCTCCATGAACATATTCTTTATTTCAACAACATGTAAAGACACATGCAAGGCTACCTATGCTAAACTTCCAAGCTGTACTGGTCACACTTCATGACAGCACTCACATGTTTTAAAAAGAGACTTAGAGTGTTCGAGTCTTCTTCCTCTAACATGCAAATCAGAGTGTCATGTGGTCCGAGGCTGTACCAAGTTGAAGGATCAGTGACCTTGCTGGCAGAGGAAAACAGACCCTAACAGTTGGAGCTGCAAGCCATCTGTCTTCAGCTATTTTACATTTTGTCAAAACTCATCAGCATATTTGGAAAATAGCTGCAACCAACTAATATTACTAAAATGTAAAGAGTGATTAAATGGCACACTCAGATTGTTTATTCAGAGATAAAATATTTATTTTGGAAGAGCACTAAAATATATATAAATATATATTGTGGAAGACATTCATGTTGTAAAGATAAAACAGAATATTTGACAAGTTGTTGGAATAAAGTGGATTTATGCCACATTTTTTATAGGTATAGAATCCTGGTTTCTTACATTAAAGCTGTAATTTAATTCAGAGCAACCATTTAACCCAACTTCTTTGTTTTATAGGCAAAGAAAATGAGAACAAGACCATAAAGTACTGAAACAAGAGGGCCTCTAAAACCTCTTATTGTATAAAAGTCAGGCAAATATTATTATTATGTTACCACTGATAATACAAAAATCTCCAATTATTTGATGCTCATTTTTGAGATCTTTACATGTATATACTTATTTAATTTACCCAGCAAATCTTGATGATAAATATTATCATTTTCCTTTTATGGAAGAAGAACCAAGGCCCATTAAAGTCAAGAATGTTATAACATGAAATTCTTTAACAGGAACTCCTCACAGATATACAGGATGATTGAAATAAACAAAAATAAAAACCTGGAAGAAGCAAAAGCTCTTCTTTGGAGTAAAAGGCCATCTAAGAAATGAAGAAGAAGAAATGCTAGAATTAGAAAAATAACCATTTGCCAAATATTGTAGGTTACTGCATGATATACTTATTTAGGAAAAATGAAAAGCAGCACCGTGCAGTGAGAAACCCAGAAGCACGATGTCAACCAAGAGTCGAAGTTGACAAGAATTGAGTCTATGTGACTAGGCAGATGATACAATGTTTTCTCATCTCATCTCTTCTCATACATATTATGGCACAACACCACTTCTTGATTATTCTTACAAAAATGCATAACCTGAAGCCAACCACTCGAAAACACCAGGAGACTCTACGCTGAGAAATACACTAAAAATAACTGACTTGGTCTCTTAAAAAATGTTAATGTTGTAAAAGACAAGACTGCAATATGTAAGCCAAGATTTTCTTTTGATATGAAAATAATATGGGAACAAGTGGGGAAACATTAAGGCAACCTGAAGGCTGAAAAATAGATTAGTGTTAAGTTTCCTGATTTTGGAATTACACTGCAGTTATGCAGCAGAATATCCTTGTTTTTTTTAAGAAGATGCTCACTGAATAATCAATGGTCTTCATGTCTGTCACTTACCTGCTTAAAAAATTCAGAAGAAAGTGTGTGAATGCCGTAACACATGGAAATATATTAGCACTTATGGCCTTTGAGAGAGAAACAAAAATATGAACCATAACAACTTTTTTCAATGATTTTTCTGGAAGTCTAGGACAGTAAAAATACATTAAAGATATAAATATAGAAAAGAAAGTCGTAATGTTGCTGTTATTTACTTTTACTTACTATCATTTCCATTTAAAATGCAAAAATGTACTGGTAAACAACTAAAATTGAACAGATAATGTTCCAATAGTGATTAAAACAATATCATCACCTAGAATTCAATTGCACTTCTTCCACATCAGCAATAAAATCTAAAGATTTTAATATTAAATATGATACCTGGCTGGTGAGATACCTCAGTGGCGTAAGCGCCTGCCTGGCAAGCACGAGGACCTGAGTTTGACTCCTGGTACCCAAATAAATAAATAAATAAATATGATACCATGTATAATAACAACAAAGATCTATTTTATTCATCTGCCCACTTATCCATCCACATACATACATATTAAAAACTGTAAGAAAGAGTTTTGAAGGTAAATTGTAAGACTTAATTTAAAAGCATTGAAGACCTAAACAAATGGGAAGGTACACCATGTTCATGAACAGAGGACTCTGATAGTTAAAAGGTATCAATTTTCTACTCCTGTCAAAACATTACAAAAGCTTTATTATTTTACAAATTGTGTCTAAAATTTTTATAAAAGAATATCTATGAACAGCAAAAATGCTCTGAGAGGGGAAGAAATCAGCAAGCAGGGAAACTGACCCATTGTATATAAAATATTTGTTTAAAAAGACTTAATTATAAGTGTAGTATTGGCTTGGTTATAGACAGATAGGCTAACGAAATTAGACTAGAAATAGGAAAAACATTAAAATATATAGAAAATTACTATATAGAAAGTTTGCAGTGCAAATCACTGGTTAAAGGAGAGACAATTTAATTCTTAGGAAAATGGTTAAATATGCAGGAAAGCTAAATTTGGTTTCTTTCTGTATACATAAACAATCCCATTTAAAGTCTCTAATTTTAAAAGGAATCTTACAATTTCAAGAAACAATATTGAAAGATATATGACCTTGAGGTGGGAGAAGATTTTAGAAAAAAAGATACAAAGCATTATCATAAAATACATTTTACATATTTAGCTATTTTACAAAATATATCGTTTAACATTTAGAATGGTAAAAGTTGAAGATCCTGTTAATACTTGGTTTTAGTTAGAACATAGAATAAAATAATTCATATGATTGTTGGTGACTAGTTACACTTTATAATCTATATGTAAAGTAATTTAGAATTCTCTTCTCATTTAAAGATGTTCCCACCTTAAAATCAAGCAATTCCTCTTGTAGAATCATTCTTTAGAGAAATTCTTACATATGTACATGATGAATTAAGTACAAACATTTTCATAGTTTTTAACAGCCAAGAGAAAACAACAACAACAAATACTACCAAAGAGGAAACAACTCAAATATTTATTGGCAAGTGAGTGGATTAATAGTTTACTAATGCAATGAATTAATATAAAGAAGTAAAAATGCATCAAAAAAACTATATACTTTAGCATGATTCAATAGCAGAAAAATTTGAACAATATCATTCTATTTGTAGATAATGCTAACAATACATTGTGTGTCAGTTAAGCTGAATTGTCAGCTTGATTGTCTTGAGAACTACACAAGGGATTAGTGAAGCATATTTATGGTGATATGTCTGGATGTGTCACTAGGCATGACTTTGGGGTTCATATCTGGTCCCTGATCTTCTCCTCTTTGGTATTTCTGCCTTGGAGCCAGCCAACCATGGACTAAAATTTCTGAAACCATGAGCCACATTTTCACCATTTAAATTGTGGGAGTTGGGTATTTTGTACCAGTGATCAGAAAGCTGACCAATACACAGATTAGGAATATATAGATCATTTGAAAAAAACAAACAAGATAAAAAAGACGAATACAAAATTCAGGATAATGATCAATGTAGTGAATGGGATCAGAAAAGCACAGAAATTCTTAGAGTATTAGCAATGCACTTTTTTCTCAAATTGGAGGTAGTTGTGTAGATGTTTATTTGATTTATTTTTAAAACTTACACTGACATCTTGGTTTTAGTAACATAAAAGCCATTTTTGAACTTCTAACCTACATTACTATAAGATAATAAATTTGCGTTATTTTAAGCCACTAAATGTGTGGCAATTTTTTTTATAAAGCAACATGAAATCCTTATGGGCTCCACCTTTTGCTACTGCTGCTGTAGTGGCCTTTTCTGAGCACCACTGTACAACTACAATCAGATACACCTTGCTCCTCTCAAGTCTTCACTGAGTTCTCTGCAGGTACTCCCCTATAAACATAACTTGAAAATGCAAGAGAGGTAATGCTTGGGGACTATCCTTGATCAACAGGGTATGGTTTTTGAGGTGGTTACTCTTAATTGTATTAACTTGATTGGTTTGAAAGCCATCTATATGATTAGTAATGCACATATCAGTATGTCTGGAGGCAAGACGTGGAGTACTATAGATAGGCTCAGGCCAGGTCCCTCTTTGGTACTGTTGTTCTGTTCTGCCTCGTGGATGCCATGAACTAAGCCATTCAGGTACTCAGAGGCTACTGCAGCCATAGTCCAAGGGGGCCTGACTATTGCCCAAGCTGGCAGCCTACCTTGGAATCATCCACATGATGCTGATCTTACCAGCATAGGAAATGTAGAAGCTGTGAAGTAAGGGAAGCTTCCACCCAGATATCTAAGGAAGGCCTAGGAAGCCAGACAAGAAGCCCCTGAGAGTACCATGACTGAAGCTGAAAGAATGAAGCTGAAGGCGCAGTGTATACTCAGGAATTTGGAGATGCCAGAAATATGGAATGTCTGTGGAGGAAAGCTGTAAGCCATGAACAGAGCCCCCCAAGTGTGGAAACTCACATCTCACCACCATATGCCCTGGATACCACATGTGGAGCTCTAGGACTTAACATTTGCCCTTCTGGGTTTCAGTATTTTCCACTTTTTTTGAATGGAAATGTTCATCCTATGCCATTATATTTTGGGAATATGTAACTTTTTTTATTTTTATAGGAATTCACAGCTAAGAGTTTGCCTTAGTCTCAGAAGAGGCTTTGGCTTGGAATTTTTAGCAATGCTGGGGCTGTTTAAGGTTTGAAAAAGTGATTACTGTGTTGTGTTTGTATACAGGATTGTGGTATTATGTTAGAGAGAATTATGAATTTGTGTTTGTTTGGAGATTATGGTTTAAGGAGATGTACTTGGGTGTCAAGTTTTTTGGGGATAGAAAGTAGTGGTGAGCTTATTGCATCTACTTGGTTGGCTTGGGAGCCACTCAGAGATTAGTAAAGCACACTTCTTGGTGTGTCAGTGTAGGTCATAGAAGTATGACTTGAGGGTACTATATACAGTTCATGGAACCTTCCTTTCTAGCACTGTTCCCCAGCTTTGCTTCATGGCTGCCATGAATTAAGCAGCTATCCCTGCCATGCAATTCTTCCATGATGTTTCTGTCTTGGAACCAGCTGACCATGTACTGAAGCCACAAAAATCATAAGCCAAATACACCTTGTCTTCTTTAAGTTGTGGGTATTGAGCAATGTGCTCCAGCCATGGGAAAGATGACTGACACAGTTGCTGGTGAGTAAATGCTTCCCCGTTTTTTCTTTAGGCAAAGAGTTCTAAGAAGCATTTCATAATCTTGCACGGAGGAAGATTAAGAACCAGTCATTTGTGCCACTGACCAACTTGATAATATCCTACATTACGTTTCCTTTCTTTCATGTTCTCTTTCCTAGACCTTCAAGCCTTTTCCTGGCAATCATTTCCAAAAAAGCCTGTATCTTTCACTCAGAGGAATTAATAGCTTAATTAAGGTAATTCAAGTTGTTCAACAAGCAACTGATGAAACCAAAATCATCTTCTAAGTTGTTAGTTGAAAAATTGGTATACTCTTTAATATACCAATCAAACTCTCAAATACTATTTGAAGAGATTAAATTATATCATGAATGTGAAACTCTTGGTGTAGTTATTCTGTGTCCCAAAAAACAAAAAAACAAAAAAAAAAAAACAAAACAAAAAAAACCTTTACTCTGTAGAATATATGTTTAGGGCTGTCTTCAGAAAGGGAAAATATTCCAAACTCTAACCTACCCTCAAAGAAACAGAAAAGCTGAGCAGAGTCAACCAAATTTGAAGGTCTATGCATCTTAAAATGTTTTGTTCAAAGAGAGAGGAAACTTTACAGAATGTGTACTGTTCTAAAGTGCCGCAGTACCCACCCCATGACATTACCCCAAACACCAACATGTTCCGGAAACTGACTGCCCTGCATTGTTGAGTGCAGGGAAATCCTGGGACTTGAGGTCATCTGTCACTGTAGATTTGTTGTACTCTGCTGAAATAATGTATAAAGTCTAATTTGCAAAATCCTGTTGTAGAAAGAGTCTTAAAAATGAATATAACCTCTGTCTCAGTAATTCCATTAGGAGTTTGTCCAACCCAAAATTGAAAATGCAGAAAAAGATCTACATATTGGATACCTCATAGCATTCTTTAAAATTATGAAGATTGGAAACAACAGAATGTCCAGAAACAGACTGATGTTGAAGCAGTATCATTCATATACTATGAAAAGTGGCAATTAAAAATTCAAAATATATTTCACATGGAAAATTAAGCATTCTATGACATTTACTTTGAAATGTAGTAAATTCAATAGTATTTTTAAATCTACAATTCTGCATTTTTATGATCCTGAAGGAGAAGGTAGTACATATTTAATTATATTTTTCTTTGATTTCTCGGGCTATAGATGATTTTAATTTTCTTAATACTTTTGATCTTTTTTGAAGTTTTCAGAATGATATCTGATAATTTACAAAAAACAAAAAAATACAAGTTTTAAAGACAGGTACTCTTTTTGTCTTTTTATCAACAATAAAATTATGTATCAATATTTCCTTGAGAATACCAAAAACTGTTGTTGAGCTATTTGACATAGATACTCTAGTCTTTGTATTCAGAGAGGAGTGGAAGAGGAGGAGGTTACCCAGAGCTAGGAAATCAAGCAAAGACCCTGTCCCTTCCTGGCTTCCTTCTCCATGAGTCTTCAGTATGGTTCCCCTTGGTTTTATTTTTATTTTTATTTATTTATTTATTTATTTATTTATTTATTTATTTATTTTTGGTACCAGGAATTGAACTCGGGACCTTGCACTTGCCAGGCAGTCGCTGTGCGGCTGAGCTGTATCCCCGGCTCCTCTTGATTTTCTTGACCCCTGTTATCTCTCTGCCATCCTGCAGCCACAGGGAGCTTTCCATAAGGTAATTTTAACCGTGATCTGCTACTGTTAAAAAAAAAAAAAAAAAAAAAAAGCCCTTTCATCACTCTTTATTGTCACAGGGATAAAATCAGTGCTTGTTTTAGTTGTTTCTCTTTTAGTTGAAAATATCTGACCCAAAGTTAGCATTTTAATGAAATAAGGAGAGTTCATCGCTTATATTCCTGAAAGAAATCTGGGTGGCCCTAAGATTGAAGGAAGAGCCACAGAAGACGCGCCCCAGTAACGGGGGTGGGCCTGCGGGTGACCCTTCCTCCTCTGTGCCCCAGTCACTGGGCGGACCCGGAAGCGACCCTTCCCCTCTGGTCCGAGTCACGGGGTCCAGGCCCGCGGGCGACCCTTCCCCTCTGTGTGTGAGTTTCGCTTTCCTTTTTTCCGATCAGATTTCACTGGTACACTTTACATATACATAATGATCACATTCATCATGGAGAATTTGTATCTGTACGTGATATCACTTGTTTCTTTTTGTTTTTCACTTTGCCACTGTCTCTTGTCTTTGTGCTCTGTGGACACAGGAGTTCTTCTCCTGCACCAAACTGCACCAACGTTTTCTCAGTGTCCTGGAGAATATGATTGTTCTCAGCCTAGGAAGCAATGCTAGCAGAAAGGTTGTTAACAGACTTTAGCATGTAGATGTTTGATAGAATTCTTTCTATCACACATTCTTATAAGAGGACCCTGATCTAATCTAATTGCAGTCTTAGTCCCAAGGACTAGAAGGCCAAGCTTGGATCCCATTTGTCCCTTTGACCCAGTGTGAGCAAGTAGGACACCTGTTCAGAGAAAGAGCTGTGCTGAGAGATATGAGGTAGTGATTAAAGTGCCACCAACAAAAAGGCCTTTATGGATAGACGCTTGTCTATTCTCAGTTCTCGTCTGCTACCACCTTTGGTGCCACACAGAGCTACCGGCATTCTGAAATCACCTGTGCCGTTTACAATCTGGGCTTTTATAGAAGTCGTTTCTTGCCCTTGGAATCACCAGAGATTCTGCGTCTTTCTGACGACGAAATTGCTGCTGTTTAACTTGCTGTAAGAAGCCTTCACTGGCTTCTGTGTAGACGTCTACTTGTGTATACTCCCACTGTGGACTCCTTTTGCTTTCTCCCTGTGTTGCAAGCCTCCCACAGCAGAGGATCATTCATGTTTACATTAATTCTGTGTTTATATCTCCAACCTCTGCACAGCACTTAATATATAAAAGGCATTTTAAAATGTTGACTAAATCATTACTTTTCTGAAAAGGCAGATGATAAGGAGAGGAACTTTTAATAAATCAATATGGATAAAAATGTTATTTACCTATAAATTAAAGACACTGGATCTTTACCTCATGTTGTCTAAAACATCAAGTCTTGAATGACTGAAGACTTAAATGTCCAAACAAAACTTAAAAATTTTTGGCAGGAAATAACAGATGAGGTATCTTTCTTATTATAGGGTAAGGAAGGATTTCTATTTTAAAAAGAAAATCCATGAATTAAAAAATGATCAATTTCATCATATATAAATTCATCAAAAGGTAACTCAGCATATCTTACGTTGGAGTTCCTGGCAGCGGAACTAAGGTGGAGAGCTCTGTGGAAGTGATGTGTTGAGGGTCTGCTCTCTGGAAGACCCTGTAGTGAAACAAAAACGGAAGGGAGGGAAGGGGCTGAGCATGTCACTGCAGCAGAAGGAGTCTATTGTCTACTCGATTCTCTACAGACTTCTGGGGCACGAATTGAACCACCGGAATATTTGCCCCGAGGTGAGGGGCAACTTCTGGCATCTGTATACTGTACTACACCCAGTAACTGGGGTGTAGGACGACCACAGGGTGTCAGAACAATCCCTTGACCAGGCACAGTTCTCACCAGAAGGTTGCAGTTGTGAACTATTAGCAGTTAGCATTTACTCTTGAATAGTATCTACTAGGAAAATCAAAAGGGAAGATGAAAACCAGGTGGAGATGCTGAAAATGCATATAATTGACAATGGATTTGTATCAAAAATATATAAAGTTCTATAAATTAATAAAAAGAAATACATAGGGCCAGCATCTGAAGACATTCTCCACCTCTGTAAGCAATTAAGGAAATTAAAATGAAAACCAAAATTAGATATCATTTAATATCTACATGATTGACAAGATATTAAAAACCTTACGGGACCGGTGAGATGCCTCAGCGGCATAAGTGCCTGCCAGGCAAGCGCGAGAGCCTGAGTTTGACTCCCGGAATGCACATACCAAAAAAGGGCCAGTGATATTGTTCAGCGGCACAGGCGCCTGCTGGAGGGCGAGGTCCTGAGGTTGACCCCAGGTACCCACAAAAAAAAATAAATAAAATAAAAATAAAACCTTACAAAGTCATCACAGACAATGCAGCTCACCTTGTTGGCAGCTTTATAAATTATTATAACCACTTTGTAAAAGCAATGTGGCATTTTCCTGTAAAATTAAACATTCCCATAGTTTATAGCCCACAGATTACCCTAATATATATGTATATAAAATCCAGTAATCCCACTCTAAGAAATTAGGAAAATACTGAGCGGCATGTTATGGTTTGAATGTGAAATGCCTCCCAGAGACCAGTGTACAGAGGGCTTAATACTCTGCTGAAGTGGCAGCTGGAGAAGGAACTGTCATGGGTCATCGGTGCAGTGACCACTGATGAGACCATAGTTTCATAGATTATGAGAGATGATGGAAACTGAGTGGGGCCTAGTTGAAGACACTGGACCATGAAGGCATGACCTTGGGAATTGTATCTGGTCCCTACCTGGCCTCTTTATCTCTGGCTCTTCCACTTTCTCTTTGCTTCTGAGCAGCCATGAGGTGAGCAGTTTTGCTCCTCCACCCCCTTCCACCATGATGTTCTACCTCACATCAGCTCATAGCAAAGCAACCAGCTGGTCACGGACTGAACCCTCTAAAACTGTTGGTCAAGATGAACTTTTTCTCCTTTAAGATGTTTTTCTAAGGTATTTGGTCACAGCAACCAAAAGCTAATATATGCAGCATGATTGATCATAGCAAAAATAAACTGAAAATGACTCAAACACCTATGAATGGAACAATAGGTAAATAAATTGTGTAGTATTTATGTAATGGAATATTTTTCTGCAGTGAAAACGAAGGAACTGCAACTATATCACATAGCATGGATACGTATTCATAATACAATGCTGAGTTCATAAATTCTAGTTCCAGAAGACTGTAACATGATAATTTTAATAAAAGTTTTAAAAGAAGCAAAAATGAATACAATTAAACTAAGTACTAAACAGAGGCTTGATTAGTGTAAAGTGGAAAATAAAGATACCTTAGGATTGGGCAGTAAATCAGGGGATGGTGAGGTGGGGAAGGAATAGCACAGAGAGGAAGACAGTTAATGATGATATTTTACTTGTCAGGTGGAAGGTGGATTAACATATATTAATCGTGCTATTAAGAGTGAGTACATGCATGCGCAACCCATCAGGGATGTGCAGAAACTCACAACGGCTCTGAAGAAGCTGGGAATATGACTAACCCGGCGCAATGAACCTAAGGTCTGTTTATGTAAAATCATAGTCTGAGGGAATAAAAGTAAGTGGCTCTAGACATTCTACTTAATTAAATGTAGTAAGTTAAATGTGAAGTCAACAGAGGAGGAGTTTATTTCTGGTCTTCCACTTATTTATCATGGAATATTCAGACTTTGTGAGTTTTATTGCCTTCCCTATCTGAAAAATGGGAATAAATGTAGCTGTCCTTCAGTCTTGAGTAGTGATTGTGAGGTTCAAATATGAGAGATGATGAGGGTGACTAGGATTGAAGAAGTAATCACCATGGCAGCTTTCCAGATGGGAGCTGAGTTCTGGCCACTCAGCTGGGCGCAGCCAGCTGTGGAGAGGAACATGTATGCCAGGAACTGGTAAAAATTGTCAGTGTTCACAGACGGATGCATGCAAATAGTCTGAGGCCAGAGGGAGGGACAGCAGAGTGCACTGGCACAGACTCCAGGGAGATAGAACTGTGACCCCAAAGGGTGAGTGTGCACCAAGTCAGAGGAGAAGGCCTCCTGGGAGCTCGAAGAGCACATGGCCAAGGTGAGCTCAGGAAATGCTTGGTTTGGGGAAGGATGGAGCAGAAGGCTCCAACCAAAGTGAAGTTCATGGCAGCAGAGTGGAGAATAGAGAAATTTATTATGCCCATTCTGACTTTTTTAAAAAGTACCTATATTATACCTGATTTATCATAAATCAAATCTTCATAAAGTCCTTTCCTAGAAATTTCTGAAATATATTATGGTTTCTGAATCTAGCAGCTACAGTACTTTAAATTCATTTATAATTAACTTTGGTAAGATAAAAATATCTTATGATCACTGTTGGTATTATCACGATGAGGTCATTTCCCTTGTACCAAGCAGAATAAACTTCAGGGCTCTATCAGCTCCTTCCAATTTGTTAAAATTTTTCTTCAATCCATGAGAAACATCCTAAAGTTTTTCCACACTCCGAATTGCCTACCAAACTTACTATTCAAATGAAATCTGGATCTCATCTTGTGTTTATTAAACTCCTGAGAAAAAACACAGTTCCCACATCATTTGGATACTGTCATGCACAGCCTCAAAGCAGCCCTCCACCAAGAGAAGCTCACACTGCTTGTCACCAATGTATGAATAGGGCCTTTAATTCTCCTGCTAGTTTAGCTGGGAAACACAATTTTTGTGTAGTAAAGTTCTGTGTTTTGGATACCTACCAATTATTTAAAGGGAGAGTAAATGTCCTATTGTTCTTTAGGTCCAAGAAAATGTGAGAGTGTCATTCAAAACAATGGCCACCAAGTTATCAATCCTTCTGTTAAGAATTGGAATTAATTTACTTTTTTCCTCTCTGGGCTGTAGATTTAGAAGGGCTCACCATGGCAGAGAAAGCAAACAGCTTCTGGAAGAACACGTTGCTTCATGAGGAGAATTCAGGATCTTTCAGAAACCCAGGGCCTTGTTTGGCTTATTGAATGGCCAGTGCCTGTTAGATAACAGGGACAGGACAGGACATTGCCATCACTGTTATCGACATCTCCGTCCCCGGTGCTTCCTCCCTGTCCATATCCCATCATGACTTAGAGGCTCTCTGGGGGCTATGTCATCTGTCCTCATAATCATACTTACCAACTGTAAGCTAATTGTTTCCAAATACCTATCTCTAGCCCTAACCCCTCCCCTTAGCTGCAAATCCTATATCCAAATATGAAATTCCTTTTGAATGCCCCAAAACATCACAGTGACACAACTTGCAATGCTAAACTCACCTTTCCTGTCCTTCCTCCAACTTGCTCTTCTTGTGTACCCATATTAACTCCATCACTCACGACAAGAAACTAGTATGCATCCTTGACCCACTCTTCCCGTGGGCCAGTTTCCAAGTCTTGGAGATGATTGTCCACTAAACATTTTTTAAAACATACCCCTTTGTACTCATTCCTGCCACAACATCTTTAGTTCTAACTTTTGTTATTCCTGGTCCCCATTGCCATAATGGCCTCTTAAATAACTTCCTACCCCTATTTCCCTGTTCACCTTTATATTTGATACCTGCACTATCAAAAAATGAAAACACAAGTAAGTCTTTCATCTGCTTAAAGCCTTTCCACGGTTTCACCTTGCCCTTAGGAAGAAGAAACTGGCCAGGTCAACATGGTGTCCGGAGGCCAGTGTGGTCTGCATTATTATTCTTGAGGCTTCTTTCTTGTTCTCTCTTCATGTCCTGAGATCCAAGCACACAGCACTCACGTTGATTCCCTGAATTTCCTTCACTGTTTTGCCTTAGTGACTTTGAATGTTCCATTTGCCTGAAATGTCCTGCTCTTCCCACTTGTCATAACCACTTTCTTTGAGGCAGCTCAAGCTTTGTCTTACTTTTTTAGAAATTCCTTTATCCCAGAAGAGAATTAGCTGTTTCTTCTTTCTCTTTGCACATACTTATTTATTGCACTCTACTGTAACAACCATCCCATCACATTCATGACTTTTACTTATTTACATATTTTGTTTATGAGCTTTTTAAATTATTAGAATCCAAACACCTTGTTCCTAGCACTAATCATTGTCCCACAAAGAATAGGAGTCTAGTAAATATTACTTCCACAATTAAGTGGATTCCTTGAAGAAACAAAATGAAGGCTATAGTATATGTAATTTTCTACTTCCATCCTCATTTCAGTCTAAGGATTATACTCTTCCCAGGATGATGACGGAAATGTCCACATCATTTACTGGGGATGCCTTTCTCCAGCAGAGGTACTGTCTGGCCCCATGGCCAGAGTCCAGCACCAGTCATGATTGATGCTGCCTGAAGGCTCAGGTATTTACCTCTAAAACCACTGCTTGCCTGAGGTCACAGTGCTAGGCAGGGTGGAATGGAGATTCAAATCCTGTCAATCTGCTTGCCGAGCATATGCATCTTAATCTAAATGAGTAATAATTAGCAGCTTAGTTTCCTTAATAAAGAAATTTTTCTCTCAAAGAAACAGCAGAGCATGCAAAGGAATAGGCTGCTAAAGCATACATTCAGTTTGCATTGCCAAACAGCACACTTATCCATTTAGTTTAAAACATATGCATCAGTTATTCCACTATTTTCTACAAGAAGAGGATGGCAGCCAGGTAGGGCGAGGTAGGATAGTACTGTTTAAACGCATACACTAGATATATAGACGCATAGTTAAGTGCCTATATCCATATGATTCTACTCAGAACATGGAATGGTATGCTTCAAAATGTGATGAAAATATCTACCACTTGCAAAATTGTACATGCTCTAATAAAACTTTAAAAATATTTCCTCCCTTTAAAGTTTTAAGTAAAACATTTTAAAAAATAATCCCTAAAAAATGCATGAAGTAAAAATAACACAATAATAGAAATAGTCACAATAACAATAAAACAACATCATCATAATAGCAGTGGTAATAATAATAATAATAGTAATAATAATAATAATATAAAAGATCTTCTTGTTTGCCAAGTTTAGTTTTAAGTGCTTTTATATATGTTAACCAGATCTTCACAACCACCTTTTGTGGTAGGTACAATTATCACTCCATTTTATAGAGGTCACTGAGATGTAGAGATAAAACTTGCCTGTAGTTACATAGAAATAAGTGATAAAGCTGGAATGCAAATTCAAGAAGTCTAATTTCAAATTCTATGCTCTTAACCACTACAATATATTCTTGAATGAATGATAAATATGGACGCTGTATCATAAAACACATGCATGTGTGTGTGTGTGCACTTGACTCCCGATTCACAGTGAACATAAATCTGTATATACATTGATGCACATTTACATGCATACACTAGATATATAGACACATATGCTCATACATGTTATGTTCACATACATGGAAAATGGAGACATACATATTTATATATATACACAAGTATGAAAATATAAAATATGTAATGAATATAAAATGTAAGAATAGCAAGTTTTAGTAAGTTTTCCTACGAAAATCCAGTTGGGCCCCCCAGATTCAACAACATGAAAATGAGAAAAAAGTTTTGCTTACAATTCTATTTAGAAATATTTTCCAAGAAATATTGTTTAATCACTTCAGGGAAACAGAACTTTCTAACATCTGCAGCCAAGTTAAACTTTTGAAAATTGTTTTGTAATGTTTGCCCAGTGAGATCATATTTTCAGTGCCCTGATGAAATACAGGTGCAAGATCTGAACACATCCACCCCAAAGTGCTGTCTACCAAGTTCCTTTTTTAGCCCAGCCGAAATCCTCCTATGTCTTCTTCTACCTCCTTCCACCACCCCAGAATTTATTGGACTCAAGTGATTTTAACAATTTCTCCCACAAGAGAAAACAGAAGGAAAATACTATTTATTGATGCCTATGCCATGTCAGTACCTTAACAAGCATTATTTCATTGAGCTCATTCAATAATAAAATGTGGGTGCATTATTTTTACAGAAGGAGAAACCAAGGCTTAGAGATGTCAGTGACATACTCAAGAGAACAAAGCTATTAAATGTGGGAGTTTGCAAGTTGCCCTGTTCTCACAGCAGAAAGGAAGAACAGAATTATAGAATACTGTTGTTGGAGTGAACGCTGTTTATCCACTTGTAATTATCTGTTCATTATACGCTCCTGGAGGAAAATGAATAATTTCTTGTTGTTATTTGAACCTCCAGCCATGTGCAAAGTGCCGGCACAGAATAAGCACTGAATAGCTGTTTATATTTTAAATATTTATTAAAATACACTATAATAGTTGGGGGCTTACATGAGCCCGATTCATGTTCACCTTCTTCCCTCTGATGGAGCCTAACACAGCCTCTTCATGTGGCACTTGAGGAATCTCAGGCCCCAGAAGGTAGAGCAGTTTGTCCAAGGATACCTGATGGGTTTGGAAACAAGCCTTCAGAGTTAGTGCCCTCCGCACACCACAGGTGGTCATTCATCTTTGGTTTAGATGTGTTTAACGACATGGACTTGACCCAGACACAAAGGTATAGATTGCTTGCTGGCCTAAGTTGCTAGTGCTGGTTCACAGGCCAGCTGGGAGGAGGGTTTGGCCCTCGTGGTGCTGAAGGTGAAGGAATCACCCTTTGTCTTCATGTGCAGGCCAGCAGTGGCATGGAGCCCAGAGCCCAGGCTCTCACACGGAGTCTAGAGCTGCCCTCTGTGAACAGAAGTGTGACCACCCCTGCTGGGATTCAGACCTACATCATCCTGCAAGGAAGAGAAAATCTTTTTTGCTTAATTCAGTCACATACCTGACTGGCACTCTTGCACATCAAAATGGGAATCCTGAGAGGCCGTTGGAATATGCAGATCAACAGAAGCTAATTAGCATTAACTTGCAGCCATCCCGAACTGATTGGCAGCACAGCTGTGGGTACCCAACAAAACATGCTGAGTTGCATGTTTGTCAGGCCACCTGCCACTTGGCGGAATCCAAAACTGTGCAAACCACTCTGCCATCATAGCTTGGTGACCTTCGTGTGGGAGGAGCAGGGAACAGACATACTTGGATCATACAGTAATTAGTACTGTCTTCACCTGACACACGGTCAACAATGGCTGCGTGGCACCTTCCCCGTCTGACATGCAGACGTCTTAATTCACACCGACAGCTTCTGTGTGAGGGGACTGGTTCTCTGTGAAGTTTGTGATCTCACTCGTGAGCACTGCAGCCCTCCTGAGCCGTGCTGCGCCACGGGGCTCTCCCCGGATTTCCACGTGGGACCCTCTCTTGGAGACTGGCTCTCGTTTTCAAGACGTGGGAATGAACACAAAAGACCCGAGGCTGGGCACCAGCAGCATGCATGCCTGGGATGTTCTGAGGCTCTGAGCTTTGCTTCTGCTGGGCTTTCAGGTGTTACTGAGGCTCTGAATTCCCTCTTGCCCATGGTAGATGTTTGGCAGTTGCCTGGGAGTATAATTCCTGGGGACAGGATCCCTCTCAGTCCCTTGTGCTCTGTCCCTCACTACCATTGCTATACAGACCCTTCCTCCCTTTTCACAGAGCTTACAAGATGTCCTAGAGGGACTTTACCTTGGGAACAGTGTGACTCCAATTCTGAGGTGGCCACATGGGGTTCATCTGGTTTTCTGACTCTGGACATTGGCAGCAGCGGCAGCCAGAGGCTGGATGGAGGTGGCTTTGAAGGCATTTTGTGGCTCATGGGACAGGAGGTGTGAGGATGGGGTCAGTGTGCCATGAGCCAAGTAAATGTCTTCTCTGTTCTAATGTCACTGTGGACTGTTGAGCTCGGGTTGTCCCGGGGGCCACAGCTTGTGAGCTGTGGACACCAGAGAGGCAGAGACTGGGTCCTGCAGATAAGTAGGGTAATTTGAGCAGGAACCCCTTATGTGGATTAAAAAGGAAGCAAAGAAAGCAAGTCACAGTTTTGAAGCATTTAACTATGTTGTAGCACATCTTTAGAAGACACAAGCGCAATTGGTGATTTGACAGAGAAAAATCTGAGGATTCGGTGTTGGGCAAAGTGACTGAGCAATGACTCCAGAAGAGAGCCGGACTTTGCTTGTGCTCGTGTCTGTCCTCACTTGCTTAACACTTCTGCCTCAGCCTGGAATCATGCAGGGCTCCAAACTCCTCTCTGTTATCAGGGAACCTGAGCACCCATTGTCCTCATGGTATTCAGAGCTGTTTCGTTGGCCCCAGGCATACTGCAAGCACCCAGCATAATTACCGGTTTGACTCTCACAGCTCTCCCTGAGAGGGGTGTGATCTGCTGTTTTGTAGATTGGGGTCTGAGAGGTTGGGATGCAGAGCAGGTCTCTCAGGCTGCAACCCCCAGCTTAACTAATGTGTTATAGGGCTAAATGGTAAAATACTAGTTTTCAGAGCACGTGGAATTCTGTGAAATCACTGTTATGAGAGGTGAATTGAAACACAGGGAAACATTCGGGGACCAAGAAGGTGATGTATTGAAGGAAAGAGAGCAGGTGGCAGTGGGAAGGTGGAGGCTGCCGCAAGGCCCAGCTCCTGGAAAGGGATGAATGCATGACTCTGGGTGGCCTTCTTGGACCATCTTCTTCTCCAGCCCCTGCCCAGGAAACATCAGCTAATGTTGCAGGGAGTACCAGCTCTCAGCCCCAAGCGTGAAGCCTGGGGAAGGCCCTGTAAGCCACAGAGGACCATCAGATGAGCCAGGCTCTGCCACACAGAGAGCTCTGGCAGCATCCAGAAGAATCACAGGGCAGAGTGATGAGGACCCCCTGGTTTCACAGGTCACTGTTGGGCTCACAGAACCGAGCCTGACAAGCGAGGGGGAGAAGGAAGTAAGAGGATGCCTGTGTGCAGAGAGGCCACCTCTGTATGGAAAGGAGCATCTTTCTCCTCGAATTCTGGGGGTTCTCAAGTCTCATTAGGTACCAGTGTGAGTCTTGGGGCCATATTCGTGGTTGTAAGGTGCTTTCCTAGTGGAAAGGAAAGAAAACAAGGATAACAAATACAGAAGAGGATTGGCAGTAGACAGTGGTAGGAGGCCGGAAGCCGGCAGAGGGGCCTGGACTGAGGCCAGGGACCTCTGCTCCGGGCTGATTCCCTCTGGGTAAACAGGCCTTCCCTGGTGCTGAGGGTGAAGTTCACCTCCTTTTCCTAGATATTTCCTGTGAAGAAATAACCCAATACCTGGGCTTTTTGTCTGGGTTCTTTCACTTAGCAAAATGTATTTGAGGCTCCTTCATGTTGTGGAATATATCAGTAATTTTTTTCATTGTATTCTATTGCATGGATATGACAGACTTTGTTTATCCATTGTCCAGTTATGGGCACTTGTATTGTTTCCACTTTTTCTATTATGAATAATATTGCTATGAAAATTCACTTACATGTCTTTGAATAGACAGACATATTTTCATTTCTCTCATATAGATGCAAAAGAATGGAATTGCTTGCTCACACAGTAAATTTATGTCACTTAAAAGAAACCACCAAGACAGTTTTCTAAAGTGGCTGCTTCATCTTGCATCCCAATGGATGTCTAGTTTCTCTACATTCACATCGACACTTGCTCTTGTCTTCGACCACAACCACTCTAGTGGAGGAAGGGATAGTGTGTGCTTTTAATTTGTATTTTCCTGATGTATAAGTGATATTGGGTGTGTTTCACAGGCTTATTGACCATTTATATATATTATTTAATGAAATATCTATTCAAATTTTTTCATCTTATCATTAAGTTGTAAGAATTCTTTTATTTGGGATTCATATCTGATATATGATTTAAAAACAGTTTTTCATAATTTGTGGCATAATTTTTATTTTGGTACCAGGAATCGACCTCAGGACCTTCCCCTTGCCAGGCAGGTGCTTGTGCCACTGAGCTATATCCCCTGCCCCATCTAAGAAATATTTTAAGGAAGGTCACAAATTTTTTACCCTATGTTTTCTTTTAAGAGATTTGTAGTTTTGTTAAAGGGGAGCATCTATTTGGAGTTAATTTTTGTGTATGACCAAAAGTCAGGGGACAAAGCCATTCTCTAGCATGTGCATATCGAATTGTCCCAGAACTCTTGGTTCAAATAAAAGCCCATTCCATGTTGAGTTTTCTTGACACTTTTGTCAAAAATCAACTGAGCACCAGTCTGAGGCTTTGCTTCAGGACTGTCGGGCCTGTTCCTGTGATTCATAGATATCCTTATGCAATAGCCACCCTGTCCACTTGCTGTAGCTTTATGGTAAATTTGAAATCAAGCTCTGAAATCTGGAACTTAGTTCTGTTTTGAGGTTGTTTTGGCTATTTTGGATCCTTTCCATTACCATATGAATCTTAGGATTAACTTGTCAATTTCTGCAGAAATGCCAGCTGGGATTTTGGCACAGATTTCTCAGAATCTTCAAAGCACAGAACTTCAGCCCTTTGGATCTTAGAATGGAATGTTCTTCAGAAGGACATTTTCTTTCCAGCTCACCTGGGTCTGTGTCACTTTTCCTGCTGTGCTCCATGTTGTGGCACACACGCACACAGCCTGCTTGGTCTGAAGTGTGTGAACCTTCAGCTGCAGGTCTCCACCTGCGGCCTGCACCATGAGGAATGCAGCAGAGTGACAGAGACTGAGGGATACCAAGCCTCTTTTTGATGGTTATCGTTAGCAAGCACTGACTCCTAAGGATAGAAAGTAGGTTTGTGCTTTTCAAGATTCTTGGTAAGATTCAAACAGAAAAGGAGTGAATCCTCAAAAGTTGGCAATACTTCAGGCCATTTACTGGGCATCAGTTACCTTTGGGATGTGTCTCAGGGGTTCGTGGGCATATTCTGTGTGTCTCCCTGTCCATCCCTGGCCCGTGCACATCCGCACGGGCACCCCTGGAGCCCACTGTCAGACCCCAGTGCAGACTTGTCCGGTCACTGCAGACCTTCGTGTCCTGCATTTCCTGCTGAACTGGGTGGCTGGCACAATTTTGTCTCTGATGCTGCGAAGTTCTTATTTTGATTCTGAAGAACAGCAGCTTGGGAGCAAAACTGCGACTATGATGCTTGTTTTATTGACTTGTTTGTGCTGTTGGTAAATCAAAAGCACCTTTTATAGGATTTTAAAGCCAGGTGAACACCAACACTGAACACGAAATTATTCAATGATCATATATTTTTCTGCTCTGGGAGCATTTTGAGATTATAGCAGGAAGCATTTTATGGTTCCACAGAAATGCTCTCCCCACAAAAAAACACATGAGCCAGACTATGGAGCACGTCTTATTCAACATCAAGTCCTGAGGACCTGGTTTAACCTCACATATATTTGTGCTCAAACAGAAAGTAGTCTTTCTTTCCACTTCTATTCTTCAGTTTGTTCTTCTCTTTGCATTTCGACTAGGAAACCAAAAGTCCCTGGGCTTGACAAGTCTCAGGTAAAAAATACAAGTGCTGCTAAATGGCCGTAATATCAGAGGGCTCCTGTCCTTCCGTAGGGTGACCCCACTGTTCCTGGGAAATTGAGAAGATTTAAGACCCCTTTCCTGTTGCGATGTGGCTGCCACAGGGTGAGGAGCCAACAAAGACCTTTCGTTGCCCTCCCAGTTTGAAGTTGCCCTTACAGTTGACTGTCACACAGCAAGGTAGACTGTATCTTTAAAAGTTATTCAAATGTCAGTACGACCAGACATTCTTGAATTCATGAAACATTCAGGAAATAAGTATGGAACTCCTACCACGTGCCAATCCCTGTGGTAGGAACTGGGTCTAAATGGCCAAAGATGCAGTCTCTCTCCACAGAAGCTTACAACACTGCAGTGTAGGGCAGCAGAGCAGACTCCCCTCACCGTGCGGTAGAGGAATGAATAATGTGCTCTGGGAACCCGAGAAGGGAGTGAACAGTGCTGCCTGGGGGCTGGGGACGTGTGTTTATTTTGCTGGTGAGATACGCTTTAGTCACTGGAAGCCCTGAGGACAAGTTTTGCACATATTCATTTGGCACAATAATATTTGTAAAATATTTTACTGTCCCCAGATCATAAGGGAAACAATTCATATGGCGTAGCAGGACGAGAAGCACCAGTCTAACACTGGAGTAGTGTTTCCGAAGTTCACACAGTCTCACTGTGAAAGGACCAAGGAAGATTATAATTGCTTTGTGACAGAGGACGCAAATTGCAGCTTGTTTCATCCAGATGGGAACCGTTTCCCTTAATTTGCTGGCATTAAGAAAATTGTTGCTTTCCTCTTACCTCTCCTCTCCTCTCCGCCCTCCCTCTCGTCTCCCTTTAGAGCACACTGCGACACTCAGACCTGGTGCTGGGTGCCAGGTGTACGAAGATGGACAAACATCGGCAGAAACAAGCAATCCCCTCTGTTCACTGACGTGCTAATGGAAGAGGCACACCTGCTCCAGCTGCCCTAATTGCCTCTGCCTTGCTGGGATGCTGCAGGCTCTCAGGGAGCAGGCAACACTTGACCAGGGTCTGGACAGATGAGTGTTTCCTGTTTCCTGTGCCGGTCTTGCTTAGGCTTGGGGCCTGCAGGAGCACCTTATCCACAGCTTGCTCTCTGCGCCTTCAGTGACCTCCTTCCACAAAAGGGTGAGCATCACACCGGAAGCTGTTTCAAAAGAGACCACACTCACCTTTTATAACAGTATGTGGTTACAGTTGTTCAATTTTATCATTAGTCATTGTTCATCTCTTCCTGCACCCAATTTATAAATTAAATATTAGCATATGTATGTATGCATAGGAAAAACACAGCATATGTAGGATTCAGTGCAGTCTTTGGCTTTCAAAACCACTGGGTTCTTGGGATGGATCCCCTAAGGATCAAGGAGATGATTGTAGTTAGTTTCTGGACAGTTGTAGCAATGTATACAAATATAGGCCAAGTTTATGTAGGAATGATGTTATAAATTCTGTGTTAAAATTCTATTTCTGAAATCCTGTACTATAAAA
Organism: Erethizon dorsatum; assembly: GCA_028451465.1. Lineage (NCBI taxonomy): Eukaryota > Metazoa > Chordata > Mammalia > Rodentia > Erethizontidae > Erethizon > Erethizon dorsatum. The sequence continues at coordinate 127,452,962 of CM051829.1, forward strand.
TATGTAATTAGCCATAAAAATAAGTGAAAATTTATGAAACATTAAGTAGTAAAATTATACTTTCAAAATAAAAATTGTTTCATGAGTGTCCTTTGAAGTGGTTTTATTTTGTAAAAGCTGGGTTGGGTGAGACTTCTTGAAAATAAGTGTGCTTGATGTCCTTTGATGTATAACAGGCACTACAAGATTTTCAAGTGCATTTCTTATAGAAAGGTAGTTTCCCCAGCAATTAGATAATGGAGGCATGCAATTCTGTACAGGTCATCTGTAATCATATATCACAATTATATATGTTATAACCATATATGTCATTATTGTATATGTATTCCAAAATATAAAAGCTGAAAGTTGATGAATCCTTTCAACTTTTGATGTCTGTGATTGTATTTATTTAGTTGTTATTTATGGAAGATAATTTTAGAGGTATGGAATTCTAATAAATTTTTAAAATTTTCTTTAACACTTAAAAATTTTGTTCCATTACCTCATAGCCTCCTTAATTTCTGATGTAGAATCAGTATTGACTATGATTTCTTCCGTATGTGAGGATTTTTAACTCAGAAGATTTAAGATTTTATTTTTATTGTTGAGGATCTTGATTATTAGGTGACTTTCTGTGGTTTTCTTTGTATTTATCCTTTTAGATTCTTTTTTGTCTCCTCCATCCTAACTACTAGGGACATGTTTGTGAGACCACTTGATGTTTGCCACAGGCTGCAGCAGACTTGTTCCTTGGTAGTCTTTTTTTTTTTTTTTTTTTGGTACTAAGGATCGAACTCAGGACTTGTGCTTGCCAGGCAGGCGCTTGTGCCACTGAGCTGTATCCCTGGCCCCTTGGTAGTCTTGTGTGTAAGTCTATGTGCATGTGCTCTAATGTGGGCTGTTTCTGTTTCCTTGAATACAAATTTAATGATCTTGCCTTTCCCAATGCCTTTACTTCTATGACTCACGTGATTTTTTTCATTTTAAGTACCATAATTTTCACCTCATAATTTCAAACTGGTCTTTTTTCCATCATAGTTCCTATCCCACCCCCATTATGTTAATTTTTTCCTAAATATGTGTATAATGCTGTTTTAAAACTGTATCCACTAAATAATCATTGTTATCATTTCTGTGTCTGCTTCTATAGACTATTTGTCTCTTGGATTTGAGTTCCCTTCCTCACTTCATGCATTACCTAGTATTTTCTGTGGGATACTTGACATCTTGATTTTAGGTTGTTGACTGGATATATTCTTTAAACAGTGTCCTACATTGTTTCAAAAGACAGCCAATTAACTTGAAAACTATTGCATTCTTTTTGTAATTTGTTTTTAAGCTATCTGAGTGCAGGTCTTGAGGTGCCTTTACTCTGGAACTGGATCTGTCCTGCTGCTAAGAAATGAACATTGTGGGTCTCTACCACATGCTCCATGCTGTCCACAGACTCTCGTCATACAGGTTGGTAAGAATGAGAACATTGTAGTTGTTGAATTTACAGCTTCCTGGTAGCTGTTCTTTCCCTTGGTTACTGTTTTTTGCCGTGGCTCATGGAGCTCCACCTGTGCATGGAAACCTTTGACTTTGGCCCATGACTCATAGGGACTTGACACAAATTTAAATTTCTCTCTGCATTGCTTCTTTTTCTCATTCACTCTGTCTCACGAATTCCATCTGCCTCTGCCTCCTTGAGCTCCAGGCTCTGTGTCCTCAGCTTAGTGATACCACCATGCTCTTCTTGGGTCTCCTCCTCTAAACCAGGATATGCAGAGTGTGTGTGTAGAGGTAAAAATAAGGGATGAACACAGAGCTCATCTTCTCTTATGGGACAGTCTGTGCTGTTAGTCGCTCGATGTATGAAGACAATGGTTTCACATTTTCTCTTCGTGTTTATGATTTTTGGTGGTAGGATTGGTCCTGTACAAATTATACCATCACAGCTAGAACAAGGTGGTTTATTTCACCTATTACTACTTCATGCAATTGTCATCACACACCAAACCATTCTTTGGCCCATGAATCTTTTTGCTTAGTATTATGTTTGCTTAGTATTATCTGTATTTTTACTTCTAGTAAATAGACCATGATTCTTTTATCTGTGCTCCTTTTGAAATGTTGCCTATGGGCTTGAACTTAGAATCAGGAAGGGAAGAAAACTAACATTTTGTGGATGTTTTGGTCTATATCTAGATGTCCCAAAGCCTCATGCACTCAAAGGTGGAGATTTTGAAAGGTTACGTGCTGTTAGTAGGTGGATTTCGGCCTGAAGAGGAGCGTCACTGTGAACATGACCTGGAAGGCTACATTTCCCTTCCTAACTCCTACTTTAATGCTTTCTTTGCTTCCTATCCCTCATGCTGTGAGCCTTTCTCCTCCACCAGGCCCCTCCGGCAGCTAGGGACTGAAAACATGAGCCAAAGTCAACTTCTTCCTTAGCTGTGGGTGTTGAATATTTTGTCCCAGCAATGATGGAATTAACAACACAGTGGACTAGATACAAATTATTTCTTTACAGCATGGTGAACATTTATGTCATATTGTCAAGTATTAGGCATATTGTTCTCAGTTCCTTACATGTATTAACCTACTAAATGATGTTTTGATCATCATTGGAATACCCACATTAAGATACTAAAGCAAGATCAAATTCCTGGGCAAAGACACACCCTGAAACCGCACAGACAGGGTATAGGGCAGGTCTGGGTTTAGAGGCCATGCCATGTTGCCTTTCTGTGAACAGCTCTCATTTAATCCTTCCTAAGGCTAGGGGCTGTCTCCACTTTGTAGTTTAACAAACACGCAGAAGATTGGCAGCTTGTCCGGTGGACAACAGTTAGGTTCATCTCTGTAATGTCTGTTTCTTTTATATTCTCTATTTCTAAACCTTAATTTTTTACTTTTTATTTTAAATAATTTTATATTTACACAGAGTTTCAATGTTTCAAAAGCACATGGAGAGGTCTCATGCACCCTTTGCTTCTTCTCTCCAGTGTTAACATCTTCTGTAATTAAAGATCACTCTCAGAACCAGCAAACCAACATGGTGTGATCCACAAACCAAGGCTGATTTTATAACAGCGTCTCCACACACACCAGAGACAGATAGTTAGATCTCTTTTTAGTAGACAAGGGGAAAATAGTTGGAAAGAACCAACAGAGTACTGATTCTAGAATCAATTTCCGATTTAAAAAGTGGCTAGGTAGGAAAAAGTATGCATAAGTGGTTGGACATGCCATCATACTGTTCGAATACAGTGTTCAGTCTATCCATGTAACAGAAAATGCCCACCCCCCCAGCCAGTATACTTCAGTTTCTTAGTTTCCCAGGTAACAGTTCCTGTTCCAGTTCTGGTTGCTTCTGTCTCCTAGAAACGGCTGGTCACTGTGATGCATAATGTAAGAACCAATCCCCAATTGACAAACCATTCTGCTTCTGTACTTCCTTCTTGCTTATCTCATATAAGCCCTAGACCACCAGAGATCAGGGCCTGATATTCTGGGAATGATCCTGATCAGTGCCCATTGACATAAATCTACCTCCAAGTCCTGGGTATTGTTTCTGTGTTTCTGCTTGCCATTGCACCCATAGTAAAATCTCAGTTCAGCTGGGTGTGGCAGCACACATCTATAATCACAGCACTCTGGGAGGTTGAGGAAGGAGGACTGCAAGTTGAAGCCCAGCCTGCGCAACTTCGTGACTTGGTGAGAGCCTAAAGGGGATAGGGAGGCAGCTCACTTGGAAGGCCCTGGGTTCAATTCCCAGTACAAACAAACACCCAATTCTCATGGAGAGAAGTTAGATTTTGAATGTGTAAGAATACATTAACATGTGAGAATTATGGAACAATACCAGATTCTGAAACAGGCTGTAAGAAGAGTGCTTATTTGCTCTCTCAGAAAAATGACGGCAGCCTCTGGAGGAAAGTTTCCATTCAGGCCATGGTGGAACTCTTCCTCTTTAGCCTTACAACTCGCAAAATCTTTTAATGGAATTCAGTAGAAAGCAGAGACTCCTTGCTCAGACATGAGTGTGAATCCGCTTGTCCCCTAACACGAGAGAGGCCAATTGGCTATCTCACGCTTCACAGTGATCTTACCTAGGGTTTTCCACAGCTGCAGCTGTGGCTGCCACATGTTCCCAAAAATAAATCTTCATTTTTCCTGAAGTGGAAGACATTCCTAGTCTTACATTTCTTTAAAATTTAACAACCAAATCCTCGCTTCCATTCAATCCAGACCCTGGGCTTTTCTGCCCTGTCATTCATGCACATGTTTATTGCATCTGCAGAGAACTTTTCCTCTGAGGCAGCAGCGGCCACACCTGGCTCCCGGAGGATGCCCGATGATGGGTTGCTGCAGACCCTCAGGTGCAGCACAGCATCAGGCACCTCTCCTCCCAGGCTTGCCAAGGGCTTCCCGGGCCTGTGGAGGTGCTTGTTTCACTTATTATTAATTTTTAGTATGGTTGCTGTGTATGAAATTGCTAAAGTCTTGGAAGTGAAATCTTTAAGTTTTTAAAGCACTCTTATAGCCCTAAACAGTGATGCATTTACTACAAATTTATAATGAATAAAGGGCAAATTAAAGTAAGAAATGTTTCTAACTTGCTACTTTAAACTAGAAAGGAGAAAAAGTACAAACTTCTCTGGGTTCTGGAGATGGGGCATGGGCAGATCTGCCTTTGGCTCGGTTTGTAGAGATACCATGCAGCATCCCCAGCACTGTTGTACCTCCTGTTCCCAGAGCACACTGAGAAACTTCAGGCAAAGCTCAAAACCTCGAGAATCCGATCCAGATATGTTTGCATTTGGGAACTCAGGCTCTCTGGGCCACGTGGTGACAGTTGGTTGGGATTAGCAGAGAGCATTCCACACTCTCATCTCCTCACTCCTGCCTTAATGACCCCTTACCACATTTATTATGGAGAATAAACACAAAACTGTTTTAAAACGTTGCCTCAGGGATTGAAGGAACAGATGAACTAACACAGGCAAAAGGGCACTAGGTCAGGAGTCAGAAAACTTGAATTCCAGTCTAGGTCCACAATTACTTGCAGTGTGACTTTTGACATTTCATTTGCTATCTCTGTTCCTTAGTCTCCTCCTCTGTAAGTGAAAGTGGAAATACTAGATTATTTTATGTACATCATTACTTTTAGATAAAAATCAAAACCATCAAAGAAGAGAGACACTTGAAGTCTCACACTTCGGACAGCCATGCCTACTCTCCCTTCTCACCATTTCTGCAGGCTTTTTGGTCATTCCCCTCATGGTCTACATGGTCACCAAAGCTTTTTTTCCCTTCTCCATGTGGAGTAGTGTGACTTGTGGGGACTGAGAGCCACTTGGGATTCAGAATGATGCTCAAGGCACCACTTCTCCACCACTGACATGGCGACTGTGGCAGGACATTCACTTCTGCTGTCCACCTGCGCAGGACTACAGAGTCAACTCCCTGCCAGGACGTGCATTGTATAACTAACTCTGCCCTTAATGACCTCAAGCCAGGCATAAATCAGATAAACCAGAGCTTCTCTTTCCCCATATCATTACTGTATTTGCAATAAAATGGAAGCATTATTCTGTAACTCACTATATGTTTGGGTCAGTTTTCTTGATTTTGAGTATAAATGTTACTAAGTGTTTCTGCGTGTCAACAAGTTGTCTCCCACTAGGCAAAGTACAATACATAATCTCCATCTCTACAGTAACTGAAAAGAAACTGAGATTCACAATTTTTTTTTTTTTTTTGTGGGTACCGGGGTGTCGACCTCAGGACCTCGCGCACCAACAGGCACCCGTGCCGCTGAGCGATATCACCGGCCCCTTTTTCGTATGTGGGATCCGGGAGTCGAACTCGGGCCTTCGCGCTTGCAAGGCAGGCGCTTACGCTGCTGAGCCATCTCACCGGCCCGAGATTCACAATTTTGCAGTGAAGGAAATTGCAGTAAGGAGAGGCTGTAGAATAAGTCACTCAAAGCTGTGGTTCGGGAGTCAGGCTGGATATGGACTGTAATTCTGCTCTTTTCTACTAGCTTTGGCGACCTAGTTACTGAGCTCCAGTGTCCCTGTGAGTATCAAGGGGGTGGTAACCGTGCCCTATGAGGAAGTTTGGCTCCTAAGTGTCTCCTAAGTGTCTCCATGTTAAAGACTTGGTCCCCAGCCTGTGGCACTACTGGGAGGTGGGGGATCCTTTAGGGAGTAGCAGCTGGTGGAAGGGAGATCACTGGGGTGCACCCTTGGTGGGATACTGTAACCCCTGGTCTTCCTTATCCTCCTTCTTTTTTCCTTCCTCCTTCTCCTCCTCTTTCTTTTCTTCCTCCTCCTTCTCTTATTCTTCCTCCTCCTCTTTCTTTTTGCTCTCTCTCTCACTTTCTCTCTTATAGGTCTAAAATGATGGGGCCAAATTACTACTGGCTAAAACCTCTGCCATGGGCCAAGATAACTCTGTCCTTATTAGGGTTATCTCAGTATGTTGTCACAGCAATGGAAATCAACACTGGGAGGATTTATTAAGGTAATTCTCCCATAATCTTTGGATAATATATTGTAAACAGAAAGTGTTCAATGTCTTCTGTTATTTCTATTTATCCCAATTTAAAATAAAAAGTAAGTGAATGGGAATTCATGACTTGAATCTAAAATGAAGTTACCAGATGAATTTCAGGACATCCAATCAAATTGAATTTTATATTAAAAGGGGAACAGTGGTATTACATGGAATATACTACAATGCTGAAAATATTTTAGTTCTCCTTTCACATCTACATTAACCAGCTATGTTGTATTTTTATATCCTGAATCTGACAGTCCTAACTCAGGGTTAATCTGCCCCAGTGCCCATGCTGTTCCCACCTTGCAGCATTAAAGAAAATTGGCTATTTTCATACTGTCTACATCATCTCCAGTTTCTCTTACTAACCCTGTGTTTCCTGTATTTCTTCTTGAAAGTCATTGGAGAGGAGTTAAGAGAAGGGAGCTGAGGAGAAATCCCTGTCACGCACCACTTTGTGCACAGCCTGGCAGCATTTAAGGCAAGAGGAGCAGCTGAGGTAAATCCCAGGCAGTGTCTGAGGCTCCCTGCCCTGGGGAGGCTGAGATCTTGTGCCAGTCCCTGAGCCCCCTCTGTTCCACGCAGGGCTCAGACCTGTCCCTCTGCCACAGCACTCATTCCACACTAGAGGGTCCAGCCTGGGCCATCATGAGAATCACCTGGGGAGTTTGTCAAACCTGGGGTTTTGGACTGGGTACGTCTGGTGTGGGCTTTGAGAGTTTGCACTCTGACCTGTGCCCAAGGAAGGCTATTATCCCAGGGACTACACTGTCCTTAAATTAAAGAAAGTTTTCAACTATTGTGGTTATATTTTTGTGAAATGATTACAACAGTCAAGCTAACTGACATGTATCACACCATAGTGACTGTGTGCGCATGGTGGTGGACACACTGATGATCTAGTCTCTCAGAAAATTCAAGTATATGACATGGTGTTGGTAAATACATCTTCCATGTCATATATGAGGTCTCCAGAATTTCATCTTACTATCGAGCTTTTCCTGTGACTAACAGCTTTCCATTTCCCTCACCCCCTGGGCCCTGGCAACCACCCTTACTTTCTATTTCTCTGAATTCAACTTTTCCAGATTCTACGTGTAAGTAAGGCCATGTGACATTTGTCTTTCTGTGTCTGGCTTATTTCCCTCGCACACTGTCCTGCAAGTTCACTCATGACTTTATAATGGCAGGATTTCCTTCCTTCTTTCCTGAGTCTGTATAATACCCAGTGTGTGTTAGTGCATGTGTCTAATGTCCACTGTGTGTAAATGTGGTGTCCCATGTTCTCCGTTCATGCTTCTGTTGACAGGTGTGGACACTTGGGTTGGAACACTTGAGCCGGTGTGAACAAAGATGCAAGGAGCACATGCTGAAGAACATTCTTCTATTGGAAGAGACAGTTTATGCTTTCGTTTTCTTCGATTAGATGGTGAGATCCTTGATGAGGACTCTAATGTTGACTTCCTAAAATTCAGGTTTCCAAAAGTTCCAAAAATTAGTTCACTGCATTAATGCAGATTTACTCTAAATGTGTTTGCTTTGCCCCTGCCCTAGCAGCTGCCTTGGAGAAAAGGTGGCTACGGGGAGCTGTACTGGATGCTGGCTAAAGTATTTGCAGACAATCGCTCTGGCTGGGCCAGAGGTGGAGGCACAGAAGAGACCAAACGCAAAGCAAATGGGGGAGGACATATACACACTACCTGATAGACCTCACAGTAACACACACACACACACACACACACACCCTTGCACACACACACACACACACACACAGACACATGCACACACATGGGAAAGGGAAGGCGTCCAATCACCTAAAAATACAAGGATAAAAGTAAAAAAAAAAATGTATATTTTTAAATTTAGTGAAATAGCCTTTCATTGACTTAGTTCTTTAGTGAATTAATGTAAGGAGACTTTTTGTTATTTTTCTTAAACTGTCATTTAACAAATTGGCTTTGATTTCTTCTTCGGCAGGAATTGTGTCTTGTTTATATATCCTGGTAAGTTCAAACAATATATAGCAGTTTCAAGTTTTTAATAATTTTTTGTGTAACTGTTGATAAATAAATTTATACAGCTCAATTAGCTATGATATTCTTGAGCTTTAAATCAGATCATGAATTATTCAAATATCAAATTGAAAGGAAATTTGCAATATTTCCTGTAAGTTGGGCCCAAAAATGAACATTGTAGGTTTAAAATAATATCTTGAAATGAAAAATGTGTCCCTTGGGAGTAGCTTCTTTGAAACTATGATTCCATAAATTCCATTTTCTTTCTTCTGGCAACAACTTCCTTACTGTTTTGAAGAGCAAAGGTTTTACAGAAATTACAGAGTAGCTTTAGGAAGAAAAGACAAAATCAAGCCATGTGCATTACCCTGTCTTCTGAAGCTACAGTTACGTGGACGAGTCTTTCTGCCAAGCTGGAAACTTTGGTGGCAGTGGAGATGTCACGGGGCACTGGTGACTGTGATTCAGCTCAGGAAGCCTCGTCCACATATGGTGGAAAACGTGGACTGTAGGATTGCTATCGCTCTATGTGCCACACATCTGAAATTTTCTTTAGTCCTTCTTGTATAGTTTGGAAGGAGATTATTATACGGCCTAGAAATCTTTCGAAATTTGACATCCTCCCCAAAGTGATCTTATATCATAGAATTTCATAATTGGAAGATAAATGAACAATTACATAGATAAAATACACCTTCAAAAGTAGAACTTCCATTTATAGTATCCCTGCCTGTTTTTCTGTCAGGTAACAGGGATCTTACTGTTGCACACGGAACACAAGAGATTTGCTTCCAATAAAGTTGTATTTGGCTAATAATTGAACTTTATTCATAATGTCAAATACTGATGTTAGTTCATTTTTTCACTTATTTATATATTAACACATACTATTGTAATCATTTTTTTGAGCTGGGCTAGGTGCTATGGATACAACATTGGGAAAATGTAGTTTTCTCTCAAAGTTCCTATGGATTAGTGGGAAAAGAAGCATGGAAACCAACAACTACAAAAGATTGCTTGGCTGGGGTTACACACAAACCACAGGCAGCATTTTGGAGAAAGAGTTTCCAAATCAGCCTCAAATCAGACATCATGAATGAGGTAATATTTTAGTTAATATTTAAAGGACAAGTTGCACCATAAGCAGGGAAGCAACAAGCACCAAGGCTATGATGCTAGGAAAGAGCACGTTGTGTCCTGGAGCATAGATTGTGTACGTGTGTACGTGTGTATGTGCAAATGTGTTGTAGGTGGGGAAAGGGGGACATTAAAGTAGAAAGTTGCAGGAGAGGCAGAACATGAGACTGGACACAGAATACTCAGGTATTTGTCCAAATAATAACCCAGAAAGTAGATTTCATGATCATGCTTTCATGTGAGAAAGATAGCCTTGACCACACTCTACAGGGTGAGCTAATGTAAGCCAAGACCAGAGACACAAGCGACAAGCTCCTTACAGTGGTCCAGACCAGCCTAGAAAAAGAGAAAGGACAAGAGGATGTTGATTTTGGAGATATTTAGAAGGAATAATTGACAAGGTAGGGGTGACTGGTGGTTTTGGGAAGGAAACAAAGCAATATTTCATATGAATTCAAGTACTGTGACTTCGATCCCTATCCCCCATGGCCAACCAGCACTGGGATTCTCTGCAGATGTGATAAAGACCTGTCAATTCAGAATCTTCATCCCAACTGGATTCTGAGTGGTCCCTTTTCACATTAAAATTTGAGAATCACTGACAGATGAAATCATGGTAGGGATGCTGTGCATTTATTTAGAAAATCCAGGAGGAAACTAAACCAGGCCCTTTTGCCGGGGGAGGTCTGTTCATTGTAGGAGAGGAGAGAGGATGTCTTCAAAATATTGAAGAGTTTGCTCTGTCTGTAGAAGATTCAGTTGGAAAAGCCGTGTATATAAGATTCTAGAGTTTGGAGAGAGTAGTGGAACTATGGGATTGGACATTGCCCAGGAATGTAAACAGAATAGCAACCGATTGTCTTCTGATATTGATTTTGGATTCCCAATCTTTAATAAAATAGATTATTTCCAAGCTAGTGTTCCTCAGTTTGGATCTTTGAGAACTCAGCTGAGGTCACTAGTCCTGGAAGATGGTTCTGAACAGTCTTCTCCTTCTTAAATGTGCTCACCGTGCTTCGTGTTGCCACGTGGTGTTTATACCTTCTCCTCGAACTGGGACTGTTCTCAAGACTGGCTTTATCTGACAGGAGGCGCTGAGGTAATAACCAAAGACTCCCAAGCCCAGGCAGTAATGGGTCCAGCATCCTCCACCTCCTTTCCTGTGGAAACGAGACTGACATAGGGAAGTCGGGTGGAAGAAAGCTAAGGCACTGCCTTTGTCATCCCAGCCAAGCCCCCAAATGGCAACCAACACCAATGCCAGGGCTGAGAGTGACCCAGCTGGGATAGTCCAGGCCAGCCCAGCCAAGGCTCGTTGACCACAGCTCAAACCAACATCGCTGGAGCAGAAGTGCTCAGCTGAACTGAGTTCTGTCAAGCCCCGCAATCATAAGATGTATTTCAATGGTTGTAGTTTTATACAACTAATATTAGAGCAGGATTGTTACACAGCTTAAATAATGTGAGTAAAATCTCTATAGTAACTGTTTTTAACAGTCTATCTTTGGGTAGTTGACTGGAATCAGAGCATATTTTTAATGAAAAAATGCTTATAAACATGTCAATAAAAGAGAGATGAAAAAAGTATTTAATTGGCAAATTTTATTACTTATAATTCATTCCTTGCCACAAATTTAGGGGACTTTTGACACCATTATTTACTTTTGCCCCCTGTTGTCCTTGTACTTCTCTCTCCTCCTGTTGCCAGCTTAATTTAGTCTTTAATTTGTCTCTTTCTGGAGTTGTAAAAATCTTCATACCTTCACTTTGCTGGGTGAGTCACCCACCCCCTTCATGTCTCCAGAGTGATCCACCTGAAAATTCATCTGAACCGAGATGATCAGTGTGGTACCACTAAAATCCTGGTAGAATAAAGTCAGTCTCGCAGTTATTCTGTTTATCAAGACAAGAAAGTTGTTTGTGATTTCAGTTGAACCCAACTGCCAATTTCTACCTTTCTCCCAGGACTCCCTGCCCCCATACTGGTTGTTGGCTTTGTCCATATTGTCCATTCTGTCCATTCTGTCCATATTGTCCATTCTGTCCATTCTTTTCTCTACTTCTTTGGCACCCTTGCTGAGTAATCTGCAAATGGATATACTCTGATTTAATTCAGGTTAGTGAAGCATCCTGCTTTAAAGAATTTCCTATGTGCCCTGCATTGTTTGAGGTACCAAGGGAGAAAGAGGAAAAAGTTATACTGCAATGTTCTCCACTTTAATGCTGACAATAAAGCTGGAAAGAGAAGACAGATGTTACTGCCACCCCACCAGCAAGGATGGAGCTAACCAAACATCGTGCTTTAGCGCTGCTCCTTTTCCAGGTAATCCCTCTCCGTGTGAGTGTTTCTCTCCCACATTTCCCATTCCTTCATATTAACAAGGCCTGGTTTTCCCAAAGTTGATACGCATTGTGACTGCAGGTGTTCCCCAAGATGGGAAGGGACAAAAGCACTCGCTGCTGGTGGAGTCTAATAATCGACAGCTCATTCACCCGGCACTTCCTGCATTAGCATTGTGATGAGCTCACTGTTTCAGCAACCAGCATGGCACTACTAGGGAAAGGAAACCAGTTTCCCTCCATCTCATGCTCCCCTCCTCAGGCACTGCTCTTCAGCCCCGCGTAAAGACGAGCGATGGAAGTTGGGCCAGTGTGGGGATTTCACATGAGCTACCGATCAGAAAGGGCATGCTGGGAGGCACACGGACATTGAGAACAGGGTACTGTGAGGGTTCCATTGTCTTCACCCCGCTCCACAGCTTCCAGTCACCACAGTACACAGTTACAGGTCTTCTTCTTAGGGAAAATATCCCACAGCAGTGCTCCAATACGGCTGCATTGTGACGTCTCACACACCCACAGAGGACCTGAGAGCTCTCTATTAATAACTCTACTCTTACAGAGCTAAGAAAGCTTTCTTTGCCTGGCATTAGAGGCTCTTCACCTTCCAAATCTATGCCTATTTGAATATGCTGAGTCCTCTCATCTCTTATCATGTGGCATGGATTTGTGAGTGTCTTGGGAGTGCACAAGATTTGTGCCTCTGCATCTTCCTAGCTCTCCGGGATCTGTGTGTCAGGCACACTGATCAGGCACCTTCAGACCTGGAGCAAGCACAGGTTGGGGTGTGGTTCCCCAAAATCCACTTGGGGAAGGCATAGTCTACAGGTGATTCTCCCAAGAGACCTCTGGTCTTAGAGGTCTTTGCATCACTGAGGATGTGGCCAGGGAAGGCTCCCATGAGAGTCCTTGTAGTTTCCCCTAGCAGGCCTGGCTGCTGGCTCCTGCCTCTGCTATCTGCCATCAGAACTGACCTGGTGTAAGCTCCATGTCCTTGAGCCTCCATGAGCTAAATAACCTTTTCTCTTAGAATGTTAGCTGTCTCGGGTATTTTGTTACAGTGAGAAAAATAGGATGAATACTGAGTACTGAGCCTTCTGAGAATCCTTACACTCCAAGTTAATTTAGGCTTTTCTTTCTATATATTCTCATTAATTATTATAAAAAGGACTGTCAAGGTACATTATAATTGCCAACCCAAATCCCCACTTAAGTTTAATCCTTAAGAGCAGGAACTTCGTTTATGTATTTTGTATTCTATTTTTATTTTTTTTTTTTTGTGGGTACCAGGGGGTCAACCTCAGGACCTCGCGCGCCAGCAGGCGCCCGTGCCGCTGAGCGATATCACTGGTCCCTTTTTCGTATGTGGGTTCCGGGAGTCGAACTCGGGCCCTCGCACTTGCCAGGCAGGCGCTTAAGCCGCTGAGCCATCTCTCCAGCCCGTATTTTGTATTCTTATGACTTACCATGTAAAGGAAGTCACCAATTTTCTGTTCAGTAAGTGACCAAAATTCAGCTCGCTCTCTCTGAATAGCTGTGAGTTCTGATTTCAGTTTGCCTGGGTTGACGCTCCAGCTTGATTACACAGTGAGTCCTATGCAGTTGGGCAGGTCCGTGAATACAGCCAGCTGCATATTGCTGTGTGTGCTGAAAAGCGGATTCCTAGCAGAGGGCCCTGAATGGGCTGAACTTACCCTGCACTCTCTGGCTCATCTGGGCAAGGAGTGGGAGATCCCAGAGCTCCTCCACGGTCACACAGCTTGGGGCCCTCAAAAGGGAGAAGAGTGCAAGCAGGGATGGTCACTGGGACCTTGGGGAGCAGGGGATGGAGAGCTCTTCCTTAGTGGCTGCAGAGTTTCAGTTTTGCAAGACAAAAGGGCTCTGGAGATGGACAGTGGTTGTGGCTGCACAGCAGTAGGCGTGCTCAATGCCACTGCACTGACTTGAGTTGATATATTTTATGTTATGTACATATCACTATAATTTAAAAAATTAGAAAGATGGTCAAGTGAAAACAAAGAATCCAAATACGAAAAAAGTTATTGAAAGTTAAAAAATGGTTCAGTGTTCCTGACATGGCCCAAAAGAAACGCTTAGAAGGTACCTCCAGCACAGCTGGCCTCAGCGGCACTTCATTGTTGTGTGGCCTTAGATGACTCACTTGGCTTTCTGAGGCAGAGTGGGGTTAGATTTCTCCTGTCCAACCCAGTGCTACATCTCTCCTGCCTGCTTCTGTAGCTCTGGGGTTATTTCTCAGGTCTGCTCTTTCACTGTGCTGTCAGTGGGATAGGCTCCAAATAGTTTTCTAGTAATTTCCTTTTCTGTTTACAAGAGCCAGTCTGTTTCTTTTGCATGTAACCAGGAAACCCAAATAACACCTTTACTTACCTAGGCAGAGAAAAGCCTCCAAGGAAACAGCAGAGAAAATACTTTAAGAGAAAACAGCTAAAACAGGATTTGGGCCCCTTATGAACTTGTTTTAACCCACCTAGAGATTTTCCTCTAACATATATGTCTTTCTTCCTTGGAGGATTTTGGGATTGAAATAAATTTTGTATAAGTTGTCCTTCATGATTCATTAGCCTTCACATTTTTCAAACGCTCTCCTGCCTTCCCTGATACCTCCTGCCCTGGCATCCCTTTCCTAACATGGCCCCACCAGTGTTGTATCACCAAGCACGTGCTGCTGTCTTGAAGGCTTTGTTTCCACATCTGTCTGAGTTAAACACACTTTCTATGAGGAAACAGATCATACATTGAACATCTGTGTACTCCTAGTGCCTAGGAAAGTCCCAGAATCTCATATGTCAGAGTAAAAGAGTTGAGGGGTGAGGATGATGGTGTGTGGATGAATTGCTAAATGTAGTCGGTTTGGAATGGAGAGCCTACTGGATTCCGTTTGCCTCCTGATTGATTTCCCTTCCCCCTCAAGCTTTCTGGACTGCAGACATTCTTTTTGAAGTCCTATTACCACAGTCAACATTTGCACCATGGCTAATAAATTAGCATCACTTTGAAAACAAAAACAACTCCATTTTGTGCTTGGAATGTGGTCTGAGAATTAGAAAGGGCAGGGGTGTCTCTCTCCCTGAGGCCTGGAAACTTTGTTGGTGTTTTATTAGGTAAGGTTTTGTGTTTTTCCTGGAGTTGCTGGTCACTAATTTGCCCCTGGGAACCTGAATGAGTGCCACGAAGAGAAAGGAAGAAAAACAGCATGCTCTCTGCTACCTGGAGACCAAGTGAGCTCCAAAACAAGAGCTGTCTACTCTTGCAATGAGAGGCACCCATGGCCATGATTCTGAGCTTGGGCTTGTTAAAGATAAAAAATGAACAGGACCAGGGCACTGGGCATGGCTTGGTACCTAGATTCCACTTTTGCTGGTCCTGTGTGTTTGTGGGAAAGTCCTAGAAATGAGGGAAGTAGAAAGATTTATTTCCAGGATGACTGTTATCTTCAAAATATGTATTTCACAGAGGCAGTAGAAAATGGGACCTCTTTCCAGGACTAGTCTAAGATTCAGGAAAGCTGCACTAATTTTCCAGCATATTTGGGGGTGATTTGATGCTGTAGTCATAATCTCCTCACCTCTTGAAATCTATCTGTGGGTCCTTCATGAATTGTCCTTCCTGCTAGGTAGGAAACCAGAGGAGCTCTCTGTCCTGGAACATGGTGTTGCTGTGCAAATAGTAACTCATGAGTTAGAACACTTGGGTAAAGCTCCTAGCTCTGCATTTCACAGGCAGGTGACCCAGATAAAGCAGTTGACACCTCTCAGCTTCTGTTCCTGACCTGCAGACCAAGGATGCTGATGGTTGTCTGACTCAGCTGCCTAATACCTACGCTATTCAAAGCCACAGGAGAGGCAAAGTCGGCTGAAGTATTTGGTGACAGAAAGACATTGTCAAATGGAAGAGATTATGAGAGTAATATTGTACAGGAAAGGAGACTCTTTCCCTTTCCTTCCCTCTGACCCCCTAAAAACCTCTAGGAAACCATCAAACCTTCTGTTGAGGCCACAGAAACTGAGGAGCAGACTTTGGTCACAGGAAGACCTTGACTCAAGTTGTTACAGAAATCTGATATCAAACCAAGTGGAAGACTCTTTGCACCTGAGGAGTTGGAAGGCAACCTTTATTACGCAGGCAGGCTGAGGAGAATCAGGTCTCAAATCATCAGTGTAGAGTCAGCTTAGAGTTAAGCTTAAATACACTTTTGCAAGCCAGAAATACAAAGCTGATTGCAGGTTATTATATGATTGGTTACATAGGCTAAGGCATATGTTGTCAGGCAGACTTATTCTGGACAAGCTTTTCTAGGGAGTGGGCTGTCTGAGCAGGTGGGAGAAATCAGGCAAGCATGTCCTTGACTGGGTTATTCTGTCCTAGGTGGAAAGTTCCTGGAATAGGCAAGCAAAACAGAATATGTTTATAGGCTAGAAAGTATGGGCAATGCAGCTGGATTCAGTCAGGTAAGGCTGAGTCAAACTGTCTCTGAGTTATAGCTGGCCTGGTGGTCAAGGCTAGCTGCATCTAACTACATGACAGGCAGCATGAACTTAGGCAGAGGCTACTAGTTGATTTCTAATTTCTGCTATGAAATTTCTAAAAGTTTGCCATTACAAAGTCATTCCATGAATCCATCTTCTCTGAACCTCGGTGTTGCCATTCCTAAATTGGGCATGGTAATACCAGCTTAATGGGGTTCCTGCAGGGGTGAAATGTTACGTGAAGAGGGAAGAGAAGGTGAGTGCAATGGTAAAAATTCTGTAATATGCTGCCCATGGTCTCTGTTTTATAGAAAAGTGTCTCATTAATCCTATTTTAAAAAATTTTTCATTAGCACATATTTGCCATACATAATGATCACATTCATTATAGGGATTTGTAACTATATATAATGTATCTTAATTCTTTTTTTCCCTTCCCCTCCTTTCCCTTCAACCCTTCTTCCTCTCCCCATTTACAAAACCTTTGTCTCCATTTCTTCCTTTCATTCTCTTTTTTCTTTTCTCCCTTCCTCCTATCTCCCTCTCCCTCCCTTGTTCCCCTTCCTATTTGAACATTATCTTCCTGCTTCTCAACATCCACCCTCTATTATGCTCATTGATTTTAACAGCAACTGGCAATGGGGGAATACTGAGAGGAGTTTCTTTGAGAATCCAAATACAGCAAAGGATTATTCTTTTTTATCTCTTTGAAAGAAAAATAGTGAGATCGACAATGCGTGATACTGCAGATATACAGCATCCCTTGAGTGAAAAGCAACCACTGGACTGTAGAAGGTTGGCACTCTAATTAGAATTAAAGAGATGCAGGTAGCAGAAACCTAGAGAATAAAAGCAAGAGTTATGTAGGAGGCCAGTGGCAAAGCCCATTTTTGCTTTGTACTCCAGTGAAAAGTCTTGGCAAAGGGATTGCCAGGATTAGAGCCCCATGGCCGGGTCACCCCTACTTTGGGGAGGGCTGCTCGGTCCAATGGTGAGAGTTCAGGGTAGTGATTAGCAATGCTGCTCTGTTGGAGGACAGGCTGAAGTTTGAATTTCGGCCCTGATATTTACTTAGCAGGGTAACACTGGCCAGGCGTTTAACTCTGTTTTCTAATGTGCAAAATGGGGATAATATTATACTCAACTTGTAGGGCTGCTGTGAAATTAAGATGCCAGAACATACATAAATTACTTGACAAAATGGTTGGCACCGGGAAAATATTTTAAAATATTAGTCATTTTACTGTTATTTGAGCTTAAACATGAGAACCGTTCAGTTAACTCTCTAGGGTTTGCCTATTTTTTAAGAAGCTTCTTGGCTTCCCAGCCTAGTCCAGCCATAGCGAGGAAATGCAATGGTAGCTTCACTTTGCATTGCAGGTTTTAAAGTTGTAATATGTGTTTACGCATCAGTTTTTATTAGCCTGGATCACTGGTTCATTAGACTAAATTCTAAAGAAGTGTTTCTTAAATCAGATATCAGAATCACAGGGAGGGCGTGGGGAAGCTCAGCTTTTGAGTCTGTGTCCTCATGTCCCTTCAGAGTTTCTGATTCAGCAGGTCTTGGGTGGGGCTCAGTTATTTGCATTTTAACAACTCTTAGGTGAGGCTGATGCTGTGTAGTCTAGGAATCAAATTTTTAAAATCACCACTTTAAAGTGGCTAATAATATTCATTTTTAAGACAACTTTTCTTGTACAACGTGGAACCATTTATTGAATGTCTACCATGTGCAGGTACCATGCTGAGTTTTGTATACACAAGAATATACACCTACGGGCTGGTGAGATGGCTCAGCAGCATAAGCGCCTGCCTGGCAAGCACGAGGGCCCGAGTTCGACTCCTGGAACCCGCATATGAAAAAGGGCCAGTGATATCGCTCAGCGGCACGGGCGCCTGCTGGCACGCAAGGTCCTGAGGTCGACCCCCCGGTACCCACAAAAAAAAAAAAAAAAAGAAAAAGAATACACACCTAGCAGGAGACAGATAAATATACCAAAATGCCAATAGCTGAAAAAATCAAATTGGCAAGACCATTAAACTACTTCACTCGGCTGGCCTCTCCTTTCAAGAAGAATCTGTATGGGAATTCAATCATTCCTAGCAGCTTGTTGGGAAAATACTGGTTAACACAAGAGTATTGAGTAATATAAATGAGCAGGGATGTAGTAGGAAATAAATGCTTGCATCTCTTTATCTGCTTCTCTGATCTTCTGCCTTTTTCTTGCTTTCTCCTCAAAAGTGAGTTTTTAGTTTCAATAGTTGAATTGGGTCCCTTTTGCGGCTGCTATCTGTTAAGAGGATTCATATGTGTGGCTTTGTTCCCAGTGCCCACATTTTCCTTCTTTAAGTCTTGTTGGATGGACAAGGTAAACCAAGGGTTGACTCCTTACAGCTCATCTTACCATCTTGATTTTAGCTAAGGGAAGGGAAAGTCCTTCATTGCTTTTAAGGATAGAGAAAGCATTTCAGCCCAGGATCAGAAAAAAAATCACACTGAGTTTCACAGAAAACCGGTCCAGTTAACCATAACATAAGACCTTATTCTCTGTTAGGCCATAAAATTGTTTCTTAAAATAGACTTTTAAAATGCAATTTTAGATTTATAACACAATTGAGCAGAAAGCATTGAGATTTCATATATAACCCTCTGAACCAGATAGGCACAGCCCCTCCACTCTCATCACTGCCACCCCAGAGTCATGCATTTGTTATAAATATTTACACAAAGTCTGCATTTTTCCCCTCTTGGTGTTGTACATTCTATGGGTTTTGATAAATGTATGGTGATGGATGTCTGCCATTGTAGTATCATACAGAATAGCTTTGCTGTTCTAACAATCCTCTGTGGTCTGCACATTCATTCTTTCTTCTTGCCAACACCTATCACCAATGATCTTACTTTCTCTGCAGTTTTCCGTATCCAAGCGTCACACAGTTGAAATCATAACTATTAAGTTTTACACGTTCAGGTGACTCTATGATATCTTGAGTGCATCACAGGCATTCTTTGTGTTCTAGACAGATAATATCTTCTGGAAGGCAGCTCCATAGAAAGGATAGGCAGCTGACAACTACAGCACATCACAAAACCTTGGTGAATAAAAGACACTGTCAAATTCTTTCAGACTGGTGAAAATACTCCAGACTCTACAAAATACTAGCTTATCATTAATCCATGCTGTCCTCATGTGATCAGAGAAATGGTGTAAAATGAGAATGGATCCTTCAGTGACAGCTAAAGAGCTCAAGGAAGCCACCTGTGTCCCCTTCCCTCTACTGTTTTCACTAGTGTGGAATTCGAGATGGTGAGCTTTTAAGGGTGCCTCTTACGCTCTGAGGCCTGGAATAATGTTTACTAGTCTTAGGGTCATGAACTCATTACTAATTTTATGAAATTGCAAAATCTTTTATCTCCCCTCAAAAGGTAACATATCTCCAAATTTCCATAAAATGTCCAGGATTTCAGTGATATCTGAAGACTACTGGCTCAATGTAAAGAACACATAAAATACAATAAATACATTTTAAAAATACCCAAAGAATGAGTCCATTCCAGTTCCTAAATGGATAAGCTCGTCTCACTCAACTGGAATGTGACTGGTTGACTGCACCTCAAAATCAGAATGGATTGTGACTGGTTATCTTGGTGCAGTTTGAAGGTCAAACAACTTCATGAGAATTATAAAACTTAACCACAGTGACTAATGAAATAACCACAAATCTCAGAGCTGGTGTAAATTAAGGCCTAGTTATTGAAATTCCTAACCATGTCAGAAATTTTTCGAGTGATTTATTAATGTAAGTATATATTCCAATACTTGTTCTTGGAAATATGTGAGTCTTCTTACTAAAGACCAACGCATGCAGCTGGTTAATTATATTTCAGGTTTCCTTGTTCTCTGGTTCCAAGAAAACTGAGATGCTCTAGACATACATACTGGACTTAGCTTTTTCCTAGAACTTCTCAGCCATCTCTCAGACAGGTTGTTTTGGGTAGGTTTTTCATTTTACACAAGTTCCTTCAGTGTCTATTCAGTGCTGGCACTGTGTTGATTTTGAGATATTGTGATAAAACAAATGGAAACAGGGAGAACACACAGCAGAGTATGGAATTAGACACATAAAAATTCTAAGTCCACTTGTAGAACTTACATATTATTATTTTTGTTATCTTATCCAAATTACTTACCATCCATCTTTAAGCATAAATTTCAACATTTGAAACAAAAAGAAGCAATAATGAGCATCAAATAGAGTGATTTTGAGGAATATAATACAGTCTCGATTGACACATTTTATATTAGATTATTGGTTTTTTTTTCTGACTTCATCTCCACAGTCTGGAGGTACCTTGGTATAAGTGTAGTAGAAGTTGACTTTTGTATATCAGCAATTGCTATTGAAAATCCCCTCCCTCAGTTGTTGTAGACTTTACTTTATCTCCCTCTAGTACAGTACACACAATGCAGGGCAGAGTAAGATCTGTTTTCCACTACTGCAAGCAAAAAAATCCTTCGCCAAGAATTTAGCTCTGATGTGCTTGGCACAGCAAAGCAAGAGAGAAATGAATGATCACTGCAATTATAAATGGGTTAACATTCCGTGGGACCCAGAAGAATAGGCTTAGGCGGGCTGCAACGAGCATGGGGGGAGGGGTGTGCACAAGTGACTCCATTCAACATGGGAACAAACCCTTCTAAGAATGACTACAGAATGAAACACCTGCCACCCAATTCTTCACATAAAAGTTTGGCAGAAATACAGTGGGCAATTTGGAGCCACTTCTATATTCCGAGTTAAGGAGCTGAACAAGAGAGCTATACAAATGAGTCCCAGAGAATGGACTTTTATAGCTCCAACTGCTATTTAAAACCAATAGAGCAGAAGTCAGGGGTCAGAGCTCATCTTTCCCATCTTGTGTCTTCAAAATATGCTTTTCTGTTGTACCGTGACTGAGTCTGGCCACTTACAAAGTGGCAGAATTCCGACTGGGACTCTGTCTCTTCTGAGCACCACTCTCCTCTCAGCTCGACTCTTGGCTCAGATCCTCCCTGCTCTTGAGACTGTTACTTCTCCCCTCATTCCTTTTCTTCTACATCTTCCCCTTCTCTTTCTTTCTCCCACTCCTTCTCTCCCATTCCCCTCTGTCTTTGTTTTATTGTGATTGGAGTATACATTCCATACAATAAGAGGTACAGATATCAGATACTATGATGGTTAAGCTTGTGTCACTTTGACTGGCTGTAGGATACACCCAGGATTGGTGGAGCACACTTCTAAGTGTGCCTGGGTGGGTGGGTCATGGAAGGGTGATCTCGGGCTCCCTGATGGTCCCCCACAACTTCTTTCTGTCACTGTTCCTCTGCTCTGCTTCCTGGCCACCATGAATAGGTATCTTGCTCTGCAATGCCCATCTGCCATGATGTTCCTGACTTGGGGAGCTGACCATGGACTGAGTCCCTTGAAACCATGAGTCAAATCAAGCCTCTCCTCTTGTAAATTGTGAGTGTCAGGCAGTGTGTGTCAGTGGCAAGGAAGCTGGCTAACAGATTCATAGTTCCCTCAGTTTCTGTAATTGCAACTTTTTGTGTCATGCACATCTTTACCAAGATATGGAACACTACCATCATCCTGTGTCCACCCCTAGTCTGTCCCAGTCACCCCAAACAATGAATGCCAGCTGATTGTTTTCTTTTATTGCAGAACAGATTTGCTGGAACTGAAAATTCAGATAAATAGAATCAGTTAGTGCACACAAATTCTATGTAGCTTATTTATTTGTCAAATTCACCCACATTGTTGGCTGTATTAGTAATTTATGATGTTTATTGCTGAGTAGTTTTGTACTGTATAAACATGTTCATCCTTAAGATGGTTGATGAATATTTGCACAGTTTTCAGTTTTGTGATATTAAAATAAAACTGCTATGAAAATTCTCTAAGTGTACTTGTTTATTTGGGCAACTGTAAATTGTACTAGTTATACTATTATTTTCAAAATAGTTTTTGTTGGGGCCGGTGAGATGGCTCAGCAGCATAAGCGCCTGCCTGGCAAGCGCAAGGGCCTGAGTTCGACTCCCGGAACCCACATACGAAAAAGGGGCCGGTGATATCGCTCAGCGGCACGGGCACCTGCTGGTGCGCGAGGTCCTGAGGTCGACCCCCGGTACCCACAAAAAAAAATAGTTTTTGTTGTTATATATAAATACAATAGATTTTTGTATCCTGAGATCTGCTGTATTTACTTCATGATAATTGTAGATACTTTGTAGGTTGCTAATTTTTTTCTATATAAATAATTAGTTGTCTATGAGGGAAGATAGTTTCAATTCTTTTGTTCCAACACATGTGCCATTTGTTTCTTTTTCTCTTCTGCCTGCATTGGTTGAGACCTTCAGTATGACATGGGGTAAGAATGGTGAAAGCCGACATCCTTATCTCATTCCAGGTGTCAGAGGAGAGTTTGGTGGCAGCTGGGCCTTTTCTTTATCAAGTTTAGGAAGTTTCTATCTATTTTTGTTTTTTTAAGGGCTTTTATTATGGATTAGAGTTGAATTTGGCTAAATGTACATCTGTACATGGTGAGATAATCACAAAAATCTTCTTTATTCATAAAATGATTTTTTTCTGTAATTTATTTGGTCATCAAGTCATAATATAAATAAATCATTCCATAAGTATAAAGATAGTAGCCACATCTACTTACTATTTCTATTTGCTAAGTTGTTTCATAAGGGCTTTTCCAATATTCATTCATTTGAATGACAGACACTTAGCTCCTACCTCCATTCTATATAAAGATCCAATAGACACTAATATTTTTGCATATGCAGTCCTCCTTTTGTATAGTGTTGTCAGGGTGCTGATTCCAGGTTACCAAACTTCATGGTGTGTGTGTGTGTGTGTGTGTGTGTGTGGTGTTGTGTGTGTGTCTGTAGTGCTGGGGGTCAAACCAAGGGTCATGTGCATGGTAGGTAAGTGCTCTACCAAGATACCAAAAAGACACTCTGAGTCCCTCCAAATCTGTAAAGTCCAAGTCCTTTCTTTTTTTTTTTTTTTTTTTTTTTTTTGTGGGTACCGGGGGTCGACCTCAGGACCTTGCGCGCCAGCAGGCGCCCATGCCGCTGAGCGATATCACCATCCCTTTCTTCGTATGTGGGTTCCGGGAGTCGAACTCGGGCCCTCGTGCTTGCCAGGCAGGTGCTTATGCCGCTGAGCCATCTCACCGGCCCCCCAAGTCCTTTCTTTAAGATGTCAAAGTGTTTGTCAACAGAGGCCCCACTGTACTTATTTTCCTTCATCTTTTTGATAATAGCTATTTTAATTGAATGAGGTGGTAACTCATTGTGGTTTTTAAATTGAATTTCCCTGATGATTAGTGATTTTGAGGCTTTTTTATATACCTATTGGCCTTGAGAATGTTTTCTTTTTTCAATTTTTTATTAGTGTATGTTTGTAGTACATAATGATTACATTCATCTTGGGGAGTTTATACATGTACTTAACTTAATTCTTAGGTTGATATATGTACTCCTAATTTTTCTTTTCCCCTTCCCCTCTCCCTCCATCCATTTCTTGGTCCCCTTCCCATTTGTAAAAGATCTATCTCCCCATTTCCTATTATGTTGTTTTTTTTAAAAAATTATGTATACTTTAGGTTCCTCATATAAGAGAAGTTATGTGCTATTTAAACTTGTGTGTCTGATTTATTTCATTTAATATTATGCCCTTAAGGTACATCCATTTACCTATAAAAGACTCAAATTTATCCTTATTTATGACAGAGTATACTCCATTATGTATAAATACCACATTTTCTTTATTCATTCATCTATTGGTGGACATATAGGCCACTTTCAAGATTTAGATATTATGAGTTGTGCTGTTCTAAACATGGGTATTCATGAATAATCTTTAAGTCCTTTGGGAAGATACCAAGAAAGGGAATAGTTAGGTCAAATGGAATTTCTAGTTTCAGTTTTAAAAGTATCTATTAAGATCTTTTGCCATTTAAAAATCAGATTATGTGTTTGCACTTGTGTGCGTGTTGATAAAGTTATTTAAGTTCCCTATGTATCCTGGATATTAACCCTCTGTCAGATATATAGTTTGCAAATATTTTCTGTTATTCTGTAGATTGTCTTTTCATTCTGTTTATTGTTTCTTTTGCTGTGCGAAAGCTTTGTAGGTTGATATAAGCCCATACATTTACTTCCATTTTATTGCTGGTGCTTTTGCAGTTGTATCTAAGTAATCCTTGCCCAGCCCAATGTCATGAGGTATTTCTCCTGAGTTTTCTTTTGGTGGTTTCATGGATTTAAGCTGTACAGATGAGTCTTCAACCTATTTTGAGTGGGTTTTTGTCTATGGTGAGAAGTAGAGGTCTAGTGTCTTTTTTTTTTTTTTTTTGTGGGTACCAGGGGGACGACCTCAGGACCTCGCGCGCCAACAGGCACCCGTGCCACTGAGCGATATCACCGGCCCCTTTTTTCGTATGTGGGTTCCGGGAGTCGAACTTGGGCCCTCGCGCTTGAAAGGCAGGCGCTTATGCCGCTGAGCCATCTCACCGGCCAAGGTCTAGTGTCTTTCTTCCTCGGTGATGTTCCATTTTCCTGGCACCCACTATGGATGGTACTGCCCCTCGCTCACTGAATATTGTGGCACATTTGTCAAAAACAATTGGTAGTATGTATGAGCTTCTTTTCTGGGCTCCCTATCCTGTTCCACTCATTTCTGTTCATTTTCATGCCAGGGCCATGCTGTTTTAGTTACTGTAACTGTGATTACATATTTAACATTTTATTATAATTATTCACACATATTAATTACGCTAATTAATGGGTTCTATTGTGACATTTCCATACATGTGTAGAACACATTTGGACCATTTCCATGTTCCCTGCTTCCTTCTTTTGCACTTGACCTCCTCCTTTTCCCTAATGGGCCCTTTCTACTCTCATGTCATCTCTCTTCCTCTCTAGATTCCATAAATATGAAAGCATATGTAAGGGAACCAAATTCAGAACATTACAATGATATCTTTTTGTTGCCTGATTGCTCTGAAGAGGTTGAACAGAAGTAGTAAAAGTGAACATCCTTGTCTTGCTCCTGGTCTCAGAGCAAAGGATTCCAGCCTTTCCTTGCTCCATGTTATATCAGCTGGGGGTTGGTTACAGATGGCCTTAACTGTGTTGCAGTGCCTACCTTCTGTATCTAATTCAGTGAGAGGTTTCTTTATCTTGAAGAATGTTGAATTTAATCAAGTGTTTTAAAGGTCATACATGTTTTGTCTTTTTGTTGATGTACTATTCAAGATCTGTGTATGTTAAAGCATTCTTGCATTCCTGGGATGAATCCTGCTTGATCACAATGGATGATAAAATGTGCTGCTGCCTTTTGTTTGCTGGTTTTTTTCATCTAGAATTTTTGCATGTGTGTTCATTAGAAATAAGACCTAGAGTTTCCTTTTTGGGGGAAGTAGTACTATAAATTAAACCTAGGATCTTGACACTGAGCTACAGACCCAGCCCTCTTTTTATTTTTAAAAACTTAAATTTTAAGACAAAATCTCCCTAAATTGCTAAGTTGCCCAGTTGCTTCAACTTGTGATCCTTCGTGTGTGTCCTTTTCTGGTTTTGGTATCAGAGTAATATCAGTCTGGAAATATTCCTCCTCTTCAATTTTCTAGACTATTTTGAGAAGAATTGCTATTACTTTCTTCCTTCTAGCAAAGAATTTTGTTCTTTGCTGTTTTTTTTTTTTTTGTTGTTGTTGTTGTTGTTGTTTTTTTTTTTTGTTTCTTTATGTGGATCACTAGGTTTTTTAATTATAAAACTTCTTTTGTGATGTAGGTGTTTACTGCTATTTCCTCTTGATGCTCTTTGCTGAGTCCATAGGTTTTGGTAAGATGCATTTCCTTTCTCACTGACCTCAAGAAAATTTCAGATTTCTCTCTGAGATCATTCTTTGATCCACTGGTTAGTAGGGGCATGTTGTTTAATGTTCCCATTCCTGTAATGTTCCTGAAGTTTCTCTTGTTAGTGATTTCTAGTTCTTTGTCACTGTGATTAGAAATGATACCTGGTATGATCTCTGTCTTCTTGAATTTGCTCAGGCTTTTTTGTGTCCTGACATGGAATCTAGCCTGGAAAACATTTCATGTGCAGTTGATGAAAATGTATCCTCTTCATCTGCTGAGTGGAATGTTCCGTAAACATCTGTGGGATGTGGGATATGGGATCCAGTTGGCCTGTGGTGCAATGTCAGTGGAATATTTCCCTTTCAATATTCTGTCTGGAGGATCTGTCCATTGTTGAAAGTGGTTATGGAAGTCCCCGGCTATTATTTTGCAGTCTGGTTCTCCCTTTGAAGCTAATAATACTTGCTTTATAAGCTTGGTGCTCTGGTGATGTGGGTACATGTATCGAAAATTGTTATCTCCTCTTGCTGGATTGATCCCCTTATCACTGTACAATGGCCTTTGCCACTTTTTAGCACTGACCTATAGTCTATTTGATTTTATGCATGCATGGCTATTCTTGCTCTCTTTTGGTTTTGATTTGCGTGGAGTATCTGTTTCCATTGCTCAACCTTCAGTTTCTGTGTACTGTTAAGATGAGGTGAATTTCCTGTAGACAGCATGTCATGAACCTTTTGTTTTTATTTTTGTTTTATATATCCATTCAGGCACTGCATAGCTTTTCTTACATTGGAGAATTTAATTCTCTTACATTTAAGTTTATTTTTGGTAAGTGAGAAGTTCTCTCTGCCATTTTGTTAATTGTTTTGACATTGTTCTGTAGATCTTCTATGCCTTTCTTCCTCTCCAATTGTTTGCATATGCTTTTGTGGTTTGGTCTGGTTTTTAAATGTTTCCCTTTTTCTTTCTCATTTGTGTGTCTATGTCATTAAATTTCTCCTGACTTTTTAGTTCAGGTTTACTTTTAAAAAATTGTGTATTTTTTTGTTTTTGTTTTTTCTTTTTACGTAGAATTTTAGGTAATTGATTTTGACTGTTATTCTTTTCTAATAAAATATTTACTGGATTAAATTTTCTTCTAAAGAATGCTTTACCTGCATTATACAACTTTTGATGTTTTCAGATTTTGTTATATTTGAGGTGAAAATAATTGCCGAATTTCTTTGGGATTGCCTCTGAATTTCTTCTTAAACTCATAGATAAAATCAGAGTACGTTGTTTAATTTCAAAATATTTCAGGAATTGGAGGCTTAGCATAAAGAAAATACATTTTTAAATAGTGTAATATAATTGAGGATAATCTTTAATGAAAATAAAGAAAATTTTTTTGTCTATTTGCTTTATCAAATACTAAAAAGTAACTTGAAATCTCCAAATGTAAATCTGAATTAATTTTCCTTTTTGTTAAATCTTGTGTTCTGTATTTTGAAGCTCTTTATCTTAGTGCATGCACATTGAAGAATGTTATAATCTTTTGATTAGCTGATAGTTTCATGATAATAAAATCTCTTTCTTTATCTGTGGTAATACTCCTTGTCTTAAAGTCTTCTTTTCCATACTATTAATGCAGCCAACTTCGCTGTTTTTTTATTTAGTGCCTGTATGATACATCATTTTCCAATCCTTTTCCTATAACTTATCTCTTGTTTTATATTTTAAGTGTATTTCTTGAAAACAGTATTTAAAAGGGACTTGCTCTTCATATAATCTGATAATAGCATCCTTTAAATTGGTGCACTTGGTTTATGTATATTTAATGTAATTACACATATGATTAGGTTTAAATATACAATCTCACAATGTTTTCTAGTAGTCATGTTTCTTTTGTTCCTCTTTTATCCCTCTACTTTTCCTGACTTCTTTCCAGAGGAATTAAGTATATTTTAGTATTCTAGTTTATCTCCATTATGGGATTTTTGGCTACATTTCTTTGTTTTAACATTAGTTGTTTTTCCAGGATTTCCAATCTGTCACTTTTAAGAATCTTGCACTTTATTTTGTCCCATTATTTGTGCTATTCTTATCATATGCTTTATTTCTATAATTATGATAAACCATGTAATACATTGCTATGAGTTTGATTTAGTCATTAATCTTTTAAAAAATTAAACATGTGAATAATTTTTTTGATATTTAACCATGTATTTACCATTTCCATGTTCCTTTGTGCGGATATTAGTTTGCAACTGTTAAGTTTCTCAGACTGAAAACCTTTTCTTAGCAGTTATTGTGCTGCTAACTAGTTATGATTCTCTCTGTTATGCTGCTCTCAGGAAGTTTCATCTTCATCCTTGAGAACATAAGCTTTTTTCTAGGCCTGAGCCCCTGAGGTCTGTTTCTTGCTTTTCAGCTTTTTTCCAGTCTTTTAAGGACATTCTGCCAGCTCAGAAGAGCCACACCATGCCATGCATGAGAGGACCTGGTTCACCTCCCTCCAACTGAGAGAGCCCCAAGCTTCCCTTTACTACAGATGTCACTTGCTGTGCCCTGTGGCTTCAGTAAAGTAGGAAGCTCTTGCCTCATCGTTTGTAGGACAACTCATCATTTAGTTTATATTCATGTTTTATCAGTAAAAATTTGAGTTCCTAAGGTATAAAAATAAAGCCCTGAAAAAATTGAGTAAACACTATGCTACAGATACTTAGCATGGTAACACACACACCCCCACATGCACACCCACACACACACACACATGCACACACACACACACCGTTGGGTCCTGGCCCCAAGTCTGTCGACAGTTAGTCCTACATTAATTCCTGAGTGTCTTTGAGCCTTGGTCTACTTGTTGTTTGCCCATCTGTGAAATGGCAAGAGTACCTACTCCATGGAGTTGTTCTGCACACAGTGAATGACACAGGGAAGTGCCAAACCCACAAACTGAACTTAATCAGTCATTGCCAAATCTGAATAATCCACATAAACAAGATGTGAAATATTCCAAAAGAGTTCCTTACATAGAAAGTGTCAAGATGAGTTATGACACAGTGACTGGACTTCTACTCAGGCATGCATAACTTCTGGGAATTTGCAAGAGATTTAAGGAAAGCAACAATTATTTGAAGACACTAGTGTTATGTAAGATGCTAGTAGGATGGGGATGTGAGCAACGATGCTGGGAAATTTTAAAGAATCTCATTCAATTCAATTCAATTCCTTTCAATTCCTTTTCACTTGACTTCCTCCCAAGTACTAAAATCTAGTAATTTAGAAATGATAAATAAAATCTCATCCAGCAAAGAACTCTCAGGTTAATGAGAAGCACGGTGAATGATATTTAGTGAGTGCAGCATTTTTCTAGATGTGAAGAGTCTGCTACACATCCTGATTTAAGACCTTACCTCATGCTGGTTACTCAGAGCTCTGCAGGTGACTTTATCTCACTATGAGCATTGGCTCAGGTAGTGCACGACGCTGTCAAAGACAAAGTCTCCAGACTTTAATGTAATACAAGTTTACTTCTTGATCATTTAAGATCCATTGATGATGTGGGTGGGAGGCAGGGACTCTGCTCCACAGTCCTTTGGAGCCCTGAGATGGAGGAGCCCTGAGGTGGGGAACAGACGCCAGACAGGGAGAAGAGCAGGTGGAGGGTCACACAAAAGCTCGATTGGTAGACTCAGGAGGAGAGGGCATCACACTTACCTAGGAAAACATAGTCCAGATGTGTGCTAGCCATGAGGGAACTATGTTCTGTAAACACCTAGCAATCTGCTGTGCACTCAGTTTCTCACATACATGTGAGGTAATAATAGGTCATCTGGAAGAGTTATTGTAAGAGTTCCCTGAAATAATGCACACCGTGTGTTTTGCCCAGGGCCTGACTTGTGATAAGTGCTTGTTTAGTTAGCTGTTTCTATTGTAGGAGCTGTGACAAAGATAAATGGGGGATTCAGCAAGCACACAAAGGAAGTTTCAATCAACTGAACCTGGGCTCCCAGACAAGACTACACGGGTAATGGGGCTGCGATTGTCTGTGCTGGATCCCACAGTGACCAGGAGGGGTGTACGGAGGTTCATGGCTGAGCTATGCACCCACAGGGTCAGCTGCATGCCACCAGCCATCCTTCCTATGGAAACTTCTTCCTGAATTTTGGCTCTAATTTTACTCCAGAATAAGGGGTGGGGGTGTTTCTTATTCTGAAAAGACCTTTCCAGATGGAAGTGCATTTTAATCATTGTGAACTAGCTGCTTATAAATATATAGAATTTACATTTGCTTAGCTCCAATTTATAATATCTGTATTCTGGGTGTAACAATTTCAGATCTCAAGTATTCATGACTCCCAATGTGAATTGTTATTCTAAAGCCCCATACCATCTTTTGCAGAGAATGCAGTCTTAGTCCTATACGTGTAAGCTGCTCATCTCAGGGGGAGGCCGGTCCATCCAGAGCTCCCCGCTTTTTCCTCACTCTCCAGAGTGGAGTCTAAGTTCCTGAGGCCCCGCAGGTGGCAGGTGCTGGACTCTGCCTGGCTCTGGGCTCTGCCTCCCTGGCTGATGGCTGCAGGGTAGGAGGCTTGCACTTGTTTGCTTGGATATTCCCAGTTACGCCTACTGTCTCGGAGTCTGTCTGTCTGTCTGTCTGTCTCTCTCTCTCTTTACAAAATTCCCTTGATTTGGAATGTAGCTTATTTTCCCTAACTCTCCCTGAGTGCACGAATTGTTCCCTGACCTCTGATCACTTGTCTGTGCCATTTTCTCTTCTAAGTCAACGTGTCCTTCCTTGGCAGCCCTGAGACTCCCCTGCCCCTCAATGTCCCCCATGTCTTAGGACACAGGAAGCTTTGGCTATTTTTCTGCTGTTTCAAGGATTCAGGCTTTCTCAGTTCCTAAAACTCCATGCAATCATCTATTTCTCTGAGAGACTTTATTTTGGTCAAGCTTCTGTCTTCAGTGTTCTGGTTTAAGTGGCTCCAAGTTCCCTCCTCCCTAAGAATCCAGTATTCTGAGCCCCAGGGATCAAAGACAAGATAAAGTACCTCTGTATGTGGTCTGTACTCAGTGGCACTGTTAGGATTTAAAACACTTATTTCTCCTCCAGACTCAAGGAATGGGCAGGAACTGATTTCACAGAGAATCTGAAAGTATAAGACATGTGTCACTCAAACAGAATTATTTCAAAGCAGGTATAAGTGCTGCAGAGCAAACAAAGCAAATGCAACTGGGGAAGCAGATTACATACTTGGTTTAAAGTAAGAAAAGAGTACAAACATTCCATGGAGAAACAGTGCTTAAGATAGCGCAAGTTTTGGTGGTGGGCAGCCCAGGCTTTCTTGATCCTTGTGAGAAAATGTGAGGCTGTGGGGAGACAGGTGCGGTCAACAGCAGGCATGCGGGGTGGTGCCGAGAGACTTAGACTGGGAAGGATCTCGGTTCAGATCAGCCTGCCCCACTGACCAACTCTGTGACTTAGATTGTTTACTTCAACTCTATACATACCGATTTCTTTGATATTAATTGGAGATTGTTTATCTTGCAGGATAAAAATTAAGTGGATAAATGGGAAGCACATAGAACACGCTTGATAGGAAATTAATAGTGAAAATCAGTTGAGCAAGGACAGATGTTAGTGGGAGAGCAAAGAAAGTGATTTATTTGCATTTCATTTTGTCCATGACTCCTGATGTTCCTTCTGTTCATGCATCTGGACCCTGCTTGGCTCTCGGGGCTCTGTGGTTCAGTCCTCTAGTGGGATTGGCTTCTCTAATTGTGAAACCACACCACATTTTGGCTTTCATGGTCTCTCATAATTATCTTTTCCAGCAGGAGAGATGAGAGATTTGTTCTGTGAATCCTTGGTAGTTTCCCAGACAAACTACAAATGGTATTTATTTTTTCAACTGTGTCTTAATTGGCCAATGGATGCCTGCAACTAGATCCAAATGTGTTTTGAAAAAAGAATTTAGGGGGATCTCTCCTGGGATTGTGCAAGACAGAATCATGGGCTTCTGTGGCAGGGTAGTGGTTCTGGACTAGTTTGTGGTGTTGAGAAGTTTGCTTCTATAGTTAAGCAGTTATAAAACCTGATTCCAATGAAAGCCTTACTTTGAAAGTCTGTGATTAGAAATCTACATAATAAAAATATCTATTCCATAGGTTTGCCAAGAAGATGACCTAATGCGTATAAAGCAATTTTCTTGGTGCCTGGCCAACAACAGATGGTCAAGGAATAGTAGTCTTTAGGGTAATAATTACTAATACCTGCAAAACCATGGAATCTATGCTACCTTTGGAGAAGAGTGACCTGTTTCCCCTTGGCTAGTCTTTGCACTTTAACTCATACCTTTTTACCTATGAACGAATGATATTAGTATTACTCTATGAGGTGTTGAATATGTAGTGAAAGCAATAGATTTTTAAACTCCTACGCCGGGTTGATATATCTCCATCTTGCTCTGCTTTGACAATAATGCTAAGAAGTGTACCTCATATCCATTGTTGGTAGAGAAAGTGGTAGAACCAGGATTTCAACTCATAAGATACTGTGTGAAGATTATTCATCTTTATCCTGTAAAGTGGCTCATATAGGCCTGATATACAGCGTCCACTCTCCACCATGCTAGTTAAGAGCATTTTATACTAAGTTCCTTCGACTGAGGGGCAGCAGGATGGTGAAAGATGCAGAGGTCTCTGGCCTTCTCTGGGGTATGCACAAAGCGTCTGCACTTTCCTGGCCACTGGAAGGCATGTGGCTCATACCCCAGCCTGGGTTCCAGTTGTGGCTTTCTGAAAGAAGCTTGCAGACCAGGGCTTCTGACCACCTTGCCAGCCTTATTTTCTCTGTGATCCAGAGGCATTTGGTTGTCTCTTTGGCCCTCTGACAGATTTCCTACTTTCACCTCCAGTTAGTGGTCAACTCCATCCCTTTCCAAGGATGGCTGAGTTCTTTCTGTCTCCTGTGGCTCTGGGTGGTCACCAGGCTCTTTGGCTTCTGTCTCCCCACCTTGATTCCATAGAGGTTTAGGTATTGTTGGATCTGGCATGAAGTCTTCACCCCATTCCTCACCAACACTGTGTCCTTGTCCAAGTCATAATTTCACTGAGACCTGAAGTGCCGTATTTCTTCAGGAGTGTCATTTATGTTTTACTGGAAGTCACCGCCAGATAAAATTGAAGGGAAAGTTCATCTTACCACCCTT
This sequence comes from Erethizon dorsatum, assembly GCA_028451465.1. Lineage (NCBI taxonomy): Eukaryota > Metazoa > Chordata > Mammalia > Rodentia > Erethizontidae > Erethizon > Erethizon dorsatum. The sequence goes on from CM051829.1 coordinate 127,486,599, forward strand.
GTTTCCCATCTCAACAAGAATCTAGTTTCAGCATTCTCTAGGGTGCTGTGCTGGGCCATCCATGGCCTTCTACCATTCTGTTTCCCAGACTTGGTTTCCCCAGTGATGGAAAACCTGGGCTTCTACAACCCTGTCCCCTCCTCCATTTGCCATTCTGTATGCATGCATGCAACTCCTTTCTACTTCTTACCTCCAAGACTTGCTGGCTTTGGAAAGCCTTGCTGGTGTCCTAGAGTGGCTTTCATTGCGACATCACCTGCCATCCATGTGGGCATTTAGGATCCCAAAGTGAATTTATCCCCAAAGTTTGGGCTTCCTCACCATCAGCATTTAGCCAATAATCAACCAAGTCTATTGGGATTGCACGCAATGGGGTGTAGCAAGGCTGTGAACTGTGATTATCTCCCCTGGTTTTCCTGTTTGCAGGAACAGGATGTCTAGGGGTGAGCTGGCTGGCAGAAACAAGCCATGTTGTTGTGAGCTGGGTTTTATTTTGCTTCCCTCTTATCAAATAAATAACAGAACATTTTCAGAGCACTGAACCTTTGAGCTGCATTCTCACAACCCTGCTTGTTTTGGTGGTTTGGTGGAACTGATGAGAGGTGAGGAACAAGACCCAGATCCTTGCATGAGCTTCCTGCCTGTGGGAGTTGTTCCAATACTTTCACTGTAGTTGGGTCACTGAGCTCAGGGTTTGCAACTTTAGGCAGCCTGACTTCATGGCAAATAGTGTGGGGATTGAGCAAGCACTTCTAGGAAATGGGAACATGTGAAAACCAGTGTAAACTGTGGGCATTAATAAGCTGGTAACAGCAGGACCGTAACAGGTGAGAAGGAAGGAGAATCATAGTAATGTGAGTCCCACAGTGACATGGACACAGGCTCCATGCAGCTCCAGGCTGGTGCTTGTTTGGTGTTTGGGGTTGCCGTGTGGAAAGAGCATTGGCCCAACATGTTAGGCCCTTCCATGTGTCCCAGCTGCACTGCTCCTCAGCAAGCTGATCCTGGGAAAACTGCTTTCTCTATTTCCTGGATTCTTCATGTCTAAGGCAAAGACAGTAGTGCTCTACATAAAACAGCCATGTTAATGAAGTAAGCCAAACTTCACACCGCCCACCAGAGCACACACAGCGTGTAAGTATTTTGCATTCTATGCAGTTTGGTTACCACCTGAATGGCAAATTACCTGAGGGCACACAATGCCCTTGCTTTGCTTTCCCTACTCTTATGACCTGGGAGTTCCAGCCACAGATCCTGTTTTTCAGGGCAAATGATTGTCTATCTGCCCTGTCCTGATGTGGGTCTGCACATTCACATGAGTGAGGGGTCAGTAAGGGTGCAGAGAAGCATAGAGACAGATGAACAGTCTTGTACTTCTATTTACAAGCTCTGAGGTTTGGGGTAGGCAGTTGAATGTTACTAAGCTTCTGTTGCCACGCAGGTTTCAACAGAAATTATCTTTAGAATTTTTGTGATGGGTTTATGAAATCATGCTTATAAAGCCCAAACACAGTAGAGTGCCAAGGGGACATGCTAATGACAACTCATTATCCTGTCATTCCCACAGCAGTTCTCTGCACCACAGTGGTCTCTACTTGCTCCTGTATCTGTTGGTGACATCGGACAAAACTATTTTACCTCTTTAGGCTTGGGGAGGGGCTAAATCATGTATAAGAGGCTTTTCCTTGAACCAGTCCTGTTAGAAGTGTGCTGGCCTGGGACCAAGGTGTCCATCTTGGCTAGGAGTAAAGACAATGCAGAAGGAGGTTGGTCAAGGGATAAAAGGGGACATGGCCCTGATACAGCATAAGTGCATGGACAACTTGGCTTCGGGTTGTGAGCCAACTCTTTCAACCTTAGTTTGAGTGAGCTATTTAGATTGAGTTTCTGTAATTTACAGCCCAAGGTTCTAGGATAATACTTGTACTTAAAAGAAAGAAGTAGCTACAAATGAAATGAGCTGAGCAAGGAAGGACATCTTCATCTTTTTTTTTTGCCAAATGCTCTCCTAACCATGATACCATTGAATCCAGCTGTTGTTCTTGCCAAACTTGTGCTAGGCAGGAATTCATGACTTTTTGCCTTACATAGCAAAGGGGACCTTGCAGATATGGCAAGATTAAGGATCTAGATACAGAGATTATGCCAGTTATTCTGATAGGTATGATGCGATCAGAAGGTGTCCTCACAGTAGGGACATGGGGTGTTGGTGTCAGAATAGGTGTGATGGACAAAAGCAGAAGCTGTGGTGATGAAATTACTGGCTTTGAATATAGAAGGAGGAGTGTGGGCAGGTTTTAGAAGCCAGAAAGGACAAGAAAATGGAGTTTCCCACTGAACCTCCAGAAAGACGCCAACAGAGATAATACATTAATTTTAGCCCAGACAACCCATTTGAACTTCTGAAATACAGAAACACAAATTTGTGTTTCTTGTGCCACTAGGTCATAATAATTAGTTATGGTAGCACTAAGAATCTGACACACAGATCATCAACCCAATGAATATCTTTCAAAACACATGAGTAATAATCATCAATCATAGAGGACCAAACACCTGCCCAGCAATGTTTAAATATTTTTCATGTTTGGTTTCTTTGGAGTCCTCATAACAACTCCAATTAGGGTAAGGACAGGTCATTATCAGTGTCTGTCACCTCCCCATCTACCGTGACACATCAACGGATGGATTCACACCACTCAGCTTGTCCATCGCATTGCTTTGGGACCTAAGAAATAGCAAGAAAGTGGAATTAGTCTAACCAAAATAAATTTGACTTATTTAATAAAAATTCTGAGCACAGGGCATTTCCAGGGTTTATTAAATCAGTAGCTTAGTGATGTCATCAAAGTCTCATGCTGCCTTTGTCCTCAGCTGTCCCATCATGGTTTTAAGAAGTCCATAGCAACTCCAAGCCCATCATGTCCCCAGCCACAACTGGAGGCAGAAACATAAACTTCTCATCTATTATTTTTAGTTTCAATAACAAAGCATATTTTCACTACATTCCTTCATCTACCATTTCTTTCTTTTTTTATTTCTGGCATCATTTCATTATTCTTGCTCTTCCAAAAAGTATAGCTATCTTTACATGGAACTAAAACTATACTTTGGTTTTCCAGAACATTATCAAGCTTCCACTCCCCATTTTGAAAACACTGGCACTGAGGTATCACAATTCACAGACTTTGCCAAGAGAACACACCTGCTTCATTTTGTGTTTGTATCCATTTTGTTCACAGTGAAAATGTGTGTACCTATAATCAAATTAGTGCGACATATTCAAAGGCAATCATGCCTGAGAAGCAATAGTACATTCAAATGTATAGGATTTTATTATACATTACTTTTATTTGTCCATTTTGCTATGATTATGACATTAAGTACACATGTACATGTGAGATAGATTATATCTGTTTTAAAATTCAGAATAATAAAGGAGGCATCATGTAATATTTGTTATAAAAAGAGGCTTTGAAAGGATTAAGGATGACTGCCACAACTCTTCATTTGGTATAGCATTTCAAGAATGTATTGTATTTTTTTTTACAAACATGTTTCTTCTGTTCGGAATGCCCTTTCTTGCTTGACTGGCTGATAAGCTACTTCTGGTTCATCTGTCCAAAAGGACTGATTCCTTTCTTGACTGTGCTGTGTTTTCTAAAGTAGCTATGTGAGTTCTTACAGCTTAAGACTTTTCATATGGGATCAAAATAATGTGTGAATGTCTATATCTCTATGATTTCCCTGTGACTTGCTGTCACAAATTACTAAAAACTCAGTGGCTCCAAACAACACAAACTCAGTATCTTATAGTTGGGTAGCTCACAAGTCTGAAGTGGGCTTCACCAGGCTAAAATTAATTCACAGGTTCAGTTCCAGAGGATCTAAGGGAGAAATCATTTCCCTTCCCTTCATTGTCCAGCTTCAACATTCCTTGGCTAATGGCCATTCCACCATCTCTAAACCCAACTAGCTTGTTCTGCTCTTTGTACTTTTTCCATAGTCATGTTTTCCTCTTTTTCTCTGGCTCTCTCTCCTCTTTTAATTCAGGACTCTTGTGATTATATTGGACCCTCCTGGATAATTCGGGCTACTTTAGTTTCATCTGCAGCCTTCACTCCCATTTTCATGTAACCTAATATACTCACAGGTTCTAATGATTGAATTGTGGGCACATTTGGAGGCCATTATTCTGCCTACCACAGTCTACTTCCCTCCATGGGGACTTCTTCATAGACAAGATTATTTTAATTAATCTGTGCACTCCCAGCACCTACCACAGTCCCTGGCACATAGGAGATGACACACAATGTATCTGAAAAGGCGAATGACTTAACAAATGCATGAAGATTAAAATAGATGTTGTGGCATGAAAGTAGAGATTTCAAGAGTTATCCTAGATTACAATAGGTTGATGAAGTTCTTCTGGTCTAGAGAGATGAATAGTATCTGGTGAAGTAAGTATAGTAAAACATTAATTATATAAATTTAGTACCAAGAATATGGATGTTCATAGTTAAATATTTTCAAGTTTCCTCTATGTTTGAAAGTTCTAATAATAAGATGTTGGGAAAAATATCAATCCTGATCTCAGCATACCAAGCTACCTCCATAACTAGTTGTCAAAAGGATGAGTTAGTAGAACTCTCCTTGCCAATTAGCCATGGGGTTAACATGGAGATGAAGACAATTGTATTTCAGTTAGTCATTTACCAAGCATTCTCTTAGTATGTACTATGGGCCAGGCCCTGGGATACTAGGTATTGTGATGTAGGTGGAGGTAAATCAGCGGACAGGTACTTGGTGCAGGCTACCCCTCTAGTCTTTAGGGAGATCTATGGACACACAGCTCTCCTCTATCCCATTCCCCAAGAAAGTGAAGCTCTGTCTGATTCAGTATACACAATGGAGCCAGCAGATGGGGGCATGCTCACACTTAGGTCCACTCATGGCTCACCCTCCTCTCTATCAGATTAAAATCTGCTAAGATGAAGCCTGGGAGTGGCATCTCGGGAACTGCCTTTGCCTTTGGAAGGCCAGATTTGACAGGAGGAATGAGAGGAATGCCTGGAATGGATGGTTTAGACCACTTCTTCTCCTGCTATAGGGTGTTTTAGTCATGGATAAAATACCCAGTACTCACAAATGAAAGGAGGAGAGATTTCTTTTAACTCATGGATTCAGTGCATGGTCGCTGGGTCCAAGGCAGAAAAGCATGGTCGAAGGGCTGCTCAACCCAAGGCAGCAAGAAGCAGAGGGAAGAAGGAGCTGAAGGAGCTTAAGTTGCAAGCAGAAAAATAATGTTCTTACTCAAAATGGCTGATCCTACCAATTCTTCTTGGCTGTGGAATAGCACTGCTTTACATTCCTGTGTTTTCTACCAGTTTTTGAACCATTAATTTCAGGAAGTATTCCTTAATCCTCTTTCTATTTCCAGTGTCTAGTAAAGTGACATATTGTTGACTAATGAATCTTTTTTGAATGAATTAAAATAACTAGTAAGACTTTTAAGGAAGTAACTAAGGTTAAATAAGGTCTTGAGAGTAAGGACATTCATCTTGATCTAATAGGGTTAATGTTTTCTAAGAAGAGACATCTTTGAGACCCCCATCCCTCCCATTCAAGAAAGGCTACATGAAGCTATGGGTAGGAGATGGCTGTCAGCCAGCCAAGAAAACAGGCTTTACCAAAACCAAGCTGGAATTTTGGTTTTCAATTGATAGCTTCCAGAATTACAAGAAAGTAATTTTTCGTTGTTGTTGTTGTTGAAGCTACACAGTCTATGGTAGTTTTCTTACAGCAGCCTGCACTGACTAATAGAACAGTCCTACCAAAGCACAGAAAATGCTAGATGATTTAAACAGACAAAGACATCACTTCCAGCTGAGGAAAGGACAATCATGTCAATGAAGAATCAGCACTGGAGATTCGATTACCAGCAGGAAGGACTTCTCAATTATATAAAATTCAAGTTCTGGAAGGAGGGACACGTGAGCAGAGGTTGAAGGAGGAGAAGTTGAGAAGTTGTGTCTGAAAATGGGGCTTGAGAATTTACAATGTGGGATAATATAGTGTTCCACTCGCACCTTTGAATGCATTTTCATAGGCTCCTGAGAGCTGAGTTCAGACAGCAGGGCTTATGTGGGTGGAGAGGAGCTTTGAGAGAAGCACTTCTGTGGTCAGGTTTCCTGTCTGAGGGTGACTGGCTTCAGGCATGGCCTCACTGTCACCAGTCCCAGCAGGGTAATTCTGCCGTGTGCCACACACCAGCCCTAAAGCGCACATGTGGCACTTGCAGTCACAGGGTTTCGTTCCTCACATCATGGCCAATACAAAAGGTTACCTTGGGGCAAGCTCTTATTCAAGCAGTTGATCAACCCAGGGTCACAAGGAGTCCACTGCAGGAGGAAACAGTAGCTCAGGAATCTCCTTCAATTTACCACTGGATTTATTTCCAATTCTTTTGTAATCTCTACCTTAAACCAGTAAATTTTTAGCTCACAGGGCTTTGCATTTAATTCGAGTGTTTGGATTGTGAGAGCTTTTAATACCTGAGGACTTGGCTCTTTCGGGAGTAAAAAGTATCCCCATATTAATCAAAACTGGACTGAGTCATGTTACAAAAACCACAGATTTCTGCAAGAAAATTAAAAGGCAATATCATTTCACTTCTGCTAAATGTTTTCTTATGATTCCGGGGGAAAATTGGGACACTCTATATTGTGTCCAATGATGCTGCCAAAAATGTATCACCCAGAGACACGACAAATGAATGTATAAATAGGAATTGCTCAGAAGGGGTTAGTCATAAATCACTGAATGAGCTGGAACCTTCTTTTTGTGCGTTGTTTAAAATGTGGAGCATTATTATCAGTGGCTGCTGGAAAAACAATTTGATTTTTGTACAGTTGCATTAGAAGGTTGTGGGAAACAGGGAAGTATAATTTCCCTAGGCGAAACCAGAGGGAAGAAATAAAATTTTCTGGTGACTCTAGGATTAAAAAAACTACTTTGAAAAATGGAATGCAATTTGTTAAAGAACAGCAATGGTGTGGTTTCTGGAATCATGTGTTTTCATCTTGAATATTTAGAAATCTGGGATATGGTGATGGGCTGGCTTTGAGTCAAAAATGCACTACAATAAATTGGGCTGAGGCAGCAGCAGAAGCATTATGGAACTTTTCTGTTAGGGTTCTGTAATTCCTCCATATACTTCTACAAAACTCTGTGTTTCAAAAGAAACTGCTTTCTGCTGTCCTGAGTTATGTCTGAACAATTATTTTTTCTTAGAAAAAAAAGAGAGTGCTGTTTGTTTTAAAGACATTAAAGTTGAAACTGCAGAATGGTAGCAAAAGATTCTAAGATCGTCATGGAAGGAAGGGCTAAGCATTTCAATAAAACTGTGGATGTTGTTAATGATAAATATATTATATATATATATGTTATGCTATTCTGATAGTTGTCATTTTGGTTAAAAGTGGTAATTTCCTTTTGCTTGTGAGCACAGTGGTTGAGACTGTCATTTTCATTTTCAGAAAACCTAGCAAGAAGTTTGGACAGGAGGGAGTTAGTCAATCATCAAGCCCATCCTTGTTCCATAGGAGCCAGCTAGAAGTTAGCTGAAAGGGCCTAGGACATTAAATATGATTTCTAGACCTTGCCACCTTCTCGATGGCCCATTTTTGAGTTAGTTTTTGCTGTGTAACAAACTACCTTGAAACAGGCATCATTTACTAGTTCACAGTTCTGGCGGTGGGGGCTGGAAGTTTGATCTGGGCTTAGCTGGTGGTTCTGTGTGGGTCTTAACCAGGTTTGGTCCTGTGGTTGTGGTCTGCCGGAGGGCTGGCCTGGGTTACATTTCTGAGGTTTGGATAAGGTAGCAGGGACAGCTGGACCCATGTGTCCAACATCTGACTGGCTGAGTTCTGAAAACTGAGAGGGCAAACTCCAGTGTGCCAGTGCTTCTCCCAGATTCTGCTTTCGTCGCATCAGTCGTTGTCTTATTGTCCAGCCCAGGTTCAAAGGATGGAAAAATAGATTCTGAACAAAGTAGGTTGGCTTTTCATTATAGGTTTGCTGAAAAGAGTATTTATTAGCAATCCCACCTCCTGGGTTCTTGAAGGAAGGGGCTGTACAGTATTGTGTAGAGGGTGTGTGGATGAGTGTGTGTTTGTCAATCTCTGATACTAACCTTTTCAGCAATGGCATCATCCCACACTGACTGGCTGGGGACTTGGGGAAGTTCCCTGGCTCCAGTACCCGTCTCTGCACTGTCCTGTGGGACTAAGCATAGTACATACCTTGTCGTTGACTAGAAAATTAAATGAGTGAGCAACCAGAAGGCCTGGCACTGTGCCTGGCACTGGCACTGAGCTCACAGAATGAGCTCAGTAAATAATAGCTATTACTGATCTGAGTCCTGAACTTCTGCATTTGTTTGTTATTACTGCTGTTAACAGCTGACCTGGGGGCTTAAAATAACACACACTGGTTACCTTACTGCTCCTGAGGTCATGGGTACCCTGGGTTTCACTCAGCTGAAGTCAACGTGCCTGTGTCAGTGTTTCTCAGTCTCTTCAGGTTCTCCAGGTTGCATGGGCTCTTTGGCTCTTGGGCCTTCTTTCATCTCAGTGGCCAGCGACTTCCCTCCTGTCACAGCACCCTGAGCTCTGCTTCCTGTGCCATGTATTCTCACCAAATCTCACCTCCTGCCACACTCTCCCGCTTGTAAAGAACCTTGTAAGTATTGGGCCTACCTGAATAATCCTGGCTAAACTTCCCACTGCAAGTTCTTAATTTAATCACATTTGGGAGGTCCCCTTTTCCACGTAAAATGGGCCTCTTTGGAAACCCATTTTTCTGTTTATCCTGAAACTGTCAATCCTTGGAGATGGGTCATTCATTATGAAGCGCTAAGAAGTTTTTGATTGGTTGTGCCCTTCGGGGAGAGGTTGCAGTAGGACATTCTGTGTTCTACAAATGGTGACAGCATCTCTTTCTCCTGTAAACTGCCAGGATGAGGAGCAGATATTTTGACTGATGAGACAAAAATGGCTCTTCACTGCTATCAGAGTGTGCCAGACAAAACATCACACACTCACCAAACAAAATTTCTTTTTCCTTGGGCACTCAGCTATATCCTGTTTCCGTTGTGCTTGCCTCCAAGTGGAGTCCTGAAGCAAATTCTCACCAATGAAATGAGAGTGGCAGAGATCTCTGGGATGACACAGTTAAGAGTTGCGTGCTTTCTACATGGCAACCTCTGTGTTCTGTGGCTGCATTTAGAGAACTTACCCGAGGGCTCTGGGGCCCTAGGGAGGGCAGGACATATGCCAGAAGGATCCTTGGGCCCTACCTGACTGTGTAACACTGAGCCCCACCCTCCTGTTGTTAAGGCACTGAGAGCTGTGGCAGTTTCTTACCATGCCTGGTTCAAGATATTACACAGACACTAATCTGCAGAAAAACCCTGCACCCTTAACCCTGCAAGTTTAGTGACAGGGATGGCATTTGTGCTCCCTCTCGACCACATCGTTTCTTCTCACTCCTGGACCAAAAGCAAAACCTTTAAATACTTCTCTAGACCATAACAAAATTGGTGTTAGAGAAAGTGAAAAATACTGGTGGGTATTGATTTGTTAGGCTTCCAGCCAGAACAGAGAGAGCCCCGGGGTCTGCTAGTAACTGCCCTGTCTAGGGTCCTCACTAAACCTGTGAGTAGTTCAAGCCCTCAGGGTTTTGGTGATTTCCTCAATGAGCAGGGGAACAGGGACTGGAGGCAAATGCAGTACTGAGGCCCGCGCTCAGCCTGGTGCCTGGTGTTTGGAGATCTGGGTTGCTGTCCGAAAATGAACAGCGTGCACTGCCCCCACCCCTTAGCACCCAGCTCAGTGCCACAGGCGCAGGGAACCTTTCTGCAAAGCCCTTGTTCCAAATCTATCTCTCCCATCTTCCCTCTTCCTGAAAGATGTTATTGATCACCTGCATAGCATTTAATAATATCTGCCTGGAATGTTAATGTGTATGCATCCTTCTAGCCCAGGGGCGACAAATAGATTTTCTTTCATGTGATAAATTAGATTGATTGGTGGCAATGCCTTATTCACAGTATCGAGGTACAGTAGGAGATCTTGTGCAGTTCAGTGGGGAAGAACTTCACAAACAATTAGTAATATCTGCCATGGGGAAAAGATAGACAATCACAAAACATGTGTTATGTGTTTACCAGTTTTATTTTATTTTATTTTTATTTTTTTTGTGGGTACTGGGGGTCAACCTCAGGACCTCGTGCACCAGGAGGTGCCTGTGCCCCTGAGCAATATCAGTGGCCCTTTTTTCGTATGTGGGTACTGGGAGTCGAACTCAGGGCCTTGTGCTTGCCAGGCAGGCGCTTATGCCACTGAGCCATCTCACCGGCCCGTACCAGTTTTAGAATTAAAAAAAAGGAGGATGGAAGAACGATGTCTTTTTCTTTTTTACATCCTGCATAGTACTAAGCAGAGTATTTTGTATATAATTTCTTTAATTAGACTGAAATCAAATTCTTATAAATACTGAATCTATGTCTCTTAAAACTGGAAACTTCCATCTATTCCTTAGCCACTTATTTCTCTTTTTCTTGTATATTAAAAACTTTGAGGCATGCTGAGTCTCTGTGGCAAATTTACACGTAACAATGAGTCCCTTAGAAATATTTACTTCAAAACACTTATCAGAATATTCATTAACTCTCTTTTTTCTAATCTTCATATTATAAAAATTTCTTCAAATTAGTATATTCCTATACGATGGTGGAACTGGTAGCCCAGATGACTAGAGTGTGCCAACGAGCAAATTCACCAACCACTGTACTGAATCCAAGTTGCATCTTTGAAGAAATAAAGGAAAAAAGGAGCAAAAGGAAGGAAACAAAGTGGGAGGTGTGAGAGAGAAGGTGAAAATACCAATGAGCATTTTAAAAAAGAATGAAGAAATCTTTAAAAGAATAACAAATGATGTACTGTCATTTGTATCAATAAGCTTGATGAACAATTTGATTTATTTTTAAAAATCAGAGTAGATGGGCTTATACATGCTTTCTCTGAGGCAGTTGGCCGGGTGTTTTCTCTAATTGTTGGTCAGGTGTTCTCTCTCTCTAACTGTCAAAAGAAGGAACTGACTGGGGCCCAGGAGGGGGAAATGTGCTAGTGCCAGGAAGAGTGAGCACGCAAGCAGCTGTGGTGTAATAAAAAATGCCCCCCCCAGCCAGTACACTTAAATTTCTTAGTTGCCCAGGTAACAGTTCCTGTTGCAGTTCAGGCTGCTTCTGTCTCCTAGAAACGGCTGGTCACTGTGATGCGTAGCTGATCACTATGGTGCATATTGTAAGAACCAGTCAAAGAGAGCCAAGTACTCTGCCTTTGTACTTCACCTTGCAGACCCCATAAAAACCTCCCTTCCTGAGCCTTCAGGGTCTGACATTTTTATAAGGATTGATTCCTAGTCAGTGCCCATCCCACATTAAAGAAATCTGCCTCCAAAGCCTGGGTGTTGTCTCGGTGTTTGCTGTAGCAGAGGGAGCTAGACTTCATTCACAGGGTGTTGAGAATTTATTGGAACTCGTGTTTTAGTGCTGGGGTTTTACTCTTACCTCTACCTTTGAAAGCTGGCTCTAGAAGCCACTTTTGCAGTCTGAATCTGGTCTTCAAGGCATGTGCAAAAATGACACTGCGATTTTGATCCTCCATTTGCAAAATGTCCCCTAACGCATCACCCCACATGTCCCGTGGGCATCTGAAATGCGTGGTGCAGTGAGAGCTCGCCCCCAGGAGCCCGGTGCTCCCCACTCCTGAGCCTCGCACCTCCTCACTGAGCACAGATCTCCTTCGTTCAGAGCCTGGTGCTTATTGGTAGCTTCCACACCCTTCTGATGCTCAGCAAGTCCTTCTCACCCCACCTGCAACCTGACTGCAGGATCTCAGACCCACTCCTGCCACACAGAAAGGATGTGATTTTGGTTATTTCCCTCTCTAGGCCTTACTTTTTGAAATGACCGAGGGAGGGAATACCTCACAGAGGATCCAGGTTTCCCATGATTTAATGAACGTAAAGCCCCGGACGCCACGCCTGTCAGAAGTCTCAACAACCCGAAGCGTGACTGCTCATTGGTTCCCACACACACATTTCTACTGTCCATCCGGCTGCCACCCTGCTGCTGCTCCCCTCACTGCCCCCCAGGCATGCCCCAGGACCTCAAGACCTCCTTCCCGGACCTCGCCGGTCCTCTTCTCACCTGGCCACGCAGACCTCCGTGTTCTGGGCTGCAGCGTAGCTCTGAGCACTTCTGCTACCACGTAGCTCCCCTGCCTCTCCTAGCTCCTGGCCCTCAGCAGAGTCCCAGGAGGAGGGCAAGGACTTTCCACAGAAGGCTGTACTTCTCACTTTGTAGCCTCTGCAATTGTCACCAAGACAGACCTCAAATATTCGGAGAAATAAAAATCAGAGTTATATCAGGTTCAAAACTCAGCCACTTGTGGAGGAATAAAGACATGCCCAACTTTAAAAATATATATTTTTCTACTGGTGTGTGTGTGTGTGTAGCTGTGTGTAGCAGTGTGTGTACCCGTGTGTGTGCCTATGAGTTGGAGAGTAGCAGTATAACTGCCTGCTTCCTGTGAAATGAGGCCCTGGGTTTGATCCCCAGGGTGACAACAGTAACCACAGTACACTGAGCACATCAGCTCTTGCTTTTGGGTGCACTCTGTGCATTACCCATGACATCCCAAGGGCCAGGGAAAGAGAATTCGGCTGTCTTCCAACCTCTCACGTTCAGCCTATGTGACAAGGCCAGGTTTCTTAGGCCAAAGCCCCATGCAATGAACGACTTGAATTTCAGGGGGTCCTGGGCTCTACTACATCTTTTTCAGTTGTCTTCACTGCTGGCAATAACCAGCTGGGAACTCAGAATCCTGGAGTCCTACTCAGGTGCCTTTCTGATGAGGCCAGCAAGGAAGGTGCTGTCTTTACTCACAGAAGAGTCCTGGACGCCTCCTCTTCGGCAGGTGCGGTGCATGGCTGCATCTTCTCAGAGCCTCTGTGCTTGTACTCCCATCTTCATTCTAGTTCTTTTTCCTGGAAATTATACCCTTCCTCCTAGACAGAATTAATTGCTTTCTCTTCTATGTTTCCATAGAAATTTACATATTCTTCTCTTACACATCTTTATTACTTGTGTCTATCTCTACGTAATTCTTAATGCTTCGAGGACAAAGATTGACCCTTATTTACCTTAAAAAGGAGTAAGTCCACTGAGCCGATGGGTAGGCGTTGACTGTGGGATTTTATTTTAACTCTGCAATGTCATCTGGGCCATTAGCCCTGGCGAGCATTGCTATTAATTATGGAAGTTATGGAGAATTTTAATGCGGGAAATGGTGTGGCAAATCTGTACCTTAGAAAGTTGGTATTGGTGGCTTCATGGGCACATGCCGAGAAACTGCTTAGAGATTCTTCTTAGAAGAAAGGTCATGATGTGGCAGATGTTTTAGCTATTTTATTGCAGAGACCTGATAACTGATTGACTATAAGGGAGATATCGAGGACTACTGGGACATTTTTAACATGGGCAGTGAGGGTGAGAGAAGTCATCTAAACCACCCAGAACAGGGAGATTAATAAGGAAGTGTGGTGGCTTAACTAATGGTCAAATTGTAACATCCAGCTAACAATCAATGTGGTGCTGGGTGTGGAAGGCCCATCTGAAGATTGTTGCCAACAGCATAAAAAAGAACTGGAGGGGAAGATGGTGTGCTGTTGATTCTCCTGGAGAGGCTTGTCACGCTGGTTTTCCTGGTATGAACTCAGGTGTTCTCATCGTCACAGGAGCTCAGATCCTTGCTGTCACTGAGGATGGCTACGGTTCTTTTCAGGGGAGCTCTGGTCCTTACTTTGAGCATTGCTTCCTGGCTCCAGTACAGATCCCTCAGCTGCTGGCACAGATCCTTCATCCTGCTGGTGCAGACTTTCTAGCTTCCACCACTGACCTTTGGGCCTTCCCAGTGCAGATCCATGAAACAGACATGCATAAGACATTGTTGTGGGCTCTAGGCCTCCAGCTGGACTCGTGCAGGATGTTGCCGTGGGATCTAGGCTCTCAGCTGGATTCTTCGGGGCTCTAGCATGTGGACAGATCTCTTGCACTCCTCTGCATTTGACTTTTGGGTAAATATTATAAAATAATTCTATAAATGATGTGTCCTGTATTAAATCCTTTCCCTTGCAAACCCTGACTACAGCAGGAAGGAAGATGATAGTTTCATGTATATTGAGTTTGATGAGCTGTTGCATGCCACATGGCTGGGTGCTCAGTGGGAAATAGGAAGTATAGGAGCAAGTTAGGCTGCAATGTGGATTTAGCATAGTGGTGGTCAACAGAGAGGGGCCTTCAGAAAGATGATGGTGGTGCAATTCAGCTGAGGGATAGGCAGAGTGAGAAGAGAGTTTGGGGCAGAACTCTCAGAATTCCCATCCTTGCTTCTTGAGTATCTTCATCGACTTGGTGTACATCTTGAATTTTATGCCATGTTTTATTTCACAAAAACATACAGTTATATTTTGAAAATTGTGGCAATAAAACAAGAAAACTCTGAATTCTTGCCTCCTCTGAAAAAGCTAGTGGGCTCTTTGGTGCAGGTTTGGAACAGAACATAAATTGAGCCATGATTCCTACACAGGCACAGTTTAAATGAGCCCATCCACAGGCAACACCATTAAAAAAGCAAGTGGTGCCAGGTACAAAGAAGAGCAGAGTGTGCGCACACACGAAAGATGACTTACTGCTTTACTGGACACAAATACGGCCATCAGCAGCACTACCACTGCTTGAAACTGCATCCCCACACACCTTCCCAGCACTGGGAACAATGGCATGGTCCACAAGGGCTGTTCTTTTCTTGACAATCACCGGCTCCTAGTGTGGGCAAAGGGAGAGGCAGCCTTCCAGCAAATGATGTGGCCCACACAATGCCCGCTTCACCCAGAGCACAGAGGACACCGCGTTCCTGAGGAGAACTGGAAGAGACGGAGTCTCTGAAATCCAGAGGAGGAAGCCTCTCCTGGTGCAGTGTCTTCTGAGAACCCCAACTCCAGAGAGGTGCTGCACAGAAAAGTCCACAGTGACTTAAGAGCCTGTCATGCACATCTCCCCAGAGGCCAGAACCCCGGTCACTGTGCCCTGGGCTTTCCATCCTGAGCTCTAACAGCTTATGATTTTGGAGTCTGAAAGAAGTCGCACTCATCTGGACATGGATGGGATGTTTTGAAGAGCAGCCAAATACTGAATCCAAAGCAAGCCAATGTCCTCCACTCCTGCAGGCTCTGGGTGGGACACCGAAGCAGAAGAGCCTAGAATGCTGCTTCATGGGCTTCTTGCCAAAAGCCACAGGCTCCTCTTTCTCATTTGTTTTAAATCTTTCCTTCCAAACTCACTTCATAGTTCAGATTGCCAAACCCTGAAGTTCCCATGGTCTGCTCTCCTTTTCTCACACCCTTCTCAAACGCACTGTGGTGTTTGATTGATTGCCAAAGATTGACCACTGGAGAACTCTGAAGTGGAGCCGCTCAGGGTTTTGTAACCAGAAGGGAAAGGCGGTGTATATTTTCAGTAATGCTACATGCAGACTATTTCCTCTGGCTGTTTGAAGTCTCTGTACCTCCAGAGAAATGCACAAAAGTATAAAAGAGAAAGAATAAAGTAGCATCCAGAAATCCCAACCAGAATCCCATGGATAAGCTGTTACTTGAAGCAGCCATAGTTGGTGTTCAGTCATGCTTTCCTCATCATTTTAATTTTTGTTTCTAATGTAGTTTGGATATACTGCTTACTTCATACATAGATACATATCCAAATAGTTAAATTTAAATGTTAAATCTCAATTAAACCTCAAGTTAAATCTCAAATGTTAAAAACTATGAAAGTAATTATTTGCATTTTATTTTCATGTCAAATAGATTAGAAAATCCAGAGAACTTAGAGGATTCACTTGACGTCACACGACTAATAAATAAGGCCAGACTCTCACACAGGTCCCCTGTTTCCTGAATATAACTATTTTCACTACAAACACAGCTACACAATTTTGTTGCTGGAGTTGTTCACCAGGCTAAACAGCCTAAATGCTAAGTGCCACGTTTGTGGATAACACAGCATGAACAGTGCGGGTCCAGGAGCGGTGCAGATGCATGGGTGCTGAGATGCAGTCATGACACTCAGGCTGCCTTGAACCCTGCAAACCCTGTTCCAGACAAGTGTTCCGGCTATCTTAAAAGAGTTAATCCAGCCTGGTCACGTCCCCAAGTTTCTACCTGGGAGTTACTGAAGTGCGTTCGGTAGATTCTGACGAAGACTGAAGGTGACACTCACGTGTCACCTTTCTATAAGCAGAAAATAAAGAGTTTTATGAAGCAACATACATTGCCTTTGCCTCATGAGCTATAATTGGTGCAACCTTAATTTTAGATCTTGTTGATTCTTTTTCAATTAAATAGTTGGAAACTAGCAGTGTTAGACAATTGATCTGTGTTAGACAGTTTGATGTTTGTGGTTTATTTGCTAAACACTTGTTTTCTTAGAATTAATGAAAAATTAAGAATGAATTTCAAAACCATCAATAGAATTTTCTTATTTACTTTTCAGAGTAAAAGTGCTTCCAGACCAAAACAGGATGTCCCATTCAGGTTCCAGTCAATTCTGCATTTTTGTAAGTGATTTACAACTCTGTGATAGATGGATTTTATAATGGGAAATTCAAAAACCACCCTCCCCTATCACATATCATGCATATATATTTTTTTCAGAAAAAAAGTTAATTGCCCAGTTCCTTTCCAGAATGTTACTGGGGCACTCAACATCACTCAGTAGGATTGTTGAAAAACACTGATGAGACCATATGCATCTCCAAAGCCTTTTCCTGCTCTGGCTCAAATCTTCTTCACTGAAGATCTCAGTTGTGCTAAAAATGTGCTTTTCATTATCTATTACTAATTTGTGTTCCCCAGACAATGTCTTTTTTTTTTTTTTGTGGGTACCGGGGGGTCGACCTCAGGACCTCACGTGCCAGCAGGTGCCCGTGCCACTGAGCGATATCACCGGCCCCTTTTTCGTATGTGGGTTCCGGGAGTCGAACTCGGGCCCTTGCGCTTGCCGGGTAGGCGCTTAAGCTGCTGAGCCATCTCACCGGCCCTATGTCTTATGTTTTGACAGCAAACTCTTGGACAAGATACGTTGAAAAACGGATCTCGAGGTACTTTACTTTTTTGCTTTCCTTTCCTTGTGAGTCCTTAAACCTGGGTTAGGTATTGCACCAGAAACCAGTTCATTCAGATTTGCCCTAGGTAAAATAAATAAAACTGTACCAATGTTGGTAACAATTTTGTCTCCCTTTCAGATTTTCTTAATGTATCGGTGTGACCAAGATTTTGCACGTAAACTCATACATCACAAATTACATGTATAAATTGACGACAAAGCTTAATTCCTTTTACTAATTATAAAAATACAAATTTATTGTAGAAAATTTGACAAATATGAGAAAATAAAAATAAAATAGTCAATAATCCCAGCAACCCTAAAAATTCTGCTAATTCTTTGGGGACTTAATTTTGGTTTTGTATGTATTCGTATTGCGTGTGCCTATGTTTAGAATGTAATACTGCAAATCAATTTTTATATCCTGCTTTTTTCTCATATCATTATATAAGCATATTATATCTCTAAGATGTATAAATACAATTATACATGGCTTCATCAAAGCATAATTTATTTGGCTGTTTTCTCCTATTAGTAGCTATTTATATTGTTTTTGGACACAAAAATGAGATTTTGATAATTTAGAACTAAATGCAGGATCTATTGACTATTTATAATCAGATTTGTTTATGTCAATGAAAAGTCAGAATATTAATTGACTTAGCAAAACATAACAAACAACCACTCAATTGACAAAATATTTTTGTTTTATGTTGTTTTGTTTATTGTTCCTATTAGGAAACAACGATTAAAAATGGATTTGAAGTAAAAAAAGTCTGACCTGGTGCGTATTATACGAGTTGCTTGTGCACTTTAGAGACGATGGTATTATTTATTTCCTCAGGATTACCTGGAGTCCATACCATTCATCAAAGCTTATAAATACGTTTACTTTTCCCCCGATTGCTTTCACCTAATTATTTTCAGCCTCTTTTCCTCCAGTGAGTAATGAGCTAGAAGGAGGGACAGTCACAGTTGTCACCGTATGCTGGGTGATCACGAGCCTGTGGTCGTCTCTGCCACCACTTATTCACTTATTTGGCGAGTGCTCACCGAATCTCCATCCAGGCAGAACGTAGCAGCTAAGAAAACCAGTGTGGTGCCACAGCTAACTCACAGAAGCACTTCTTCAAAAGTTCAAGAAAAACAGTGATACTAGATACAGGAATTACTGGGTCAGGATGGCTCAGAACTCTAACCTAGACCACACCCTATTCCTTTTGATGATGTCACATCTTTCCAAAAAAGGATTTTTATTAAAAAACAAGTACAAGTAGGCATGAGGAAGGGGTAAAAGAAACTTTCTGCTTAGCTTTATGTGACCCTAAATCTACTTTAAATTGCTATACTTTTGCTATGAACCTCAAATGTATCTAAAACAGCAAATTTTGTTTAAAAATCAAAACAGAACCCGAGCATCACATGAAAACCACTGTGACCAGGCGGTGAGGTGGGGACTCAGTCTCATTGCAAAGTTGAGCTGCTGTGCTGTGCCCAGCAGGCATGTGCTTCTACTGTCAGCGAAAAGCAAATAAAATCAAATACTATTTTCATTCTATCTATGTATTTTTTCAAGCAGCTAGCAAGTAGTTGGGATATAAATACTTGCTCAGCCCTTTGCACCCAACCATGTAATAAACAGAATTATTAGGTGTTTCTTTTGGCTGAAAGAAAAGGAACTGTGATACTAAAAGTACCATGAGCCAAAAACATTTGGGAGATTCTCTGCTAAGCTGCATGAAGTCCTCAGAGTTAAAAGTCTGTGTGATGTGCTTTTTTGAATCTTCCTGTCCTAACTGAAGAAGTTTGCATTTGAAATATTTACTGCTGCCATTTCAAAGGCAAAAACTGCCAGTATCATTTGCTCTGGAATGACATACAGTCTATAATACTTTGCATCTTTGGTTTATGCCACACAATTCAGAACTTAATTTTATATCTATAATTGTTTTTGTGTTTTCGTGTTTTCTGTCCTATCTACATTACATTGTCTTTGAAAGCATAGCTCTTATGTATGTGCACGTATATCATAAAACAATTTGTTCTAAGCATAGGAAAATTAGATGGATACACATTGCACCATTAATAATGGCTACTTCTGTGGGGGTTATTTTATATAAAATTTAAGAAGCTAGATTGTGAATAGGCTCTACTTTATTTTTCGGCATGTTGTTTTGGCATTTTCAAATGTACAATGGTTCTTCCTTATCCTTATCCACGGAGGATATATTCTAAACCCCAAGAGGATATTTGAAACTGTGAACATTACCAAATACATACTTACAATACAGTGTAGTTTGTAGGTTAGATATTAACAAAAACTCATAATAAAATGGACTCATAACAACAAACTATCCGAGTCACATAGAAATGGCCTGTCTCAAAATATCTTAGGCTACCGTACTCACGCTCTCCTGAGGGTTTCAGGTGGAGCGCGCCTATGTGGTGAAGAGAGTGAATGATGCCACTGGGGCACTACACAGGCACTGTGACACTGGGATGGGCAGTCTGTATAGTGTGGGCTGCTGGGGAAAGGGGTGGATGGGGCCAGTGCGATTTCATTATGCCCCTCAGAGTGAGACACAGATTAAAACTTATAAATGGCTTATTTCTAGAACTTTCTATTTTAATATTGGTGGAAACCTGTTTGGCCATGGAGAGCGAAGCTGTGGGTAGCAGGGAGCATTGCAGACAGTCCTGAAGGGCATTTTGATGGACAAACATGGCTGTCAGAAGCATCTCATTTGGGGATGACCGTGGCACCAGGACCTGGGTAACTTCCTTAGAGCTGCTCTCAGAAATTATGTCCAAAGTGTTTTGGCAACTTTTCTATGCCAGGCACTGTGCTCCCTGCTTTAACATATTATTATTTTCTTTACTTCTTACAACCATCGCAGGAGGTATTAACTTCATTTTACAAGTAATGAAACAGATGTTGAGTTCTTGGATTCTTATCTGACCTGATAGTTTTAAAGTTTAAAACTAGCTAGTCACAAAGACTAGTTACAAAGATGACCAGCTAGCACAAAAACACACACAGTATAAGTCCATTTGTACAAAACAATCATGAGAGAGTGACAAGAAAGACAACTAGTTGTCTGGGTCACAAGTGTTGGGGGCTGAGGGTGGGGAGAATGATTGGGGAGCCGGGGAATGGATAGTATCAACCAATGGGTGTTTCGGGGTGTGTGTGTCTGTGACTATATTAAAACATGGTGTTTTTTTTTTCTTTTTTTCTTTGTGGGTACTGGGGGTTGAACTCAGGACCTCGCGCTTGCCAGGCAGGCGCTTATGCCGCTGAGCCATCTCACCTGCCAACATGGTGATTTTTATGTCGTACAGATTGTATCTTAATAAAGCTATTTAAAAAAAATCATGCTGTCCATTGTTTAAGTGCAAAGGACAATTTAGTGATGGATTTCTACATTCCAATCTAATCCAAAAGTTTCAGAGGGAACTCAGGAAATGCTTAAAGGCAGTAATCCCACCTGAGAAGAAATGTTCCTTGCGGGACTACTTACTCCTCATTGAAAAGCATCACAGAACATCAGAGAAACAGAATTAAGACCTGATCATTATTAGCGTGGCAAAGCCAGGTGACAGGTGGCCTTCACATCACTGCCCCACATGAGCAGGACACCTAATGCTTCCTCTCTCTCAAGGAATGGGTGTGCATTGAAGGGAACCAGGGAAAACAGAAGAGGGCCTATTCCTGGGAAGGGAACTTGGGTAGAAAGGTGGATTTCCTGAGCTGGTTTGAAAGAAGCACGTTGTACATTTGTGCTTTGAATCTCCTCTCTGGGTTTCAAAAGAGTACTTGGGGATCCTCTTGGTTGTAATTGTTTGATTACCATGGAACCTCTAATCCAGGCCAGAAATTCCTCGCTGCCCACATTTCTTCCTATTTCAGAATGCGTATCTAATAGCAACCAATTACTTTTCCTATTTTCTCACTTGGAATCTGTTTTGGGAGCTGGGAATTGCTATCTTACAAAATCCGTAACATCTGTGAGGAAGGGCAGCCACTCTGCAGGGATGGCAGACACTTGCTTGCCAGCCCCCCCTGGACTACTCAATGGTCTTTCTAGCCCCTTCCTTTTTCTCCAAGGGGAGAAAGAGTTTTGTGGTTAATAGGTCAAGTGACTAAAAGACCTTTCCAGGCTTCTGAAAAATTTCCATTCCAGATGCATGAAGGATAATTCTGAGGGAGCAGTCTTACTTCTGCATGGCTCCTGGCAAGGCTGATTTCAGGTCAGCCATCCCAGCTGGGCCCCAGCAAGTGGGACCAGGTGCCTGCACACGGGAGCTGCTTCCTGTCTAACTTGGCCACAGCAGACCTAATGTGGCCTGTGGGGCTTTAGATGTGAGAAGCCACTTTTATTCCTTTCCACATCCTTCAGCTATGTGGAAATGTCTTTTATCATATTCAGAAACAGTTTTGTACTCAGGAAACATGTCCAAGATAAAGTGGTGTTTGAGGATTTAAAAAAAAACCAAGGTAAAGAAAGCGATCCTTTAACTTTTATTGAGTAATGTTTTAGATTTTCTCCTGCATTATTTTCCAAACAAAAATCTATTCTGAACGCTTTGGCTCCACTGGTGTCCTGATGCATCGCAATTCTCAGACCAGGCAAGTTCAAGGACGAGAAGGATGGTTTTGTTGTTGTGGAACAGCCTCTCCGCTCCTTGAGAAGACAACAAAAGTGTCATTTGGAGCAGCTGATAAATTATTCATACCACTAACTATAACTGGAGTCTTCCCGGGGAATTCTGTGACTTGTTTTTCTTTCTCCTAAAGATGAAACCGCTTTTGCAGACATTCCTGGTACACCTGTATGCTTGGGGCAATCAGGTGGGATGGCTTCCTGACACACGGTGTTCTCTGCCATTCTCCAGGCTGTGGACTGAAAACAGAATCCTCTGGATGTTCGGCCTTTTTGTGTGTGATAGACACAATTTTTAAAATGAATTCACCAGGTTGAGGAAGAGTAAACTCACACATAAGCTACTCATGATTAAAGATCTGACACCATGGATCACATTAATATCTAAACTGCTTGTTGCAGGTGCACAGGCCTTTGAAATTGCAGAAATATTAGGAGCTGAGACGATATCCCAAGGGAGGCTGAGGAAACCCAGTGAACAGTCTTTGTTGGACCTTACTGTATGCTCAGTACTTGGTACACACTATCTTATTTAATCCTCATAACAGTCTTACCCTGCTAACAAGGAAACCAAATCTTAAATCGATTAAGCAGTTTTTTTTCAGATTCATTCAGCAAGTAAGTAGTGAAAATAAAATTTAAGATAAAATATTGCTTCAAACCTCAGGCTATTAACTGCTTCCTGGGGCTGCTGTGTGGCACAGGACATTAAGCACTGGGAGAAGAATGGAAGCAAATCGCTGCTGCCTGCAGGACTTTGCCCTCAGAACTCACCAACTCTGCTCATATTGTCCATGCACTCATCAGAAGAGCACTGGTTGCCAACTCCTGTGCTGTGCAAGGTGTGACTTGCGGCTCTGGCTCCACAAACAACATTTGGGACTTAACACAAAACTCAGAGTCTAAATAAGGAGGTAGGAAGGAATGGATGAAATATCGATCAACTGGGCACTGATTGCAGAGAGTAAAAGAAAACCAGCCAGAGAAGTAGAAAGGCTGAGTGTCACAGGTCTTACACTGTGGAGATAATGAATATTGGCCGTCCCCATTAGCCTCTGCTTCAAGTAAACTAGACTCAAGATTGGGAAGTAGAGAAGCCAGAGGCCAGGAGAAGCCCACAGCTCTGCTGAAATCCTGTGGGTTCGTGAGCAAGGAGGCAGAAGATAAGCCCAGGGATCTTTCCATTCTGCTCCAGCATCCGTGGAATGGATAGTGCAGGGGAGAAGCCTGGAGAGGGGTGAAGACAGGGCTTAGTCCAATCACACACTCGCTTCGTGCCAGCAAGTGGCTAGAAGTGGCAGCACCTCTCCCAGTTGGACATTGTGCATAATCTTCCTAATCAGCAAATTTTTGTAGGGATGGTGTTACTGAATTAATTTTGCATGAATTTGTGTAGTTTTCGCCTTTCAATGGTAGGAAATGTCACTTTCCTATTTTTTAGCAGTATTTAGGATCGAACCTGGAGTCTCACACAGCACTAAGAATTCTTCCACTGGGCTACATCCGAAGCCTTTATTGTTAAGAACACACTGTGAGTCCAGTTCCCACTCAAGCTCTTCCGTGGCTTTTGTTGGAAGAGGCGATAGAAGCTATCACTCAAGGAGAAGTCTTTTCTTTGGAGAATCTGCTGCACTGATCTGTCATTAGCCAAACTACTCTTTTCAATGGGATGTAGAAAATCAGTAAGGAAATACTTCCTTCTCTTCCAAGGAAGGCAGACAAAAATGGAGATAAAAAATGAAAAGCTTTTGTCTGGCAAATCACCAAAGGTTGAAGGGGAGGCAACTTTGCTTTATCTCCAGGACCAGACAATTCAGCTTTAGATCTTCCTTGTTGGAGAAGTTCCCTGCAAGAAAATGACCTCAACTCCTTAAACCTTTTGTGACCCCCCACTCTGTGTCGGACCCTGTGCAATATAACATGGGTGTCATTCAGGATAGACTAGGCGGTGGTGCAGTGAAAACAACACTCACAGCTCAGGGGAATAAAGTCGAGTGTTCACCTGTTGATCCACACGTACCTAGGACAGGCTGATGGAACACCTCTGCTGACCAGTCACGAGGCATGTGGCCTGAGGAAAGTTGCCCTGGGACAGCAGGTCCACAGAGGCCTTGCTGGAGACTCAGGAGCATGGGATCTCGAGGTCTTTGCCCACAGGTGACTCGTTCCTTATGCTGCTGTTGTCTGCTCAGAGGAAGCTGCTCCTAACAGCTGGGAAAGTAAAATTCTCCCATGTACTTGGAAGGAGAAGAGAATAGCTGGGGAAAGCTTCCTAGACCATGACCACGGCAAACTTTCTGCTGGCTCCACCTCCCTTCTTCATAAAGCTCATGTCAGCCAGTTGAGGAACAAAGGGGAGGCGGGTGTGATCCCCACTCCCCTCCATGGAGAGGCAACTGAAGCTTTGGAGGGGCAGGAGGTGAAGTGTTTCAGGCTGACTGCTAGGAAGTTTTCTTTTCAGCCAGCTCTTTTGAGATGTGGTTTGCATACAGTGACCTGTCTTCCTTGTCACTGCACGGCTCAGTGGGTTTCCTCTAGAGCATGGACCCACACAGTCACAGCACCCAGAACACTGCCACCGGCCCCCAGATTTCCCTGGTGCTACCTCGCAGATAATCTCTCCCATCCTTTGTTTATTGGCAAAGAAATTGAATTTCAGAGACACAAAATGTCCAATTATTCTTTTGCTTATTCCAAAAAATTATTTTTTTAAACTGAGTGCCAGCTCCTGGGTTCTTTCCTGAGCACTCAGAGATTGAAAGACCTGGCCTCTCCTTTTGCGAGCTTGTGGTAGCCTTGGAAAGCAACTACAAAATAAATATAAAAATATTTCCAGCTCTTGCAATATGTAAGGTTGACTAATGCAAGGTTCATCCCATTGTAATGCTACACATTCTAGAGAGATTTAATGACAAAACCCCAAACCAAGATTGGAGTGAGTTTATCACACACTGATTACATTAAAGTGTTATGGGACAAAAACGTACCCTAGCCCTTTTGTATCTTCATTTTATATACTTCATACATGGTGCAGTTTCAATGTATACTTTCTATTGATTAATAAGGTATTATAAATATTTAATGGATGACTTAGAAATTTAACACTTTCCTTGGGATTTATCTTTAGAAATTATTTAATCCCAGGACTACACAAAAATAAGCAACACCACTGTAATCCTATAGAGAGATCACCAAATTGAGGACAAATCAAGGCATCTGGGGAGTATTTAATTACAATTTTCTAGCATGATTTAGAGCTTTAGCTATTTCAAATTAAAATCTTGTGAAGGATGTGAGGAAAACTTGAGGTGTTCTGACTCTTGTTCCAGTGAAATTAGCTCCTCATCAGGGGAAACTCTAATCTGTCTTTCCATTGTCACTTTTGGACTGGTTTTACCCTCTTATGCAGCTATTCTGTGCACTTTCACACTTCTGGAGCTCTCTCCTGCTTGTGGTGCCCCAATCTGCCTGTCTTCCTGGGAGGTCCAGTTCAAGACTCAGTTTGAACATCATCTTCTCAGAACGTTTTCCCCGAAAACCCCTTCTCATTTGCTGCCCCACATCATTCCACTGCAGCAGTGATCATGCTCTGTCACAGTCGGTAGTTTCTGGGCTTTTCCAGGGACAGGCTGTGTTTTCATCTGTGTATCCTTAGTACCTTACACATGGTTGGATTCTCAATATCTGTCGAGTGAATAAGCTGAATGAATGTATGTGCTGATATTATTACAGTAAATTTTTTTGACCAGGGATCCTTATAAATACGAACTTTTGATATTTTTAAAAATCTTCATTTGGAAAGAATAGATAGTTTAGAGACTAAGAGTAGCCTAAACAACAGACTAAGGCAGAAAGCATTTAAAGAAATGTAAATGTTCAACCTACTGGGAGGGTATAAAAAACACAGGTCAGAGTCCTTAGAAGACTTACAGGAGGTCCCTTTTAGAAACCGGCAGAGAAGTAAACATTCAGAGGTAAGCCGTCCCCTCCCCTGGATGTTGTGTGAAACACATGAAAGAATGACTTCCACAGGGCAGGAGACGTTCGCTTTGCAGAACTGGGTTTAGGACATGCAACCTGGAGGTGCAGGTCAAAGTCTTGAGCCTTCCCCATTTGGTTGGTGGAGCTCCCCACCTCCCCACCCTTGCAGAATGGACCAAAGCCCAAAGGTTCTACATTCCTTCCGGTTGAGCCTGATAGTGGACGTGCTTGCCTTCTTGATTTTGGAAGTAATTAGGTGTTGAAAGCTCTGACTGAAGGGATTACAGATGTGAATAACAACTTGACAGATCAAATCGAATACATTCTGACTTGATTACATTACTAAGTCAATTATTATTTCTTGTCACATTAATTATGGCAAGAGTTATAAAATAAATGTGTCTTCTAATAATTCCCTAACTAAATCATAATGGCCACATCCTCATGAATCTGTGTAAGATCAAGTCCACATATTTGTGCCAACAGTGGGAAGAAGGAAGGATTTTCGTATTCATGTGATGCTGTCTTAGGCACTGGACTTAGTTATCAATGTTAGGGATAGAAAAATAACAGTTAGCCTCTGCTACCCTCAGGGAGCTCAACGTTGAGAGGGTGAGGCCCACCTGGAGACAGACAGGAGGCATCTTTGAAGATGCAGAAGCCAGGAGGAAGGCATAGAGAATGACTCTGACAGTCTGTTCAGTGAAGTCTTCAGAAAGTCTTTTCTCCTGGGAGCTCATGCTATTTTCCTTCAATTCTACCCAGAAACTGCAGAAGCATCTGAAAACTATTGAGGACACTGCTTTGAAAACAATTGTTGTGTGGTTGATATAGCCCAAAGGTAAGGTTTTCTGATGAAAATCAAAAGAGGTCAGGAGATATTTTGCTGAACAAGATCACTGCTAGTGGATAAAAAACCTAAAACATCCTGAAAGCTCGTGTCAAGGCATACAGTGACAATCACACACCACCCTGCTATCCCCAAAGCTTTAGCATGAGGCTAAGGTCTATTTCCTGTTGATTCAACACATAAATGGTCACTGTGGTGTATGAGTGTGAACTTGCAGCTACATGTGAGTCTGTGCACAGTGGCGGGGAAGGAGGAGCAGACAGCAGGAAGGCGTGGGGCCCCCATGATTCAAGTGCATGGGTGAGCGTGGGCTATGGCCTGCACTCACGGAATGCTCACAGGCTTCCCTGGAACCAGACGATGCCCTCGTGACATGCTGGTGAGGAAATTGAGAATTAGCGGGAACAGGCAATCTAACCAAGGTCACCCGGGTAGTATGCGACAGCACAAACATTCCGATCTGGTCATCGCTGGGTTAGAAGGATTGTTCTGTTGTGCCATCATCGAGCAATGCACGATGTGGAGCATTTTCCCCGAGGTGGATCAGAGCAAGCGTATTAAAGCAATCTAGCGGCACTCCAAACACATGAACTGTTGCCGACGCATTTATTCTATTTTCAAACTATGTGTTAAGCCATGGTATGTGGTTCTGGTCCAGCTATAATTCAGTATAAATGAGAGATAGGGAGTAAACCCAGTGGTGGTGAGAACTGGTGTCTCTAGAAAGTTTATAAGAATGCAACAGGATGTTCAATTCCTGTTACACAAGAAAATGTAATGGAGGCAAGTGGAAAAAAAAAAAAAACTAACAGCACTCTGCCAACAACAGCAATAATAATTAGAACAATAATCACTGTGAACTGCATGGATCAACATAGTGGATCTTTATGACAACAGCAGGGTTAGGACACGACTTAGTAGTTTAACACTTGACTCCTCACTCTGCACAAAACAAAACCAAAACCAAAAATACTCCAAATAGAAAGAAGCAGTTCCATTATGATTTTCATCCTACACAAGTGGAAACTGAGGGCAGCGAGGCATTGTCTCTACCCAAAGGCCACAAACCAACAGGTGGTACTATCTTGCTGGGCACGTAGCTGCAGAGCTTACACCTTACAAATGTTTCCTTATTTAACATGAGATGTAATCAGATGAAATGTCTCCACTACCATTTTCAGGTAAGGAGACTGAGATTCAGGCAAAGAGAAGGAAATACCTAAGAGTTCACCAAGAGCAGGGGCAAAGATGGATTTTAAACCCCAGACTCTGAGTTTCTTTCTTTTTTTTAATATACTGTGGATCATAATGGCCTAAAAGTTACTCAGACTACAAGTCGTAGAAAAAAAAGACTCTCTCTTACAAAGAAGAAAACAACAGATAAAAATACGAAACTTTCTCTTGAACAAACTGAGAGCAGCTAGAAGTATAAATGAAACAAATTAGTGTATACATTAAAATATTTTTGAAACAACAGAATAGATGATTTGGGGGAATTATTTGGACTTCTCCCTACTTATTTATCTATTTTCCATTTCTCTTTCTGAAGAGTTTCTCATATAAGGGAGACCATGTGATATTTAAACCTGTGTGTCTGACTTACCTCACTTAATATTATGGTCTCAAGTTGCAACCATCTGCCTACAAATACATCAAGTTTATCTTTCTTTATGGCAGAGTAGTACCTCATCATGTGTAAATATCCACTCATATTTTGATGGACATGCGGGTTATTTCCAAGATCTACCTATTGTAAACTGTGCTGCCATAAACATAAGAATGCATGGATCATTGAAATATGATGAATTTACCTCTTTTGGGAAGATCACTAGGAGGGAGATAACTAGATTTCCTTTGGGCTCAGGTAGCTTCTAGATTAGACGCACAAAAATTACACTTGGATATCAGCAAGATCTTCATGAGATCTTTATGGCAAGGCAGGGACTTAAAAGTTGGCTTCTCTTGAATCTATCAGTTGATTGGATCTACTCATTCATCCCCAGCTCCTTTCAGCTTTGGGGATGGATGACTTTAGCTACTGGGTGAGTCTCACCTGTTGTCTGACCTGTCCTCACCCAGAATACACCATGTCGCAGCCTCACAACACCATCACGTAAGAGCTAGACCTCATCTTACTTGACTGAAGAGACAACCCTCACATGACCCTGCACACTGGAGCTAAATGCACATGTTCACATTTGGGCTTGGCTTATTCCCATCTGTGTAACCTCATAAGACTTACTTCTTTCCACATCTATTGGAGAGGATGCTGACAGGACATCTCCTGGGGCTGGCACCAGGCTCATGTGCTAAACTGTGCAAGGTGCTTGTAGTGCCCGGCAGACAGACTCAATGTTCCAGAGCTTCTAACCCTTGTGGCTGGACTGCACATTTCTGGGTGCCCATCATAAGGAAGGGTGATGTCCCACTGCTGACTGGGTCACAAACCCTGACCTCATTTCCGGACCCTCATGGGAGCACCACAACTGCCCAGCTTTTCCTGACAGCCTCTCAAAACTTGCTTTCGGTCACACAGAATTCCCTGTCTGAAATCCTGATGGGGATGTCCTATAACCTCAAGAGTTCTCTCAGAGTGTTTGTCTTGATGGGTATCAGGCTGAGAGAAGACAACAGCTGAGTCTCATTCTTCCCTGACTCCTGGGAGCACTCGAGGAAAGTCTTTTCCTGGGCAGTGACACCACAACCCCATCTCCTCTGGTCTCCTCCCCTCACGAAGCACCTGCCCAAGACACAGGTATCCTGAGATACTGAACAGGGAGGGGTTAGGTGCATCTCTGACCATGTAGAGAAGCAGCCCAGATTGTCCAGGGGAAGCTTTTTTCTGGTATTCTATCCTTGTACAGCGGACCCTGGCATTACGACTGGCCTCACATATGAACAACTTGGGTTACGACTGGAATTTTAGGTTTAGTTTACAACCAAAATCTTGAGTTATGACCTGAATGCCAGCCACTTGTGCAGTTGTGAACAAATACTTGTGATGCTAGAAAAGCATATGCAAGCTTATATAACTGTCAGTATGAGCCAAGATGTTTGTGTTTTTGGATGTGATTTCAGTCAGTGCTTTATATGGTCATTACCATTATTCTATCAAAATGGCCCAAAAAAAGCTAGAAAAGAAGCTAAGGAAGGAAGGGAAGGTAAAGAAAGCAATCACAATTGAAAAGGAGAAGGAAATTGTGGAGAAATATGAGAGTGGTATTCGTGTGACCAATCTCACTAATATGTACAGCATGTCAAAATCCACCATGTCCACAATCTTACAGAGGAAAGATTTGTACAGTATAGGGAAGCTAGTGTTGCTAAAGATGTTACTCAAATTAGTAAGTCACGATCAACTGTGTTAGACGAGGTATGAAAGCTATTATTAGTGTGCATAAATGAAAGGCAGATGGCAGGTTATAGCCTAGCTGAGTCTATAATTTGTGAAAAAGCTAGGGCTATACATGCAGATCTCATAAAGGATAATCCATCAATAAGTGATAACAGTGAAACATTTTGCCAGTAAGAGGTGGTATCACAATTTTAAAGTGAGTACTGGGGTTCACAGTGTAACTAGGCATGGTGAAGCATGCTGATAAAAGGGCTGCTGAAAATTACATGCAATGCTTTGAAATGATGACACAGAAAAATGGCTTTTTCTTTCATCAAGTTTTCAACTGTTTCTTCTATTCTGGAAGCAAATGCCCAGGAGAACATACATTACCCAGGAAGAGAAGAAAATGCCAGACCACAAGCCAATGAAGGGTAGGCTAACCTTATTGCTATGTACCAATGTGAATGGTGACCTCCAGATAAAACTCTCTTGGTTTATCAGAGACCCCTAAAATGTTCAGAAAACTTAAAAGTCATGAAGAACAGGCTAGGGGTCATGTGGAGACCTAATGCAAAAGCCTGGGTAACAAGAACACTTTTTCTTGAGTGGATCAGGGAGGCTTTCTGCCCTATACTAAGAAACATCTAAAGGACAAAGGTTTACCACTCGAGGCTCTCCTCATCATGGACAATGCTCCACTCACCCATGAGATTTGGAAGAAGAATTGGCTGAAGAATTCCCACGGCTCACAGTCGAGTTCCTCCCACCTAATACATCTCCTCTACTGCAGCCTATGGACCAGCAGGCATACACCAAGTAACTTTTCCTGAAGTACTACCAGATGGAATCATACAGATTTAACCCTTAAAAGATCTTGGGAAGGAACATTGCAACATCCTTTCTTGTGTGGGGTGGGTTGAGAAATCCTGTGCCAGTGTATCTCTAAGGACACTGAGATCTGCCTGGAAGAAAGTGTGGCCTAGAGTTATAAAGGAGAGAGACTTGAAGGCTGTGTAGAGGAGCCTGAGCCTTCAATTGACGCCATGGTTGATGACACTGTCACTATAGCAGAGTCCACAGGCTTGCAGGTAGACAGTGGTGATGCTGAGGAACTTGTGGAGGGACACTCAGAGGAACTATCTACGGAGGAACTTCAGCAACTTCTGGGTGAGCAACAGAGAAGGGCAGCTGAGGAGCTTCCTGAAGAGGAGGGGGAGTAACAACAATCAGTGCAGCACAGTTCTTCTGAAATAAAGGAAACCCCCCAAAAATGGACAGAGCTGCAAACATTTGTAGAGAAGACCCCCACAGACAGAGAAAAAGCCAATCATACATTCACTTCCTTAATGAAAACATCATGTCATACTACAGAACAGCATTAAAGAAAAGACAGAAACAGGCAATCTTAGACCAGTTTTTAGTTCTGAAACGGTTGAGACCTAGTGAGCCAGAAGCAGGTCCTAGTGGGCTGCAGACTCTCCTGAGGAGAGAAAGGACACCAGAGAGCCAGACTCCTGATGTTCTTATGGAAGGGGCTCTCCTTCCAAACAGTAACCACCTTCCACTCCATCCTCCTTTCTTGCAGGCCAAAGATGTCACCTTGAATGGTGAGTACAGTGTGAAATTGATGTTTCTGGTAAACTGGGCACATTTTATAACTTTTTGGTGAATACACTAGGAAATTATTGGTGTTTCCTATAAATTACACACATTATACAACCCCTTTTTATTATGGAAAGGTTAGTTAAGGGGTGCTTTGGGAGGTTCAGAACACTTTATGTGTATTTCTATTATTTCTTATGGGAAAAAAATCTTGACTTACAACCAACTTGAGTTACAACCACACTTTATGAACGAATTGAATTTGTAAGTCAAGCATCCACTGTACTTCTCTTGTCCAATATTCTGAATGAAATATTTCAATTTCTGAGTAAGATAATAAGAGGCATGAGGCTAAGATCTGAGGAAGTGTTTTGAAGTAAATTAATGTGTTGCATAAATACATGAATCTAATATGTTACATTGGGTGCTTTAAGGTAAGTAATGAATTTGGAAAGGAACTAAGTTCATTCTCATTTTAGGATCTCATTTTTTATGATACTACTTATTGAGATTCTCTGGAACTAAGTTATTTCATTTATAAAGATTGTAAAACCCTACTGTCTGAAAGTTAGAGCAGTAAAAAAACAATGTTTCAAGATTCTCTCCCATTCTAAGATAATTAAGGGTGTCTTAGTTACATTTTTCTCCTTGCTGAGGCAAAATACCTGATGCCCAAAATTAAGGAAGGAAAAGTTTATTTAGCTCACGGTTTGTGGAGGTTTCAGTCCATAATCAGTTGGCTCCAAGGCAGGGTGGCATGGCAGAGGGGCAACAGTTCATGGCAGCAGAAGATACAAAAGCAAAAAGAACCAAAAGTGGGGGAGCAAGCCTCTTTTTCTCCTTTATATTGTATGCAGGTTACCCGCCCTAGGGCAGGTAGAGCACTCATACCTCCAACCCCAGCAATAGACAATGAACCAATTGCAAACTCTAGATTCAGCTGCCTCCAAAAAGCCCATCCCCATGAACTCACGAGACTTTGGGGAGACATCCAGACACAAGCCATAACAAAGTGACTCATTATATATATTTTTTGTATTATATACATATACATTTTAAAAATTATTCATTTCTTAATTGACAAATCAAAATTGTCTATATTTTTGGTGTAGAACATGATGTGAAATGTTCGTGCACTGAGGATTCTTAACAATTTCAGAATCCAAGCTTGTGCAGCAAATGCTCACACACTTTCCAGCATTGACATAATTGGTCCCTGACAGAGTTCATTTTGCCCTAATTTTGCAGGTTGTATATGGTAACTCTGTGTTTTGTCAGAAGTTGGAGATCTTTCTAATACTCTATACAAGAGGGAAGCAGAGTCTCCTATGTGTAGTGTGTGAAACAACTTGCTCCAAATGGTTGCTGCCACTGGCAGAATACCCAGAGATTGTTCATTTGAAAATTATGACTCTTTTTCAGGATTTTACACTGTGTTATATGTTTTATGGACTATTCAGTATGCAATGCATCAACACTAATTACTGCACTAATAAGTCAGCATGTTACCAAGATGTTTTGCCATTATAATTACAGCCACATGTTGTTGTCCTTCCTCAAATAGTCCAGTCTTAATTGCATCATTTTTCAGAAGAATTTATGTAGTGCAGCTTACTTCAAAATTAGTACATGAATAAATGAAGTGCAAGCTGTTTTCTGCACTGACTTACATAGAGAGCAAATGCTCTACAGTGAACAGTGGCCAAATGTTCCTGTTCCCTGTTGTCTTTGGGAGTTTCTATATCGAACCTGGTTATGGATTATATCTGCTGTCCTCCTAAACCCTCGTGCAATCGTAGTGGGGCTACTGAAGGAGATTGTGTTGTGGGGCATTATAGCTGGGCCGCTGTTGAGAGGAAGGGTCTGGTTGGAACTTACAGCCACTGGGAGCATGGCCTGCCTGGAAGGGTCCATCTCTCTTCCTGGCTCCTCCCTAACCTCCCTGCTTCCTGGCAACCATGCTGTGAGCAGCTCTCCCCCACCCAGGCCCTTCCACCAGGGCTTCCTGCCTTGGAACTGACTGAGTATGAACTAAAGATGTGGGATAAAATATGCCTGTCTTCCTTCAAGTTGAGGATGTTGGGTATTTTGTGCTGGCAACAAGAAAACATCTAAGAAAACCTCCAGGGCACTGGATATCAAACAGTAGAACTGAGCTTTATGCTGTTCCCGTGAAGGAGAATTTAGTAAAGGAATTCTGAATGCCATAGTAAGGGGGTTTCAGAATCTCTACCAGACCACTGTTTGCGAACATTTTGGTATAAATTAGAAAAAAAAACACACCTTTCTCAAAACTACTTTTAGCAGTGAGAAGTTTATCTTTATGATTGGTATACAGTCCTGTGGTGACGGTGTGAGTTGTGTTCTCATCAAGTAGGACATCCTTGCACAATGCACCAAAAATGACAGGGGACACAGACAGCCTTGGGCTTGTGGAATTTCTGACTCTCAACTGTGGAGTGGAATGAGGAGCAATGGGCTTATCTGTTC
Source organism: Erethizon dorsatum (assembly GCA_028451465.1). Taxonomy (NCBI): domain Eukaryota; kingdom Metazoa; phylum Chordata; class Mammalia; order Rodentia; family Erethizontidae; genus Erethizon; species Erethizon dorsatum. The sequence continues at coordinate 127,520,810 of CM051829.1, forward strand.
TTTCTTTCAAAAATATATCTTAATGGGCTCTTCAACTGCGGGCAGGATGTTAGGCAGCGGATACAGAGATCAAAAGACAATTCTTCATCTTGGTTAACAGAGAGGCTAGATTAAGGACAGTCGCCAGTTGTAGTGGGGCATGTCTGTAAACCCAGCGCTCTGGGAGACTGAGGCAGGAAGACTGCAAGTAGAAGTCCAGCCTGACTATCTTAGCAAATGCAGTCTTGAATTTAGAAAGGAAGGAAGGAAGGAAGAAAGAAAAAGTGAGCTGGGGATGCAGCTCAGTCCATCCCCTGGGTTCAGTCTCCAGAAACACACACACACACACACACACACACACACACACACACACACACACGGGCTTTGAGCACACCAGTGAATTGGTATGAGCTCCTAGCAGTGGACCTGCATTTTGTCTCCACAGAATGAAATGTCTTCGTGGCTCACAGCTTTATTCCACATCTCAGGTGGGTCTTCTGTTGTTGGTTTAAAGCACTGGTTCCTAACCTAGACGGCATGCTCCTGAGGTCCCCATGGCCAGGGTCTGGAAACATTTGTGGCTTTCACCACTGGGGGTGCTACTGGCATTCAGCTGGCAGAAGCAGCCATACTGTTGAGCACGCTTCAGTTGGCAGAATACCCTACCCTAAAGTACTTTGGTTTAAAGAGTTAATAGTTCTGAGATTGAGAAAACTTGGATTCAGTAAACATTATCCAGGTTGCTACTGGAAGAGTTTACATGGATGACAATACAGTATGAAAAAAGTTCCAGCAATAGTGCTAGGTAGAAAATAGACAGGACTGAGAATGAGAGCCTAAGAAATGTAAGAAAGAAAATTTCTCAGTTGACTGATTGAAATTGAGGCACAGCAGGGAAAGTTTTAAGAAGGACAGTTTTAAGGAGAGGAAACGTGGTGAAATTCTCAGTAACGGGGGTGAGTATGGCTAGTTGTAGGGGAAGAGCAGAGCTGACATTTGGAAGAGTTGAGCTGATGTCAGAGCAAACACATGGACGCAGTCAGCGAGCGTCAGAGGTGTGGGTGGAAGTTCAGGCCACTGGAGCCCCCTGGACACAGGGCACAGTCCGTACACACAAGGCCCAGTTGGTGGGCAGCGATGCACCCTCCCTATGTGGCTCTGAGCTGAAGAACCTGGACCTCAGCGCCCCACCCTTACCTCCCAGCACCACTCACATATGCGCCCACATCTCAGTTCCTTTGAAGGTAATGGCCACCGTGGACAGGGTGATGTGAAGGTATGGAGCTCCCACTCATGCAATTTCCATTAAACCACGTGTTCTTGAAAGATATAGGGAAAAAGTATGGGGGAGAAACACATTTTAGGCTTTGCTGAATGACATTTTGGGTTTCCTAATCCGGGACGTGAGTACTCCATTCAGCCAGGAACTGTGAAGCTGACCATTTCAGGGCAGGAACTGGCCCTGTGGAACTGGGGACCCACATGAAAAAGATCAGGGACTGTGAATCTCTGGTCCTCACAGAGGGGGCTGGCAAGTGCATTTCAGGGCCACTCCTGTTTTCATTAAGTTAGAAACCTGCATTGATGAGACAGGGAAGAAGTACACCCATCTGCCCATCTCCTTTCCTGCTTTCCTGCTTTCCTTTCATTTTCCATCTTTCAGCAGACATTCTGAATACAAACTGCTTTTCTCTAGACCAGAGGGCTAGAAAGATGACATTTTCAGTAGTCCGAGTAGCTCTGTGCTCGGGGTTATGTCTCCTCACTGCCACCCTCCCCAGGGAGGTCAGTATTACGTTCATCTTCGGACAGCTGGCTTGGGCTCAGGGTAGTTGCGGCTTGTTTAAAGTTATGAGGGTCTCAGTCTGGTTAGACCATGTCTGTAACAAAGTGTCAGGGCTTGGTGCCTTATGAGCAATGGGAATTTATTTCTCACAGGTCCACAGGGTGGAAAGCCCAAGATCAAGGAATTAGCCTTGGAGGTGGGAGCCTGGCTCCTGCTGTCTGTGCTCCATGGGAAGGGTGGGGACGCTCTCCAAGTCTCTTTTGTAGGGACACTGGTCCATCCAGGAGGCTGCACCCCGATCGCCTCACACAGGCTCCACCTCTTGAAGCTTCACACTGATGACCAGGGTTTCTGAAAGTGATGCTGGGAGGACAAGATGTTCAGTGTTCAGCTGTGGTTATGCAGTTGGCCCTCGTACTCACGGTTCATCTTTGTTCTTCTTCCCTAGACAACACAGTGTAACAACCATCTGCATAGCATTACATCGCGTAAGGTATTGAAACTAGAGTGGCTTCAGAGCATTTGTAAATACCATGCCCCTTTGCATTAAGGGCGTGAGTGTCCAGTGATCTTGGGATCGGAACAAATCTCTGGATCTAAGAGCTGACCACGTGCCCAGGACAGGGCCACTGTTCTGAGAACTGATCTGAGGGAAAACAGCAGAGGAAACTGCTTGGAGAAAGCTAAGTGTGCGAGGAGGGAGCTGCAGGAAGTCCTGACCTGTGGCTGTGTGAGCTTTTGCTAGGCTTGGCTCCCTTATCTGAAAGAGTTCAAGGTGAGAGTGGTTTTCAAACATTTTTAACAGCTAAAACCTATTTTTTCAAGCAAAACAACCTTCAGAACCTTCAGAACCTTGATACATACAACAGATTCAAGTGTATCTGCTTTGCCTGAAAGGTGGCAGAGGTCCCAGAGCTGACATGCTCTGCCCTGGCCCTTGGGCACCTGTGAGTCCAGTCTGCTGTGGAGCTTGGTGTGAAGACCTGGGCTCCGTCCCTGCCTGGCAGCTGTGTTCCCCGTGGTGACCACATGCTGTTCAGCCCGCATGTCGATTTCAGCTCCAGCACCCCCTGCTTTAGGGAAGCACACTGAGGGCAGAAGGGTTAAACATCTTCCTGGAAATGACTCAGGGGACATAGGGCAGCTCTGTTTGGCGGGCCATATCCAAATGGTACTGGGGGACCTGGCTCTTCGTACCACTGGCAGCTGCCTCCTCCTGGATGAGAACTCTGGGAGTTTTAAACGGATCCCTGGCTGTTGATGGAGATCAGAGCACCCACTAAAATGCTCCAGATCATTCTTCACTTTAAAATGTTCAGAAACCACTAGACAGACTTGGAAACAGATAGTATCTACCCAACATCTGATGAAAACATAATGCAAGTAGATTTTTGAGCACTTGAGAAGTTAGCATGCCCGTTTATGTAACTGAAAATAAACAGGCTTGCCTTTAAATCTGGGCTCATTATCTGCAGGGATTATAGTCAGGTCTCTGCCCCTTAGTTTCCTCATCTGCCAGAAAACAGATAACAATACTTCACCAAAGTTTTACAATATAAAAATGCTTTCAAGTCAGGCGTGCTGGCGCATGCCTGTAATCCAAGCACTCTGAGAGGCTGAGGCAGGAGGATCAAAAGTTCAAGTCCCACCTTGGTGACTTAGTGACTCAGCAAGACCCTGTCTCAAAATAAAAAATAAAAAAGACCAAGGATGTAGCTCAGTGTGAGGGCCTTGGGTTCAATCTCTAGTACCGAAAAATATTTTGAAAGGGAAAGATGTCTGATACTGAATGCTAATTCAATAAATATTAATGATTTATATGTGATTTAAGTTTCAGTTACAGAGCTGACAATTCCTTAGGTTATGAATGAACCAAAGGCTACTTGATGGACATTAACATAAGCAAACTAAACAAATGGTGTAAGTTGCTTTCTGAGCTGAAGAAGGACAGTTGCTACTGTGCACGTGAACAGGTGCTGGGCTACGTTTCCTGCTGGGGAACCCACTGGCCCCTTGGCCCCCGAGGCCATGCAGGTGGACATCCCTTCCAGCCTCCGTGGAGGTGTCAGGTGCGTATTCTGGCAATCTGATCCCACAGTGGCCCACTGCTTTCAGCAAGATCAGAGCCAGAGCTGCTTTCCCAGCAGCAACCAATTTACCTTAGCACTGGAGGCTGTGCTGGGCCCAGGGACCGAGCCAGCACTCACTTGGCAACAGGAACACAGCCCATTACAGCCAAGAGGCCCTCACCCAACACACAGCCCAGCTTCTCCGGGAAGTGTGCCCATATCTGAGTGCAAGGCCACAGTTGCCCTGTTGGTATGGGGGTGATGGGCCTAGCAGCTCAGCACTATCCTCCTTGGGGAAGGCTTGGCCCTAGAGGTTGTGCCTTCTCTTCCCTTGGAGCAGCTGTGCGAAGTGAGTGATGCTGTGGGCTGTGGAGGCTGAGATGGGGTCACCTCCTCCCAGCTTCCCTAGCCCTAGGCTAGAACAGGGTCTCCAGCTGACACCACCCTTCAGCTTCTCCGCTGCCCACCCTGGCCCTCATCCTCCCTTTATCCCAAGAAAACCCCTTCAGAGAAGCATTCTCTCAGCAATCTCCATACCCAGACTCTGCTTCTGGAGAACCAATCAGATTTAACGCTTCTGGGTTCAGGATTTGGGGATTCTACTCTCTGTGTGTGCATGGGGAACCACTATAGCTATTTGTAAGTAATAGTAAACCCAGTCTTTGATCCACAAACTAACCTCGATATTGGAAGCTTATCACAGTAGTCTACTGGTGTGAGTCATGGATGATGAATTGGGATTCACTGGACAGAAGGGGAAAGGCATTTCCTGGCAGAGGAAGCAAATGGGCAAGAGGTAGATACAAGGAAATAGAGGATACGGACCTTCCAATTATGTCAACTTTCCCATGGTGTGTCCTTTAGTTTGTGTCCATTCCCCTTTGCATGTGGCCCATTTTCCTTCCCACTCCTGCGGGGAAGGAGTATTTGGCATTTTTAGTGCCAGCTCAGTGGTCTCCTAATTTAGCAATAAAAAATTAAACAAATGCTAATGTTATATCATGAGGTGATCTATTACAGAGATACAATATCATCCAGTAAGTGTCAAAAGCAATGTGGATTGAAATAGAGAAACTGCTCTAGGGGCCGAGCAGAGTCAGCAAGGTATCAACCTGAACACGTGTGTGTACTTGGGTAGGCGGTCTGCGGGGCCCCAGCAGGGGTTGCTATTCGCAGGAATGAAGAGAAGGGCTGGAAGAACACTCAGGGAGTGTGCACAGGACAAAGGAACCCCATGGTGCCTGGTGGATTTGCCCTCCATCCATCCTTGCCCGGTGGTCACTGCTTAGGTGAGGGCTCCCCAGGATAAGAGGTTGGAGGAATTTAATAACATATTTGGAAAGCTTTCTTAAGTCCACTTTAAATGGAAAAAATTAGTAAGAAGACAGCCTCAGTCTTTGAATAATATTACTTTTGGACAAATGCAAATACACGTTCAGAGTTATAGTATTGGCAGGCACAACCATAGGGACTGCCAGGGGAAAGTCTCTTCCCTTCACAGATAGGAATCTGAACTCCCTATATCCAAGTAACACTTCTAGTGTAAGAATACTATCATGGTCTCCTTGGACCCTTGAGGAAGGGAGCAGGGACTCTAAGGAGTGGGAGCTTTGAAGTTGAGGCAGACCTGGGTCCAAGTCCTGGCTCCTCCGCAGCCACCTTGCCTACAGCAGATTTCCTACCCACCCTGGAACTCAGTTTCCTTACTCATAATATTACAAAGACACACAGCACGTACAGCCAGGGAGACGATTAGGCCGTGAATGCAGAAATCACCAAACCACACAGGGTGGTGTAGTAGATTCACTTGTCAACTTCTTGTTAGATGCAGGTGAGTTAAAAAAGTCCATTTATTTTTTTCTGGATATAAAATAGAAATTTAGAAAGAGATACATGACAATCTCACATCATCCAAAGATAGAATAAATGAGTTCAGAACCCAGCTTTCCTGCCCTGGCATGTGTCACTCACGGGATGCTGTGCTGCAGCACTGTTTGGGCCAGATTTCAGCAGCTCTTTTGGGGCTAGGGAAGTGAGTTTCTGAGTTGTCCACATTCCAGTCTCTGGGGCACGTGTGTAGACATCGTACAGGGCAGAAGGAATCTTGCATTTGTGAGTAAGTTCAGGCTGTTGGGGGGGGATTATTCTGAGCTAACTGGTGGGACTAATGTCATCACAAGGACCATGCTAAGAGGAAGGCAGAGAGGTTGGGAGGTGTGCTTTGCTCTGGCGCGGAAGGTGGAGGAGGAACAAGCCAGAAACTGAGGGCAGTCTCAGAGGCCAGAGAGGAAAAGGAACACATTTTACCCCAGAGCCTCAACTCTGCTGACCAGTTGCAGACTTCTGACCTCCAGAAATGTGAGAGAATAAATCTGTGCGGTAGTCGGCCCCTGCGTTGGTGGTGATTTGTTAGAGCAGCAAGAGGAGACCAATGCAGAGTCCAGTAGCAACATCTGTCCTGGGGGAGGTGCGGCAAGCTGACCTCCTGCACCACACACAGGTGGGCTGTGATGGTGTCTTGGAAGGAAACACCTGCTCCTGCCTCTAGCACATGCACGGGAAGTAGCATTACACATAACATTCTCATTTACCTCACTGCAAAACAGAAAGAATAACAATGGGTAGTAAAGAACCAAGTGAGATAACAGTTTGAAGTGTGTGTGAATTATAATGTACTACATTAAAGTCTTCCATTGTTATATATGTGATGTTTAGAGTAAATAAAATGTTCAATATTAACAGTCTAAGCAGCTAATTCTGAATAGTCATAGAGATAAACCTACACCTCGAGAGATTCAGTTCCTCCTAAGAAGTGCTTTGTGATGTTTCATCTTCCTACTTCATTAGGGTGCCTAGGCAAAATGTTTGCCAAACATACCAATGTAGTGAGAGTTATAGAATCATTCAATCTCACAATGGAATGAATTTTAAAGGATGCCGGATCCAATTACTTGGCAAATATCTTCATCTTCTGTTAGGAATGCCAGGTTTATGGGGAAATGAGGCTTCTCATTTGGATGCTATGTGTGCATATCTTCTGTTCCTTCACTCACACCAGTTCCCCTGAAGCCAACTGTGACCCTTAGGAACATATCTATAACCTCTTTTTAAAGACAAAGCACAAGCAGAAACACTGGTTTCTTGCCAAAAATTACACAGTTGGTTAAAGTCATTCCATGCTCTTTCTGGGAAAGTCCTTTTAAATCTTGGTTAAACTGCGTTCACAGAAGCCTGGGGTTCTAAATGATAGGTAGGGAGACTCCCGGGAGCTGGAAAACCAACCTGAGGTAAGCAGGCACAGCCCTGTCTCTGTGGAGCTTGCAGTCTAGTAGAAAGAGCAGGTGATTAATCAAACATGATACATGTGGCAACCCAGGAGGTGACAGGTGGACTCCCAGGTCAGCAAAGCCTCGGCTTCTATGAGTTTGGTTTCAGCTCTAGATTATGTTTCTCACACAGTACAGCCTCCTCTAGAATGTGATTAATTCACCAAAGTATCCAGGGCTGACCTCTCTGTGAAGTTTGCTAGCCTATTTTCCTCTTCTTCCTTATATTGTGGGTGATGAAAGCAAAAAGGTTTGCAGAGGCAGGCATGGCGCATCTTCATGTTGCCTGAATTCAAGAATCACTCTAAGGAATCCTATCGAAGGGGAGGCCCTGAAGACACTCGGCATCAGTGGTGTGGCAAACTCCTTGCAACATGAGGTTCTTGGAGTAAACAAGTCAGATTAGCTCAACTTTATTCCTCATAGAGGTGAAGGGAAGAAGCAGGACTCTCAGAAAACCTTACTTCTACCTTGAGGAACAATTGCTTTATGTGAAATCATACTATATCAAAGAGATTAGAGAAGTGATAAATTCCTAAAGCCTCAACCACTTATTATTACTTTAATTGGAATTATAATCAAACTATATATTACGACTTTGTCTAGATGTCCCCCAAAGCCTCATGCCCACATAGCTGGGGCTTTTCGGACGTGGCTGGATCTAGAGTGTGGTGCTGGGATTAAGGGTGCGTGGTCACTAAATTGAGTAACTGATTGGTTTGGCATGGTTCTGGGTGTGGATAATGGGGAGGCTCACCCTGGGTGTGAATGGCACCACCCAAAGGTCAGGTAGCCTGGACGGGATAAAGGGAGGGGCTTCTGCTTTGTTGCTTGCTTCTGCTGCTGCTGCTTCGCTACTTGACTGCTTTGCTGCCCTCTGGCCTCCATAAACTCCTTCTCCTCTATGATGCCCCTCTGCCACGCCAGCCTGCCTTGGAGCCACCCAACTATGAACTGAAACCTCCACAAACTGTGAACCATAATAAACCTTTCCTCTTTTAAATTTGGGTGTCGAGTATTTTGTCTCAGCAACGAAAGTAACTAAGACACTAGAAAAATACCATCTTTCTTGAGTATATTTCAAAACAAGGAAGAATATTCCACTTTGGGGGGTGGTCAGTCATTTTCCTTGATGCAGATAATGTGTTTCTGTGGCATGCTTGTCATGGTGTGAAGCTTTTCAGGGCTCCATTCTGAAGATATTTCTGGAAGTGGAACTTGGACAGCAACATCTCAGTCCTACCTCCCAACTGTAGTGTCAGTGGTAGACTTTAATTCAGGCCCAAGATCATGTGAAATATTGACTTGTGGCATATTGTTAGGGGAAGAGAGCACAGAATGGGAGAATAAAATATGGATATATAATTTGAAATGCTTGAGACTGCATGCTGAAATTATTGTTTGTGATGTTCCCATTATCCAAGCTGTGGGCCTCTAAGACTTCAGTCCTTAGCTGGGTGTGGTGGGGCACATATATAGCCCCAAGCCCTGGAGGCTGAGGCATGAGGATTGCTGTGAATTCAAGGACAGTCTGAGCCACATAGTGAGTTCAAGGCCAGCCTGAACTGCAGAGTGAGACCCTGTCTCAAAAAAAACAAAAACAAAAACAAAAACAAAAACAAAAACGTAAACCAAACCAAACAAACCACTCAGTCATGGCATCAATTCTGGCTTCTAACTGGCTTTTTCCTTTTTGCCATTCCTTCTGCACCTGTCGGGGTACTAGGTTTTATGGGAGTCTTCTTCAGTGAACCTGTTTTCTTCCTCTTTGTCTCTGTTTTTTTTTTTTTTTTCTTTTTTTTTTTTTTTTTAATTCTTTGTTTCCTTCTCCAAGACTGGTCTTTGTCCCTTAAGTAATTTCCTCTCTATTTTTAAAAAAATATTACAGCATAAAGTGGTTCAGAGTATGGATTTATTTAAAAGTATGAGTAAGGCTGTAGAGCCAGACTTTAGATACTGATTCTGCCACTTGTCAACTGCACAGATTGAATGAAATAGGACACATGATGCCCTTAGCACAATGACTAACACACTGTAAGCACCAAATAAAGATTTATCGTCATCTTTATTGACATCTGCCGCCTCCTCCTCCCCTTCCTGCTTGTCATCAGCACCGTTTTCCTCTGGGATATTGCTGCAGCTTTGAATTCCAGCTGGATTTACACCAACATCTTCAAATCCACACACTAATTCCAAGCTCATTCTTCCTTACCAGATACCTAGATATTTAGCTTCACCAGTGATTGGGATCCTGTAACAGCCATCTGGGAACTTGGTTTTGAGTGTGTCTGAATAAAAAGGGCTACGTACAAAAGGTGAGGTAAGGCAGCCTTGTTGAAGGAGGAGGACTTTGATAACCACAGGGAGTGTGGAAGACAGATGCAGTGGTGACCCAGCAGCCCCTGAGGAAGGCGTTTGAGTGAAAATAGCTCATGAGTGTGTTTGGACACATGATGTGTGAACTTGGACCACAGGTCAACACACCTTGGAGTATGACCAGCTCTCCCACAGTCACTTTTCTTGCTGTGGCTTCGGTTGCTTCCCTCCTCTGGAGGCTCAACCCTGGAGAGCTGGCAGGGACCTGTGTACTGTGTCCTGGACTTGCTAGACCTTGGTCCCCAGCAGGGGACAGCAAGCTGGGTCTCAGTACCGACCCCCAACACTCCCCACCCTGGACTCCAAGATCCTAACCTTTACTGTATTGATTTATGGTTGTCTTTCCTTATGTGCTTTTATTGGCCCAAATGTCTTAAAATGACAAATCTGAGTGTGTCTTAAATTTGTATTACTCTCTATTTTTATATATTGAAAACTATGAACTCACAATGATCAATTATATTTCAGTCCAACAGTAAATGGCTCATTCTATGTTCTTCCTGGTTATATTCATAACTCTGCTCTAATAAGGAGTGATGAGCTCTACGATCTCATGTATTTCCTTTGTAACCAATTCACTTGCATACTGCCAGTTCCCACTGTCATCTCAACTCTGGCTCTGTGTCAAGTCCCTCCTCACTCCACAGATGCTGCAAGACTGCATTGGTCCTTTTCCTGTCATGATAACACAATACCTGAGGAGAGATGCTTTATAAGAAAAGGGGCTTATTTAGCTCCCAGTTCTGGAGATCTAAGGACAAAGCACCCTGGCTGTGTCACAGCATAGTGGAGAAACAAAGGGAACCAGTCCAGTGGGAAGGGGCCAAGTGTATGGGGTAACCTCACTTTGTGACAATCGTCCCTTGGGATAACCCACCCACTTGGTGGGACTGCATTAATCCCTGCTGAGGGATGTATGTAGCAGCCTTACCTGCCTCTTAATATTCTATACCCTCTCACTGTCACCACAGTCAGGACGAATGTTTTGGGGCCACACCCAAATCCTGTCCACAGCATCAAAGACTCCCCAGTTCTGGCCTCTGTTGCCGACTCTCATGTGAATCCTCTCCTTATCTGTGCCTTCCTGACCCTGTACCCGACACCCAGCATGGAGCCCTCCTTACCTATGCCTGCCTGACCCTCTGCCTGACACCCAGCATGGAGCCCTCCTTGCTGTGCACAGATCCCAACCCATCTCTGTCTGTCTTTCCCCATTCCTTGGACAAAGCCTTCCTGATTGTGCTTGGCCTGCAGCACCCAACCCAAGGTGTCCTTCCACATGGGTGCCATTCACTTGCCTACCTGGGCAGTGACACTTGTGCAAGGCTGACTCTTTGTCCTGCTTGGGCTCTGGCCTCTAATGCCTTGTCAACTTGGGTGCTAATCCCCGGACTCTCGGATCCCAGCTCCCTGTGCTGGGTCCCCTACTCTGCACAGATCTTTTCCAGTTTCCTTGGCCATCAGTGCCCACACTAGTCTTCCCCCAAGGAGAAGCCCTGAATGACATCTTTTTTATCTTCTCAGGTCTGACAAACATACTCCTCATCCTGCCTGGGCTCAGACTTCCTCTCTAGGACACCATGGCTCTCTCTTTTTCAGCAAGCAAATTCTCTTAATCTCCTGGGTCCTATTTATTATGGAAATGAGCTGTCCTAAAAGTGAAGAAGTACAAAAGAGGAGGAAGGAATGAAGTGGAAGCAACCCCAGCTCTGTGGAAGAACACAAATTTCTGATGCACCTGTGAGCTGTTGAGCTGTGGCTCCACTCCCTGCTTCACTCTTCCTTGTTTCTTACAGCTGGAGAGAGGAGTTCCAGCTTGGGCGTGTGTTTAAAAAATAACTGTATTTTATCCAGTATAATCCATGTACTTTAAACAGAAATAAGTCCTGGATCAGACTCTTCTGCTGTGCTGATTATAATGACACTTGAGACCAAATCAAAAGACTAAGCGAGGAGATAATTGGATGAAAGGGGAGTAGAGGTGAGGAAGGCAAATCTGAGGAGGTAGAAGATGTTAGATGCATTCATGTTGAAGTAGAGAGAATGCTGGCATGAAGATGACACAGTCCTGGAGGAGGCTGGAGGACTGGGGAAGATGAGACTATCCAGAGAGTTTGTCTGTAGCCTAAAATGAAGGATGGCCAGAGCACCTGCCCACCACCTTCCACAGGTTCTGCCTGGCTGGACCAGGGAGCCAGGCCAAGGAATGCCAGCTAAAACAGTGGCACTCTTAAGGGGACCTTGCTAGTCATGTGTTGTGCCTGACCCCAGGCTTGTGACTACTGGTCTACCCCTTCTGGTTCCTGACCCTATCTGCCTGGCGGTCTGCAGGTTTCTGACTCTCCAGCAACTTCTCCATCTCCTCAGTGCTGATCTGACTATCTGGCCAGCGCTACTTCTGAGATCCAGACCAAGCCTTTGACCTTAACCCCCAGCCCCATTCCAACCCGGCTCCAACCAAGTCCCATCACACTTAGATGAAATCTCACTTCGAATTTCAGACCTAAGAGGTCAATGGCATTTTCTATCAAATCAGATTTCTTTCATAATTGATAAATGCTTTATCAAACCCCACAATGACTAGCACCTCCTCATCATGTTCCCCACCATGACATTTGTGTTGTGTTCCTTTGTCTTTTTCTTTTTTTTTTCCTGCTTATTGGAATTTAAGTCATTGGTCCTGCCTTTGCAAAGAACACTTTATCTTTCATTTCCAGTCAGAAAAGCTAGAAACAGAGCTCATGGAGAAGTGTGGATCATAAGCACATGGAATCTCATCTGAGGAAAATTTAATTAACAGGAATCTATAAAACTCAGTGATGGCTAAAATGCTTGCAGGCTGTGCCATGGTGCATAAATACAATTAATTACAGAAGTTTTTTTTTTTTTTTTTTTTTTTTTTTTAACAGAGATGAAATTGAGGAATAGAATAATGACCAAATGGGTAACACCTCAACTGTGTCCATATGTCCGTGTTGAGGTCTTCAGTAGAATGCTCCGAAAGGTTCCACAGTGAGAAGAAAACTCCACAGTGGCTGATTAAAACTTTAAGAATTGTAGACAATTGATTGAGCTTCCTTCAACAGAGGAGGAAAATGTAAGGGACCATGAAACCTGAGAGAGTCTGGTTTAACCCTAGCTGTCTTGTTGCATAAGCCATCTGTAATAGATCAGGAAGTGTATGTGGACTATGGACACATACCCTAAATGCTTAGCAAAAGTGCCACAGAGTAGGGACTCAGTCTATGTTGATGCACCACCTTTGTGTGAACCACGACTGAGTCCCACTTCATCATATTGAAGTGTAAGTTGACTTGTGGGGTGGCCCTTTTGGAATGGAGACACACAAACTTCGCTTAATTCATGCTGTGAAACGGGACAAGCCTTTGGCTGCCGGTGGCTTTCCAAGTTCTAGAAGACACTTTTTGTCAAAATATTTGAGAAAGACATTTGACGCAAGTGAGTCTATCATTCTCCAACTGTTTCCCCCAACTCTTTCCCAATCCAGGGGCTGCAATGCAGGTGTGAGATTGGAAGATGGGAGCCACCACCCCAGTATTCCTACCTGTCACATGCAGCATAGGACACAGGGTGCAGTGGTTTCTTTTCATTTCCAGGAGACAAATATTTCCTCAGGTAACATCTAAGAAACTGATTCAGAGAGTAGGAACTCAGGATATGTTCATCCACTCGACATACTTTAAAATGCTACTGTTTCAGATTATAAGAATAACATTTAACTCACTCAGTACATTTGAAGAATAAAGACTATTACTCTAAAGAATATAATTAACTGAAATCCTACCACACAGAAAGCTACTTTTTTGCAAAAGTACTGAGAGCCTCCTCTGTACTCACACTTTGCTGGGCACTGGGCAAGAGTGGTAACCTAGACAGATAAGGTCATTGCTTTTGAAAAGTTCATGTTTTAGTGGGGAAGGAAATATGTAAATAAAGAGACAAATTGATTACTAGTCATGACAAGAGCTGTGAAGAGAGCAAGTGAGACTGTTTCACAAAAAAGTGGCATGTTATATGAGATGAGCAGGATGGGTGTTCCAAGGTAACTTCTGTGTAGAATTTGAATGGGAGAATAAGGCTTTGTAAAACATCATGGGAAAATCCTCTCTGGCAGAGGGAACTCAGTCAGAGACCAGGAAACAGGAAAAGGTTGGTGAGAGAAACAGTGGAGTGAGTGGAATGCTGTGCATTAGCAGGAAAATGACGTCATATGAGATTATGGGAAGTTAACATTTTAGAGTATATCCTTTTAGCCTTACTTCTACATACAGATATAACATTATGATAATCATTTTTCTCGTAGTGATTAATGCTTTCTTAATGACAAAAGGCTGCAGCCAACCCAGTGGGGTCTCTGGAATGAGTTGTCTTTTGGAGCTGTCCCCAGTTGGTCCAGGGTCTGGCCTATGTGGTTCGGGTCTGGGGATCACACTGGGAGGAGCATGACCTTAGCCAAGGTGACTCTGAAGCTGAGGAGCTGATAAGGGTTGAATGCTGTCTGTGGTTTACACTCAAGCCTAGTGAAGAGAATCACTTGGGGTATAATATAAGAAAACGTGTTCCCTAAATCTTCAGGTAAATGCAGTTAAATAATAATGATAAAGACACGTATACTGCATTCAGCTTTAAACCTTATTTAGTATAAGCAGAGATGTGCCAGCTGGTTATTTCTGCTGTACCCACAATCCTCAAAAACAGCGATTTAAACACTGGCCTTCATTCTTCTGGGTCCTCTTTGTCCGCCATACCCAGCTGGGCTGTGCTGAAGACTTGCCTGTGTCTCGCCACCATCTGGAGGCTGACTGGATTCCGTGGTCCGAAGAGGCTGGTTCCCAGTATAGATGCTGGCAGGGTGCAGGACAGAATGCTGATGATGACTGAGCTCTGTGCCTTTTGTCAACAGGCAGACAGGTCTAGCCTTGTTCGTATGGCAGGGGTCATGGAGTCCCCAGGAGCGGTGCAGGGTACCCAGGCTGTGTCAGTAACCACATGGTACATGAGTTCTTTTCGTACCTGGCTTTTGAAATCTCCCATTGGCCACAGCAAGCCTCAAGGCAACCTTCATTCAAGGGGTGGACACACACACTTGCCTCTTATTAAAGGAGGACAGGGGTGACCATTTGTGTGATGCATCACAAGAGGGTTTCTTGGGGTTCCTATACACAGGCCAGCTGGAAGTCAGTTCACCACAGACGGTTCCAAGGAGGAGAATCTAGCAAAGGGACAGCCCATAGAAATGGGGACAGGGCCAAGGAAACCATCTAGGAGTGTAGAGAGAACCACAGAACACAACAGTTCAAAGCCATTACCACCTCCAGGGCTGCAGGGACAAGGAGTGGAGATGAACTTCCCAGGGCTGGTGACAAGTGGAGGCCAGGGGAGGTGCCATTTGGTCTAGAGGTAGGGGGTGGTACCTAGACAGGAAGATGCAGAGAAGAGTTGAATCCCATGGAGTGGTCAGGACTCCTGATTTACTGAAGGCATCTTCTTGGGAGAAAGAGTGGAAGTAGGGTGAGTCAGGAAAGCCTCATGGTACAGTCTAGCTGCACCCTGAACTACAGAGTTCATCCCAGCTCGAGACACAGGGCTGCCAGGTAGTCAAGGGGACAGATACAGCCTCACATACTAGGTGACTCCCTGTCTGTCAAGGACAGTGCTCTGGAGAGGGGCAGGTCCACGACATGGGATCCAGTACTCATAGAGCTGTGGGCCCAGGATTAGGACTTAGATGGGCCAACCTTGTGTCCTTCTGTGCCCTGACTCTCCTCTCACGCCTGTCACTGGCTGAACCCACCCCGAGCCAGTCGACCAATCAGCAGGGATTTGCCTCTAAATCACACAAATTCTTACACAAAACTCGTCCTAAATGTCCAGAAATCGAGTTTAGGATAGGTTTTGTGTTCAGCCTGGACACCGTATGTCTGGAAGGATGCTGATATGGACTACACTTGGGGGGAGACCCAGAAATCACAGTGCCAAAGCTGGTGGATATGGTGGGTGAGGACAGCGTCCTGTTTTATGCCCCCACCTTTCTGTTGGGTGACGCTCAGCAGAAAAAACAGAACACATGCATGTGCCCTATGGGAAAACACTTCGTTATAGTTGTGGAAATCTTAAAATGCATCTGGCTTTCAGATGAAGAAGTAGGGGCATATGCTTGGAGATGTGCAAGCTACACTCAGAGGCTGTAGGGATGATCCATATGTCACCAGGGTCCTGGGGTGGGGCCGTCCTAGCACAGACTCCAATCTGGAGTTGCTCACATGTGCAGCCAGCAGTCCAAATGGGGGTGGTGCATGGGTGGCAGTGAGGGGCTGGGCTGGGGGTAGAAGGACATCTGGAGTCTCGCTTTGCTTTGCTGATGACCAAATGGAAAGGACCAGAGCACATCGCAGGTGTCTAAAGGAGCAGAACTGAGGGGAGAGAGGAAATTGATTGCCCTGGAGAGTCCTGCTGCTCGCAGAGCAGGCCCCATTGGTTATTTATATAAGTTACTTGCCATATGTGAGTGTATATGACTGGCTATTTTAAAAAGTGTGACAGATGGCTTCTAGTAATTTCTAAATTATATACAGCATTTGTTTCTGACACCTCTAAATTATGAACTCTTGTGGATTTGTTCTGTCTTGCTTATGGAAAACTGATCACCTAGACAGGACGAAGCTGCAAAGACACACGGGTTCAGCCTGCTGCTTGGATGAATGAGTCCCCTCTGCAGCCTGGACCTCCTTCCTCTTGCAAGGGGGACTGCTGTCTAAGGCAGAGGCCCGGACTCTCTTGCACCCTGGGTTCTCACCCCAGACTTTGTGGTCTACTTGAGAGTGGCTTTGTGTCAATCAGGGTGCTTTGGGCTGCAGGTGACAGGAAGCTGTTCTCAGAGTAGTTCAGACATGGAAGGCAATCACTACTTCCCATAGGAAGAGTCCTGAGGTAGGGCAGGCTTATACTGGCTGTTCTTGAAGATCCAGGTTCCATTGCCTCTCAACTCCAGTGCTCCCCACTTCAGGCCGATGCCAGGGATTCCACTGCAGTCCCGTGAGTCATAGCCAGACACAGCCACAAACAAGGGGAAAAGTGACTTTCTGTATAGTGCGGAATCTTTTCCCTGAAGCAGCACCAAGAGACCTTCTCTCACATCATCGGGGAAGGAATGGGCACAGAGAAGTCCAGTGTGTGGGCTCAGCTTACCTCTCTTCTCTCTTAGTTCTCCTGATCCCTTTGCAGCACGCTATGCAGAGGTGGCTTCTGGAAAGGAGTGTATTGTGGAAGGAGGTGGCTGAGGAATGATTAGAGTCTCCTTCTCTAATTCCAGCCTCCAGGGCTACTTCCTCGCTTGGGGATTTGGACACATATTACTTATGGGGTAGTGTTTTGGATTGGGGCACTGGAGTTCAAATACCTGAGCCTTGTTTCCTATTCTACTCTTCCCTAGCTGAATGGCGTTGAATACATTACTTAAACTCTCTGTGTCTCTCTTTCCCCCTTTGAGAAATGGAAATAATAAGTGTAACTATTTCAAGAAGTTGTTTTGTGGGTCCATGCATCCATAAACCCACACACGCTGGAGAGCTTAGAAAAGTCCTGCCGTGTTGTCAAGCTCCAAAGACTGAGTTAATCACTAACTGTCTCAGCCTCCATAGGGAATTAGCTTTTTAGTGCAACCTTTCTCATTATCTTTCTCATTCAATAAGGCTGATACCACATTTCCGTCAGAGTAGTTGGGGATTAAATTGGATGTATGCAAATCACCTGCACGAAGTTCCTGCTCTGTAACTCCATACATAGCATGACTTGGTGATTCAAACACCAACTTTGATGAGCCTGCCAAAGAAAACTTTTTCTTCATCTTTTGTAAAGGAGAACATACTTCCCTCTCTGGGTAGGTGGTAACAGTTGGGAGAAATAAGCTGGCTAAAGAACCACTCCAGTGGCACACAGTGGGGCTTGTCCGATGAGCCTGGTAGCAGAGCACAGCTGTTCGGCTTATGTCGGGGCCCTGCACTTCTCCTCTGCTGGGTGCCTGCTTGACACAATTACTCTTCCAGCTCTGGGAGCAACTCCACAAGGAAAGCTGGCTGCAGGAGCTGCAAAGGGTAGAGTGGTGGCCCTTGGCACGCGGACCTCTTACCTACTGGGCAATCGCCCGCTTTGCAAATGCTTCAAGTGAGTAACCCCTAGGAAGCCCAGCCCTGCCTAAAGACACCTTGGCACAGGTTTTCAAAGCTCTGCATCATACAGGTTTAACTGGGAGTTGCAAAGAAGTATTTTTATTTCTTATCTTTTATCATGGTCACCAGCACTCTCTCCAACTCCAGCCTCAGCAGAGCTGAACGTAGTTTCTGCAGGGTTCATAGCTGTGTGGACATGGAGTTTTCCTTGGGGAACCCTTGGGCAGGCCCTGGGCCTGGAGGTAGGTGGCCTCCCATCCCCACAGTGCAGCTGGGAGACACATCCTGGGATGGCCCACCTGGGTGACAGAGCTCTCTGCTCCTGCAACACAGCCACACAAACTTCTGCTTTCTCTTCATCCCCTCTTCCAAGACAGCAAAGAAACTGCTGCTCAAGATGGCAGGACAGCGAGGCAGAGCCAGGGAAGATGCCTCCCGCTGCCCAGCTTGCTCCTGCTGCAGCCCGACTCTGTGGAGACATCTGTGCAGTGAGCAGACCGGCTGCATGCGCCTCGCTCTTCCCAGATAGTTCACTGCTCCCCAGCCCTCCCCAAATGTCACTTTCCAGTCCCTCCCTAGCCCTGCGTGACAGCTTCCTGTCAATGACTCCCCCACAAGTCTTTTTCTGACAAATCTCAGACATGCAACAGCTGGTCACCCTTCAAGACTCACATGTTTCTGCTGCCGCTTGCGCAGATTTCCTTCTCCTTGTGAATTTTTCCCTGTTTTTCCTCTTCTGTTCTGTGGGGATCATAGCAGTTTACATTCCCTTCCCCGGCTGGTTCTCCCTACCCACAGCTCCTGCTCTGTGGTGCCTTCGGCACACAGGAGCCTTCCCACGAGAGAATGATAAGGAGAAAGAATAGATACCAGTGTGTCCTGTTTACATTCTGTTTTACTGTTCACAGAGCATTTGCACAAGGGTTGTATCATAAATTCTCTCTGAGGGAAACACCTGGTACCAGGAGTTATTTTTATGAAAGACTGAATAGCTTCAAAATAAAATTATAGTGTGCATATAATTTAAAAACAAAGCAGCTAGGCGTGGTGGCACAAAAAAGCTGGGCGTGGTGGTGCAAGCCTATAATCCAAGCACTCGGGAGGCTGAGGCAGGAGGATCATTACAAGTTCAAGACCAGCCTGGGCTACAAAGTGAGCTCAAGCCCAGCCTGAACTACATAGCAAGACCCTGTCTCGAAAAGACAAAAAAAAAACAAAAACAAAAAAAACAAAGCATCCACACTCCTCCCGTAGAATTCACAAAATGAAGGCTGTCATCCCAGGCCAGCCTGGGGAACCGCCCTTCTTCTCAGGCTTCCAGCCTTGGTTTCTGAGGCGGGGAGGTTTAACAAGTATGTTTCTAACTGGGGAGTCGGTGGGGGAGATGTCTACACTCCAGGCCTCTCTGGTTCCACGTCTGCATGTCCAATCAAGTCAACTGCATCAAGGAGCCCAAACCAGCACCTGTACTGTAAATCGGCTCACTTGGGAATAAGGGTGTTCCACCTGAAGACAGTCGTGTTGCATGAAGCCCGGGAAAAGCAGATAGGGAGTGACACTGTGGCCGTCACCTGCACCGCTCACGGAGTGGGAGCTCTTGTTCAGAAGTCCAGCAGGGGGACAGCAGGAAGAGAGATCCCGGGGTCTGAGAGTTCAATGTGCCTTGATTTTGAAGAATAATCTTGTCAGAGCAGAATTTCTAGAACACAACAATCATGCTTTATGGAATGCTTGGTCCATCGGGTAATATAATATTAATATGAGTATTATAAATGAAATATAAAAGTAAAGCGTGATTTATGTATACAAATCCACATTTATAAAATAAACAAATAAAATACAAACAAAATATTGTTTTATGTATCAACATATTTGATATTACATGCTATATTAGCACATTGTTTTCTACTAGATTTTTGGTACATTTAGGGAGAGGAACTTTCTTGAAATCCACAGGCAGAGTTTTAAGTCTCAGCGCCCTGTCCGCACAGGGCCAGGCGCCTCCCTCCATCCTGCCATCCAAAGCCCCTCCCCTCCGCATGAGCACTGTAACATCCTTTATAGCAGGCAGGAAAAGCTTGTGTAATACATCTGAGAATAAACTTTGGGAATTGGTCATACACAGAAATCCAAGAATTTGTAACAAATCTATGCCATTTTGAAAAATTTTGAGGTAGAAAAATATTTCATAGGCTTGGAACATTTTACCTTCAGAGAAATAAAAACGGGGCCAAGAGCGTTAATAACAGGAAGCCTAGGAGATCATCTCCATCCCTCAAAATAAATTTCTACTGGATTTAAGACTTGAATGTAATATATAATGAAATGATAAATGCATAAAAAGAATTTTTTTAATAGAGAAGGATTTCTAAGCTTAAAAATAGTTTAGTCAGGAGCAAGAATAGAGTAATGAAAAGGAATAGTGAATCTGGAAAAGTCCTAAAAAAAAGTGAAAAGATGAACAATTTCATTTGATATGGGTGGCAGTGCTAGGTAGTAACAAAAGAGTTGGAGGAAATATGTTTGAAAACCTATGTTAATTATTTTACCATAATGAATTCTAAGTAACTACATGCACAATCTATATGTACAAAAACATAAAAATACAACATGACACAGTAGGTAACTTTTTATTCAGTAATCTTAGAGTGGGGAAGATTATTTTAGTTATAACATTCTAATTATAAAAAATGATAAAAGAACCTTGATTTGAATAATGCCCAATGTGTACATATTTTGAAATATCACACGGTACCCCCTCATATGTACAATTGTTATGTCAACCAAAAATAGATGAATCTGACTCCATAGATAAAAGGTAGATTGTTCAGAGAAATAGGTATCATAAATAAAACAAAAGGAAATTGTTAACTGGGAACGTTTTTCAAACCACGGCAAAATGCAAATTACTCTATTACACAGCATCACAGATAAAAGAAAAAGTTTAAAACATAATCAAAGGACATGACTCAGCAGTTTTAAGAAAAAAATTTAAAGAAGTTTTACATAGCTTTAAAATCTATAAGTAGACAGGAGAAGAAGATGGCGGAGTGTTGAGAGGTGGACAGCGAGCCTCTCTGAGTGTCACTGTCCGGACACTGGGATATGGCGGCTCAGGGAGGACAAGAAAGAGGGAGGTGACTCCCCTGGACCCAGGAAGGATGTGAAGTGCAGTTCGGGGCACATGGAGAGAGTGAAGAGAGAAACTTCAACAAAGAAGAAGGTGGCCGCCGGTGCCTTCTCCCTGGGTCAGGACTCTGTGCGACAGAAGAGGCTCAAACCTGCGGTGACTGCCGTTGCCCCCGGGGCCTCCGTGGAGGGATGCGAGACGCGGCGCTGCAGAGAAGCAGCGGACTTGAAGGACTGCGCTGGCTGGCGGTGAGTGCTGCGGGCTCAGCCCACCCGCGCCGGAGAGCGATGGGCCGGGTGCCACTGGCGGGGGCGGGTGAACTCAAAACTCAGGGAGCCCACGGCCCAGGCCGCGGAAGGTGCACTGACCGTGGCAGGCCAAATGAATGTGGTCTCTGCCAGAAAGTGCTGAAATTATTCACTAACCCGCCAAAAAGCTGCTGCTGGCTTGTTGAGACAGATCTGCACGGAATGGGACTCTGTCTCCACACGGTACCTACACCAAGAGAGAAACATGGAAGTGAAATTTTTTTTTCTCTTTCCTCTCTCTGGTTTGTTTTTTGTTCTGGTGTTTTTTTTTTTTTTTTTTGTCTTTGTTTTTGTTTTTGATTCTCTGTTTGTTCTTTCCTACATTGTTTGATCTTGTTTTTATATGAGTGTAAACAGAGCCTCTAACCTCTTTCTGATTGTGGTTCTGATCTGTTCTTCCTTTTGTCCCTTCCTTCTCTTTTTCCCACCAGGCTTCTGCACCAGTTTCCCGGTGTTAGCGAGATCCCTCTTTGTCCTCCAGCCTTACATCTAATTCCTTCCTCTTCTTCCAATTCTCTATTTCCTCCTTAACTCATTTTAAATTACTCCTGAGGGCAAAATTGACATATTAAGGAGCTGTATACTGCATATAATTTTCTGGTTTGTTTCAGATTTTGTTATATAACCACAAATCTAGTTTATATAGTTAAAAGTGGCAAATAACTGGTTAGCTCAGTCTGTCATTTTCTAGGCTGTGATTGATGCTTTTGATACCACTATAGCCAAAAGTGACATAATTGTTCTAAACAGCTGTTCTTCCTGGTCTTCCATGACTGAGATTGCCTAAGGGTCACAGAAAATACTGTGGCACAGTACCAAAGAACCAAGGACCAAACAGGCAGCAACTTCACATATCCAACAAATTGAAGAGGTAGGATCTTGCAGCAGGCTCAAAACCCAAAAATAAGCTACACCTGGAAGATACCTCAGAGACGTAGTCATCTCCTAAGGGTTTTAAATACTAGCAATAAAGCAACCTACCATAGGCAAATTACAAGCATCACCCCAGGAATTAAACTAAAGAAAGAAAAGAAAATGAGACAACACTTAAGATGCAACCCCACACATCTAGTTCACCAAAGGCAAACCCAGGGGACAATGAGGTGGGACAATCCAAAAGCCACCCACCTGGCATCTCTGAAGTGATAACAACAAAGCAACTGAATGAGGCTCTGGAAAAAATTAAATTAGAAATAATTTCACAGATAATTGCAGATATAATGTCCACAATGAAGACCATGCTTAAGTATGCTAGAGCAGATACAGACCAAAAAATACATGAGCTTAAGAAAATTCTGGAAACCATGAGTGCTCAGCATAGGAAAGAAATAGAATCCATAAGGCAGATTCAAGCAGACATCCAGGAGAACAAAAATTCCATTGAAAGTATTTGTAGCAGATTAAGCCAATGTGAAGACAGGATCTCAGATATAGAAGACAGGCTTGCAATTAGTGATCATGGAAAGAAAGAATTCTTAAAAATAGCAAGGGACAATGTAAAATCAATCCAGCAGCTGCTAGAAGAGACAAAGAAGAATAAATTAAGATTGATTGGTGTCAATGAAAAAGCAGGAGGTAGCATAAATGACATCAGAACACTGTTCAAAGATATTATAACAGAAAATTTCCCTGGTAGAGAAAAAGAATTTGATGTACAGTTAAGTGAGGCTTATAGAAGTCCAATTAGCCATGATCAAAAAAAAAAATCTTCAGCCAGGCATATCATAGTCAAGATTCTAGGGCCGGTGAGATGGCTCAGCGGCGTAAGCACCTGCCCGGCAAGCGCGAGGGCCCGAGTTCGACTCCCGGAACCCACATACGAAAAAGGGGCCAGAGATATCACTCAGTGGCACGGGCGCCTGCTGGCGCATGAGGTCCTGAGGTTGACCCCCTGGTACCCACCAAAAAAAAAAAAGATTCTAGAAATGTAACACAAGAGTAGAACCTTTTTGTTTGTTTGTTTGTTTTTATGTGGGTATCTGGAGTTGAAATGAGGACCTCATGCTTGTCAGCAGGCGCTTGTGCTACTGAGAAATATCACTGGCCCTTTTTCTCCTTTATGTGAGTACTAGGAGTCAAACTCAGGACCTCACGCTTGCCAGGCAGGAGCTTTTGCCACTGAGCTATCTCATGGGCCCAAGAGTAGAAACTTAAAAGCTGTTAGGGAAAAGAAACAAATCACTTACAAAGGAAAGCCCATCAGAATCACAGCTGACTTTTCAGCACAAACCCTCAAGTCAAGAAGAGCTTGGAATGATGTATTTCAAGCTCTAAAGGAAAATAACTTTCAACCCAGATTGATGTACTCTGCAAAACTATCTTTCAAAATTGTTGGAGAAATAAAATACTTCCATGACAAAGAACATCTCAGAAAATTTATGACCACCAAACCAGCATTACAAAATGTTTTGAAGGACATTCTAGAAAGAGATAACAAGGACTACAACTCCAGGAACCCCAACAGAAGGAATCCACCAGGCAGGGCAAATAATTAAACAGAGTGAAGGGGGAAAAAAAGATGGGGAGCCAACAACAGGAAAATAACATGACGAGGATAAGTCAATACATATCAGTTTTAACCATCAATGTTAATGGTCTCAATTTGCCAATCAAAAGACACAGACTGGCAGAATGGATCAAGAAGCAAGATCCAACAATATGCTGCATACAAGGAACACATTTAATTCAGAAAGAAATTCATAGACTGAAAGTCACAGGATGGAAAACAATACTCCATGCGACAGGAACCCAGAAAAAAGCAGGGGTAGCTATTCTTTTTGTAGAGAAAGTGAATTTGAAGCCAAGAATGATTCAGTGAAATAAAGAAGGTCACTATATCCTTGTAAAGGGAACAACCCAAGAAGAAGAGATATCAATCATAAATACATATGCAACAAATACCAGTGCACCCAACTATATAAAACAAATATTAAAGGACATGAAAAATCAAATAAGCACTAATACAATTGTATTGGGGGATCTCAATACTCTACTGTCACAAAAAGACAGATCAACTAGACAAAAAATCAACAATGAACTATTAGAACTTAACCGAAGTTTTGAGCAAATGGACTTAGTAGATGTGTACAGAGTGTTCCACCCCACAACATCAGAATACACATTCTTCTCAGCTGCACACGGGACATTTTCCAAAACAGACCACATACTAGCTCATAGAACCTGCTTAAGTAAATGCAAAGGAATTGAAATTATCCCATGCATATTGTCAAACCATATTGCAATGAAATTGGAAATCAATGGCAAAAGAAACCATGAGAACTTCCTAAACACATGGAAATTAAACAGTACCCTCCTGAACAACCAATAGGTCACAGATGAAATTAAAGAAGAAATTAGACAGTTTCTACAATTGAATGATAATGATAGTACAATATATCAGAATTTAGGGACACAATGAAAGCAATCCTAAGAGGGACATTTACAGCAGTAAATACCCATATCAGGAAAACACAGCAAACACAAATAAACAACTTAATGGTAAATCTCAAACGTCTAGAAAAAGAAGAGCAGGATAAGCCAAAAGCTCATACACGGGAGGAAATTATAAAGATAGAGCAAAAATTAACACATTGGAGACTAAAAAAAAATACAAAGAATCAATGAATCAAAGAGTTGGTTCTTTGAAAGATTAAATAAAATTGACAAACCCTTATCCAACCTTATTAAAAAATGGAAAGAAAAGACTCAAATCTGTGCAATTAAGAATGAAAAGGGTGATATCACAACGGACCCTGCAGAAATCCAGAAGATCATCTACACCTACTTTGAAAACTTGTATTCTAATAAGATGGAAAATGCAGAAGAAAGGGACAGATTCCTAGATATATATGAATTACCAAAGCTGAATCAAGAGGACATAAAAATTCTAAATAAAACAATATTAATCAATGAAAATTGAAGATGTAATTAAAAACCTTCCAATAAAGAAAATCCCAGGCCCTGATGGATTCACTGCTGAATTCTACAAGAAATTTAGAGAAGACCTAACACCACTACTTCTCAAACTTTTTAATGAAATTGAAAGGGAAGCAATACTCCCAAATTCAATCCCAGAAGCAAGCATTACCCTGATATCAAAACCAGAGAAGGACCCAACCAAGAAAGGGAACTACAGGCCAATCTCTCTAATGAACATAGATGCAAATATCCTCAACAAGATACTGGCAAAAAGAATGCAGCAAATCATCAAGAAGATTATACATCATGACCAAGATGGATTCATCCCAGGGATGCAGGGATGATTCAACATACGTAAATCAATAAATGTAATACACCGTATTAACAGAGCCGAGGACAAAAATCACATGATCATCTCAATAGGTGCAGAAAAAGCTTTTGACAAAGTCCAGCACCATTCATGATAAAAACCCTACAGAAAATTGGAATAGATGGTCTTTATCTCATTCTGATAAAAGCGATCTATGACAAACCAACAGCCAATATCATACTAAATGGAGAAAAACTGAAAGCTTTCTCTCTAAAATCAGGAATAAGACAAGGATGTCCACTGTCTCCACTCTTACTCAACATAGTCTTGGAAACTTTAGCCAGAGCAATTAGACAAGAGAAAGAAATAAAAGGAATAATGATTGGAAAGGAAGAAGTTAAAATATCATTATTTGCAGATGACATGATACTCTACTTAGAAGACCCCAAAAACTCCACTAAAAAATTGCTAGATTTAATAAGCAAATTCAGTAGTGTAGCTGGATACAAAGTCAACACTCAAAAATCAATAGCCTTCCTGTACATGAAAAACAAACTCACTGAAAGAGAAATTAGGGAAACAACACCTGTCACAATAACATCCAAAAAAATGAAATACCTAGGAATCAATCTCACAAAGGATGTAAAAGACCTCTACACTGAAAACTACAGTACTCTGGAAAAGGAGATTGAAGAGGATATCAGAAAATGGAAAGATATCCCTTGCTCCTGGGTAGGAAGAACCAATATAGTGAAAATGGCTATACTTCCAAAATTGTTATACAGATTTAATGCAATTCCGGTCAAAATTCCAATAGCATACCTCACAGAATTAGAGAAAATAATCCTAAAATTCATTTGGAATGAGAAGTGACCTAGAATAGCAAAGGCCATTCTGGGCAACAAAGGCAAGGCAGGGGGCATCACAATCCCTGATTTGAAATTATGCTATAAATCTACTGTGATAAAAACTGTGTGGTATTGGCATAAAAACAGACCCGAAGATCAATGGAACAGATTAGAAGATGCTGAAACAACTCCAGACATACTAAACCACCTTATCTTTGACAAAGGTGCCAAACACATTCACTGAAAGAAAGCCTCTTTAATAAATAGTGCTGGAAAAACTGGCTTTGTCCATGCTGAAGATTAAAATTAGACCCATATCTTTCACCATGCACTAAACTAAATTAAAAATGGATCAAAGATCTAAATATTAAAACAGAAACATTAAATCTGCTGGAAGATAGAATAGGTAAAACTTTTGAAGACATTGGTGTAGGCAAAACTTTATGAATAAAACCCCAATTGCACAGGAACTATCACAAAGAATCAACAACTGGGATCTCATCCTATTAAAAAGCTTTTGCACAGCAAGAGAAACCACCAACAGAGTGAAGAGACAATCCACAATGTGGGAAAAAATGTTTGCCAGCTGTTCCTCAGGCAAAGGCCTACTATTGAGAACATACAATGAACTTCAAAAAATCATACCTCCCACATTTAAAGACCCAATCAAAAAATGGGCATCTGAGATGCATACACACTTCTCAGGTGAAGAAATACAAATGGCAAATAAATATACAAAAAATGTGCAACATCACTAGTCATTTGAGAGATGCAAATTAAAACAACACTGAGATTCCACCTCACCCAAGAAAGAATGGCTGTTATCAAGAAATCAACTAATAACAAATGCTGGAGGGGCTGTGGGGAAAAAGGAACCCTTCTCCACTGTTGGTGGGAGTGTCGACTGGTACAGCCACTGTGGAAATCCGTGTGGAGATTCCTCAAAAAACTAGGGTCGGAGGTCCCATTTGACCCAGCTATTCCCCTTCTGGGCATCTTCCCAGAAGAATTAAAAACATCGTACCACAGCGATATATGTGCACCCATGTGTATAGTAGCACTATTTGTAATAGCCAGATCTTGGAAACAACCCAAATGCCCATCAACTGAAGAATGCATAAAAAAGATGTGGTATTTTTATACAATGGAGTACTATTCAGCCATAAAGAAAGATAAACTGGAGACTTTTATAGGTAAATGGATGCAACTCGAGAAAATCCTCAGAAGTGAAATAAACCGGAGGCACATGTGTAAGCATCGTATTGTCTCACTAGTATGAGAAACTGAAAGAGTAAATAAGATCCAAAATGTACAATAGATATGGTAAAACTGGAAGAAACTTCAAGAGGAAAGAGAGACTGGGATGGGGGAATGGGGAAAAGAAAGCAGGGAAAAGAAAAAAATTATATATATGTATAAGATAGTTAAGATAGATACACTACTAATTTCTCTTAGTTCACTAAAAAGAAAGGTTAGTGGTAATATTGTTTGGACAATTGAATGTTGATATCTTGTACCCTGAGTAACTAATTTAAAAATAACAATACGTAATGTATTAACTGTTGTTACCATCCTATTATGTTGTTTTGAAATTTTCTTCTGTTTTTTTCTCTTTAAAATAAATAAAATAAAATAAAATCTTTAAGTAGATGTTTGGTCACATGCATTAGGGAAATGCTAATTAAGCAGGATAACTTCTTTTACCAAGTGAATAAACAAATAATGACAAGTATAATAAAAGCCATTGCTGGCTAAAGGGTAAAGAGACAGACAGTTAGCAATGTCAAAGCTAAATTGTATGATTGTATAGAGAGAAATTTTATAATCCCTATCAAGTTTTAAAAAACATTCTAAACTTAGAAATTTCATTTTTAGAAATTTTAACAGATATATTTTTACAGAAATAAGATATATTTGCAAAGATGTTTTTGAAGTTTGGCATGAAATTATGACAGATAACAATGTAAATATCCATGAGTAAATAAAATGTGGTACATATATATATGGAATAATATGCTGTTGTTAAAAGAATGAGATTTTACAAACTTAGTAGCTTGTGCCCTTGTCCCATCCTGTGCTCAGTATGTGTCTTCAGGTCATCCCAACAACTTTATGACGGAGGTTCTACTGTCATTCCCGTTTTACAGATCTCAAGGTCGCAAAAGTCATTGTGAGTTAAAGACCAAAATTTGGTTCAGGCAACCTGCCTCTAAAATCTGTGCTCTTAACCACAAAATATGCTATCTCTGAAAAATATACTACGCATTTATATTTTATAATGGTGCAGAATATGACTATCATGAGCCCATTTGTATTAAATGCACATGCTTCCAGAGTAGTAAACATTTCTAAAAAGATACACAAACAACTAGTAGCAGCAGGTATGTCTCCAAGTACTATTTAGTAACATTTGCATTTATTATCATAGCAAAATATTGGAAACAATCCAACTCTGAAAATACTTAGGTTATGATATTCTCTATTATATAGCCATTGACATTTTTTAAAAAATAGCTTATAATAGTGAGGGAAATGCTTATATTACCACTTGTCACAAAAAGAGCATATACAAAATGTTAATGAGTATATTATATTGAAAAAGCATACAATAAACCTTACAGTATTAAATGCATAAAATGTTAACAGTAGTCACTTGAGGCTAGTTCAATTAAAGGCTTTCCATCTTTCTAGCTTTCTATACTTTTGAATATTCTGTATGTATTGCATTTATAGTAAAATATATTTTATGTGCAAACTAATGGCACTCACCCTGGGAAAGGTGGACTTACAAAGCTAAGGGTTAGCCTTGGGACGAGAGCTATGAAAGAGCTTGGTCAGGGGAATTCAGTCATCACAGCTGCCAGCTCCCAGGCCCTGCCACAGAGACCCCACCCTGCACGTCTCAGGTGGCCTAGTGGACTCCATGGCTCTGCTCTAAAACTCTGCGTCAGAATCCTCTAAAGGGGGAGGGACACAAGGGCCAACACAGAGCCTCACAGAATTCACAAGAAACCAGGACAACATGTGTTGGGCAGGACTGGTCTAGAAGATCATGAAACAAATAAAACACCACTGAGGATGTAAGATTAAAGATCATTCTCATGGCCCTTGCTAAAAGTTCTCAGACGGGTTCTGGCAGTAATTGTGATTTCTTTGTAATGTTACTTCCTAGAGGAGCATATGGCTGTTTTGTTAAAGCCACACAGACACATGTCTGCCCAAATACATTAATGTTCCCATCTCAGCTGGGTGATTTGGCAGGAATAGCACACTTGCCAGCCAACGTGTAGACTGACCCGTGTGACCTGCACCATAGGATCTGAAGTGTAACATCGTGTATTACACTGATAAGCAGTTAGAAGCACTCTGCTTTCCTTTAAATATTGTTCCCAGTAATATCTGTTGACCTTTACCTAGCATCCTGGATACCGTTGACCTTTTTAGAATTCAAAAGTTTAGAAGAGGAGCTGAGAAATGTTATATATAAATGAAACGTAGGCAAGAAACATCTTTCAAGTTGCCGGTCTGTCATAACAAGCGTCCTGTGACTTAGCACAAAGGGAGATTTGGCTCAAAGGGTGATATGTGGTTCACATGCAGGTACACATGGAAACATGCATACACACTGCCTTCTGATCCTGATGACCCCTTTCCACACTGAGAGTGTGGAAAACGTCCTAGGATCACATTATAGGAAAACACACAAAATGTCTTTTCATCCTGTTTTATCCTTTTTTTTTTTTTTTTTTGTGGGTACTGGGGGGTCGACCTCAGGACCTCGTGCGCCAACAGGCACCCGTGCCACTGAGCGATATCACCGGCCCCTTTTTCGTATGTGGGATCCGGGAGTCGAACTCGGGCCCTTGCGCTTGCAAGGCAGGCGCTTACACCGCTGAGCCATCTCACCGGCCCCCTATTTTTAATTCTGTTTTTCCGTTCAGTTCCTTTCACACATTTTTTCTAAACAACATCAGGCATCTTTTACCCTTTATCCTGAGGACATCAAAGT
Source organism: Erethizon dorsatum (assembly GCA_028451465.1). Lineage (NCBI taxonomy): Eukaryota > Metazoa > Chordata > Mammalia > Rodentia > Erethizontidae > Erethizon > Erethizon dorsatum. Next base: position 127,551,058 of record CM051829.1, read on the forward strand.
CCTCTGTAGCCACTGTTGTTGGGACTATCTATTCCATGCCACTCATACTCCATTCTGCACGCAAAGCACCATCTAACATGAACTAAATATATCTCCATGCACAGTGTTGAACTGAGATGCATAATTATATCGCAGGAAGAGTAAATTTTGGTTTTACCCTCTGTTATCATAGTCCACACAGAGGAGCAAAGTAACTGAGTGGGCTGCTGGTCATTCAGACCTGGAGTTCAAATTCTCACAGATTGCTCAGCACTTCTGTCATCTTGGTTGTCAATTTGCTCTAAGTCTCTGTCCTCAGTGGTAAAGGAGGATAGCTAGGATGATGTGTGAGTGATTGTCAAATGCTTGGCACATAGTGGAACTCATAGGCTGGGAGGCCTGATGAGGAGTGCTGTCCGCTGAAGAGCAAGGCAGTGAGGGGCAAATGAGCCTGGACAGTTAGTGACCAAGCTCAAGAATCTCAGCCTCAAAGAACTGACTATCCTGAAACTGCTTCAGATGTATAAGGGCTTTGAACGTGATCCTAAGGTCATGTGGAAGTTGTTACCAAGGGTTTTGTGTGTGTGTGTGTGTGTGTGTGTGTGTGTGTGTGTGTGTAGAACATTTTAGAGGTATCTAATATATGGCAACACTTTTTTAGGCACTGTAGACTTCAAGGAAATCAATTAGCTAGAGAATCTATCCTAAAGTTATCTGAAATTTGACTCTACCAAAATTGCAAATTCCACATCCCATTAATCATTTTGATATCAACTAGGATGTCATTTCCCAGTAAGTTTAGATTCACATTTTAAAACTAGCCTTTGTTTTGTTTCAGTACTACAAAAATCACCCTCCCCTCTGTCTCTCTGTCTCCTCTGTCTCTGGCCTCTCCTTTCTTTCAATCCCCATCAGCCTATGAGCTCTCCTTTCTTTCAATCCCCATGAGCTACTCGCAGTTTCCTATCTTCTATGAATTAAGACTAGATCTTTGGCTGTTTTAGTAATATTATTCTAGAATGTGCTATGTACCTGGTTCTGCCACTGTCATTTTCTTGGGGTAGCTGGAGACTGAGAATCTGTGTGGAGGATTTTGAAAGTGTGCACGTGTTACTATGGCACTTAAATCATCTTTGTTTCTTGTTAATACTTTAGACTCTTCAGGATGAGCTTCATGAGCACCTGCAACTACTGAAGACACAGTTGCTGAGCCCAAGTGAGTTGAGCCCTGTTTACTGGAACTAAACAGAAAAGTAGACTTAGGGGAGGAAACATTTGGAGTTGAATTCTTCTGAACTTTAATTAAAATGCCAACTTAGTTTTTGGAATTTCCTTTTACTCTGGGAATCTAATGACTGATTCGTATTGTCCAAATTGGAGGGCGTTTTGTATTACAGTCGCTGCATTAGGGTGAGTATTTCTCTGCTGCCATTTGGACCCATTTTGTAGTCTCTGGTGTGCTGTACTGGACAATGTGATTACGCATAATTTGAAATGGGATTCAGGAGAGAAAATGAATTTCCAGCCCAGGGTGCAGTGTGGTCTTTAGCCATTGTAACTAACAAGCTCCACTCACCCATAACCCTGATTCCCCAGGATAGAGGCTTCAAGGGGGCTGTATAGATTGAGGATGCGAAGGACGCCCCTCGGGAAAACCATAATGGCTATGTTTTCTCAGGGATAAAACCTGAATTACCCCTATCCTCCCAGGGGGAGAAGTCCCTGTGGGTCCGAGGACCTCTCTGACAGCTTTGTTGTCTTGCTAAACTGCACACTTTTGCTTCCAAGTGAGACAACCCATTAGGAGTCCACTTGGTTTTGAGTGTTAAGTCCAACGAGTTGAGAAAAGTCAGAAATTGCAGGAAATAAAAATCCCATGAATAGAAGTTCTATGAAGCAGCCATCTGCCTTGGTCAGCCCCACCCCTCAGTTTCTACTCAAATACAAAACATCACTCCATTTCAGCTTTTCTGTGATGATAGATATTTTGCTTACTAAAACATAACGCAGGTGCAAAGGGTGTACAATTTTAAAAAAATTTAAAACTCCATTCTGCCCTCAAAATCCCAGATATAGCCTTTCCAGTGTATTTCCATGTGTACAAAAGTACTTCATACATGTAAAACAAGCATGCCTGGGCCTCCATGCAGAGGTCCTTCATCCTTAGAACCTATCAAATATCTACTTGAGTAACTGTGAAAGCTGTTGCTTTTAGGAGAAGAGTTAATTTCTGAGATGAGATGGTGACATAAACTGGATATCATTCAAAATTGTGGCTCAAATTGAGGCACACAACACTCGAACTGCAATGATGAGAACTCTGAGGATGAGGAGGTCCAGTGACTCACTTGGGGCTCACATGCCTGGTGCATGACCTGACTCCCAGAACCAGTTGTTTACAGCTCTACCACTTTGCTTCCATCTCCTCTGCACCTTTCTCTGGGATTTGGTACACAATGTGGGAGCCACAGTGGTGATCCTGGTGTCATGACCTGGCTAAACTGATGGCCATGGGTGTTGGGGGCGGTGAACTCAAGGTAGAGCTGAGCAGTGAGCTATGTTTGAAGCTTTCCCTGCCTCACACAGTCATCATGCTCAGGGGTCTGCGGTCCTGCCTTCCAGAAAAGCATTACAGGCTGAGATATTTATGAGAAGCTGTTGTTTCTTCTGAAGGAGGAGCATTTTTCAGGGTCAGCAGCCCCAGCACTGGGGGTGCCTGTCCCCTCACCTCATGCTGCACACTGAAGCACCTGTTGGTGGGGAACAGGGAACAGTTGGCAGTGAACTACAAGTGAAAGGATTGAAGATAACTAGGTCTTATTACAGTATTCCTGCATAAAAATATTATTTCCCTACTGTGGATGGAGGAACAGAAGCCTCGTGTCTGCAAAGATATGAACATTTGTTTGGGAAATTTATGTTGATATATAACAGCATATGGTCTTTTTCATCATGGATTTATGTACAGGAGGCAAGTTTCATGTTTGCAGTTAGAGGCATCAGAGACGAAACCATGTAAAGTGACCCAGTTAGGGGCTGTCTTGGCACCTGTGACAAGAAGCACTGTGCTTGTCACACACACACTATTGACTTCTTGCCCAAAGAGAAGATGCCAGGATGCTTCACAAAGAATTTGATCTTTGGAATTATCAAAGAGACAGTGACACTACCCCCAGTGTGGACTCCACATCTCCATAATGTGAAGGAGCTTCGAGCACAGTGACCCAAACCTGCCACCAAGAGGGCAAGAAGACATTACTAGGTCTGGCTAAAAGGCAGAAAATACTTTTTACTGTTTGAAAATATGTAAGGTGGGAACTAGAAGACCCCTGGCAAAGCAAACATATCAATGCTTGTGATTAATGCGGCTTGGGTTTCAAGTATTATTTCCTGGTTTTCTGTGGTGGAGGTTATATTTTATTTACTGATTTTTTGGTTTACTCTACTAGCCAATTTAATATTCATTCCCCTTTAGTTTTGTATTTTATGCCATTCATTTCAAAAATACTTGTTTTGTTCAGAGAAGATTGGGTTACATTTTAGAAGCCACTAGGCTTGAGTTAGAAACTTAGATTCAAGTTGCACCCCAGTTCCTTCAGTAGGATCTGTGAGTAATTCATGAACTCAGAACCTCAGGTGTGTCATCCACGAGATGAAGTGAATCGCAGCCTTTCCTTCTTATCTTGGGGACAGGTGAGCAGAAAAGCACAGTGATGTACATGGACGTGCTTCTAAACTGGAGAAAGGGAGGGAGGGATAAAGGCAAAGAGAGAGAGACTTTGTAAATATAAATGTATGTGTGTGTTGGTTCGCTAGGGCTGCCATAATAAGATACCACCCACTGGGGCTGAACCAACAGAAATTTATTTTCCCAGTATGGGAGGCTGGCAGCTGGCAGCAATGCTGGTTTCTTCTAAGCCCTTCCCTTGGTTCAGCTGTGGCCGCTTCTCACTATGTCCTCCCAGGTCTTTCCTCTGCACACACATCCCTGATGTTTCTTGTGACCAAGTGTCCTCTTCTTGGGCATACACCTGTTAGACTGGTGTGTGCCTCACCCAACGGTTTCATTTTAACTTGTCAGCTCTGTAGGGGCCACTTTTCCATTACAGTAATAACTTGGTTCACGAACGCTTCTATTTGCAAGCAATTTGGTTCGCAAACAGAAGCGGTTGGCAAAATTTGCTTCCCTTTGCGAACTCCACATCAGTTGGCGAATATGAACATGACCATCTTCTCCAGAATCATGGAATGAATCATGGAATGAGCTGAGGTACCACTGTATGCCCACATTCTGAGGTACCGGAGTTCAGGGATTTAATATTAATATGAGAGGACACAATTCAGTCCATAACAATACTGCTTTTTATTTTCATCACACACTGTATTTTAAAGTTTCAGGTGTTGTGTAGACTTTTTGACTTTTCCTTTCATCATTTATAAAATAGAGGACCACGTGCCCCTTCCAAGGGTTCCATTCCATGACAGGAGGATTAAATCAGTTTTATTAACAAATATCAATGAACTTGGAAAAATATGGGAGCTTCAGTTTGATGTGAAGCATGAGGAAAAGGAGTACACAAGCATGTGTGAAGAACCTCTGCTAAATTATTATTGTCCCACTGGAAATATTTTCTTCAAGTCCTGCAAAGACGCCTACTTGGGGAAGCGTACAGGAAACATCCCGGGAGCTCAGTGTCACAACGGTGATGATGAAGCAGGCTCTCTCTCCTGATTCACTCTGCCGACCCTCACTGGCCCTCTTGCTCTGGCTCACCCCACTCTGCTGCAGTCGTCTTTCCTCTGCACGCCCCACCCCTGATCTTCTCTCCCCACTGCACCTCATGGCTCTTCTGCAGATCGTGCTGAGCAAGACTTGCCCACCAGCTAGTAGCAGACTCTCTGTTCTTCCTGCACAGCTAGAATCTGCTGTGCACAGCCTGGCCCGGCTGTGGGTCTGAGGAGCTATCTAGCTCACTGTGCACTTGCACACATGCAGCAAACTGTCCAGGATTCATGTACGACACCTGTCCTGTCTTCTGTCCTCTCTGACAACAGCCTCTCTTAGCAGAGGACACAATGGATGTGACAGCTCGCAGATATGCTGTCTTCCTTGCTAGATAGCAGCTACCTGAAGATAGGGGCTGTATCTGTCTTCTTGATGCTGATTTTCCTTTAGTTAAGCACAGTGCCTGATACAAAGGAGACATTAAACCTACTAAAGGCTGGAGATGCCATGGTTAGGGCATGTATCCAGGGGCTAACCTGCCATAATTTCTGCCAACACTTGACCTTTGTTGAATCACTTGGCCTTGTGTTTTCAAGAGGAAGATTGACCTTCTGCCGAAGAGAAGAGGACCAAGAGATGGAGGGAAGGGGAAGAAAAGGTCTAGGGAGGGTGTGAAAAAAGAAGTACGATGTGTTACGTACATGTACCGGCTCCTCACGAGGAGTACACTGCAAACATGGACTCATAAAAAGTAAATAAGCAAAATATATTACAAATAAATAAATAGAATGATGACAATAATAGTTACCTCTGAGAGTTATTGTGAGGATCCCATGAATTAGTACATTCAAGCACTCAGGACAGTTCCCGAGACATTGAAAACATCAGGAAAGGCTAATGGCATCCTCAATTTAAAGACGAGATGCTAGTCGGGCCAGAGGGGGTGGTTGAAAGCATTCCAAGAGGTGAGGGGCACCAGCTGCCATGGTAGTGGCACCAACAAAGTTTGTTTTTCTTTTTAAAATCTGTCAGACATCTATGACGTCTTTACAGTATGGATCATTTGTGCTTTATTATCAAATTTTCTTGTCAACAATGATAATATGGGGTCTACCAGAATTAATATTCTGCAGTGAATTCTTAAGAGGGAATAAATGAAGTTACAGTTTTTCCTCCACATTTTTGACAGTACCTGGGAACACGTTCACTCCAGAACTCTCCTTTCTCTATGTACTGAATTTTTATTCTTTGCAAACCATCTTTCTCTGTGGTATCAGTATGTAGTAAGGCACTCGATACTTCCTGAAGGAATGAATGAGTGGCATAGGGCAAAAGATTTGTTGAATTATTGCTGCTCATAAATTTCACTGCTAGAAAAATATGGGCAAATTGCAACTGGAAATAATTTGAGATGATGCTGGCTCCAACTTTTCTAGATGCATGAGGTGCGGAGGTTATTTCGGTTCTGTGAGCATCAGTTTCTCATCTGTAGTGAGGATGCCCATGTTCATCTTACGGTGCTGTGCAGACTAAACAATGTGTTTAAATTGTGGTATGTGCTGCCTACTGGTGTCTGTGGAGATTTTCCTTTCCTTTCCTGGGGTGAGTCACCAGCAAAGCAGGGACACATTTTAATGCTTTGCCATCTCTCACCATCACAAGGGAATGAGATGATTAATGAGACAGGGCCATGAGTATCTTGGTGGGGAATGCTCTTCTCTGTTACTCAGAGAGTATTTAAGAAAAAGTTCTCATATTAAAGATGTCAGCTTTGAGGTGGAACATGAATGCCAAGAGCAGAAGAATGTTTTTCACAGCATTAGAGTTTAGTTGGAATTTTAACTCCCTTGGTGAGTTTGTAGATCTATGGGCCAAAGAGTATCTGGGAACTTGACTGAGACTGGAGATCTCTGACATGAAAAATTGCTGGTAGATGAATATAATTATAGGCTTTTCTACCAATCATATAGGCAAGAACTAAAACTTGAGTATGGCACATTTGAAATTGTGCATGCGTTTTGACATATCTCCTCTCTAATCTTAAGAGGGACTCACTTACTTAAACATATGCACCTGTCGGCTGATTGTGGTTGTCCCTGCGCATCATGTGGAGAGTGCTTGGTCTCAGCACAGTGGAGCGAGGGGCTGATTCTTGGCAGATCCGATGAGCTGTGCACTTTGGTCAAGTCAGAGCATCCCCTTAAGGCCAGTGTGAATGCAGGGCCTGTTCCCCTCCGAGTCATGCCGCTTCCTGTGAGGAATGCTCATTTTTACCCAGTGTGTTCCAAGAGCCCTCTAAGCAGAGTGGTCACAGAGCCAAAAGCTGTAAGAGCAGAGATCCCTTTAGAAGCAAAACATCTGGGTTCACTTGGTGACCAATGGCACAGGAAAGAAGTGACATTCATCAACCTTTAATCTCATTCTACATTTTCACATTTTAGTTAAATTTTTGTGTGAAAAATTTTTTGAGACAATATGGGGAAGTGAAAAAGGCATGAATTTAGCAAATGGGGGAACCTTTCCTTGCTTGACTCAGCTTTACCATTCCCTTTGCATGTTTCTTTGGGTAAACCATTGAAAATCTCTCTCTCTCTCTCTCTCTCTCTCTCTCTCTCTCTCCCTTTGTAAAAGTGATAATAAATTTCCTACCCTAGCTAATTCACATTTTTTTTGTGATGACCAAATTTACTGTTACTGGGTGTCAGGAAGTATTTTTTTATTTAAAAAAATTTTGGGGGGTTCTTTTTGAGACAGGGTTTCACTATACAGTTCAGGCTGGACTAGAATGCACTTTGTAGCCCAGGCTTGCCTCAAACTCGCAGATTCTCCTGCCTCAGCCTCCCAAGTGCTGGGATTACAGGCATGAGCCACTACACCTGGCAGGAAGTGTTTCTTTATGCACATTTTATTCTTATATTCAAAAAAAGAGTTGTTTTACAGTACTAGGAATTGAACCTAGAGACTTCTCACTGAGCTAGTTCCCAGTCTTATTTATTTATCATCTATTTATTTATTTATTTATTTATTAAATTTTGAGACAGGTTCTTGCTAAGTCACTAAGTAATCCAGGTTGGGCTCAAACTTGCAGTGCTCCTTCCTCAGCCTCCAGGAGTGCTGGGATTACAGGCTGAGCCACCACTCTAGCTCAAAAAACCATTCTTGAGCATTCTCCATTTGCAAGCTGCTATGTTGTATTCTACAGCATTATTGTGGCTGTTACAATCTCGTAGGAATGCGGTAGGAAATCTGCTAACGTGCTCAGTGCTGTACAAGAAAGGTAAGGGTGTTACTACAAGAACACAGGAAAGGGGGTGGCTTATCCCACTGGGAGTAGTGCAGAAATATATGTAAATGGTTTTACAGCAAGAACAAACTTCTGTAATTGGACAAAAGATTATGTCCATGTATGTGCATATCCATGCACGTGCACGCATGCGCACACACACACACACATTTGCAGCAACATCTTGTGTGTTAGATATTTTCTCTGCAGTTGACTTTTGTGCAAAGATCTGTTCTCTCGGAGTGGTCACTCACGAAGAGAAACTCTCTGCGCGTATCTGCTAACATGATCACACGCCCTTGTGGAAAGCTCCCTGAAAGCTCATAGTTTTGGTTTTTATTTTTTCCCTTTCTGTATGCTTTGTTTGTTTGAACTGCATCTGGGGAAGAGTCAGTCTCTGGTGGTGAGGGCCACAGTATCCTCCCTTTTCATTTGCCAGAGGCCATTTACCTCAGAGGGGAGGCCATATTTTCCTTTGAAATAATACCTTTGTTAAGACATAATTCACACATTTTAAAGAGTAGAATTAAAATCCATCATTATAAGAGTAGAATTCAGTGGTGTTTGTTATGTTAAGAGTTATACAGCTATCAACAGCAATTTCAAAATGTCTTAATTACCCCAAAATCAAACCCTACACCACTAGCCATAGCTTCTCTTTCCCCTCCCTGCAGCCCCGGCAATCACTAATCTACTTTCTCTTTCATATAAATGAAATGACCCATTAATGCCATTCTTTAGCAGAAGTTACTAAAGTTGACGCATCCAGAGTAGTCAAAAGTCAAGATTTCATATATGTGTGAAATGATAACAAGACAGCAGGAAGACTGACTCTTAGGAGCGCTTGCATCCTTATTTTCAGTCGTTCTGAAGCCCCTGTGGGCTCTGGTTCTTTACGTGGTCTTACAGCTCAAACTTTCCTTTGATTGTGCTGCAGAGCAGGTTGATCATTTGACTCAGATGTGCTGACACAGCCATTCTTTCTGTGAGTGACTTAAACTTCCTCCATTGCTTCTGGCTCACTATCCAGGGAGGAAATACTGGTCAATACAGTTTAAACTTAGTCCAGTTCAATAATGTGAAGTATCAATTCAGCTACTACTCAGATTCTTTGGAAGAAACATGTACATCCTCGGCCATATGAATCCTTCTGTGGTTCAGTGGATATAAGGTGGGCTTTAGCATCAGATTGTCACAGATTTAAATCCAGGTACAGTCACCAAGCAAGTACATCTTTTTGGCCTATTCACACCTCTTTTTCAAGCTGAGTTTCTTTTTTTGATATGATAAAACATTGCAGAACTCTTGGAAAGATTAAGGTAATAGATTAGAAGAATCTAATACAGAACCTGTAATAGGTGATAAATACCATTCCCCTTGGGCATGTCTGAACATAACAGAAAGTGGCATCTCCCCCTCAATAGTGTAGAATTGTCACTGAAACTGGCTGCCCTGCCAGGGATGAGATTCTCAATGTCCCTTAGGAACTGGTCCTAAAGTGTTGTGAGCTCACTGGTGAAAGGAGAAGGGAAGGGATGTATGCTATTCTAGGTCAGTATTTTAAAGAAGCAGATGCATGACTGTCCTTTTCTCTTTCTTTCTTTCTTTCTTTCTTTCTTTCTTTCTTTCTTTCTTTCTTTCTTTCTTTCTTTCTTTCTTTCTTTCTTTCTTTTTTCTTTCTCTAGCTCCAAAGTCCTTTGGAGTGGCAGAGCCACAAAACCATAGAGATTGGGTCCCTGATTTTCTTCATAGAAACAAATTGTATGCCTAAAAGGAACAGAGGGAAGGATTCTTACACAAAGAAGCTTACCCCAATAGCCTTCTAGGAGACAAACCACTGGAGCTTGGGATGCATTGGATATAGTAGCTTCTAACACTTCTAACTAAGCACACTTCTAACTAAGAGAACACACAACCAGCCCGTGTCCTTGGATCTCATGATGAAAATTCAAATTAGCCTAGGGTCCATAGGTTTGTTTCTTCATGGAATATCAAGTCTAATTCATTTGAATCCAGTGCCATTTATGCTTTTACATTAGCATATTTTCCACAAAGATCAATGAAATAAAACTGTAAAATTCATGAAAGTATTCTATGAACCTTGAATTAATTTTTCTACTTTCATTCAACATTCATTCAACAAAATTTATTGAGCACCTTGGTCAGTAAAGGTGGACTAGGGCAGATATATTTTTAAAAACAGCTAGAAATACCATACTGGGTAATTGGAAGGTAGTGCTCAAGGCAAACTGTAGATCATAGGTTTATTAGAACAGCCTTCAGGAAAACCTGCTGACTTTTCAAAGCATGTTTGATTATTGTGTCCACTGTTAAGTCTTTAGTTGCTGTTTATCAGATATAATACATTTGATTTTTAATAATTTTTTCCCTCCAACATATTAAACCTGTGGGAACCCAATGCCAGAGGAATTTCCAGGCACTACAAGTGATGGGGTTGATAAGGAAACGGAATTTCCCAGCAATGAGATTTTATAGAAAAAAAGGAGGCTTTGGAGCCATGGAAAGCTAAGTTCAAACCTTGTTTTCAACATTTCTGAGATTCATTTTCTTCATCTGTCAAAGGGAGACTTTAACATTGATTTCATAGGGCTTCAAAAGGCATTTTAATCCATTATGTATGAATTTAGACTTGTAAATGCCCAATAAAAGAGGAAGGTGTGATTATCATCCAGAGGAATCCCATTTAACTCACTAACTTAGCAGATTCCCTGACAATGTCATGACACAAGCATTACAGTGATACTTGGCTTCTCTCCCTTGTCCAAATAACAGGTGGCTATCCTGTGAGCACCTTTGACTCCAGTACACGCATGTCTACAGGTGTGCACACATGTGTGTACATGCACACTCACATATAAACACATATGCACATGCAAACATGTACACAGACAGGAACACGTGTGCACCCCATCATCTCCTGTCAGGTCATTCATGATGATGATGAAGTCATCTTCGTATCTATGGTCTGAAGGTTCTAATGATTCCTCTATTTCTTCCTGCATTTATAAGTCTCAACTTCCTGAAAGAAATGTGCTCATTTTTTTCCTGGTACCTGCTTTAGGTTGTTTTCATCATTATTTTATATATTTCACCTCACAGAGAAATGAAAACTCAGTATATTACATTGAAAAACAAAGGCTTGGAATCTTTAAAAAGCTTTCTTGAGCAATACTCTACAAATAAAAAGGCTGAATTGAAATTCTTTAAAATGATTTGTTTCTGGGGATTTTAAAGCTCTAGTGTGAATCAAAGGTGCCCTCATTTTCTGATCCCGTATGTGTTGGTGCTGCACACACTTTGACACTGGCTTTGAAAGAAGACCTCTGCCCTGGGAGCATTTTCAGCTCTTTGTGTCTGTGTTACTCAGAAAACCAGAGGAAAAGATTTCCTGGGCAGGTGTTTTTCACAAGGTTCCTGGGGGCGGTCAGCCAGATTTCAGGTATGCATGCAGTGAGCAGCACTCGGTTGCTTCTTCTGCCTGACTACTGTGACCCAAGAGGACAGCAGAATCCAGTGCTGATTTCAGACGCACTTTACAGTTCAGTCTCCTCAGTGTGCGGGGGAGAAATCCTCTCTTTTCTAATTTTATTGCTACAAATACAGTCACCCACAAAACCCGTTCCAGAGGAAAATAGAAAATCATTTCCCTAATAATTACAGCTGCATTGACACAGCACTACAGATTACCTTGTCTAATTCCTAATATCCTTAATAATGCTCTGAGGTAGGTTATACATGTTCATGAGTAAAGAAATACAGACACATTAAATATGCAGTTGAATAGCAGAGACAAGACAGCAACCACACAGCCTGGCTCTTGACATTTAACTATGATGTCCCTGAAGTGTGCATCATCCAGAGATGTCTGTGGAACTATCAGCCAGAGTATGTAGGCCTCTGGTTCGCATCATGCCACTGTGGTATCCGGCATCCATAAATTGGGACCCCAGGTCCGTCATGTAGAAGTTACCGTGTGTGACCTTGAGGTCATTGTGTGTGACCTTGAGAAGTTACCCACGCTACCTGTGGTTCCTCAGTAGTAGGATGGGTGGGCAATGCCGTCTATCTGAGGGACTTCCTTGGAGAGCCAGTGGCATACTGATTCTAAGCTCTACCTGAGTGTTAGCTTTCATGATTACTTATTTTCCACTAGTTTGTGGGTTCTCAACAGCAAATTGTTGTGGTCACGTCTAGATTGCTCAATGCCCAGAACCTGAGTGGAATACAGGAAAATATCAATAGATTATTGGTTCTTTCTACAACTGTTTCTACGTGGCAGATGCAGCATCACAGTTCATGGGTGTCCAGCACCACGATGCATGCTCTCAGTCAGTGCCCTACAGACTCCCACATGCCGAGAGTTTGCTAACTTTGGCAAAGTTGTAATTTTGATTTAAGGAATTATTGTGTTACTCAAGTAAAGCTGGTCCTGTCCTCTGGACTTGTAATGAAGGAAAACCCTTCCAATGAAGTCTTCACATAGCTGTTTTAAATCTTCACATGCTCCCTAGGGATAGGTCTGTTAGACACTGTAGGTGGTGTGAGCTACTGCCCTTCCTTCACCATTAGTATTAACTGAAAAATAAGTTAACAGAGAACTGTCTCAGTGTTTTCAATAAAAACATTATAGTGAAAACAGTCTAGTACTTAGTTTCATCACGGTGGCAGAGATTCCGCATCCTCAAATCCTAAACATTCCTGTGTCTTTCTTACTGTTCTGGTTTCCTCTTGGGAGGTGGGATGGGGCACAGTCCTCCACTCTTACAAAGGACCTGCAGTAGTGAGTCCAGTGACTGCTGTCTTGTTCCTAGTTACAGAGGTTGTTCAGCTGGGATGCGGCTCCACTGAGGCCTGGGTGTCATCATCTCCTCCCCTTGATCCACCTACCTGTGGAGTGATGTGGCCTCTCTCTATAATTTAAAGTCAGGGGCTATTTTGGGTCTCAGTTCTCTTAGGAAATTCTCCTCCACGTTAGTCCAGAGAACTCAGTAATGACATTCTTGTGCATGCTGTCAGACCCGTGCTGCAGCAGCAGGGACATATTAGCAACTCCTTCTCACCCCACCATGTCCAGCACCATCAGCCACAGAGATATACACCTGCTCTTTTACTGCATTCATGCACTAGGGTGAGTAGGAAATTTTTGTTTTATTTTGTTTTTATGTGGGTACCGGGAGTCAACCTCAGGACCTTGCACTTGCCAGCAAGTGCTTGTGCTGCTGAGCGATATCACTGGCCCTTTTTTCCTTTATATGGGATCTGGGAGTCGCACTCAGGACCTTGAGCTTGCCAGGCAGGCGCTTATGCCACTGAGCTATCTCACTGGCCCGGAAATTTTTAATTTTAAATAAATGGATTTAAAGAATGGATTTGTGAAAGATGATTAATCCACACGTGATGAGACTAGAAGTACTGCAGTTTTCACATTCATGTTTAAGCCCCAAACAGGAGAGGGCCTTGGTTGCTCCCTGCCCTCAGCTACTCTCAGCTTCTGTTGTCCACTGGGAGGTGGCCAGCATGCCACCACCTGCAGTCTTCCCCCACCCTATTGAGTTGAAAGTCCCTTTCAAGCTGCAGGAGTTCCCACTACAGCAGAGAGGAGAGAACATAGTTCCAAGAGCACAGGAGACCCTTGAAGTGGACAGTGTGCTGAGCTCCCGAAGGCCCACCCTGCAGGACATGAGGATTTCTAGATGCTGCCAACCTCCTCCTTCCGCTGGAGAAGGCACCCTGCCCATGGCCCTACCCCTTCCCCAGGCCAGCCTGCAGCCAGTGATGAGTAGGTGGGCAGGGCAGATAGTATTCCTAATTCTTACTTGAACCAACACAGAAGGGCCATCCCAATGCCGGAGTCCCTTACGGGTATGAGTAAGGCCTTCGAGTGACATTGTCAAGCTCAGTTTCTCCCTCAGCTCAGTCTCTTTCTGTCCAGTCCTGATGCCAAGCATGGCCTAATGACCTTCCTGCACCAGAGTCAGCTTCCTGGGGAAACTGACTCACTACAGATTTCTCCAGTCTTCCCACTGTGACTTTTAGACCATGATAGAGGGGAGGAAATGATGGATTTTCATTCCATTGGCCCCACTGTGCCCATAACACTTTCTGTAGATGGAGAGGGCCAGGCTAGGCAGGAAATGGACCACAGCTAATACCGCTGGAAGATGAACTGATAGTGAGAAAATGGAGAGAGGCTTTTAAAACAGATCAGCTAAGACTTGCTTCCAACTACCACTATGCTCTTGAGCAAGTTGCTAAACCTCTCTGGGCACCACTTTCTTCAGTCAAAAAATAGGGTTAATACTGCATACTTCATGGGGTTGTTGAGGTAGTTACATGAGGCCACGCAGACTGAGAGCCTCATGCATAAAAGGCTAAATTGTTAGGCATTTCTAGAAGTCATGGTTTGCTTGATTCATCTTTTACATCACAGTGCAGCCAGAAAAGGACAAAGGACTCATCGTATGTAACACTGTTCTAATTATCTGCTGGAATTCCATGCTGATTAAATGAGTTTCAATTCTGCTGCACTAGAATAGTAGGAGGGTCAAGGAATAGAAAATGTAATCAGCAAAAGTGTCTGGTTCTAACCAGTGTGGGTCTGTGGCCTACAACCCCCTGTGCTGTTAGACCTTAGGAGCATCCAGTCCACTGCCACAGCTGATTTCTTCACCTCTCCTCCTTGCAGTGAGATTTTGCTACCTTAGCACCGTGCAGCAGCCACAGAAGGTGGCAGAGTATAAAGGAAAGAGTCCAGATGTTTGGATCATAAAGATCTGGTTTCAAATCTGTGTCTGTGTTATCATCTCCCCAGAACTGGGAAGGCACGGAACATCTTTAAGCACCAGTGTCTCATCGTCAAGGTATGGTATGATTATTAAGAGGATCTCCTTGTTTTCAGTCCTTATCCCATCAAATCCGTACTCTTTTCCTGGAAGGACTCCTCTTTAGTGTAAACCAGTGTGTGTTTCTTCCTTACTAAAACTCTTCGGAGACTGGATGCATCAGTGTTAGCTGTTGGTGGTGGAGGGGAAACTGGTAGTAAGACATAATCTCTGAGCATGAGTTCAGGTATCCATAATTCCATGCGACTCCCCTCTGAATAGTTTCCCTGCATTGGGCCAAGGCCCCATGATCTGACAGCAAGCAGTCTCTCTCCCATCCCCTTGGGTTGCAGCCTCTCTGAAGCCACCCGGCTACTGACAAATGTCTACCATGCTGTGAGTCTGTCTTGGCCCGTGCAGCCTCCCCTGCTGGAATGATTTCTGGGTCTCGCTTTTCTAATGCACATTTGACAGCACTTCACAGAGCAGGTCTTCTGGGAAGTCTTTTCTTGCCCCAGCCCTAGGAAGAACTTACTACTTGTCTTTTAGGCTTCCCAGACTCTGAAAATCAAGGGCAAAACTTTCCACTATAAGCGTTAATTTTCCTGCTTGTGATCCTTTGAATGGCAGGATATGAGTAGGCTATGTGTCTTTGTATCCTCAGCACCTGCACACAGTACATGGCCAACACAATTTCAAGGAAGAAATGAAGCCTGTCTTTTGAAATGATGACTCTGACATGAGATACATAGCTTTGATGAGTAAGGGTGCAGAACTACAAGTGGTAAAAGATCTCTTTGCCTTTGTTATGGTAAGAAACACACTGGTCTCTCTCGTATCATTAAACCGGGACCATTTCATCTGGGGCTTTGGAGAAGCTGCATCTGTTGAAAGCTGCTTTCTGTTTTTTAGGGTAATCAGTGGCTTTAGGCATTGGTCTGTAGCTGTGGTATTAATACAGATGCTGATATGTCAGGAAGCCCAAGGAGCAAAACTTTTCTGGGTGAAAAGGCTGCCAAAGCTTTTCATTTTAGTCCAACCTCGAGGCTCCAAGATGATCTAAATAACACACTGTTTTATCCGTCTGTGATTGCCCTGAGCAGTGTGCTGTGTTTTATGGGCAACCTGGTGGCAGGAGACATATTGTCCAGAGGTTTTCCTGCCTGCTGTTTGATTCACAATTGAAGGTCAGATATATTATTGCTCTCCTGCCAATGCTAACTACCTTTTACAGAATTATGGTCCTGCTGAATGAATGAATACTCCTTGGTTCACACTCTCCATCAGAGTTGTGTAGGTAACAGTTACTGATGCAAGCGACTTCTTGGCAATTAGCTTCAAGCTGTGGATGTCGAGGGCCCTTGGCCCTTCTGATGTGTGGCTCTGGCCCTAAGCATTTTCCTGGGAGCACAAATGGGGCCGCTAAATCAGGCTGACTTTCTCCCCTTCTCCTTTGCTTCCTTTCCTCTCCAGTGTCATGTTGTGCTGTTATAAAAAAGTTAAGGGTCTGCCAAGCAGATATTTATTCTTTGCTGAGTCAGGAACTCACTCTATACCTGCATATTTTTATTTTTTTCCATCTAGTTGTGATTTTAGGTTTCAGTCGGTGATGAATTCTGTTGAGAAATCTTTATATGAAAAGGATATATGCAAATCCAGTTGTGCCAACTTGGCCATTACTGAGGGAATGAAATACAGAGGTTCTCAGCCCAACAGTTCCTGACCTCCCTTATGGTTTTCTGGGTGTTCTTGAGGCAATGCGGTAGGGTGCTGCAATCCCATATGCTAAAGCTGGACAGATTCAAGTCTGACTTCCACTGATGTCGCTAGAAATGCCTGGTCAAGGGGATAATGGTGAAAAAATGCTATGTAGTAAGTACGAGTCATCTTTATAGTTGTTACTAGTTATTTTAGTCACTAATCAATGCCTACTTTCTTTCCTGATCATTAACAGCATATTAATTCCCAGTGAGTCTGTGTGTCCACAGTGTAACAAGGTAAATTTCTGTAAGCACTGTCTCACATACAGTTTTCAAAAAATACGCATATTGGATTTTGACAAAATGTTTATTATACTTCTGTATATTTTGAACGTTTATTTTCTAGACCTACATGTTTCTTGAGAGTGAGTTCTCAAGACATGCCATCTGAAAGTGTACGTCAGCTTATTAATTTATTTCAGGAAGACTTTGCATTGAGCCTAAGATGTAGTGGGCTGCACGCGAGACTGAAAGCATGAATTTAAGATTCAGTGATATTGAAGCCTGGCTCTTTAATTCTATGCTGTGTGGATTTGGGGCAAACGACCTCTTTCAATTTCCTTTCCCTTGTTTTTTTTCAAAACTTTTTTTCAGCAAAAATGTAACTACTTCATAGGAACTTCATGAAAATTAATTAATAAATATAGGTAAAATCTTCGGTGTAGTGTTTACTACTTCATTAGCATTTAATGAATGCAGGCTCTCCTCACAATAACAGATGTAAGCTGAAAATACACAATATCTAGTACGTAATGTGATAAGCAAACTAGGAAGAACAATAACAAAGGAACAAGAAGGGATCTAGAAAGTATTCATTTTCTAGTTTCCCATGAAAGAACTACTCAGCAATATTACGAGGAAATCCACTTTGGAAGATGCCCAGCAAGGTGCATGCATAGCACAAAACATGAGTTCTTTGAAACATTTTTTATTCACAGTCCCCCTCCTAATGACACTCAGGGGAAAATGAGACAGTACAATATAGCACTGTGGTCATTTGATGTCAAGGCCATTGCTGACAGAGAAAGGAAGGGAGTCTGAACTGTGATAATTGACAGGAAATCTCTCCCAGGCATATGTGAAAAGAAGTTGCCTGCCTGGGGAAGACTTTTTGGCATCACCAAGTAGAACATCAAGGGTGAATAGCCCTGTTTCTAATCTAGTAAGGCCAAGGATCAAGTCTTGGAGAAACACTTGAGTAATTCTTTGGCTTAGTACAGTCGAACACAGGGTCAAAGTTATTGTTAAATTAATAGGTGGGTGAATGAATAAGGCTCAGAGATATCTAACAAAAGCTGCCCATATCACATACCTGCATAAGATAAGAGCTCAAGAAATAATTACTTAATTAATTGGGAGTTAGTCAGCAGTAGGTGACTCATGAGCCCTAGTCACTCAGGGATAACTGTAATTTTTCTTCAGTAGATCAATGTATTGCTCAAGTAACCTTTGCTTTTCTAATTAATAATTTTGAGATTTTTCCAAATACTTACTGGCCAAAAGAGTCAGCATCTTTTTCACAACTTGGCCAGAATTATAATGTGCAGAGAGAAGGGCAGGCTCATTTTTTAAATGGTGTATGAGGTTCCCTGTGGGAGATTGGATCACCCCAATAGTTCTCGACTCTTAGTGATTAATATAAAAAATGTTTCAAGGTAAAAATGCAGACATATTCAGCTCTCACTTTACCATGAGACACAGCAATATGCCTAATTCTTTCCTGCTTATAGGCTCCTAGGAAAAGTACCTTTATTTGGAATCAGCTAATGGTTTTTTGACTCATTGAACTTTCCCTTTTTAGTTTTCAGTTGTTTTGAAGATTAGGGTCAAAGAACCAACTTTAGGCCATCTTTAAATTGTGGCAAACTTTGAGCTACCAGAAATGGTTGTGAACCTTCTGCATTTGTGGAAACTTCCACACTTGTATCTGGAAGTGAAGTTCACGTGTCTACATGTGCAACTTACTGTCCTCACCAGTGCATTCACTCTCCTTTAACAATGAGCTACACAGCTACAATACGTCACTCGTGGGTAGTAACTTCCATGGAATAGAGTCTAGTCAGTCTAGCTATAGCACTATATTGGTCTATTTTTTTTTCCCAAATAGTATATAGAAGTGTTTTCTAAGACAATATTCTATTATTAAATAAAGACCGCTGAAATTTTGAATTGGTTTCTACCATTGGATTGTGACCCATGTTCTTGATTCAACTAGGTTTCCCCACCCTTGTTAGCAAAGTCCTATCAGCTAACCTTGCTAATACTGAGGGTGCATTCAAGCGGTATCCTAGAGGCCTCGATGCCCTTGGAGGCCGCTAAAGAAGGTGTGACGGCTTCTTCATCCTGCAGAGCCCAGAGCTGCACTGTTCAGAACAGGAGCCACTAACCAAATATGGTTATTTAAATCTAACTCGATTTAGTTAAAACTGAATAAAAATGGAGAATTTAGTTTTGTGACCACTGTAGTCACAGTGGAATGCTCTTTGGTGACACATGGCTGATGCGTCATGTCCCACTGCTACAGGACGTTTTTACCACTGCTGAATGTTCCATGGAGCAGCACCGTCCTGGGCGACCCACACAGACGTCAAGCTCCAGACTCCACAGCTGTCCTCAGGGTGAGCCAGGGGACAGTACGTTCTTCCCCATCAGCTCAGTAAATAGGAAGGAAGCGTGTTTATCCTGAAGTGCAGACTCTTCCGTAGTCAGTCGCCCCACTTTGCCCTGCTTTATTCCCATTGTGCCAGTTAACTCCTTGTTTCTCAAGCGTTTCTTTGAGAATGGTGGTGCAGAGTCTGGTGTGAGCAAGGGGGAAAGGAAAATGGATTAGGGGCACACTGATATCTAAGCAGTAAAACCCTGGTATTGGGGTTTAGATGTTCTCTTGTTGTAAGAAGTTCTAAAGTTTCACTGCAGAGAAAGAAAGAGCTGTTCCAGGGTTGATTTCTGCTTTTTCTGGCAAAGCTTAACTTCCTGGTTCAAAGAAAAGATGTGTATAAATGGGGCCCACAGACTTCTCTGACCTCAAATCACTCTTATAGCACAGCATCTTGATGAATTAGTGTAAATGAACCAGAAACATACGGATTAAGTTTCTCCCATGATGGTAAGAGGTTCGGGAAATTGAGGGGGAAAGTGCCTGGGAAAATGCATTTGGGGTTCGCAGGCCCCTCAGTGCTTACAGCTCAGGCATGCTGGAGGAGAGTGAAGAGCATCGCAGTCACCACTGCCCTGTTCCCTGTGCACAGCTTACAGGGCAGATTGGAAATGGCACTTGGGTTTCCAAGTCATTCAGTTCACAGGACCACACTCTGGGCTGAGAGAGAGCCTGTGGTCATGCCTGCCTGGCATGATGACGAGGAGAGGGAGGGTGGAGGAGCCCTCAGCTTGCAGCTCTGTGAGGTGCAGCCTGTAGCTTCAGGTCTCGTGGGCTTTCCTGGACTCTGCGGCAAGGTCTGAGGTGGGGAAGTGATGTGCTCAGGTCACTAGCAGCTCCAAGCAGGGCAGGGGTAAAAAAGAAGTGAAGGAAGACAAGTCAAAAAATCAGGCAGAAGATGACGAGGTCCAGAACTCATAGGAAAATGAGAAATATTTAAGGAAACAGAAATTAGGGCCCAGTGACCCACTCGATATAGAAGATGAAGTGAGGGAATGAGGCAGAAATTAATTTGCTCCCTCACACACCCTTTTCACATCTAACTCTTTTCACTCCAGAGTGTCTCACGTATGTAAACCAAGAAGCCAAGGACATCCATCCATCCACCCACCCCATCCATCCATCCACCCACACACCCACCTTCCCACCCATCCATCCATCCATCTGATCCTTAAATATTAAATACATATCTCATTTTTTTTTTCTGTTTCTTTTGCTACACTCAATCCAAATGTAAAACTTTTGGTTACTTTTTCTTTATTATTCCAAATTTAACTCACCATTTCCTTTAATAAGCATTAATGAATTAATATTAACCTTCTGCAAATGGAGTTGTTCTTTCTAACCTAATGCTTTCTTGGTTTTGTAATGTACATCAAAAGAAATTTTTAAGGATGTCCTATGTTATTTTTAATTTATTAAACATGTTGTTTGGGGGAAATCAGTATTTTGAAGTAGAAAGAGAAAAAGACCTAAAGTTTATCAATAAAACTCAATATCTTTTGATCACCAGTAAAGGAAACAGTCCTGAAGAAGCTTTTCTGCAACATTATTGACCCTAATGTAGATTTCAATCTGTTAAAATTACAAACAACTGCCCACATTGTAGCCTTAGACACAAGTCTTCCTATGTCACTGAGCTATTTTCTTTAGATAAGGCTTAGTTTTCTGATAGTGTCCATCCTTTCTGGCAGAACCACTGTTTGTTTTACCTGAGTTTTCAAATGAAAAGCTCTTACTGAGGTCAGTTCTTAGATTTAAAAACTGGAAGCCACTTGATACAGATGGGTGAACTAGAAACAGTCCAGTCACCACTTTCAAACTCCTGGCCTTCAGGAACAACTTCTCCAGTAAGACAGTGAAACGGACACGAGCCCCTCTGAAGTTTTTTTTTAATGTGGGTACTGGGAGTCGACCTCAGGACCTCGTGCTTGCCAGCAAATGCTAGTGTCACTGAGTGATATCACCAGCCCTTTTTGTGGGTTCCTGACTTCGAACTCAGGACCTTGTCCTTGCCAGGCAAGCGCTTATGCTGCTGAGCCATCTCACCAGCTCCCCTCTGAAGTTTTAATGAAGAATTTACTCAAAGCATCCAGTTCATCCTTTGGGGAAGATGAGGAGAGGGGGATTGAGGTAGGTCAGGAGGCTGCCATGGGCTGAAATTTAAACATAGACCTCTAGACACTTATTTTATTTCTCCTGTTTTTGCACTCAATGAACAAGTCTTAGTCCCCCTTTTCTGTTTGCTCTTCACCTATTTGATGTTAGCTATCACGACTCCTAAGCTTTTTTATTTTCTTAAGATTACCATGTCAAGAGTCTTCAGGCATTCTTTCTATGAGATAGATCACAGTTTTTGTTGTTCTTTGGAAAGAGTCATTTATCACTGTCATCCCTTAGGGCAGAGTGCCACACATTCTAATCTATACCTGGAATTTCACAACATGCTGCATGGTGAGTTATTCCCATAATGCTAGGAATACCTGTACCTTCAGCACACTAAGTGGGTGTGTGTCTCAGATAAATTTCTGTGGTTGGATGGAAAATAGACTTACTCATTTGTATAAAAAGTTGGCCTGAAGGTAGATGTGCTTTGAGTGTAGGTACACAAATAGAATATAGATAATAGGAATATCAGGCATGTGCCACCAGGCCATGTCTGAGGTACAATAATAGAACCAGTAGTCAGATGATAACTCTGATAACTCAGGGCACTTGGCTATTTCTCCCTTTAGAAGCAGACATTGATCCATTTACTTTGGTGCTCCCTGCCATTAATGTAACACAGTCCTTTTCCTGCGTCTGTTTTTTATTATGTATCTCCTTTTCTTCTTCTACCAGAATCAACTGAAAAATCATACCTTCATCTCTACAGTTTAGATTTCCAAAGGAGTCTATTTCCATGAAATTATCATTCTTCACTGGGCAGAGCTTTTGCACCTGTACATTTTCCAGGCAACAGTGAAATCTATAGATTGATTTCCTTTGTGTTCAATGGCTACCCTGGGCCCATCACACATGATCAAGGAGAGTCAAGACAGGTGATATAAAACATAGCTTCCTTTCAGTAAAGAAATACATATGGTTGCCACCTTATGAAGAGCTCTGGTTATTGTAGCATTGGAGAGGAATTACAGATTCCTCTTGGAATCAAAGAAAAATGAGCAGGAAAAGAGGACCAGGCTCTACACTTAGATCAACTTATTGACTGTAAGTGGGAATAAGACAAGCTTTCAGAGGCTTTTCTGAGGACAACTCCCTTAGGCCTATCTGTAATGATAGGCTATTGATTAGAAATGGACCAGCTAAGGGAAGAGTAGATAACATCATTGTTTAGTAAGGGAAAAGCTTCAAGAAGGCAGGGATGATAAACTATATTTCTTTAAAATCTACCAATAATAAGCAAATAGTAAGTTTCACATAAATATTTGTGAATTGGTAAAAGTTCCCTAAATTAACAAGTGAGGGAGACCCAGGATTGTTTTAAATAGACATTCCAGAAAGTAGAAAATGATCTTCCCCAGAGACTATTGATGTTAGTCAACTACAAAGCAGGAGATAAGGGTCTAAGGCATCTGATTGCATAGCGCATACCATCAATTGAATTATCTAATTATTTTCTCATCTTGTATAAAGTAAAAAGTTCAGATAATTCAATTAGCTCTAGGTATATTCTTGTAGATAGTGTTTTATCTTAAAGATTAAGCTAACTCCATACCTTTCTGAGAAGTAGAACTTGAGACAGAGGACAGAGGTTAAAATAAGCCTTTCACTTTAATTTAAAAAAGAAACTTTCTAATTGCCAGATCTTTTCAAAGATGAAATCAATGCTTTAAGAGAAGAGCCTCTATCTTCAGAGGATTTTAGTGGATGTCCACTTGGCATGCATATTGTGAAGGGAGTCCCAGCATGAAGTGAGTTTTGAAGCACTTTGTGAGCTTCTGTGATTGACTTTCTTCTTATTCATTTGGTTTTGACTTTTTGTGATGGTGAATGTCTGAGTAGAGTACTATCAGTCTGTCCCCGCTCCCTTGGCAGACATCACTAATCAATTACAGCCACCGACTGCCACTAGCGTGAAGTTAGCACCATGCTGCAGCTTCTTTGATACTGACCTCAGACTCAGCTCACACACAGCAGTGCAGCCTCACTGCTCTAAATTCAGGGTTTGGTAATGTGGCTGATTTTATTTGCCAGGTTGCTGTAGCTTCTCTCTCTCCTTTCAAGATTAACCTAGAGCTTTCCTTCGGTAAATTAAAAGTTTATGCCTGAAACTCTGGAACTCAGATTTATTTTCCCAGATTATGTAGTTATTCATAGAGGAGGAATCTAACACAGTATGGTTGAAAAGTCTTATTCAGCATGGGTACTAAGGAAGTATTCCTGCTCCAAAATGAATCAAGTGAAAGAATCAAGTGACTGGCTAGGAAATGCATTCAGTGATGATCAATAGAAAGAGACGAACTCCTATAAAGTGCCTCCTGTTTGGCAGGGATTTCAGACACTCAGCTGGATCCTCTCTCTGCTGGCTCTCTCTCTCTCACACACACACACACACACACACACACACACACACACACACAAATATCTATTTGCAGTTGCATGTTCCACACAGGATTTTTCTATTGCTAATTAATTCAACAAACATTTATTGAGCCTTTATATGTCTGGGAAGTGTACAAAATTTTGTAAGCAAAACAAGGATGAGCAGACTTAGTCCCTGTTTCCAGGAAGCTTATGGTGTAAATAGGCAGAATTAGCAATTACACAAGTGATTGGTCACTACAGCTGACTGTGTCCTGTGTTTTTCTGTCTTGCTCTCATTCCTGTCATCTAGTAATTCACCAGGTTCCTCCAGATTATATCATCTAAATCCTTTCAAATCAGCATGTTCCTATGAGTCCTTACTTTCGTTGCCAGAGTTTTCTCTCTGATCATCTCTCACCTGCACCAACGTAAAAGGCGCTGGCATTTCCTCTCTCATGAGAATTTTTTTACATGTCCAGCACCAAAATGATGTGGTAAAAATGCAATATCTAGGTTGGAAACCTCTGATCACTCCCTACTTTTTATATATGTCCAAGATCCTTCTCTCAGTACCCGCTTCTACAATTACCACTCTTTATCTTGCATTTTCTGTCCCCACAACAAGAAACATTTTCCATGCACACATAATGCATGCCACTGTGATTTTGCTAGTGTTGTATTTCTTGGTTAAAAACTACCTATTTTTGAATGCAACATCTGCTTGTATGTCCTGTTAAAGCATTTGTTTTACCCACGTGCATAACAAATCAAGACTTAATGGCCAGATTTCATCTAATCCAATTAATAGTAGCTCTCCAGGCAGGGCTGCTGTTTGGTTAATGCAAACACATTATCTAGCTAAACAATCCCATTTGATGTTTTAAAAAAGAATTTACTTTTGCACCTGCTTTGGTGCACCCTCAAGTCTGCAGGCTGTTCCATATGACCCTGCTGACTTGACCCCTCACTGCATACTGCTGTCAAACACTTATCTTGCTTTGAATCCATGCATCAATGAGTCCAAGCTACGCCCACTCCTGAGTTGATCTTAAGATTGATTTTGCCACTCAAGCATATACTACTTTGATATTTATATATGAATTTGCCTATTGTAGACCGAACAGACCATGTGAGAAAGTCAGAGATCATTTTTAGAGTGCATGCTGCAGTCCACATTCTTTCCGTGTGCTATTTCCAGTGCTGCAGTGGCACAGGTGCCGCTTTGGATCCCCAACTTTGGATCTCTTCACATTCGGTCATGGCTTTTGATGACTGAGCTGTCCGTCCAATAGGCAGACTCAGCTTCAAAGTTAAACGCTACCTAGAGAAGTCACTGGGATGTCCTTCAGCAGCCACCTACATTTAGCACTGAAAAGGAAATATCTGTATTTGCACAGCGTCTTCTAAATAAGTATCAAGAGGGCTGAAATGGTTGGAACCAGCCACTTACTCACGCAGAGTAGCAGGCACTGCCCCTTTTTGTTTTTCTGTTGTTATCCCGCCTAGCCCTCTAAACTTCAGCCACCTCCGGGCTCAGCATTTCACAGGAATTACCCCATTAAACCCTAAAGTGCACAAGTCTCTTATATGCTATTTATTTACCTATTTTGCAAATGAGAGAGCAGAGCCTTAGCAAGGTTTATACACCTTGCTACTGGCACATTGCTGGCCATCCAGAGGGTTTGTTCAGGGGGAAATCCACCACACTATTCCTGTTAAACACGGCAGAAGAGATACATCGGCCAACTGATTCCCAAATGGACATCCTTTTAAGCAATATCTAGCATACAAGAGAGTACGAAGGCATAAGACTAAGGAAAATGTGAAGTAATTGATTGAAAATGCCCTTTGACAAAACAGAATGAATGGATTATTGCAACCCAGGTTGACAGAACATTTAAACCAACAACTCATTCTGGCAACAAAGATGTCCCAAGTTAGTGAAGCAAGGCATTTGCTCCTGTAATTATCAAATGAGATTTTAATGTTAAAGTACTTTGTATTATGTTGAGCCTAATATAATGTAAAGAATTACTATTAAGATATATGTGAGTCATGTTTAAACTAGTGAGATCTTAAGCTTTCCTTATTCAAAAAATTATATTTAAAAAAGGAAAAAAAATACTAAATATTTGAAAAAGAAATTATATAGTTAATATAAAGTATTAAGTAATTCATTCCAGTAGGAATTTATCAGCAATTTGGCAGCAAACAGAGAATCTTACCAAAATTATCTAATGAATTATGCTTTTCTTTTTTTGCCCATTAATCATCTGTCAAAGAAAATCATTTCAACCATGTATATTGTCTTTTTCTCTACTATACATTAATCTATCTGTTATCTTGTGATATCATCATGATATTAGGGTAGACACCTGATATTAATAATACAGAGGTGGAGAAGCTTCACATTTGCATTAAATATTCTTGTCATTTTTAGTAAAACTACACCAACAAAATTTTATACATTGAGGTCTTTAGTATAATTTCCTCTTGTGTAGTAACAGGCTTATCTTGCTGCTATACCCTACACCCAAGCTAATCACAGAAAAGGAGGAAACCAGGTGAAATCTGAAAAAAGGACAGAAGCCAGTCTGAGCTCAAGATTCAGGCAGGTACTATGGTGTGGAATCACAGGGTTTCTAGTTTAATCTCAGGTTTTCAATTGTTGAGGCTAGCTTTTCTATAATGTGTTCTTTATTTAACACATCCTATATATTTAGAAGTCTGTGCTATATATTTAATGTTAGTTGCAATGGTGTCTTGGTTCATGAACTTAATTCTTTCTACAATACTGGTCGCAAAACCGAATTGAAGAGAAGCAAATCAAATTAAATGGTTAGGTTCAATGTTGACCTTATGGGGAAATTTGATTCAGTTCTCATCCAATTTGGTTTGTGACCAGAATCGTGGAAAGAATTATGTTCGTGAAATGAGGTAACATTGCATTTTTTAGATTTAACATTAACTTTTTAAGTACATTGAAAATTAATTTAAAAAAATAAAAAGTTAACTGGATTATGCTCAAGACAATGTTGTCCAGGCAGGAAGGCTAATCCTCATAAACAAAGGGGACTGAAAGAAGCCAAGAGGCCATTTTAGGTCTCCGGAAATACACCAGGAAAAGTAAAAGCATATAAGCCTCAAGGAGTGGGGGACAGATTTTAAAAGAAAGGAGTAGAATCTCAAAATATGTAGGCTTAGAACTGATGTGCCTTGGATGTGGTGATCAAAGATTGAGAGAGGAAAATAAATAGCTCCATTTCTCCTTCCTCATCCTCTAATCCCATGCCTGACATGTAAAAATCATTCAAAAGCATGCTTATTAAATGCATGAAAAGTAAATGAAGCCTACACACCATCACTGCCATTTCATTACCATCCATATGGCCGATGAACGCAACGGTCACGTTGGGCACCGTAGCCTTATTAAGTTACTTAGATCATTAACACACTGATTACTCATGGCTATGTGCAGTGGATTCATTGCATTTCTGCTTTACAGATAAGGAAACTGAAGTTTGCTGAAGTCGCTTGGTTAAGTAGGAGAGACAAGAAAAGACAAGACTGGGGACTCAGAAATGTAACTGGAAAATTCTGTCTCCCACAGCATACCAGAAAGGTGACATTTATCTACTGTTCAGCAGTGCTATGAAAAGCTCATTTAATTTTCCAAGGAACTTGCCTTCAGTACTTTACAAAGTTTTGTAGATACTAAGGTCAGAGAAGTAGTCAAGTTGGAATATCATGGACTATGGAGAGAAGCGTGCCCTGGTATGATCCTAGGAACTTGAAAGATATAATAAGGCTGTATATGAGAGAGAGTAGTGTCCCTTTTCCTCTGGGAAAAGTAACTTGCAGAGGCAAAAACTAGGAGAAAAGTAGTACAATGCTTTGTATTCAGTTGCTCCACTGCCACTAAAAATAACACAATGACGCTGCATTTTCCTTCTCTCCATAATGAATGACTTAACTGCATTTGGTAATTGCATATGACTGAGAATAATTTAATTGAAAATGAGACACTTTGCTTTTAGCAAATGCAGGCACCTTTGTTTCTGCATTAGTTTCATATATGCCTACCAAGCCTTGCTGCTGTCTTGAGAGGAAGGTTGCTGACCCTTAAGATTTACCTATAGAAATCCACAGGGTCATAGCCATCTCCATAAATGTCAGCAAACCAAATTGTCAAGGGACAGTTTAATGTTATCCCTTGAGCTTTTTCATTTCCCTATTTCTGAAAAACAATTCATCATCATATTCATCATCATCAGAATTCCTGTAATCTGAACAGCATTAGAGAATCTATAAAGCATTTCCATTTATGTATCTCCCTTGATACTCTCAAAAATACATATGAGGCAAATAAAATAAGTACTGTATTTCTTTATTGCTAATGAAAAACAAAATTCATAGCAGTTAAATAACTTCCCTAGACTGCATATTTGAAGAGCATGGACCAAAGCATGGACCTACCAATCTAAATACAATATTTTTTACCGTATTAAATGCCTAGCAAAGATTTAATTAACAGAAAACCCTCACACCACACATGCATTTAGGACCCATAAGGAAAGTAGCCAAGAGAAGAAGGGCTTTATTATAATAAAGGCATGTTAATTTAAATATCAAGGGACATTTCTAAGTTAAGAAGGCAGGATAAAACTAGATCAGGAATTTTCCTTCTAGAATATCTAATAAATGGAATAGAAAATACTAGCAACGTAAAAAAGAAACAATTTAAAAATAGTCAAAGAAATCAGCAGCAGCAACCAGCAAGAAGAAGCATAAGAAAGTTAAACTAAAAATCAAAGGGCATTGAATTAAAACCCAACACAGGGTGGATACGGAGGCTTCCTTGCAGCAGGACAAGTGCCGCAGCCCCCGCCTGCCCCAGACATAAGAAGTAGCTCTGCGGAAGAGGGCTGAGCAGGCCTCAGTCCTGAGGATCCTCTCCGTGCCCAGTGGAAGGCGTGGCCCCTAGGAGGTGGGGAGCTGGCAGGCCTGGCAGATGTCACAGTATTTATTTTTCCATGTTTTTATTTTTGTAAAATACATGTGACATAAACTTTGCCCTCTTAACCATTCTTAGTGTACGCTTTGGGGGAAAATTCATATTGCTATGCAGTCATCACCACCATCTCTCTCTCCGAACTCTGTCATGTCAGAAACTGTAACTCCAGTCCTGCCCCATGCAGCCCCTGGACACCGCTGCTCTGCTCTGTCTCCGTGATTCTGACTCACTGCTTTCGGCTGCTCTAACTTTATTCTGCTCCGCCTCTACGACTCTCCTCTCTGATGAGTGGCATCATACAGGGTTTGTGTCTTTATGATTGGCTTGTTTCACCAAGCATATCATCAAGGTTGTCCATGTTATGGCACATTCCAGAAGTTCCTTCATTTGAAGGCTGAATGATATTCCACAGAATGCACATACCACGTTTTGATTACCCATCCATCTGTGACCGGACGCCTGGCTTCTTCCACATCTTAGCTATCATGGACGGCAGCACTGTCAACATGACCTCAGGTATATATTTCAGTTATAGAACTTAATTCTTCTTGGTATATATTCAGAAATAAATTGGTGAATCATATGATAATTCTATTTTGATTTTTTTGAGGAAATGTCATACTATTTCCCAGAGGAGCCATACTGTTTTATATTACCTACAAAAGTACACAAGGGTTCCACTTCTCCATATCCTCTTTAACGTTTGTTATTTTCTGCCTATTTGATAGTGGTCATACTAATGGGTGTGAAGTAGCATCTCATTATTGCTTTGATTTACATTTATCAAATTATTAGTGATGTTGCAAATTTTCAAAAATGTACTTTTGGCCATTTGTACATCTTCTTTGGAGAAATATTTATCCAAGTCCTTTGACCATTTTTAATCAGGTATTGTTGAGTTTAGGAGTTCTCTCTATATCCTGGCTAATCCCTTATTAAATATATCATTTCTAAATATTTTTTCCCATTGAGTATGTAGGTTGATATTTCACTCCACTGATGCACACAAGTTTTTAATTTTTATGAAGTCTAATTGTCTGATTTTTGTTTTGTTGCTTGTGTGTTTGCTGTGGTAGCCAAGAAATTATCAAATCCAACACTGTAAACTTTTTTCTGTATTTTCTTCTAAGAGATTTATAGTTTCAGCTCTTATCTTTAGCTCTTTAGTCCATTTTAAGTTAATTTTTGTATATGATATTCAGTAAGGATCAAACTTCACTCTCTTCTATGTGGATATCCAACTTTTCCAGCACCATTTGTTGAAAAGACTGTCCTTCCCCCACTAAATAGTTTTGGCATCCATGTGAAAAACCATTTGGCCTTATATGTGAGTATTTATTTCTGGGATTTCCCCCCATCCCGTTGGCCTACAAATCTGTCTGTTGGCCAGTGCCCTTCTATCTTGATTATCATAGCTTTGCAGTTAGCTTTGAAATCAAAAGATGTGATACTTCCAGCTTTGTTCTTTTTCAAGATTGCTTTGCATATACTGGGCCCCTTGAGATTTCATATGAATTTTAGGATAGATTTTTCTATTTCTGAAAAACAAACATCATTGGGATTTTTATAGGGATTTCACTGAATTTGTAGATTGCTTTGGGTAATATGGACCTTTAAACAATATTGTCTTCCAGTCTATGAACATGGTGTGTGTCTCCATTTATTTATGTTTTTCTTAATTCCTTTCAGGAATGTGCTGTAAATTTCGCTGTAGGCAATTAAGTTTTCTTTGGTTAATTCCTAATACTTTTGAAGCTATAATAAATGGAATTGTTCTCTTAATTTTTTAAGATTGTGTATCATTAAATAAATGTAACTGATTTTTGCTTGTTCACTTTATCTTGCTTCTTTCTTCCATTTATTTGTTTGTTGTATTAATTTTTATGTGGAATCATTACAGTTCTCTACATATAATATCACTTCATATTCAAACAGAGATATATTTTCTTTCAAATGTGGAGGGCTTATATTTCTTTTTCTCATCTGATTGCTCTGGATAGGAATGTCAGTCCCATGTTGAAATCACTAGAACACAGATCTTTGCATTGTTCCTGATCCTAAAAGCTTTCTGTCTTTCAGCATGGCATGTGATGCTCTCTGTGGTTTTTCATGTGTGTTTTTTACTATGGTGAAGTAGCTTTCTTCTATTCTTACTTTGAGTATTTTATGTTGAATTTTGTCAAATCTTTTTTCTCTTTTAGTGGAGATGACAGAGTGGATCTTTCTCTTCACAGTATTAATGTGGTATATATATATTGAACTATCCTTGCATTCCAGGCGTAAGCTCAACTAGGTCATGATTTATAACGCTATTAACATAGTTATGAATTTGAGTTCCTAGTATTTTCTTGAGGATGCCTACAGCAGTGTTCGCTCTGTCGTTTTAATTTTCAGGCACTTTCACAGTGGTATCATAGAATGAGTTAGGAGAGATGTTACTTCTTTAATTACATTTTTTGTATTGAAAAGTTTCAATTCCATTCTCTTCTCCTTTGGTATATATTCTATAATTACTGACTTTATGATTAGCGTGAGGACTACATTTGTTATCCTAATATTATAACATTTAAAATTTATATCAGCTTTACTTCCATGACACAGAAGAATTCTCCTTTGAACTCTAGTCCCAACCCTTTCAGTTATCATTGTCACAAAATTTTACCTTTATGTATGTTGTGCCCAAAAACATAAAGTAATAATTTTAAGAACTCTTCTTAAATATTGCAGAAAACAAAATGTGGAAATGTAGGCTAGAACTATGATAATACTTTACCAGTGACCATGCATTTACCTCTCCTGGGAACTTTATTTCCTCATATTGCATCAAGGCTGTCTATTGTCCTTCCCCTTCAATCTGCAGGACTCCCTCAACATTTCTTTCATTGCTTATCTACTGATTACAAACTCCCTCACCTTTTGTTTATCTGGGAATGTTCTAACCTTTCCCTCAATTTTGAAAGGCAGTTTTGCCAAATAGGACTCTTACTTGAAAGTTTTTTTTTTTTTTTTTTTTTTTTTTTTTTCCCTTTAGCACTTTGAACAGATCTTCCTTCTGCCTTCTGGTCTCCAAAGTTTCTGTTGAGAAATTTGATGATCTTAGCATCACATATTTCACTACTACATATACTGTAAATCACAATATGCATTATGATTTTAAGTAACAAATTCTCTTTTACAGAAGTTTAAAGTATACTACTGTACCTTCCTTCCTAACTTTTAGGGCAACCATCTGATAATATTTTTCCTCAGCATGGCAAACATCTTTTATCATTTTGTGGCAAATTATTTGAACTTTCACTTGTCTAATGTGGCTTCCTAATTGCCTTTATTTAAGCAAAATATTTATTTTGAACACATTTGTTCTCTTTCTCTCTTTTTTTTGCTTTCTATTATATCTTGTGTTAAATATGGAAGTTAAGATTATTAAAATAAGCCACATGACTTCAGTGCTATGCAACCTTAAAGGAGGAAGAAAACTAAAAATCAGTGTCAATACTTTCAAGCTACAGCTCTTACTTGCTTCTTCTCAAGGGAGGAGAAACAGATCCAACTTCGAAGACATCAAGTGAGCCCTTAATGTCCACTGCGTCTCACTGCAGAACTGCACTGAAGAGCAATGTAGAGCCCACTCCACTTTCCTCTAAAACTTAAGGGAAAATTAACACATTTCTAGTTAACAAAAGCTGAGAGAATTCACCATAGGTACATGTACCTTACAAGAAATACGAGAAAGAATCCTCTCAAATCCTCACAAAGGAAAACAGTGCCAGATAAAGGCAAACATGCAGGTCGATATAAAAAACAGTTAGAACATATATTTGTTTATAACACTTTTTCTATTATCTAATATAAAAGACATACAACAATAAGACAATATTTATAAAATTGTTTTGATGGCCTTATAACAAAGATATAATCTGTATAACAAGAAATCCAAAAAAGAATTGAGTAATGTAACAGCATTGTAACAAAGTTTTTTTTCTATTCTATTTAAATTAAGGTGTTATCAACGTAGGTTAAAATGTTAATTGTAACCCCCATGGCAGCTACTAATAAAATAATTAAAATACGTAGTAAAAGAAGGCAACAGAATAATTGATAGAGGATATTAGAAAATATATAGTTAATGTAACAGAATAATGGAGAAATAAAGGAGCAAAAATTAAAACAGTGTAGAAAACAAATAGCAAAATGTCAAATGTAAAAACTACCTTATCGGTAATTTAAAATACTAAAACTAATTGAATTAAGTATTTCAATCAAAGTAGAGATTGATGGAATGGAAAAGAAAACCTTATATTACCATACATTTCAGATTCAGAGGCACACTTTAAATCCCAATATATCCCTTTCATTCAAAGACGTAAACAGGTAAAAGATGGAGCATTCCATGATTTTCAAACAGGAGACAAAGGAGAGGTGTAATGGTTATACTAATATCAGAAAAAAGTAGACTTAGGACAAAAAATTATAGCGTTTTAAAAGGACACGTTACACTTATAAAAGAGTCAACTCATTAGGATAACTTGATTATTATAAATATATTTGCATACTGTCGACAGAGCCCAAAAATCCATGAAACAAAAACTGACAAAACTGAAGAGATAAATACCTAATTTAACAATGGAATGGGAGAATTAAATACTTACTTTTAATAATTGACAGAATAACTGTTTAGAAGATCAACAAGTAAAAATAAGACTTGTACAACACTATAAACCACCTAGACCTTACAGGCATTCATAGTTAGATTTAGCCAACAACTGAAAACTGATTCTTCCTAAGTGCACCTCCAACATCCAAGCACTTTAGATGGTAAAAAAGGAATAAAAAGTAGAAATACAACTTCTTCTACTTGATAAAGTCCATCTGTGCTTAATGTCCTACTTAATGGCTGAAGACTAAAAACATTTCCCCCAAGATGAGAATAATATGAGGACATCCACTTCTGTTCAGCATTTCACTGGAGACTCTAGCCTGGGCACCTATGGAAGAAAAATAAAAATTATGGAAAGAAAAAAGTAGAAGCGTTTTTACTGGAAGGTCTTTCATATAGGAAATACAAAGGAATCCACAACAAAACTGTGAATGCTGCAAGATACAAGATCACTAACTTTCAAAAATCAATTTTATTTCTAAGCCCTAGTAATGAAGAATCTGAAAATGAAATTTTAAATAATTTCACTTACAATGACATTACAGAGAATAAATTCCACAAGAACAAATTTAATCAAAGAAATGTAAAACACATATACTTAAGATAATATTATTTTAAGAAGTTTAATAAATCTTGATAGGAAAGTTGTAAATCCCATCTGCCCTTTCTGAAGACTCTGACAAGTATATCCTAAATTCTTATAGAAATTTGATAAACCCAGAATATCCAAACAGATCTTGAAAAGAATGAATAAATTAGGAGACTTCACATGACCTGATGTCAAATATTACTAAAAAGCTGCAGTAATCAAGATAGCGTGATACTGTCTAAGAGTAGACACAGATCAATGGAATAGAGAATCCAGGGGTTATACACTCCCATCTGTAGCAATGTCAAGAATAGGCAAACCTTGGGGATAGGAAGGAGACTAAGGGTTGCCATGGGAGAAGAGGTGGGCCGTGGCTAACAGTGTGTACGGAGTTTGTTTTGAGGGAAACGAAAATGTTTAAAATTAGAGAGATGAGGTTGGCAGAACTCTGAATATACTAAACAATACTGTATTTTATATTTTAATGGTTGAATTTCATGATATGTGGATATGAGGCAGGAAGGTGAGGCATGGCAAAGTTGATTTGGGGAGTAAGTGTGACCAGATTGCAGGACACATATGCCAAATAATTCCTATGGCCCTGTTTACAGAGTTCTCACCAAATCCTGTGGTGTGCGGAAGAAATTAAAGGACACAGACGCCATGAAGAACTTGCTATGGTGGCTTTCCTCATGGTACCCCACCCTGTGTTCCCTAGGGTGTACTTTTGTTTTATTTTGGTTTTTAATTTTTTCCCTTCTTTTACTCAGACAAAGTTCACTCTGTAGAGGCAGTTTCTCCCTTACCCTTCAATTTTCAAATAAACTTGGCACCACTTTTGCCTATCTTATTCAATTCTTTGTTCAAGATGACAAAAGCCTGGAAACCAAAAGGTGAGCACCCCAAAAATCTGGTAACAGATATTTCAATAAAGCTGTTATATAAAAGTAAGTAGAAGAAAAAGCTATTTTTAGCTATGCAAATTTAAAAAATGTATTTGGAATATAGAATAGTTAGATATAAAGGTTAATATGTATCTAAATATAGTGATCCCCATAGACATTTTGAATACAGGACTTGTTTCCTCTTCATTTCTCCAGTGTTTTCCACCCAACCCATGAGTGTTCCACCCCAGGCCCCATCTCTACCCCTCTCTACTGCAGTTCTTTTTCTTCTCTCCTTCCTTGGGAGGACTTACTTGTTTCTGTGGCAACTAAGGCAAGGGAATGCCATGTAATTATTTTTGAACGCTCCTAATTTAATATTCCTTGAAGAACATTCTCTGAAGCAACTCATTTGCCAGGAACAATCAGGTCAGCTACTACTATGAGAAGAAGTTGAAGAGTGGAAGGCCATTTCATAACTTATCCAGGTAGAAACACCAACACTTCTTGTTTCACTTTAAGAACTAAGAGATTTGAAAAGTTAAGAAAGCCCTCCTGGGCCGGTGAGATAGCTCAGCGGCATAAGCTGAGTCCTGAGTTTGACTCCTGGTACCCACATATGAAAAAAGGGCTGGTGACATCGCTCAGCGGCACGGGTGCCTGCTGGTGCGCGAGGTCCTGAGTTCGACCCCCAGTACCCACAAAAAAAAAAAAAAAAAGAAAGAAAGCCCTGCTTATTGTAGGTGAGCAAATGAAGTTCACTTGTTTTTTTTAGAATTATGACAGTACAGGACAAAGGTAGAAGTGTGGGGAGGGGAAGTGGTTCCTGTAACTCTGAGGTTGAAAGGGACCTTATTTACAAATGGGTAACCAGATTGGCGTCCCACAGTAAACAGGAAGTTCCTGGTTTCTTTTTTAGTCCCTTTTCCAATCTGTGCTGTGGCAAAGATGCTGAATGGCCCAGCACCCATTCCTCCCCTTTGCATATTGGAAGGGAACCCCCAGGGTTTTGTCAGTAGCAAAACCTATATTCCATCCCCAGAAGAAGGCTGAAGGAGATTGCCTGCCGTCCACTCCTTTGGTCTTCGCCATCTTCAACTGTGATGAAAGATGAAAATTCCCAGGGGAGGAGAAACACATAGCTAGGAAAAACCCTGCATTTCTTTATCATTTGATGGGGCAGAGGCTCCTCACCAGTCTCAGGCTATTCAGCTGGGATACTCATGCCAAATGTTGTATGAAGAAAAGGAAAACTCCTGGGAAATGCAAAAGTAGAAGGCGGATTTCCTTGGAGACAGGGAAGATACCTGGGCTGTGTGTTTCAGTCCATGTCTACTGCTATAACAAATGTGCCAGAAACTGGGGTGCTCATAAACAACAACATGTTGCTCATAGTTCTGAGGCTGAGGTCCCAGGTCAAGGGCCTGGCAGGTGCAGTGTCTCGTGGGACTCATTGCTCTCCCACACAGTGTTCCTGTCTTCCTCACTTCATAGGAGGGGCAGTGAAACTCGCTGTGGGCTCTTTCATGCGGAGTGAATCTCCATCCAAGGCCAGACCTTCTAATGTCACCTGATGCATCTGTAGAGGATACAGGCTTCAGACCACAGCACCCCTTTTTGCACTGGGTATTTAGCAGTGTCTGGTATAGATCCTGAGCTGAATGGAGGGCAAAAGCACAAGAGGGAACAACAGGAAGCTGGAAAGGGGGAGACGCCTATGGAAAGCAAGTAACTAAAGCACTTGTTAATGAAAACTAAAGTTGCTTTGGGGGAGCATTTCCACAGGGCCTGCCTGTCTCCGCTACTGCTCAGACTGGATCCTGCAGGAGCCGGCTGGCTGTCGGAGGGCCTTCGTGGTGGTGGAGGAACCCGCCAGGTTTCCCCGGGAGGCTCCACATTGCTTGCCTGGCCCTGCTCCTGGATATGAATCTTGTCTTTCAGCAGAAGGATGCACTGGCAGTTGATATTTGGGAGGACGGTGGGGATTGCTCCAAACCACCTGAGCATCAAGAAAGAAGCCATCTGCTGCCCTAGAACCCACACTTTCCTTTAGCTTGTGTGAAGAGCCGTGTCCCAGGAGCAGTGGACCTGCCCCTGAGCCAGTGCCTGAGCCAGCGAGTCTTCATCCAGGGCCTGCACTGTTGCTCTGTGGCTGAGGTCTGAGCCCTTTCCCCCAAAAAAGGACTGGGATAGGTGACAGAGATCACAACAGACTGCTTTGATCTGACACTGAAAAGATCTATTTTCGCTCTAGAAAGCACTTTTTGTATTAATACTCATCCAGTGACTGACGGTGCCTACAAGAAAACAAAACCAATACATTTCTTTTTAAAGAAGGCAACAGCAGAGACTAAATATCCAGAAAGTGGACACCTAAATGCCCAGAAAGTGTTGAGCTGGGAAGTAGGACTCTAAGGGACCCATCAATCCATCTCCAAGACCCTGGCCACTAATGGATTGTCCCCTGGAGCAGATTTCCAATTATTTTAACCAGGCTACTTTAAATGACTCAGGTGGGGAGGATTTTTACAACTTCCATTGGGGGAGAGTATTCTGCGGTCTGATACACATCGCTGTTTTGAACTGGTTGGTTTGATTCGAAAATTTCCTTTTAAAATTTATTTGTTTTGTTATTTTCCACCACCAACCTGCTATACTGGGAAGAATTAGGTTACCACATGCTGGGTTCCTCCCTATCCATTTCAGTGTGAACATCCATCCTCATGAAGTTTCCATCCGACTCCTGGATGGCACGCCTGCTGCGCTCACTCTGTCCATGCAAGGACTCTCCGCTGAGCCCCCTAGTGGGCACGTGGTGCCATCAAGAATGATGCTGACCAGCACCTGAGGCCCTTCCTGGTGGATTCTCCCTGGCTCCCACTCCTTCCCCTCGCTTATACTCCTTGCCAAACTCAGAGACGACTCCGGTCCCAAATCCATTCTCCTATGCCAGGTGTTGATGTGATAAATGTGTTTCTGAACTCGACACAGTGTGAACATAAAGGATCACAAAGCACTTTGTAAGACTGTTTCATATAATACTGCTCTGCAGGCATCTGTCACATACTGGTGCTTACTTCTCCAACACAATGATGAAGACAAGGATCACATCTTCTATATCTTTGTATCTTGTTTTGTATCTCAAGTTTTTTGTATCTTAAGCTATGTGTCTGACATGTAGCAGGCTCTTAAATATAGTTTTAAAAATATAACAGAAAGACTGTGAGTATCTGGACTTTTTAAGATTGCTATGATCAAACATATACATGTATATATTTGAACTGTGTCACCTTAATAAAATAGCCAGCATGTTGCTGTCTTCATAATTAATTAAGTGAATATATCTTCTAATTAAATTTGCATTTATACCACAGTCTCCCCAGTAACTTGTTATAGTGTAATAAAAAGTGCATGGACGTTAGAGTTAAACTGTCTTTGGTTTGACTCTTTCCCACTTGTTATCTGCTTAAATTTGGGTAGGTCATCCAACCTCTTTGAGTTTCAGTTTCCTTATCTCTAAAATGAGCATAGCAATAATTATCCCATGACCTTGTCTTACAGATTAAATGGGATCACTTATTTGAAGGTACTTAGTCTGATGCCTGGCTTATAGTTTTTAAGTTGAATCAATTAAAATTTTTAGCGCATGGAACAGAAAGTGAGACTAAAAATGGATTAAATGGTAAGGAAAATGTATGTTGTGCTGTACTGTCAGGGCAGCTTTAAGGTTGGTAGTGTCAATGGCTCAATAGTATTCAGCAGTGCA
Source organism: Erethizon dorsatum (assembly GCA_028451465.1). Lineage (NCBI taxonomy): Eukaryota > Metazoa > Chordata > Mammalia > Rodentia > Erethizontidae > Erethizon > Erethizon dorsatum. The sequence continues at coordinate 127,589,741 of CM051829.1, forward strand.
CTTGGAAACTTTCCATCCCCCATCCACGACATGATGGCAACCATGTGGTTGGCAGCCACAGATGTTGGTCACAGAAATGACCACATCCAGCAAATTCCAGCGTCATTTCCTCTTGTGCATCTCTTTTTATTAGGGAGAAATATTTCCTCCAGAGGCTCCCAGCACATTTCTACTTCAGATTCATTGTCCAGTACTGGCTCGCATGTCGTGCTCCACCGGCAAGGAATCCTAGACAAAGGAGTCTGTTATTTTCACTTCTCTGAAGGAAGCAGAATCTGCCAGACAGGAAGAGACGTGGAAAAGGCTGAGGGGAAGCCTTCTGCCTGCCCCACACTACATCATGCTCAGGAGGAACAGAGCAGACGATCGGTAGCTGCTTCAATGTTTATCAACTGGAGTCAATGCATGGGAAAATAAAGCAGATGAATTCATAGGAACATATAGTGAGTCTGTTTTTTTTTTTTTTTTTTTTTTTTTTTTGTGGGTACCAGGGGGACGACCTCAGGACCTCGTGCGCCAACAGGCACCCGTGCCACTGAGCGATATCACCGGCCCCTTTTTCATATGTGGGTTCCGGGAGTCGAACTCGGGCCCTCGCGCTTGCAAGGCAGGCGCTTACGCCGCTGAGCCATCTCACCGGCCCTATAGTGAGTCTGAATTGTAAACTAATCCCAAGTTTGTAGTGCAGAAAAGAAGCTTAGAAGTACACATTTGGTTACCTTTGTACCTGCACATCTCAGTAGCTGTGTGACACTGTGGGCCAGTCCTTCAATCTCCCTGATCCCCTGTTCCCTATCTGCATGAACAATTAAACAGAGTCCTAGTCTCACAAGCTAATTGTGAGCTTCAAAGTGGAGAATATTCACACAGGCAGCTCAATAATACTGATGTCGTAGGTTTGCCCTCACTGTGGATTCGAAATGAATCTTGGTGATCTGCTTAAGGGCATTTATCTTTTCCACTGTCACAGCTACTGTGAAGTTGTAGGCATCACAGACGAGTGATTCTGAGAACAAAGACCCAGACCCTGTTCCTAGCTTCACTGTGCTTTTCTCTGTGGTCTTAGAAGGCACACTTGTTTTTCCATTTTTCAGAATGGAATCTCCATTTTATGGTGTTGTCACAAGAAATCACAGCAGCCAATCACTATGCTTATCTCATAGTGGGCACTCAACTAGTGGGTGGGTGATATCTTCAAAGCTTTTTTCTTTTCTTTTCTTTTCTTTTCTATTTTCTTTTTTGGTGAAAATGATGGTAAAGATATCAGTTGTGGGTGAAGATATAAGGAAATAGAAGTTGTCCTATGTTGCTTCTAGGAATATAAAACTATATTAGTGCTTTGGAAAATAGACTGGAAATTTCTAAAAACTTAATATATATGGTTTCCTAGATATTTATTCAACAGAATAGTAAACATATTTTTTTGTATGCAAATGCTCAGTGAAGCTTTATTTTTAATGGTCTAAAACTGAAAACAATCCAAATAGTCCTCAAGGATAAGAAAATTGCAATGAATAGCTGTGCAATAAAATATTACTCGTCAATAAAAAGGAACTATTAATCCATGCAGAAACATGGCTGAATCTCAAAATGATTGTGCTGAAAAGATCCAGACAACAAAGAAAACACATGTTGATTCCATAGATATGAAGATGTAGAAAATACAAACTGCTGGTGACAGAAAGCACATCAGGGCTCCTGGGGGGGTCAGGAAAGGCCAGGAAGGAAGTGGGCCAAGAACCAGGGGACACCTGAGCAGTTGAAGTCACCAGCTTGACTGCTGTGATGACTTGCGGTTGATTCATGCACTTCTATATATGCCCATTGTACCACTTAAGTAGGTGCCGTTTATCACATTCTATTATACAGCAAAAGTGTTTTTCTTAAAAGATGGTAAAAATCATAATCCAGTAGGTGCAGTCTTCTGAAGCACAGAGACACAACCAAATGATTAAGTTAAGTGGACCAGGAACAATTACCATGTAAATGCATTTGTAGGTCAATGACGAACAGAAGTCTAATGAATTATTTTAACCTACATGAGGACTCTAAAGTAAAAGTGGCTTTGGAGCTAGGATGTGGGTCTCAATTAGAATCTTGAGCAAAATAGGGCGTGTCTGGACTCTTGGCTCTTCCCTGGCTGAACTGAAGCCAGCCTGGCCCCTGCCATGAGCAGGGAGCTTGTGATTCCTTTGTTCCCATTCCACTGAACCCAGAGCGCTTGATGTACCGCGACTCCTCCACCCCGCCACAATTCCATGGCCATGTTCTGCTTCTCAAGCGCCTCCCTAGCTTATTATTTCTTTAATTGCACCCCTTACCCATGCTGCTCTCCTCGGTCACATTGGCTCAATTAGTTTCTTAATTTTAGACCAGGGACACCACAGCCTTGTGCATCACAGTGTTTTAACTCCTGCACACTTGTGATAAATGATGAGTATAGACACTTTTAATGGAAAGGGATGCTCCTATTCAAATTCCAAGATAAAGCTTATCATCTTATAAATCATCCTGTGGTCTGGTATCTTAAAATGGAGAGGAGGGAAAGAACTAAGTGTTTCGAACAGAGAAGAAATAGAACTGTCAGGGTGGCCTGAGTGAAAATATAGGACAGAAAGAAAGCCTAAATTTTAATTGCAGAAACATAAAGTTTGCATGGAGCTGCCTACCTTGTGCTCAGAGTTGCAAAATCTCTTTCTGTTTGGAGATACTTCAAGGTATTCTGTTCCAGATGTTGCCCAGAGCCTTTGAAAACAATCTTCATCTTTTCCCTTCCTGCCTGTGGATAGTCGTAATGAGAAGAATGTCAAGGTTCCGAGGAGAGATGAAGACAGATTATTTAGAAGCCAGAAATAGGAGGAAATTCAATGCAAGTGTTGTCCAGCCCTAGCTGTGGGATCTCAGTTAGTTTTGTGGGCTCCTATTTCTACCGTGCAGGGCTCACAGAATGTGGGCTGTGTTCCATGATGTTAGAGTGTGGTCTTGAATTCTATTTGAAATTTTAAAATCTCAGAAATGTAAGTGCCCTCATTTAATCCCACCTTTGTATTTACAGATTTTTAAAAATTGAGGCTTAGAGAGAGAGAATTATTTGCTGGGACTACACAGTTGGAAGGAAGAATTGGGAAAACTGGGTGAAAGAAAATTTCTTTGGGGAATGGAAAAGTCAGAGTTGGACAGTAAACTGGGCCCCTGGTGAAAGATGCATCAGTAGCAGCTGAAGCCAGTGCGACCAGAAGTGCGGGGGTGACATCTACACAAGGACTGCAGAGCTGTGCAGACTGCTGATGGGCCCAGCATGCTGCCCACTGGGCCTTTTCTTCAATGTGGCTTCTTAATCAACCATGTCTAGCAGGGTACACAATGAGGGCAAACACTCAAAATTCAAATAGAAAATTGTTTCCCCTGGGCTGGCAAGGCACAACATAAGAAAGCCCTGTAAATCTGGACTCCCATATGTGGTTCTCAGCTGGTGTGTGTCCCTGAGTGAATTACATGCGGCCAGAGAAATTAATGCTACACACATGGGGGCCCAACTTGGAAGAGAGAATGGCATCTGAGGAGACTCTGCCAGGCATTAGGATCTCTGGAAAGCAGACAGAGGCCACACTGATACGGCATGCCACGGAGGACCCGCAGTGACATCACGATCCAGCCCAGGAATAATGCCTAATAAGTGAGCAAGGACATGAATTCAAAGGAGAGAAAGAAAGCGTTAAACAGATGCCTTAATATGTAGCCTCTTCGAGTTGGGTGGAATAAGGTGGGTGTTAACGCTCACTTTTCTACCTGTCGGAAATGTTGCCTTGTTCTGGGGGAATTTAGTGCTCTTTACACCAGTGGAACCTATGGCCAAGTGATTTAAGGTGACCCCTTTCCTCCTGGCCTCATACTAATTGACTCGAGTGAGTTACAGTCCCCTACAGAACAGCAGCCACATACTGGGTATATTTTTAATGTCAATTTCTGCAGGAGCTTTTACACAAGGAAATTGTTGTAACAATTATTCTCTCTATCCTGGGCCCAAGGATAGATATTGATTTTCAGCCCATTAGATGAGGAAGGAATAGATGGATGTATGTAAATGCAAAATGGGCCAAGATCACTGGGGTCTTTATGTAGAGTTGGGATACCCACATGTTTGGGGAGCTGTGATTTTTGACCCCTCTTTGGAGATTTTGGTAGAGTTAAGAAGCTGAGAAACAAGAAGGCTAAATAATTTTTATGGTTATAATCATAAGGCAGATGAGTAGAATTGAGATAAGTAAACTCAGAGGTAAAGAATAAAAAATGTGATTTCAGAGATTTTTAATTTTTGTCATTGATAGTAGCTTTTTGTATTTATGTCAAAGATCTAAAATTTAAAACTATTTAGACATCCAGGAGAGAGGGCTCCCTGGGACGCAACCACCTATCCAACAGTCTGGGGCAGCTGCTATCCCTCCACAGCATGCCTTTACAGTACAATATGAGATAGTATGCAGAACAGGCGTCTGTCAGATGTAGTCCAATTATAAGTTAAAAGTAAGAATAAAGGGCCAGTGAGATGGCTCAGCGGCATTAGCTCCTGCCTGACAAGCGCAAGGGCTTGAGTTCAACTCCCGGAACCCACATACGAAAAAAGGGCTGATGATATCCTTCAGCCGCACTGGCGCCTGCTGGCACGCGAGGTCCTGAGGTCGACCCCCGGTACACACACACACACACACACCAAAAAAAAGAATAAAATTTTCAAAGTTCAAAAATAATTCACTTAAAAACACTGAATATTTTCTGTATAACAGAACTATTATATTTGGACTTGTTTTCCTAAGTAGAAATGGAAAGTGCAACACACTATGTAAGAGAGAGACATCAGATGGGAGCTTTGGTCGATGGACAGAAAAAAGCCCCGTGTTGTTCCTAAATGAGACAGCATGAACAATATTGCCTGGAGAAGTCTGGACTCCCGTGAACAGGGATGGACATGGTGGCACAGAGTTAAAACCAGAGCATGGTTCACATTTTGCCCAGTGTCTATGCCTTAAAGTCCTTGAAAGACCTGGTATTAGAGTTTGATTAAAAATAAGCATTAGTGATAACTAAAATATAAGTGAAATACCAATCTTGCTTTTTATATCTGCAATGAGTTTTGTAACAGAACACCTACCATTTGTTCATTCATTTATTCACAAGTTGCAATACTGCCAAGCCCTCATTTTGGAAGTGAGAAGATGTAGCCTTCTGACCAAGGTCACAAGTGTAGTAATTGTGAGAACCATGGCAAGGATCAAGACCTGCTAGCTCCTAACCCATACGGGCTTTCTTACCTAGCACTACTGTCTTTGCACTCCGGATGGGGCAAAACCCTGGCACCACACCCTCCTCGAGTCGGTTTCAGACATTTCTCTTCAATTAGGATCCTCTTCCAAGCTAAGCAGACTCAGTTTTTGGACAGCTGCTGTTTGCTGATTAAAGGTAGTGCAGGGTTTTACCTTAGCTTAAGATGCTACACAACTTGAAGCCAGGTTAACACTGTGCCGTTTTCATTTTGTGTAGTTAACAGTGAAATGGGTCGGCTTCATTCGTGCAGCTTTCCCTCTCACTGTTAACTGTTACTACACAATGCGAAGCCAAGTTGTGTAGTTTCCCTCTGCACCATGCCTGGCGTTCTGCTGCAATCTACTGTGCAGTGAGGAGACATTTCACTCTTAGACAGGGTTTTGTTCTTCCTGGAGGGAAGCCTGGGAAAGGGAAGAAGAAATTTAAATCTTCCTTTAACGTAGAGTACATAATTGCTCATGCCTTGCCTCCCTGTCTGATGGTACCTTGACTATCTTCATGGACAAATGGATATTTTTGAGGAATGTGTTTTGTTTAACATTAAGCTAAAGAGCTGATAAAGTCTCAGGAGGAGAGGCAGAGCTGTGATAGAAAGGGCACAGGGAATAGAGAAAAAAGAGCCAGCATCTACACTAGGAACTGAGTCAGCTTTGTTGTCCAAATGATGGGAAAGATGGCGAGGATCAGAGCAAAAGCACTTCATAAATTTTTATATGAACATGTACCATGTTTATCACCTGTACTTGCAGGGCTATCAAACTTGGTGATAGTGGGGGATTATGACTTTCCTATAGATACTAGGAGAGAGGACTAGCATTTCCATTTTTGAGATAAAAAAAAGTGTATAGAGATTTTAAATCATATCGTTAGTAACGAGGGTGTCTGGAATGAGAAGGTAGGTTTTCTGACTGCAAGAACAGGGAGCCAGAGCTTTTGCAAATGTGAAGGGGACCAAGAGATGGAGGAGAGAAAGGGGAGAGGGAAGGGGATGTAAAAGGGATTAAGATTTGTTTTGTATGTGTATCAACTCCCCATGATAAATGTGATCATTATTAAATGCTATAAACATATACTAATAAAAATTTAAAAATTAAATAAAAAAAGATCAAGACTCTCTCCACTTTATCTGATTATCTGAGCATGCTGATCCACAGAACCATCTAAAGGTTTTGTTAAAGCAGAGATTTCGCTCCTGGGACCCTGCAGTCACTGCAGTGCTGATGCGCAAGAAAAACTGGGTTTCATTTGTAAAGTCTCTTTTCCAGAAGGAGGCCCATGTACCTAAGGACAAGAGCACTCCCAACTCTGACACTGTGAAAGCTGTGCAGTCTCTCAAGGCTCCAGGCCACTGGGGATCAGTTTGTCAGGAGACATTTCTGTGGGTCACTTACCAACAGTGGCATGCAGTATCCCTGCAGTCACCTCTCCCTGCCTCCTGGGGTCGTCCTCTGTCTTAGCTGCAGCATCTGGAGACTTCAGGGCTTGGTCCAACGTCTGGTGGGCGTGCCCTGTGGAGACTCACAGAAGCCGGGACAGGTGCCTGCAGATGAGAGCTGCCCTGGATGCTGCCAAGGGAGCTGGACCCAGGCTGCATCCACAACTGGTTTCCATTAGAGAGGTGGCTGGGGATAGGGTGGATGGGCTTGGCCTCCGCAGTCACTTTGGAGGCATCATTCTGTGTGGAACAAAATTGAAGCTAGAATAGATAAACCAAGAAGAGATCTCAGGGCCCCATTTCTGAGTTTCAGACTCACTGGCTCTAGAGTGGCGTCTGTATTTTGTGGGTTATCCAGTCTTCAGGTGACCTTGAGCCAGGTTTGGGAAGCAGAGATCCTCCTGCTGCTGCTGTCCACATAGCTGGAAGCAGCCACACCGGAGAGGCGGTAGCTGAGGATGCTGAAACTGCAAAGGCTGGGTTCCACCTCGCTGTGGGCCCCACAGTCTGGCTGCGCCCCACCCAGCCTCCGTTTCTCACCTGGGTTTTGAGGATCGGGGTAGGTGTTTTCTGGAGCATTATTCCCATAAATCCCTTAGCAGTGCCTGCTCATAGCACACAGGTCACCGGCTCTTCTCCTCCTGGGTCTTAAGCTCTCCACCGAGGCTGACACTGGAAGGCCTGGGCCCTTTCTTAATTTTCTCCTTTCAAAAAATTGTTGGGGCCGGTGAGATGGCTCAGCAGCATAAGCGCCTGCCTGGCAAGCGCGAGGTCCTGAGTTCGACTCCCGGAACCCATATACAAAAAAAGGGCCGGTAATATTGCTCAGCGACACGGGCGCCTGCTGGCACGCGAGGTCCTCAGGTTGACTCCCGGTACCCACAAAAAAAGAAAAAATTGTTGAGGCATTTTTCTCCTTTTTAAACATTTATATCTTAATCTGAGTGGGATATGTTGGAAAAGAGACAGAAGAAAGTGCTTGGCCTACTCCATCACCTTGAATTGTAAGAAGATATCTCTGCTTTTCAAAGTCCTTCTGCCCTTCCCAACGCTGAGGATTTCCCACCAGCTATAATTTATATTTAAGCATCTCCCTTCAAAATTTTGGCTTCATCCATCTCAACAGCATTGTTTCCACATGCATGGCTTAACGCCTCCATCCTTTTCTGTCCCCCTTTGTCTTATTACCCCAAAATTCTTAGTTCATTGATGATAGAAGTATTTTCTCTTTCCCTCATGATCCCACTTTCTAGACCATGGTCCTGGGGTTGATGTTGGGCCCTCAAATATGTTTCTTTCACAGCATTTCTTCCTTATGCAGTACTGTACAGTGGTAAAGTGAGGCCCTGGGAGGACCAGAGAGCTCTGTGTGTGGAGGGACCTCAGCCTCCCACCACCTTTCATTCTCCAATTCTAGTTAAAATGGCACCTACAGAAATATACCAAAATGCACTGTTTGGAACTTAGATTACAAAAGGGAAATGCATACAATTAAACATTATAGGCTTGGCATTCACCTGTTTTGTCATTTAAACCTTCGGCTTCATGAGTTAGAAATCATTAAACTTTCTGTGCATAAGGAAATTAAAGCTCAAATAGTTTGCCTAATTTTCCAATCCTGTGGAGAGTCATTTCTAGGCTTCCTGTCTCAGTGCTTGTGCCCTCTTCAGCACATCTGTGATGATGCCTAGAATCTGCAGGCTAACTTTCTGGATGAGCATTGAAATGGGGTAGGAAAGCTAAGTTCAACAAAATGAGGCCCAGCTTTGTACCTTCCTCTGTGACTTTGGTAAGTACCCTAAACTTTTCAAACTTCACTTCTTCATCTCTAATAGGATGAGGATAATAATGACTTCATAGGCTTCAGATGGAGATTAAATAGAATATAGAATGGCTGGCATGATGTTAAGGTCAAGACACTCAGTGAATGTTAGCTATTATTTTTATATTATCATTTTCATCCAAGTATGAATTTTTTTGGCTCAAAGAATGGAAACATCCCAGTCAAGGTCATAATATAACTGATTACATGACCGACCTGTAATTGCAGCATGGTCTGCGAATATCAGACAAATTCCAATCTCTCCTCCATGGACCTCTGCTATACAGCTCTTCAGCTAGATCTTAGCAAACACAAAAGAACTCCCTGGTGTGGTTATTAATACTGAACTGCATGAAGTTTGGAGAAACCATTATTTTTCCCCAGACTCCTCCTTCGTAGTACTTTCATATAGTAGTTTTCCCTTCTATTCAGGAGAGTTTAAATATTAAAGACTTTAAGAGTTAAGGGGATAAAGCTTTTTAGAAACTCAGAGACATAGTAAATTAGCTCTCAAGTGCATCTGGAGACCAAGGAACACGATTTAGTTTGCAATAGACATGCTGTGATTTAAAATGGGGATGGAAAGGCCTGTATGTTAAGCATCAAGGGCATTTTATTTTGGGACATTTTATCTTGGTCAAAAGTTTTTCCAAAGTGTAGGAAGAAGGAAAACACCAATCATTATGTCTCCTACATGTTTTTCTTTACAACTTCAGTGCACACACGTGCATGTGCATACGTACAAGACTTTCCCACTCACGCCCACCTCTGTCCATTCTCAAACCACCCACATCTGATCTTGGCAGAAAGTATAAAAAACACCTTGTTTAAATATTTTTATACCTCTTTGCTGAGTAATTTTCTCCATCTGGTTTCCAGAATCCTTGTCTGAAAATTCTGGGTTTCAAGCTAAATAATAAAAAATACTGTCATGCTGCAGCGTGAAGTAAAATTAACAATATTAGTTACAACTTAACCTCAACTTATTGAGTTAACAGACTTTAGAAAAATTAATATTGAGTGGGGAACATATTTTGGGTTTGGGAGGAGGAATGCAGGAAGAAAAGGTGGGGTAGGTGACTAGGAACTGGGCATGGTGGATGATTCCAGATACTGCATTGCATCGGCTGTCATTAGTTGTGGGATAGAACACAGAAGCCAAAATTCGGCAAAGTAGATTGTACCATCTTCTTTAGCAAACCTGTCTGCCTCCGGCTTCCCTGGTTTAAATGTAATGGGTACTGAAGCAGGGAGATAACAAGAGCCCTGGGGAGAATGAACCACGAGCCCTCTGTGCTGGTGTGGTTGGTTTAGGTCCTGTTTCCTCAGGTTTGGGTGACATCTTCACTTCCTAATGAGAGGCTCAACAGACTCGTTGAAGTCAAGCAGGGCCCTGCGGGAGGTGAGACAATCTCTCAAGGTGGCTCCTGAGGGGAGGGGAGTGTGCGAAGGGTTCTGGCAAAGGGGGTTCCACAGACAGGACAGGCAGCCAGGGAAGGGCCAAGCCACAGAGGGAGTCAGAGAGATTCAGTGAAGGACAAATCAATGACCAAGGCCAGGACACCTGGATGCTCAGTAAACAAAGGCCTCATTAGATTGGCAGAATTCTTTTGCCCAGGAACAAGATATTCATACCCCTCTAAAGACCTGGTACCCACCCACCCCCAAGCTCCTGCAGGCCCATTTCTATGTGAAAGTTTCCTGATTCTAACCCCTTAGGTTGATCTCAACTTGGTTGAGAGGCAGTCATTTTGGGGTATAAAAATTCCTAGACAAAAGAATCCCTATGGGAACCCTTTTCGGGCCCCCTCCCAGGTTCATTTGCCTGGGAGCTTTTTGCTTCTGCTTTACAATAAATGCTGCTTTCCGCTTTTGCTCTACAATAGGTACTTTTGCTCAGTCCTCTTTTGACTCTCTATCTTGTACAGTAATTATTTCTGGGTCAAGAAAAGAACCCACCAGCTGGATGTAACAGGTACATTTCACAGATTACAAAAATCCAGGCTCCTTTCTGTGGCAAATTTAGAGAAGCAAAATGATTTGTTCAAATTCGCACAGCAGACCCAGGGCTAGATTTCACCTTCAAGTTCAGGCTTCCTTCCCAACCCAGTTACTTCACATTTTTCTTCCAGACAAACATTTGTTAACTGCCACTGCCTTATTTATTGCATAGTCCTTAAAGTCAGATTGTTTTTTACCACAGCTGGGGAACCTGAGCAAGTTTCTTTACTGCTCTGAGCCTCAGAGTCTCATCTGTCAGAGATTCTTATGTAGGGAAAATAATACATGCCCTTTATAATTATTGTGAGATTGTGTGATTTAACATCTGTAATTCAGCACAGTGGCTTGCACATGATGATCTCAGTAATTTTTTTAACATTTTAGATGTAATAATTTTTGAAGTGCTTATCTGACTATTGGCTTCCATCTTTCTTTACAATTACGAGTATTATGAGTTAGATGCCATTATGTGCTAAATACTATGGCAGGTAGATCTATCTGTAAAAAGATTATACAAGACAGACATTATTCTATGCATTTTGTGCATAAATGGGTAAACGCTATTTATCCCTTCCTAACTGCTTTGCTGCATTTTGTTATTTATGCTCTTGGGGTTGTGTCAATTACTTGTTGCTTGCTGAGTACGTGGTAAAAATATTACCTAGTGGTGTACTACAGTGCATCTCTTTCCAGCCTGCCTGCAGTGGCATTACCTTGTTTGGAAATCACCTTTGGTTGGAGTAATTATACCATGGAAATTGGCAAATACTCTCGATAAGGGGCTGATCTATTGTTTTGTTGATTCTTGTAGACTTGAATTGATAGGCTAATAAGGCTGCACTGTGTCTGCACTATTACACTGTAAGCAGCGCAAATAATGAAAATATTTTTCAGTATTCAAGTACTATTAGAGGATTTAGCAAAGATTTGGTTCATGTCATGAGCAAACAAATGAAGTTTCAACATATATCTTTGTTGTTCCACTTCTGTAGCCCTCGTGAACATAAATGGAAATATCATCCAGCATTCATGTCGCAGCCACACTCAGGGATCAGTGAGGTGGGCGACTTCTTTGCTGAGCCAGGTAGTAATGCAGCGCTTGCTTGCAGCCTTTTTCAGAACATGGTTGAACGGCAATAACAATTTGGCTGCAATTATAAGAGTTCAGCAGAATTCAACTGAAGTATTGTGTGAACATTGGCTGTATGGAATTTATAACAAATGTTATTCCATATTTTATGGTGATGGTAGGTCAGTTAAATGTTGCACAGCCTGCATGTCAGTAGGGTGTATAGTAAAATTATGCACATGCACACGTTTTCCCCAGGAGCTCGAGGTAAGATAGCAGCTCAGACCTGCCTCAAGACACAGCTACCTCCTCGTCCTCACCTCTCTGGGCTCCGAGCAGGCCATATACAAACCCTGAAACCCAAACAAGGCAGCACACACCCCAAGCCTTGTCGACTCAGACCTGTTTCCCAGGATGAGACTGTGCGAGCTGTGACTCATGAAGATCTGATTCTCTTGACCCAGATAGAAGGGAATGGTGTCCCATTAGCATGGGTAAGATTGGCCAGCCTCAACTTGCAAATAACGTGTTAGGAGAAGCTGAGATTCCCTGGCATTCGGAACAGGCCGGGGCTCAGGAAACTGTAAGGCTCACCCCTTCCGGAACTCTGCCTCCGTGGACCGCGGGTGGTAGTAAGTCCAGCCGCTGAGGCTTCCTGTTCTCTTTCGTCTTCTCCGAGGCTGCAGGGGCCACAGCCTCCTTGTCTGGGCCGCGGATGTCCCCTGCTGGACACCAGCGCTCACTGCAGCCGGAGCTAAAGGAAGGAGCCTTGGTCCCTGCGCGCGTTCTGCACAGGACCGGTCCCCACTGGTGCCTGCAAGCACTGGGCGGGCTCCAGGCAGGGAGGTCGCTGTCTCCACCTTGTTTTACAAGGCTCCCTCCTAAACGATGGAGATCACTGCTTACCAGGCGCTTCGGGTCCTGACCATCACATGCTAACTTCTCAAACAAGCATTTAAAAAAAAAAAAAAAAAAAGCCGTGTTAGGTGCATTACATATCTCATTTAATCCTCAGAACAACTAAACAAATTTCAGATGAAGGAACCAGGTCGAGAGGTTCCTTATCTGGCGCAGGGTCAGCCTCCCTGGGTGGGTCTCCCCGGGCTTCCAGCCTCCTTCCCTGGCAGCGTCCCATCGTCAGAGCCGTCCTGCTCCCACTTCCTGTCACGCTGCCCCACTCCAGCCTGCCAGGTGGGGCCCTTTCTTTGTCCTAGTTGCCCTGCACCTTGGCCAAATCCTTTCCCTTTTCCGAGCCTGAGTTTCTTCATCGAAAAAATTAAGGAGATGGATTAGCTGGCTCGTACTTTTCCTTCCACATCTAAAATGCTGATGCTTTCTGAATTTAATTTCAGAACAGACATACTGAGGTCCAAATTGCTGGGGATTTCCTCTCGGGCCTGAACGCAAAACTCAGTTGTGAGTTAGTACAGGGGATGGGATTGAGCCTCAGTCCACGCTGTTGTTTGGCGATAGAACGGAGAGAGGGCAGAAGCCGCTGGTCCCTCACAGGAGAGGTTATCAGGAGACGGACAAAAGGAGCCATTTCTCCCTTCTTGCCAGTGAGCCAAGGCGTGGTTGCCAACTCAGACAGCCAGCTGGGAGTTTGCACCATGTGACAAGCCCGAAGGCATTTCTGAAGCTGCCAGCACAGAGACCTGTCGAATCTGCTAGGGAACCAGATGCAGCAGATAAATATCTTCCACAGCGTGGCATCTGGGGCCTGTGCTTGCCAGCTGAGGAAGGGGCCGAGCTGCGCAGCGCGGGGTGGAGATGGGGGAGCACAGCAGCAAACAAATTACACACATTCCTCATTACAGCAGGAAGAGTGCGGTGCTAGGGAGCATTTCGAAATTCTGGAATATGGGTGGTTTCTAGGTAGGTTACGATATAAAGGACCTGATTATAAACGGGCCAGTTATACACAGCGGCCTTCCACACCGTTCCTTCAAGACTGTTGTTGTTATTTGTAGAATACAATAGTCTTTATACAGTTGCATGTTCATCGAGGCAATCAATCTCTGTGTATGTGTACACATGCATGAGCTTACACAAACATACACACACACACACACACACACACACACCTTGCACATTCTATTTCTGTCCTAAATAGAAAATACGGATTTTAAATTTCCTGCATTATTTTCATTGTCAGGCTCTAAATGACTGTGTTTTGGGCCTTTTGCTCTGAGTTTGCTCTTCAGAAATTTATTTCACTTTTAAATTCTTTAAATGGTATCATTCAGTTCCATTTCTCTCCATACATTTCATGATGTTTACTGAATACCTACCATGTGCAAGACATTGCTGGGTGCCATGGCTACAAGGCTGAAGAGATAGAGATCTTCAGGGTGCTTCAGCTAGAGGATCAAAGCTCAGGGGCGGGGCAGGGCAGTGGAGTGGGCGGGTGTGGAGAGTGCAGGTAGCAGAGCAGTAGCCAAGACTGAGGCCACCTTTTTATATGTGGTGCTGTCTGTGGCTGGAGCTCATAAGTCAGCAATAAAAAAGTGTACGGTGAGCTGAGGGTGATGGTGCACGCCTGTAATCCCAGCAGTGTGGAGGCTGAGGCAGGAGGATTGCCCTAAGTCAAAGCTGGTCTGGGCTCCATAGCAAGGTACTGTCTCAAAAACACCAAAAAAGTGTGTATGTGTGTGTGTGTGTTTGTGTACAATGGTACAATGTACATTTTCCTTCTTTGCTTTATTAATTTATAAAAAAAATAGAGATTATAAACTAAGAGGGAGGTTTATAACTATGTCAACAGTGGTTTTCTAAAATATTTTGTTGTTGTATTTTGTTTTAATATATTTTATAGATATAGAAAAAGAGAGCAATTCTAAGAGAAGGTTCTACACAGCTCTGTGCCATTTTCAATCAATATTTCAGTTTTTCATGCTGCCTTTTAGTACTTGCTTGTATGCACTTTCACAGTGTCATAATGGGAACTGTGACAGTTAAGTGGGCTTGTCAATTTGATTAGCTTGAAAAATGCCTAGCAGATTAGTAACGCATACTTCTGGGGTGCCTGGGTGGGTCATGGGATGTGACTTAGGGACCATATGTGGTTCCTAGATCTTCTTCTCTGGTACTGTTCTCCCAATGCTCTGTTCCTGGACACCACACGCTTCTGCCCCGTTGTTGCTGTTTTAGAGCTCACTAACCATGGACTGAACCCTCTGAAACCATGAGCAAATTATTCCTCTTGTCTTTTAAATTGTGAATGTCAGTTATTTTGTACTAACAATGAGAAACTTGACTAATACAATAGTAGAATGTTCCAGTTTTCAATAATGCCAGTCTTTCCTAGGCAGCTTCTTGCCATCTCGTCCTTTGCTTTGTCCTGTCTTTCTCCACTTTGCACAATCACCCTTCACTCAGGAAAACTGTAAACCATATATTAATATATATATTACACTTTCTCCATATTCAAGCAAGGCTTTCTACACAGCTATTTTTACCTTTTTTTCCCCATAAAATAAAGATCATACCACCTGCTCTTTCCTTATTTGCATTTCTTACTTAATAGGACCTTTATTAATCTCTTCCATTATTGATGAGTACTTGTTTCTTTCCAGTGTTTTTTTTTTTTTACACTACAGCTAATGCTGCAAAGACTATCCTGTCCTGTAACCTTATGAAATTTCATTTTATGGAATAGATTTTAGAAGCAAGATTGCTGGGTCAGACAATGTGTATAGATTTTATTATAATAGCTGTTGCTAAATTGCATTCAAATTTTTGTCAATAATATATCAGCTAGATTTCTACCCTGTACCCCCACCAGTACTAGTTTTTATAAATCTTTCTAGGTCTTGCTAATTAAATAGGAGAGAAGCAGTTATCTGTTATTCATTTGATGTCTATTTATCTAATCACTACTAAAGTTGATTTTTTGCTGGTCTATTGGCCTCTTTGGCTTGCCATTCTGTGGATTGCTTATTTAGATATTGCAACTTGAAGAGAAACGTTTGTTTCATTAAGTTTATTGTATTCCTCTTGACCACATTTTATGTAAGAATAAATTTTGTGTTTCCAAGAGAGTCATGAAGTAAATTATAAATAATAAGAATAGTCACTAATGCATAGACCCAGCATTGAGGAAATCATGCCTATGTAGCATTTATTCACTCAACCAACTCATTGGAAAATACTGATTTATGGAACTGACACTATTCTAGGTGATGGAAACTCAAGGAATATAAAAACATGAGGGAATAAAGATATGTTTTCTATTCATAAAAAGATTACATTATACATAGGGAGAAGACATAAAACTTTGCTAGAATATGATAATTATTATAAAAGTGCCAAAGGGTTTGAAAAACAGAGAAGGGAAAAGTTATTTTTGCCTATAGGGGACAGAAAACATTTCAAAAGGAGGTAAAAGTTTATCTGAATTATAAAAAATAGAAAGATTTTTTCCAGCTAGAGGCTTGGGGGAGGGAAGTGAGGAAAAGAGATTATTGTACACAGAAAAACTACAGGGAGCAAGAATCCAGTGGTATGAATGTGTAGAGTGACACAGGATTGACAAGAAGAGCTTCCTGATTCTAGGGGACAGACCTTTAAAACTTTAAGGGAGATGAAAAGAATATTTTCGAGGAGTCTACTGGTTCTTCAATAGAAGTAATGCTGCTCATGACCAATTTCAAAGGAAATTATTTGTCATTTCCTACATTCCAATTATAACCCATACTTTAATTTTTCTGGAATTCAAGATCCTCAAATTGCTCCTCATGGATTCTCTATACTGAGCCATTTCTCATAAGGTAGCCCTACAGGAAATGCCTAACATCAGCCTCTGTCCTGTCTCTTCCTGGTATGTGGTTTATGGTTGGGGCTCTATCTTTATCAACACTTGATATCAATAACTCTTCCAATGCATTCTCTTGCTACAGCCTGATGGAATTCACAAGGCCAGCAGAGTAGCAATGAAAGAGCCAAAGGCCAGTTGTGCAAAGCCTTGAGTGCCATCTTAGGAGAAAATTCCATGCCATTCTTTCAACAAACATAAGCACTTATTGTGTACCAGGCACTATGGTAGGCACTGGACACATAGCAATGAACAAGACAGGACAAGTCCCTATGTCATGGAAGGACAATCATGGAAAACCTTATAAGAGATTTATTGAAACAGTGGTTCCTTGGGACCTTATTAAACAGGAGAAAATCTGTTCTAGGATGACTGCCACATTTCACAAAGGAGGACATTCTGTCCCAAAGGCATGAAGTGCCTCTTAGAAGGATAAACAAGAGTAATGGTACTCTGTCCTTTGGAACTTCTATCTTCATGCTTTCAACCTGACTGCAAGATTTCTACTCTGTGTTGACTGAAGAAGGCTGATTAAGTTTCTCTTCCTCCATCCAAAAGTATCCATTATTGAGTTTTATTTTCCTGTAGCATGTTAGGTGAGAAATCTGATCAATAAATTAATATTAAAGAGGTACATTTCATAATGATAAAAGGATACATTTGTTAGGAGGCCATAACAAGCCTACATTTGTATGCATCTAGTAACAATTTGAAAACATGAAGCAAAACTAATAGAAACAAAAAAACAATAACAAATCTAAAAACAACAAACAAATCTAAAATTATTAGAGATTCCAATACTCCTCTGTCAATAATTGATAGAGAAATTAGACAGAAAATTAGCAAGAACACAAGAGGCTTAAATAACAACATCAACCAGCCTGCTTTGACATTTATAGAACATTCCACCAAGCATTAGGAGAAGGCATATGCATTTCATGAGCACTCAAGGATATTCACTCATATAGACCACTTGCTTGTGAATAAAATAAGTCATAATAAATGGAAAAGGATTGAAATAATATAAAGTCTTTTAAAACCATAACAGAATTAGACAAGAAATCAATAATAAAACAATATCTGAAAATTCCATCAAATATTTAAAATCGCACAACCACTTGTTAGTAACATATGATTTTTAAAAATACAAGGGGAATTTGGGAAATTTTCTTAAAAATGGAATTAAAAATACAACATCAAATTCTGTGTTATGCAACTAAAATAGTACATAGAGAAAAAAATTAAAGCATTGAATGCTTTTATTAGGAAAAATTCTCTCAAAGCAGTAATATAATTGTTCACCTTAAAATAGAAAAAAAAATGAAGAGCAAACTAAATATAAAGTGAGTAGAGGTCAGGAAATTACTGTAAAATGATGAACAAAACTAATGAAAATGAAAGCAGATAAACAATAGAATAAATAAAACCCTGTTTTGATGCTAGGTCAATAAAACCGGTAAAACTTTAATCAGACTAATTAGAGATAAAAGAGAAAATATAAATAATAGCCAATATCAGAAATGAATGGATGAACATCTCAAAGAGCCATGAACATTTTGTCAATAAATTGGACCATTTAGATGTAGTGGAAAACTATTTGAAAGACACAGCTAAAAGATCACTCATGAAGTAGATACCTTGAGTAGCTCTCTATCAATTGAGGAAACTTTAGCTGTAGTTAAGAACTTCCTCACAAAGAAAGCCCCAGGCCGCTGTGGCATCACTGGTGAACACCATCAATCATTTACAGAGGAAATCCTAACAATTGATCCACTGCCTCAACTCCTCTGGAAAACCAAAGACGTGGGACACTTCCCAATCCATGCTATGAAGCGAACAATCCCCAGATGCTTGAAACAAAGACATTGTAAGAGAATGAAACTAAGGACCAATTGCCCCATAAACATAATTCTTAATAAAATTTTACTACATTTGTTCTGGAAACATATAAAGAAGACATGATGACATGCAATCATCATGTGAAATGTATAGAGGGATGCAAACTGGTTCAATTGATTCACCTTATCGAAGGAGTCAAATGAAATATGCAGAAAAATATTTGCTGAATTCAAAACTCACTTATTATAAAAACCTTCAGCAGACTAATACTAGAGAGCTCTTCTGCATCGTAAGGGCACCTCAGCAAGCCCGCTGCCGGCATCATGCTTTATGGGGGAGACTGGTCCTTCTGCTCAGGAGCAAGGGTAGGATCTGCACTCCCTCATGTCAATGCCTTGGGGCTGCAGCCAATGCAAAGGAAAAGAGAAGAAAAGGCTTCATTCAGTGGAAGAGGAAAAAGCGAGTCTCTTTGTCCGTAGCCTGATTGCCTAAGTAGGAAAATCCTGAGTAATCAATGAAAATGCCACCCTATGTAACTGTGTTTGGTAAGTTTCATGATACAAGTCAATCTATGAAAGTTAATTGTAGTGTTGTACACTAGCTGTCATTGTTCTCCCCTGGGTTCACACACTGGAGCCCTAACTTTCAACCTGACTGTGTTTGGACCTTGGGCCTTCAAGCGTAAAAAAGGATATGTGAGGTCACTGGCTGGGCCCTGATCCAATGAGACCGATGTCCTTTTATGAAGAGGAAAAGGCTCAGAGTTCCCTGTCACTGCTCCTCCCCCAAGTGCAAAGGTAGGGCTGCTTGAGGACACAGCCAGAAGGTGGGCATTTGTCTTCGGGCTGCAAGAAAGACCACACCAGACCTTGCCCTACTAAGGCCTTCGTCTCAGATTATTGCCCTCCAGAACTGTGAGAAAATAAATGTGTATTGTTTAAATCACCCCTTTTGTTATCTTGTTATGCAAGTCTGAGGCAACTAACACACTAGATACAAATAATGGAATTTGAAATAAAAAACGAAATTACAAAAGCACCAACCGTGTAAAATAGATGTAAATGCAGCCCGTGTATGTGCATAGGTATCCTCATACATCTTGTTTTTATGTGTGAATATATGTGTATACAACACACACACAAAGTCAAGAACAATGAATAAGACACGGAGAGCGGACTTTACCCTTGTGAATGAGAGTGACACAAGCGCATGACGCTTGGGGGTGGCAGTCACCATGAGAACTTGCAGGACACTGAGGACGCTTGGGAGGCAGTAGCTGTACGGACATTAGCAGAACGAAGCGCTGTAGCCATGGTGTGCACTGCATCATACCCAGTTCCTAAGTGACTCAGGGGTGAACGTGCTCACGATGTCCCTGCAGCTTTCTGTGACATTCCGGGTGGATATTAGCGAAACGGCACACCAGAGCCACGCCAGAGAGGCTGTTGTTCAGAGTCTGATTGTGAATCTGGAAAGGTGGGTCAGGTTCGACTCGAGGGCGACTCTGGTAGTGGCAGTGACTGCCCGGAAGAAAAGGGTGGGAGACTTCACTTGACCTCAGTCCAGGAGAGGACGAGAGGACGCCATGCTGCTCGAAGAGCCTCCTCGCTGTGGGTGGTCACGTGCCTGGACCATCACTGGGCCCAAGACGGGGGAGGCCCTCCCGGGTACTGAACAGAGCTAGCTGTGACCAGCTTTGGATCTGAGGTGACTTGCAGCACAGCTGTCACGCGTGGATAGCCTTCCAGATTCTTCCTGTCTTTTCCACAACTGCTAAACTCCCAAATTACTGCTGATCCCCAGTGTGTAACCATTTGATTATTTTGAAGCATTTCATAAAGTCTTCTTGTTTAACACACACACAGACACACACACACACACAGCACAAAGATATCATTTAGCTGTGTAAAGTGGTACACGCCTGTAATCCCAGCACTCTGTGGGTGCTGAGAGGAGAGGATCACAAGTTCAAGCCAGCTTGGGCAAATTAGGACTTAGTGAGAGCCTGCCTCAAAAAAAAAAAAAAACAAAAAAACAAAAAAACAAAAAAAAAAACAGTCTAGGGCTATAGCTCAGTGCAAAGTCCCTGGGTTCAACCCCCAGTACACTAGAAAAATGAAAGAAAGAGAAAGAGGAAAAGAAAGAAAGAAAAGAAAGAAGATGAAAGAAAGAAAGAGAAAGAAAGAAGAAAGAAAGGAAGGGAGGAAGGGAGGAGGGGAGGAAGTCTCTCTCACACAAGGGAGAGTAAGGTTCACAGATGTGTATTGATTGCCCAATTGCCCAATCAGGCAAGAGCTAAATGACAAACCCAGACCTAAGTTCGTTTCTCATTGACAAGTCCAGTTCGTGCTTCAATACCGCAGACAAATATCTGCAATTTTTAAAATCAGAGTCACATATCAAAGCAAGATGATTTACCTAGAAATAGAAAGTCACTGAGCTGCCAAAGAAGGCTAGATTTCAGATCATTTTTCTTTTATGGTTAGGAACCCTGTACAGAGGATTCCTCTGTACTTGATCATGAGCAACTTGAAAACATTTTTTTAAACCTCACAGAGCCTGACACAACGCCAGCCATACTGCCATCCCCTCTCCACAAAAAGTTGTAAACGAAATGTTTACTTAAATGAAAATTAGCTCTCATCTTTCAGAATACTATGGAAATTGTCAAGAAAGGGATGAGATTTTGAAGGAAATGTGTGATATGTTTCCACTATTTTGAGTTCAATATTTACTAGTAACACCAGAGGCCCAGGATTGACAGGCACCTTGCGTACATTGTTGCTCCTGGGCCACTGGCGGTGAGCTTGTGAAATAGTTGTCGCTCTGCCTTTTGAATAGATAAAGATAGTGCTGCTTAGAATTACCATCTAATACAACCTACACCACACAGTGAGACTCAGATCTTTAGCTTCAAAGTCCGGTGCTCTCTGATACACTATTGGTTGAATTGGGAAAATACACATATTTTAAGAGCTGTCTGAAATATTTCCTAGGATCATGATGATCAGGATTCTCCATAACTCTTCAGAGATTAATCCTTCACATTTTGAGATCTAAGAAGGTATTCATGAAATATTTATCTTTCATTTTAAATTAAAACCTGCTTTGGATCTTAGAATTTAAAGTAAAATCTATTGAGAAATGTCCTGGTGTGTGATGTCTTTCCCTGCTAAGCCTTGAATAGCTACAACCAGACCGTAATTCAAACTTACCATCATTTTCCACATGCAGCATACCTTCCCTCCCCATTTTGTCCTTTGGATAACCTTATAATGACTTTTACTGTATTTATGCAAGATCTTTCCAATTAGCCCTCTGGAACTCTCAAATGAGAAGAAACAGAAAATAATGAAAAAAGGAAAGCAGGAAAACCATGATCTGGGGTAGCATTTAACCAGCAGGAGCTTTTTGCCCTGACAGGTCATAGAAACATGAGAAGTCCAGGAGGTGTTCCAGTTCTCGTAATCCAGCCCCATAATATTTACAAATGTGTTTACTCTGGCACATGTGAAAGAACACAGGGTTTATAAAGTTAGTCAATCTGGGGTCAAATCCTGACTTGGTACTTTTAGCATTATGAAATTTGGTTCATTATTTCACCTCATTCTTCCTAACTGTAAAATGGGAATATTGGTATCAATATAAAAGTTATATATTTTTGGGGATCAAATATGGTCATATGTACAGCACTTACCATGTGCATGGCAAACGGGAAGGCCTCATAAATGCTGGCCTCTGTTCTTATTGCTGTAATAACATGACATTTTATTTGGCAATTCTAAACTTGCAGTTGTGTGGGTTTTTTGTGGTATGATTGATGATATTTCTGCTGTTCAGGCGCATATGGGAAATGGTCTGGATCTTAGTAGAGATGTTAAAAATTAAATTTAGCCACACCTTCTGTTAAGTTTTTCATTTTGGGATTTAAGATACATTCTATGGGTGGTATCTAGTAATTCCAGAGAAACTTTTTCTACTGAAATATGTTTTCCCAATGGAATCTTCCCAATTATCTTTTCTGCCTTCCATTCATTCGTTTATTTTATTAAGCTCACTGATTTCTCTTTTTTGAGAACTTTTTATTCTTTTTTATTGGTGCATATTGCAATACATAATGTTTACCTTCCTTTTGTGGAGTTGGTACATGTACACGACACATCTTCATTCCTTTTTGCAACCCACTGTAGAAAGATCTATCTGCCAACTTCCTATTCTCCATAATTTATTTTGTTCTTTATTTATAATTTGGGTATCTCATATAAGATAAACCATGTGATATTTAAGCTCTTGTCTCAATGCCTCTAATATGTGCAAAGTCTCTCCTTGATTTTATCTAAGTCTCTCCTTAGACCACCAGAATGGGGTGGCATGGGCATATGTGATGGGTAGATCTGGGCGGCCCACAGTAGGCGCGTGCTGTGCAGTTCCCCATCTTTCCTCTTGGGGTCCGTGTCTCCCAGGGAGCCCATACCGGCTCTGCTGCCTCCTACATGACACATTTTTATGGGATCCTGTGCCACATCTAAGGAGCCTCTGGACATTTGGCCATGACTGTAGCAGGTGGATAAAGCTATGCGATCTGGGTCAGTGTTGGGGTTTACTGTCCCATGTATCTTACAAGCTACATCTTCTAATTTAGTCTTAGCAGGTAAAGATGGGAGCCAATATACTTTGCTCCCCACTTGCTGACTCACTCTTTTGGAACTTGAGCTACAAAAGGCAGTACCATGTGATTGGAGACACCAATCAAAGACCCCTGAGTTGAGCTTGGGATCGTGAATCTTTCATTTTTACTATTTTCATGTTTTTCAATTGTGCTTTATTAGTCTTTGTGTGCCCTGTAATCGGATATCTGAAGGATGGTTAGTTTTATACCAATACCACATAATATGTTTACCAACTAATTGTGTTTACCCTTCAGATGTAGTTTAGGTGGTCAGTGATAAATATTAACCTTCATTTGGAATATGCCATTGCCTGGCAGGACTTGCATGGCCTGTCTGATTTTGTATTATCTTTGAAGTTCTACAATTTAACTCCTGCTAGTTATGCTTATCAGTATTGGAGATCGAGATTGTGACTTCACCCCCGGAAATAAAGTAAATGTATTAATGGACCAATAAAAAGAAATGCGGTTCACTATCAAGTTAGAGAATTGCATTCATCTTGTACGGTGAAAATACAAAAAATAACCACAGACCCAAAGCACTCCAAAATCATGAAAGATGCATATCTGTGATACTTTGGTTGTGTGGAGTGGGCTGCCTCAAAAGCAGTACAAGGGGGGCCGGTGAGATAGCTCAGTGGCATAAGAGCCTGCCTGGCAAGCACGAGGTCCTGAGGTCGACTCCTGGAACCCACATAAAAAAAAAGAAGCACTACAAGGGCTGAAGCAGCAAATAACTGGAGGATACTTTACAGGTGAAGGAACAATGGGATCCAGCAAATACCTTTTAGTTATGGAAATGACAGAGGGTAAACTAAAATTAAGAGTGGAAAGAGCAACACATGTACTTACAAAGAGACTTGAGGTTTCAGAGGACAAACCAGCTCTACACAGTCAAAGGGATGAAAGTGAACACAAGAAAGAAACAGACACAGCAGATCTAACAGATAGGACTGGAAAATTGAGTCCTGGGGCTAATGTGCCTAGGTTATTCTTCCCAGACTTACAAGTCAGATACATCCCTTCAGCTCCTGGGAGACAGATTGAATAAAGAGCAGAGCATAGCCATGGGGTAAGACCAACTGAGTTCTCTCTGGCTGAAAGAAAATACAGGAAGTGGAGGGAAAGGATTTCCTCCTCAGGGGTACTGAGATGTATTTAGGTAGGAATAGGAAGTTCTGTGTGCCATTGCTGCCAAGTATGATGTCTGTAAATAACAGTGATGTGCTATGTGCTTTAAACAGCTAGAAGAAAGGAGTTTGAATGCTTTGCCTCTAAAAAGTGATAAATGTTTGAGGTGCTAGATACATTTACCCTGACTTGAAGATTACATAATGTATACATGTAGGGAAACACCACAGAGTACCCCATAACTATATGTAATTCTTATGATTTCTCTGGCAGTTAAAAATTTAAATTAAAAGTAAAACCCATGAAAGAAGGGAACAGAAAACCTACTAACAACTAGTATAAATATAATTCATATGTGTAATAGTTGCAACCATTTGGTTTATAATTTAGCAAAAATTTCCCTAGAGCCTACCTACTTCACAAGAGACAGTAGAGATGAACTGGTACAAAAGATTCTCCTTCTACTTGCAGAAGATTACAGTAAAATGATAAGGAAGTGCATTTAATGAATAATGTCAATAAAATGTGTAAATGGTAATATAGAGATCGTCGCTAGAAAGTTTGAGAGGAGATAGAGGGGCCTTTAATACAACAAAAATGGCTGAGTGTCAGGACTGGCTTTCAGCTTCTTAGCAGCCATGAGAAATTGATAACTGTGGTGAGTTTTACAGCATCGAAGATCATAAAGGAAGAAATATAGCAGTTCTTCAAGGAAGACACATTTGTCTGCTGTTTTTCTGGCCTGAACTGGAAAGAAATTCTTTACATGGTATTTTCTGTACATGGATTTTGCAGAAAAGAGAGGTGTGATGGGCAATGAATGCCTGCAGTGTCAGCTTCTCAGCCTTGCAGAGTGGAGACATCTACAATTATCTACCATGGATTCTCATGATGGTCAAAACGGTGCACACAATATAGATTAATTACCAAACCTGTTGCAAATCAGAATTCTTTAGGGATCTTTTTAAGAATTCAGATTCCTGGGTTTTATTTAATAAATTCATTCCCAAAATCTTAAATTCTGAAATTTACATTCTGACAATAATTCAATCTCTTCCTCTTTGTGTTACTCCTGTATTTCCACTTGAGCTGCCTCTTGACCTTACAGAGACCTCCAGTCCATTAATCTTTCCATTTTCATCCAGTCTATTAATTCTCTCCTTGGCTCTTTCTTGTCTTGGGTGATTACTTAAGCCACCTTCTTACCAGAATCCTCAACCCTCAAGCTACTCCAGCACTATACGTCTTCAGCCACCACTTAAAATGTTGACCCTTTGTGACTTCTTTGCAACAGAAGTTCACAGACATGGATATAAGAAAGAACTTTAGATTCATCAAAGACTTTAGAAAATGTCTCTAAATTATAAAAGGGAGTAGTAATTAAAAGCAAAGCAAGTGCGCATGACACTTGCTACTTGTGTGAGATATTGGACTGAAAAATACATGCTTACCACTTGCAAGGTCCTCAGATGGAGAGCTGAGAGTATGATACAATCACTTGTACAATAGTCCTTTCTTGCAGGAACTTGTAGGCCAAGTGAGAAGACAAAGATAATGAAAACAAGACATACTGCATGTTACATGTCAAATAGTTTATATTTGTAATACCCAAACTCCTCAATATCCTTGCTTATCAGATAACTTTGCTACATTAAACTACTTCAAAACTTAGCAGCTTCAAGAAGTCATTCTCAGATGTGATACCCAGACCACATGCATCAGGTCATGGGAACTTACTGGAAATGCAAAGGTAGGGGCCCATGCGTACATGTTACAGCTTCCCAGCTCACAATTCAGTTCCATGTTTTGGTGAACTTAGTGGGCTCAGTGGTGATTCTTCGCACTGCAGGCATGCTCATTCACACTTCTGCTGGGACGCCGCTGGGCACTGTCTGCCCACTGTCCTCGTACTCTAGTGGCCTCATACTCTGCTTGCTCCCCTGACAGTGGAGCAGGGTGCCTGGGAGTGTATGTGCAAGCACAGAGGTCTCTTGGATCCTAGCGCCTCAGTTCAGAACTGGCACATGGTCCCATTCTCCACACTCTGTTGGCTAAGGTGAATTTTAAGACCAGTCCAAACTCAAGGAGTGGGGACAGATGCTCGACTTATTGAAGAATGAACTATAAAGTCATAGGCAAAGGCCAAAGATACAGGACTAAGAAATAAGACCATCTTTTGCCATTATTCTACAGTATGATAGATGTCTTATACTTAATAAGTAAGATTAAGAAATTGAAGCTCAGCAAATTCAAATATTTTTACAAAATCATCTATCAGGTGGATTTAAACATAGGTGTGTCTGTTCTCACAATCAGCTCTTGTGCAAATAGCTTTAGGATAACATGGCCCATAATAGTAGAATAGAGGCCAAGCTAAGATATTATAATAGTTTTGGAAAAGGAGAGATGATTTCTGTCAGGAAAGACAAAAAAAAAAAAACAAAAACCAAAAACCAAAAAACAATGAGAGTAGTGAATGATAATGAATAAGGCAGGAAGAGAGTTTAGTTTGAGCATAAAACAAAACAGCTACTTAAAAATACCAAGCTATTGTACAAACACTTGTATAAACACTTGGAAGCTCTTTTGGCTTTAGGGTATTTGAAGAGGAAAAGAATAAAATGCAATTTAGAAAGATAGATCCTGATATGGAACATTTTGAATGCCATAGTAAGGTGTTTGAAATTAAAGGTATTTGAGAAAAACCTATAAGTATTATGTAAGTTCCAATTATACTCATTTCCCTGGAAATTATCTTTTTGTGGATTTTCCCATTAAACCCATTTTATTTTGAAGTCACTTTCCTTCCAAATTTTCCAGTTCTCTTTACCCTCTTTAAGGAAATATCTTTCAGGGAGTGCAAATGGAGGAAGTTAATGTGGCTGAATTCAAATCTGATGCTGGCTGGTGTGGAGGGTGTGGCTAGGCCACTCTTTCCCTACAGCCTGTACTTCCCCACCAGCCTGTGCAGGGGCATTCAGGGTAGACCCTCTCAGTGGCTGAGCAGCCAGGGGACTGCAGGGACCAGATGACCCTGGGGTGCTGTGTCCCTGGGCTCTAATGCTGTCTGCAGACATGGAGCATCATTATTTTCTATGCATTTTACATGTGTAAAATTTGGGGGGACTGGCCTTGAGACCCTTAGGGGATACAGGTGTCGATGAAGCCCCACAACTGAAGGTACCTCCAGTACCTCCTGGAAATGTGTGTCTGTGGTATGTGAGGTTTGCTTGTTTGTCTATTTTTAGTACTGGGCATTGAACCCAGAGCGTTGGCACTGAGCTACATCCCTAACCCTTCTAAATTTTATTTTAATGTTTGGATACAGAGTCATGAAGTCACTAAATTGCCCAGGCTGGACTAAAACTTGGGATCCTCTTGCCTCAGTCTCTCAGAGTGCTGGATTCCACGTGTGCACCATCGTGCCTGGATGCTTGGTCACGTGAGACTCCCAGGGGGAGCCTCTCCCCACCATGTTGTAAGTCACTATTGCAGGAACCTTCTAGCCAGTAAGTTGGCCTTCTGATTTTTGGTCAAACCATAAGGGGTGGTTGAAAAAATACAGTGAATGTTTAATAAAAGTACATTACCATTCATCAGCCTCAAAATACTCCCCTTAGTTTTAAACACACTTGTCCCATTGTTCTTGTGGCTTTCTGAAGCAGCTCTGGAGTCCTATTTCATGAGTGTCTTTAGCTGTGCTGTCCTGGCTGCCTC
Organism: Erethizon dorsatum; assembly: GCA_028451465.1. Lineage (NCBI taxonomy): Eukaryota > Metazoa > Chordata > Mammalia > Rodentia > Erethizontidae > Erethizon > Erethizon dorsatum. Next base: position 127,617,559 of record CM051829.1, read on the forward strand.
AATATCCAGAATCGAGTCACAGCATTCCCCTTTCATGGTCATTTTGACTTTGTGGCCAGATCTGGTGAATGAGGTGCATGGGGACACACAGTCACATTTATACGAGCCTGCCTTTCCACTGGATGACAGCATTGACTGTATTTATCACATCTTGTAAAGACACTCAGGAAAGACTTGCTGCAGCAAGTGGCAAGAGTGATGGGGTGAGTGCGTTCGAAGAGAGGAAGGGGAAGTCTTTTGCTGTAAGACATTTATTTAAATTTAGATATTCACTGTACATGCCAAACATACCTAGTATGGGGTCCCACGCCACTCCAGGTCTGACCTCAGCCCCAGTAATGCCCCCTCTAGTAAGAATGACATTTTCCTAACCTTGTCACTGTGAAGACTTTGAAGACCCTCCACTCTTTTGCTCCACAGGCCACCCCAGTATACCTGGAATTATCTGGGAAGGATATTCAAATACATATTCTGACTTGCACGTGGCCCAGGATCCTTAGGAAAGAGTGCATGAACCCAGATGCATAGCAGACAATAAAGGACAACTTCATGAAGGTGCCTAGACCAATGGAGAAGAAATTAAGTTTCCAGAGAGAAAAATCATGTGATGAGCAGCACTTGGGCAGAATGGGCTGACTCTGGGAGGGAGCTGGAGCTTCCTTATCAAGTTCCATCTGAATGTTCTCTCATGCAGAGCCTCCCCGACTTGCACTGCTGTCCCAGGGTCAGCATTCTGAGAAGCATCATCTGAAAGAGCAATGCCACTTGAGCACTGGCCTATGTTGGAGCCACCTCTGGAAGAGCTGACTCACCTGGGGAAGTGGACAGAGCCAGCCTGGGGAAGGATCTCAGAGGCCAGTGAGAAGGAAATGGCTGGACGCCTTGGGATCACTTTAGCAGCTGTTTGGAATAGCAGCAGTACAATGGTCAGGCAAGCGCAATGGCGACCAGAGTGGTCAGTAAAAAGGGAAGTTATAACATACAGGGAGTAATTGTATATGTGTTGATCAACTTTTCTATAAATTAGGGTCCTTGCTGGGCATGAAGGACAGTTCTAGGTTATTCATATCAGTAACTAAACTTACAAAAAAGAAATACTTGTTCTCAGGGAATTTAGATTTTAGTAGTAGGTATTTTGCATAGAAATCCCATGTCTTCTGCAATAGCCAGAGATAATTATTGAATATAATAATCTATGGTAGGCAGTAATATCAGGATAAAAGATAAAGACTGTATTTCTGGTTAATCAAATTAGAGGCTCATAGCTTTGAGACTTGAAGTATTACTTGCTAATGAGGAAAGGGATAAATTTTAATATTACTTCAAAGAAAACATACTTTAAAAGGAAAGCATCCTTGAATAATATATTTCTATGTACAATCTCAAACATTTGGGGACTATTTTATCTTGAATTATGTTAATCACTTATCACTATATGAATATATAGAAACTAAATCTAACTTGAAATATGTTCTAGCCATAAGTGGTGATCAACAATGTTTTTATTTGAACAACTTTGTGTGAAACACCATGTGGTTCTGTAACAGTTGTTGAGTATTTAACAGAACACAGTCCCTGACTTTAGTGTGTTCACCACCACATGTATAAACACAAATATCCATAGCAATGCATTAGATCTGATGAATGTATGCATATACTGTAGTTCATCTCTTAGGAAATCAGAAATTCTCAGTATGGGAGGAGCCACATGTGCTGGTTCTTGATGGATGACCCAAACCAAAGGCTATCACTAAGCAGATGTGAGGCATCCCTGGGTGGAGAGGAAGCACTTGTGCAAGATCAGTGATGTGAGTATGTGGAGAGTGCAGATGGTTCAGCATGCTTAGGAAAGCTAGGTAATGTATTTTCATTTCCCTACATTTCCCCAGGCTTGCTTGAAGGCATTCTAGGTTCTGACCCTGAGATGGATCAATGACGGGTAGTTTTTCCTTCATTAGGAAAGGCTTCCTCAACCATTTTCTTCGTATGGAATTTATATGTTTTGCATTGTCTATATTTTGTCTTGAATTCATGAATATGATTTTTTAATAATATAATAATAAGCACCTTAATGCTCATCCATCCTATCTGTCGAGTAGAACATCTTGGCATGTTGATCATTTGATAGTCACACAACAACTATTTCTTAGTATATCCGCAGGCTACCTAGCCTCTTTATAATGAGAATGACTACAGGTGCTGCTAAATTAAAGTTGTGCTATTTTAAGCCCAGTGGGTGTAAACACATTTAATGAATCACAATGACTGCAGTAGGAAAATCATCCCTTGCTATCCTCATTTCACCATTTAAAGACAGAGTGAGTAAACATAGATTAGACAGTGCTTTAAAAGTGGGATGACAGACTTTTGAAGATGGCAGAGTGGTGAGCAGCAGAGAGAGCCTCTCTGAGAGTCTCTGTGCAGACGCTGAAATGTAGCTGCTTAGGGAGGACAAGAAGGAGGGAAGTGGGTCCCCTAGACCCAGGAAGGATCAGAAGCCCAGTTTGGGGCCCATAGAGAGAGTGAAGAGAGAAACTTCAACAAAGAAGAAGGAGGTGGCCGCTGGAGCCTTTTCCCTGGGTCAGGACTCGCTGTGTGACAGAAGCAGTTCAGACCTGCGGACACACGGTGAATGCCAGTGGTCCCGGGGGCTTCTGCAGAGAGACACGGCAGTGCAGGGGAGCAGCAGATATGAAGGACTGGCTGGTGGTGAGTGTTGAGGACTCAGCTGTCCTGTGCTAGAGAGCGATTGGCCAGGAGCCATCTTGGAGGGATGAGCTCGGACTCAGGGCAGCCGCAGCTCCATCTACGGCTCCCAGCTGGGCTCAGGCCCGCAGAAGGTGCACTGGCAGCTGCAGCCGAATGAGTGAGTCTGGTCTAAGCCAGAAAGCGCAGGCTCACTGAGATTATCCACTACCCCACCAAAAAGCTACGGCTGGCTTGCTGGGACAGATCAGCACGGAACAGGACTCTGTCTCCACATGGTGTCTACCAGCGACAACAGAGACAAACCTGGAAGTGAACTTTTTTTTTCTCTTTCTTGTCTGTTTTTTGTTGTTGTGATTTTTTTTTTTTTCTTCATTGTTTGATCTTGTTTTTATATGAGTGTAAACAGGGTTTCTAGACTCTTTGTGGTTGTGGTTCTATTCTGTTCTTCCTTTTATCCCTTCCTTCTATCTTTCCCTCCAGTCTTCTGCACCAGTTTCCCAAAGTTAGGATGATCCCCCTTTGTCCTTCAGCCTTACATTTAATTCCTTCCTCTTCTACCACTTCTCTATTTTCTCCTTAACTCATTTTAAATTTTAATCCCTGGGGGCAAAATTGACATATTAAGGAGCTGTATACTGCATATAATTTTCTGGTTTGTTTTATATTATGTTATATAACCACAAGTCTAGTTTATACAGTTAAAAGTGGCAAATAACTGGTTAGCTCAGTCTGTCATTTTCTAGGCTGTGATTGATGCTTTTGGTACCATGATAGCCAAAAGTGACATAATTGTTCTAAACAGCTGTTCTTCCTGGTATTCCATGACTGAGATTCACTAAGGGTCACAGAAAATACTGTGGCAGAGTGCCAAAGAACAAAGGAGTAGGCCAAACAGGCAGCAACTTCACATATCCAACAAATTGAAGATGTAGGATCTTGCAACAGGTTCAAAACCCAAGAACAAGCTACACCTGGAAGATACCTTGGATAAATAGCTCCTAAGGGTTTTAAATACTAGCAATAAAACAACCTACCATAGGCAATTTACAAGCATCGGCCCAGGAATTAAACTAAAGAAAGAAAAGAAAATGAGAAGACACTTAAACAAGATGCAACCCCACACATCCAGTTCACCAAAGACAAACACAGGGGGAATGAGATGGGGGCAATCTGAAAGCCACCCACCTGGCATTCTGAAGTGGTAACAATAAAGCACTTGAATGAGGCTCTGAAAAAACTGAAATCAGAAATAATTTCTCACACAACTGCAGAGATGATGTCCATAATGAAGACCATGCTTAGGGAATCTAGAGCAGATACAGACAATAAAATAGATGAGCTTAAGAAAATTATGGAAGCCATGAATGCTCAGCATAGGAAAGAAATGCAATACATAAGGCAGATTTAAGCAGATATCCAGGAGAACAAAAATTCCATTGAAAGTGTTTTCAGCAGATTAAGCCAATGTGAGGACAGGATCTTAGATATAGAAGACAGGCTTGCAGTTAGTAATCATGAAAAGAAATAATTCTAAAAAATAGCAAGGGACCAGAGAAATCAGTGCAGCAGCTGCTGGATGAGGTAAAGAAGAATAACATAAGATTGATTTGTGTCAATGAAAAAGCAGGGGATAGCATAAATGACATTAAAAAACTGTTCACAGACATCATGGCAGAAAACTTTCCTGGTAGAGAAAAAGAATTAGATGTACAGATAATTGAGGCATATAGAACTCCAATTAGCTATGATCAAAAACTTCTTCAGCCAGGCACATCACAATCAAGATTCCAGAAATTCAACACTAGAATAGAATCTTAAAAGCTGTTAGGGAAAAGAAACAAATCACCTATAAAGGAAAACCCATCAGAATCACAGCTGACTTCTCAGCACAAACCCTCAAGTCAAGAAGAGCTTGGAGTGACATATTTCAAGTTCTAATGGAAAATAACCTGCAACCCAGATTGATGTACCCCACAAAACTATCTTTCAAAACTGATGGAGAAATAAAATACTTCCATGACAAAGAATATCTGAGGAAATTTATGACCACCAAACCAGCACTCCAAAATGTTTTGAAGGACATTCTAGAAAGAGATAACAAGGCCTACAATTTCATGAACTCCAGAAGAAGGAATCCACCAGGCAAGGCAAACCAAAGGAGGGCAAAAAAGAGGGGGAGCCAACAAAAGGAAAATAACATGACAAGGATAAGTCAATACATATCAGTATTAACCATCAATGTTAATGGTCTCAATTCACCAATCAAAAGACACAGACTGGCAGAATGGATCAAGAAGCAAGATACAACAATACACTGAATAAAAGAAACACATTTAATTCAAAAAGAAATTCACAGACTGAAAGTCAAAGGATGGAAAACAATACTCCATGCAACAGGAACCCAGAAAAAAGCAGGGGTAGCTATTCTCTTTGCAGACAAAGTGAATTTCAAGCCAAGAATGATTTAGAGAGATAAAGACAGTCATTACATCCTTGTAAAGGGAACAATCCAAGACAAAGAGAGAATGATCATAAATACATATGCAAAAAATATATCATAAATATATGTGCAACAGTATAGTTCACCCAACTATATAAAACAAATATTAACAGGCATGAAAAATCACATAAGCACTAATACAATTGCATTGGGGGATCTCAATACCCCACTGTCACAAAAAGACAGACCAACTAGACAAAAAATCAACAATGAAATATTAGAACTTAACTGAAGTTTTGAACAAATGGACTTAGTAGATGTCTACATAGTGTTTCACCCCACAATATCAGAATACACATTCTTCTCAGCTGTACACGGGATGTTCTCCAAAATAGACCACATACTAGCTCATAGAACCTGCTTAAGTAAATGCAAAGGAATTGAAATTATCCCATGACATATTATCAGACCATAGTGCAATGAAATTGGAAATCAATAGCCAAAGTAAACACGAGAACTTCCTAAACACATGGAAATTAAACAGCACCCTCCTGAACAAACAATGGGTCACAGATGAAATTAAAGAAGAAATCAGACAGTTTCTACAACTGAATGATAATGATAGTACAACATACCAGAATTTAGGGACACAGTGAAAGCAGGCCTAAGAGGAAAATTTACAGCAGTAAATATCCATATCAGGGGGCCGGTGAGATGGCTCAGCAGTGTAAGCACCTGCCTGGCAAGCGCGAGGGCCCAAGTTTGACTACCGGAACCCACATACGAAAAATGGGCCAGTAATATCGCTCAGCGGCACGGACGCATGCGGGCACGTGAGGTCCTGAAGTTGACCCCGGCACCCACAAAAAAAAGAAAAAAAAAACCCATATCAGGAAAACAGAGCAAACACAAATAAACAACTTAATGGTAAATCTCAAACTTCTAGAAAAAGAAGAGCAGGCTAAGCCAAAAGCTCATACAAGGGAGGAAATTATAAAGATCAAAGCAGAAATTAACACATTGGAGACTAAAATAAAAAAAATACAAAGAATCAATGAATCAAAGAGTTGGTTCTTTGAAAGATTAAATGAAATCAACAAACTCTTATCTAACTTTATTAAAAAAAAAAGGAAAGAAAAGACTCAAATCCATGCAATTAGGAATGAAAAGGGTGATATCACAATGGACCCTGCAGAAATCCAGAAGATCATCTATACCTACTTTGAAAACTTGTATTCTAATAAGATGGAAAATGCAGAAGAAATGGACAGATACCTAGATACATATGAATTACCAAAACTGAATCAAGAAGATGTAAAAATCCTAAGTAAACCAATATCAATCAATGAAATTGAAGATGTAATTAAAAACCTCCCAATAAAGAAAAGCCCAGGCCCTGATGGATTCACTACTGAATTCTACAAGAAATTTAGAGAAGACCTAACACTACTACTTCTCAAGCTCTTTAATGATATTGAAAGGTAAGCAATACTCCCAAAACCATTCCTGGAAGTAACCATTACACTGATACTAAAACCAGAGAAGGACCCAACCAAAAAAGGGAACTATAGACCAATCTCCCTGATGAACATAGATGCAAAAATCCTCATTAAGATACTGGCAAACAGAATGCAGCAAATCATCAAGAAGATTATACATCATGACCAAGTTGGATTCATACCAGTGATGCAGGGATGGTTTAGTATATATAAATAAATAAATGCAATACACTGTATTAACAGAGCCAAGGGCAAAAATCATATGATTATCTCAATAGATGCAGAAAAACTTTTGACAAAGTTCAGCACCAATACCTGGTAAAAACCCTACAGAAAATTGGATTAGATGGTCTTTGTCTCAATTTGATAAAAGCCATCTATGACAAACCAACAGCCAGTATCATACTAAATGGAGAAAAACTGAAAGCTTTCTCTCTAAAATCAGGAACAAGAAAAGGATGTCTGCTGTCTCCACTCTTATTAAACATAGTCCTGGAAACTTTAGCCTGAGCAATTAGACAAGAGAAAGAAATAAAAGGACTAACAATAGGAAAGGAAGAAGTTAAGTTATCATTATTTGCAGATAATGTGATACTCTACATAGAAGACCCCCAAAACTCTAAAAAACTGCTAGATTTAATAAGCAAATTCAGTAGTGTAGCTGGATACAAAGTCAACACACAAAAATCGATAGCCTTCCTATACACGAATAACAAACTCACTGAAAGAGAAATTAGGGAAATAACACCTGTCACAATAACATCCAAAAAAATGAAATACCTAGGAATCAATCTCACAAAAGATGTAAAAGACCTCTACACTGAATAAACTACAGTACTTTGGAAAAGGAGATTGAAGAAGAAATCAGAAAATGGGAAGATATCCCTTGCTCTTGGGTAGGAAGAACTAATATAGTGAAAAAGGCCATACTGCCAAAATTGTTATACAGATTTAATGCAATTCCGATCAAAATTCTAACAACATTTCTCAAGGAATTAGTAAAAACAATCCTAAAATTCATCTGGAACCAGAAGAGACCTAGAATAGCAAAGGCCATTCTGGGCAACAAAGGCAAGGCAGGGGCATCACAATCCCTGATCTGAAATTATACTATGAAGCTACTATGATAAAAACAGCATGGTACTGGCAAAAAACAGACCTGAAAATCAATGGAACAGATTAAAAGATGCTGAAACAACTCCAGACATACTAAGCCACCTTATCTTTGAAAAAGGTGCCAAACACATTCACTGGAAGAAAGATAGCCTCTTTAATAAATGGTGCTGGAAAAACAGGCTGTGCACATGCCGAAGATAAAAAGTGGACCCATATCTTTCACTGTGTACTAAACTAACTTAAAAATGGATCAAAGATCTAAATATTAAAACAGAAACATTAAATCTGCTGGAAGATAGAATAGGTAAAACTCTTGAAGACATTGGTGTAGGCAAAGACTTTATGAATAAAACCCCAATTGCACAGGAACTATCACAAAGAATCAACAACTGGGATCTCATCTTATTAAAAAGCTTTTGCACAGCAAGAGAAACCACCAACAGAGTGAAGGGACAACCCACAATGTGGGAAAAAATGTTTGCCAGCTGCTCCTTGGACAAAGGATTGCTATTGAGAACATACAAAGAACTCAAAAAGAACAGACCTCCGAAATTTAAAGACCCAATCTAAAAATGGGCATCTGAGATGAATACATACTTCTCAGGTGAAGAAATACAAATGGCAAATAAATATACAAAAAAAATACAACATCACTAGTCATTTGAGAGATACAAATTAAAACAACACTGAGATTCCACCTCACCCCAGAAAGAATGGCTGTTATCAAGAAATCAACCAATAAGAAATGCTGGAGGGGCTGTGGGGAAAAAGGAACCCTTCTGCAATGTTGGTGGGAGTGTCAACTGGTACATTTACTGTGGAAATCAGTGTGGAGATGCCTCAAAATCTAGGATTAGAGGTCCCATTTGACCCAGCTATTCCCTTTCTTGGTATCTTCCCAGGAGAATTAAAAACATGGTACCACAGCGATATATGTGCACCCATATTTATAGCAGCAGAATTTGTAATAGCCAGATCTTAGAAACAACCCAAATGCCCATCAACTGAGGAATGGATAACAAAGATGTGGTCTCTTTTATACAATGGAGTACTACTCAGCCATGAAGAAAGATAAACTAGAGACTTTTATAGGTAAATGGATGCAACTCGAGAAAATACTCAGAAGTGAAATAAACAAGATGCATATGTGTAAACATCATATTGTCTCCCTAGCATGAGAAACTGAAAGAGTAAATAAGATCCAAAATGTACAATAGATATGGTAAAACAGGAAGAAACTGTTCAAAAGGAAAGAGAAACTGGGATGGGGGAATGGGGAAAAGAAAGGAGGGAAAAGAAAAAAACTACATATATGTAAAAGATAGTTAAGATAGATACACTACTAATTTCTTTTAGTTCATTGAAAAGAAAGGTGTGTGGTAATACTGTTTGGAAAATTGAGTGTCAATATCTTGTACTCTGAGTAACTAATTTAAAGATAACAATACACAGCGTATTAACCATGGTTACTCTCCTGTTATGTTGTTTTGTAATTTTGTTCTATTTTTTTTCTCTTTAAAATAAAAATTTTTAAAAAAGTGGGATGACAAAACAGGGATTCTTGGGGAGTGCCTGGAATGTCCAAATCATAGCTCACAGTGGCAGATGTCGAGCTATGTGGGAAGGACTTCAGTTACTGAGGTGTTGTAACAATACAAAGACAGGGCTTGTGTATGCCTTTGCACACTTCTGTCTAGACCTGGGCTATCCCATGTAGCAACCACTAACTGAATATTGCTACTTAAACATCAATTTTCATTAAATAATATGAAAGCACTAACAATTTTATCTCTACTCTGCGACATTTTCAGATTCTCAATGCAAGTGTCGCTACATGTAGCTCACGGCTCCCATGTTGCAGAGCAAAAATTTGGAACATTTTTGTCATCATGGAAACTTCTTTTGGGGCGATCTGCACTAGATTATGTCTTAAATGAGACTTCAATTTTTTTTTTTAAAACAAAATACAAAAACTTCGTACTTCTGTGTACCCACCAAATTCATCCCAGTCCTTGTGGCAAGAGGGAAGGCAGGATGGAGGCCCCATGGCAACCAGTTGTGTGAGTTTTTTACTTCAGTGGGTCCTGAGAGAATATCACATAGTAGAAGTTCAACAAATGTATGTTGACAAAGGTACCAGTTGGTCTAAATTAGCGACGTGCAATCAAACTTTTTCTTGGTCATGTTAATATCCAATCAGCTGCAAAATCCATTGCAACAATCAATTGAGCCATGCTCTGAAGATATCCAAGTCTCACTGGATTGCTTAGTTTTCAGTGCAGAGCTCTTCAAAGGACAGATGCCACAGTAGGAAAAAGATACTAAAATGTATTGGTATTTACTTCCATCTCAGTCATCCAGGCTCCTAGAGGATGTAATTACTTTTCATGAAGAACTTGAAAATCACCACCTCCCAAGCCTCCTCTCCCATGGTGGCTTGTTCCCTGTGCTGAATGTGCCTGTCTCTCCCCCACTTTGTCCCCCTCCCCAGCAAGCTTTACCCCACTTCACTCCACTCCACCTGTCAAACTCCTACCAGCCCATGAAATCTAGCTCATCTCTCTTCCTTTGAGGTCCCTCCTCCCTCGCCCAGACAGAAGAGGCCCCTTTTCCTCTCTGACTTGCAGAGTGCTCTGAGAATTTAGCATAGAGCCTTGCTCACAATAGATCCTCTGGAGATATTTAGTAAATGAAAGTACCACCTGTAATAGAATTGAAAAATAGGGTATGATTACAAATGTTTTGACAGTATTTTAAGTTTACAGAGTACTTTTAACATATTTTATGCTCACAAAATTCCTTTGACATACATGTTGCTATTCTCATTTAACCCTAACCCTGACCCTAATCCTTGGAAAAACTGAGGCTCAGACAGGAAGCCTAATATTCAGGGTGTGTCAGTCCCTGTTCCCACAGAAAAGTCGCCTGTGATTGATGGGCCATTTGAAGAGTCACATGAAGATGGTTTGTGTAGAGCAGTGGTGAGGGAGTTTCTGTTCTGTAAGAAGCATTACTACACACGTGCCCAAAGAGATCGGGGAAGGAAGCTGCTACAAGAACCTGGTAAGAGCTCTGCTCACGACAGAAGCACTTGAACCCACCCAGTTCCCAAGCGTAGTGGGCTCTCAAGCCCAGCCAGAAGTAAGTGATGCAGGAAAGGTGAAGAAATGCCTCGACTTGGCTTCCTTCCTTTGATGCTTCCCATCCCTCAAACCCCACCTGAGACATCAAGAGATGGGAACCCAGCCTCACAGGGCCAAGGTGGGCTCTGGGGATGGGCATGTGCTGGAGGAGAATGGACGCAAAGGGAAAATAAATGCTCTCTGGTATTCAAAGACATGGTGTATTGGATTCTAGAACCCTGACCCAAGATCAGAACTTTGGTTCTTTTCACTCTGCTCAGTTTGACACTGAGAAATATGTCTGTGCCAGAAAAGTATTTATGTGTGTGTATGTTACATTGCCTCAGTTATTTTAAAATACCCTGTAAAATATAGAGATCATCGGTGTAAGCTTGAGCATGTGATTTAAATGTGTGGACCTGAGTTTCCTAATCTTCAAAAGATAATAAATAGCACCTCACAGGGTGTGGCAAGGAATAAAGGAGAAGCTATTAATTAAATGCTGGCAAGGTGCTTGGAACAGAGAAGGTGGTGTGCATATTTCAGGGCTTTTTCTACACTTTTTTTGGACACCCAAAACATTTCTTATCTAACCAAACTGTTTGGTTTATACTAGAACCTTACAAGGCATACGTTTATCAAATAAAAATTGAATAACCAAGAAAAGCAAGTAAAAAAATATCCAGAAATGAATCTGATCAGAGTCCCCTGGGGATGTTAGAAGGAAATTCCTTATACTGTGGCCTGAGGATGAATCAAGTGTTTTCAGGTTGTTTCTGAAAACAATGACACCATTCAGGGAATGAAGTGTAGGATATGATTTTCTCTCTTCTGAAGATCCTGGCTGTCAGGGCAGAATGTGGAGACGGCTATTACACAGTACCACTGGGGAAGCAGGGTGGATATAGCAGGTGGAAGATGGAGAAGGGAGTGGCTGCTTGGGGAGTCACAGGAAGTTTTAAAGAGAAAGTGACAATGAGTTGAGCCTTGGAGAAATGGTAAGAGTATGTGTAAAGGGTGAATGAGAGGGCCCCAAAGAAAATTCCAGAAAAAGGAAAAGGATGAGTTGTGAAATCAAGAGAGATAATGTATGCCAGATCTTGTCAACTTTTCCACCAACTTTTCTAATAAAGCACCTTAGCATACATGGGGTTTCTCTGGAGATAGCTTCACCTGAAGACAATCTACTGATGTTGCATTCTGGGCCATCATTTAAGATAAAGAATTGCTTATTTCCTTGGAAAACAGTGTGACAGGTGTTTAAGACCTATAAAAGTTCTTTACAGATGTGAAGCACATTATTACTTAGACTTCAAATTAGAGTTGGAAAAGTGTAGTCAGTTACTCTGGCCCTCTCAGTCCCGTGGGGATCTGGTTTCCAGGCTCTGTACTTCTTCAATCAGAGATCAGGTGTCCAATGGATCATGACCACTTAAAGAAAGATTGGGAAAGTGTTCCTCAGTTTGGCAGTGGAGTCTTGGAACTGGCCAGCCCAATTCACTTCAGTGATTTTAATGTAGCACTCAGAAAATTAAACTTGTTGATTATAAAACATTTTCCATTTTACCTCAGTATTGGCACTTTTATAGGAAGTTTTACTTCCAATGAAACAACATGCCAAGTAAGAGTAAGTCTAGCTTCCCAGACTCACAAGGACAGCTTAGAAACATACAGCAAGGTAGAGCCCAAGCCAGCACGTCCAAGTTTCTCCCATCTCCAGCTTTCATTGGGTAGAGCTGAGACTCCAAGTTGTGAAATAGGGTATAACTTGAAATGTGAGATCACTAATCCTTCATTTATTTGTTTATTCACTGAACTGTTGCTAAATACTTTTTTGGTACCAGTCATTACACAGAAGTTGGGAACGCAATGATGAATATGAGCCAGGCTTGGCTTGGCTTTTCAAGGATTTCATTGTCTAGTGGATAAGACATACACAATCAAATAATGTGAAACATATTCAGAACTCTGGTGGGGGTGCTAAGAACAAGCAACCAAGCTAGCATTTGTCCAGTACTAGAACAAGCTACTGTTAAAAGAGTTAGCTGGGACAAGATCTCTGGATGTACTCAAGCAGACACTGAAAAATTCCATCTCAGAATCGCTGTAGAATGATTCTTCCTTGGGCAGCTTATAGGCTACATCAATTTCTTTATAGAAGTACTGTATTTATTTTGGGCCAGATGTTTCTTCATTGTGAAGGAGGATATTTCTGTGCATGGTGGAGTACTTACCAGGCCTGGCCTCTCTCTAGCACTTTCCATACTGTGGACACAATATTGTGTTTCTCCAAGATTCATATGTGGGAATCCCAGTTTCCAGTGTACTGATGGTGGAAAATGAGACTTTTGGAACATAATCATGTCGTGAGGATGGAGCCCTTGTGATGGGATTAGTGTCCTCTTAAGAAGAGACAGACATAGCAAGTACACAGGTGTCTACAAACCGTGATGAAGCCCCTTCTCAGAGTTCCATTTTGTCTGCATGCTAGTCTTGGACTCTTGGCTTCCAAAACTGTGAGAAATAAATTTTTGTTGCTTAAGGCCCCCAGTGCACGGCAAGTTGTTATAAAAACCCAAACTAAACCTGCTGGAGATCAATCAAAAATGTCTCCATGCATTGTCAAATGGCCTCTGGAGAACAAAGTCAGGTCCTGTTGAAAACTGCTGACTCGCTTGTCTGCTATGTCCGTTCATTTCTAGGAATTGGACTTGGTGACCACCTGGCATTGCTGTAATATTCAGGGAAAGCTCATGCCTCCTGGGTAATACGGAGCTACTTAGTCTGACCACAGCACTGCAGCCACAGGCTTCTAAAGAGATAACCTTAGCCCAGAGGGAGAAAAACTCATCTCTCTCAAAGCCACAAGTACTTCTTTCCTCAATAGTGCAATAGTGTAATGCCGTCTCCGCTTGGTCCACATAAATTGTACAAAGATGTTCTGGGCTCAGGGAGGCACAGCTCCTGGAAGTAGAGTTATTGACTGAGATGTGTGGTCTAGTTACTTGGGTGGACTTGGTACTTGGAATAGAAATTGCATTTTGGACTGTGCTCTTCATAACCCTTCCTTCAATCAGGCAGCTCTGTTTTTTTTAATGTATTATAGTTCTCCATCCTTATGTGCTATGAAAAAATAGAAAACATTTGGAAGAAATACTAGCCTTGGATCTGGAGCCCTGGCTTTGGATCCTAGTCAGGTCATTAAACTCACTGTGTTAATTTGGACAAATTACTTCATATATTGGCTTGCTCAGTCAACAAACTTTTCCAAGTGGTTGCTGCACATGAGATTTTCCAATAGCTGGCTGGAAGTACACATGGACTAGCATAGTTCTCCTATTAGGTGCTCAAAGTAGAAATGGAGGAGGGAAAAGACAGTAAGCAAATATCCCATGTGATTATGTTGGTGCCACCACTGCAGCACTTGGGGAAATTACAAACGGCCTGGTTTGTTTCCATGTTGAACTTGGAAGCCAAGTTCTTCCTTCATGACACTGTCTTCATCAAGGTGACCAACATTTCCTCCTCTTTTTCCAGTGAATCTACACTAAATGAGATAAACCAATACCCAGCAATGTCCATGGACATGTTTTCCATCTAGCAGGCTGTCTATAGTCCAAGTTAGTTGTGCTATACTTCTGCCATTTGCCACTGGCTCCTACTGAAACTTGCTCCTTCAGCCTCCCAGTTAAGTAATAATTGTCCAGCCCCCCCACCTGCACTTTTTCTCCCATGTAAATCACTCCTTTACTATTCCTCTTTCCTTCTTTTGATTTTCAGAATTATCTAATCACAGGAACTCCACAAGTGCACATCCAAGAATTTGAGAATCTTCCTCACTTACAGAGGTAAACAGTTTCTTTGAGTCTTTATTGTTGCTTCATTTTTGGACTGAAAGAGAAATGGCTACAAGGACCAGTGACTGAGTAGAAGATAAGGGAAATACACAGTAAACAATGAGGTCAGTGATTGTAAGATAGAACTATGACACCAATGAACTCCAGGGTACAAGATGGTAAGCTCTGAGTGCTGAGAGCCCAGGACCCTGCCCAGGAACTGGCAGCTGGCAACTTGACTGTCAACTTGTAACCAAATATGCTTTTTGTCTTCTGTGGCCAAGCACACATTCCATGAGGTTGGGTCAGTGAAAGATTATAAACCAAGTCTTCAAATAGTTTTCCACTTCTCCTTTCAGGACCTCAATTTCCTGCTGTATAAAAGTAAAACCTTGATTAGGAAATCTCTTAGGTTAGAGAACTAACCTATTATTCAGTACAGGTTGGTTTCCTTTTTGTCTCTGCTGCATCTCTCTCTGTCTTACTTAATAATTGCTGCTTGATCCAGATATGGAGGCTGCAATAAGAGGTGAAGGGGAGAAAATTCTCAGGGGAGGAACTCAGTAGCATGTCCATGGAATGCCGGAATTTGGGAGCAAGTTAATGTACCACATTTTGCATACTTTTAAAAAATGTTCCATGAAGTATAGCGTCATTTCCTTGGTGTGATCCAGAAGTCTTTATTTAAACTTTGAACCTAATGAACAGGAATCATGAAGATAAACAAAGTTTGCCATTTTAAAAATATAATGTATCCATCCTCCCAGGTCCTCCTTTACCATAAGGAACTCTCACAATGAGAACTCAGCCACTTACCAAGCTTCCCCCAGCAAGCAACTCTTTCACCTGCCAACAGTGCTGTCCTTGTGCCTTTGTATGGATTTGGAGCCAAACCTACATGCACACCCTAGAGCCTTGCTTAATAGCAACTCTGACCTTGGGAGTGGTGCTGAGCTTCAGTTTGCTCAACTGTAACATTAGGAAAATGGAGATGTTTTGCAGTGCGTTGCTGAGGTGCTGCCAGGTACAGAGGAGTTGCTGCTGTTCTCACCGGGTCCTTCCAGCTCCAGCCCGCAGGGGCCAGGCCCTGAATCTTGGTGGCACTCACCCCCCACTTCTTGCATTCCCTGTATAAAAAGGGCTTTAATAGGTTCTGGTGTCAGGCCACAGAGATATCTTCTTCCTTCCATAATTAAGCAACTTGAGAAATCCTGTGAGGTCAATAAATTTGGAGAATGCTTACATAAAACAGAATATAAAATGGCAAGCCCTGCCATCAGAAGCCAGTAAAAGTCAATTGCTTTATGCGGCACCTCCACAAATGGCATTATGTCACTGCATAATATTAGTAAGAAATTGTAAGATTTTGTTCAGGCCTATAAAATGTAATGACTCTCACATCATCTACCAATATAAAAATAAATTGAAAGAAAGTAATATTTAAGAAAGAAAAAATTAAGCTTCAAACTTCTTGACTTTTCATATGTTTGAGGAAAATTAGTCTATAAAGGAATGGATTTAAATGCTTTCTCCTGTGGTTGGCTGGCTTCCTCTATTCTTTTCTTCCTTTTCATTATTTCATTTTTCATTTTTTCCCTTCCTATTTAACTAGGAACACCAAAACTCTGTTTCAGAAATCAGCTGGTCTTGGCTTCAAAATTCACCCATTACCTTAAAAAGAACTTTAAATGTTCAAAAAATGGAAAGTCTTCACGCTGCCAATGAGGAGATGGATTTACTCATCTGGGCTAAGGTACAGGACATTAACTTTCACAGATGCAGTTGTTCACCAGCAGTTTGTGCTCAACCAACCTGAAAAATCTTTATGCACACAAAGAAATGAAACCGTGTGACTCTGGTCTCACAATGTTTCCTTTGGTTTAAAAAAATAGTGAAATGGGATTTCAAAAGTTTCCAGCATGCACTTCTCTTATGCAGGGTCAAATGCCCATTGGTTCTGGAGTAGAAGGAATTGAGTCTGATGAAATTATGCCAGGATACCTAAAATCTGGCTTGCATCTGTTTTAGATATGATCTGGAAAAAAAGAAGGCATAATCTCACAGCTCCCCATGGAACAATCTCATGGACTGAGCAAACACGTCTGCTAGGGATAATATATAACAAGAGTTGAGCCACTGGGCTCTCTAAATAAACTGCATATTTGGGGAAGGGAAAAACAAATGTAGTATGTTTGGGTCGGAGAATGAGCTCTTTTTTTCTTTCTTGTCAGCATTACCACTCAGAGGGGTAGAGGGACTTGACACCCTTGGGATGGGGTTCTTTCCTGGCTCCAAAGGGAAGCAGCCTGAGGCAGTGGACCTTAGAAAGGAAGCCCTGGACCCATGTAACCAGCCCCAGCCGCTCTAGACTGAGAGAAAGGAATTGAGTTGAAACATCTAGGCCCTGTCCTAACCTTTAGCCCAGTGCTGGAACCTTCCCCATGGGCTGTAAGACAGCCACCCAGCTCTCAACTGAACCTTTTCCAGGAGAAAGGAGCTCATTGTTTGTGTGTAGCTCTGGGTATTATCCTCTGTGTTTATTATTATTGTTATTACCATGTGGATCATTCCTATGTGGATCATTCTTATTTTTAACAAAACTACAGCCAAAGCTATAACTCCCGAGGAGAGACAACTCTAGGATGGCTGCGGAAGTTCATTTCTTTATTTTTGTCAAAAGATTTACAGGAGTGACCTCAACATTGCTGAGCTCTATGGACAGGATCCAGTGCCTGAGGTTAGCTTCAGAGTGTGGGAACTCACGCAGAAGATTCCCGTCCCTCTTCCCTTTACATAGGAAGAGTGTTATGGGACAGAATCCCCATGTATGGGAATAAACTACACCGTAAGTTTGCATGACACAATCACTAACTTTAAACTAAAACTTTAAACTAAATATGTTATGCTTATTATCATAGTTAAACTACCCCACAGTCCTCTGAGGACTCCACTGACTTTTTTTATACCATACTAACCCTCATTTTGAACATGAGAAATCTAAATCTCAGAAAGAATGACTGGTGAAAACTGGGCTTCTAGCCAAGGCCATGCTCTTAAACTGTGCTACACAGGTGGCCGCCACTGCCTGAGTGGACAGAGGGTCACCTCTGAAGTCAGCAGGGCCTGGTCCACCTCTTGGGTTCTTCTCTTAGTTTCAGTGACATTAGATACTTCCTGGGCCTCTTGGAACTCAATATATTTACCATTAAAGTGGCAGTAATGTTTCTGCATGATTTTTTCATGAGGGTTAAGAGAGATCATGTACACATTGTAGACAGTGAGTGAGAGTTCCCGTTACCCTAAAACTGGGGTGCAGGACTTCCAACCAAGTAAATAGGCATTAAATATCTGATGTCATAGCGTAAGAGCAACCAAAGAGCTCTCAACAACAGAGCCCCTCTTAGAGTTTGCTGAGAAATGGGCAAACACCTCTGCTACCACTTATGACCAACCAGCTACCCCTTCCCTGGACTTTAGGAAGGAAAAGGAAAGGGAGAGCGAACATGATGAGTCGTGATTACTTGACCTAGGAGGAGGAGAGTTGTTGCTTTCCCCTATCATCACAGCGTTGATTAAGCAGGTCCCAGTAAAAGCTGTCCTACAGAATAGGAGCACTTTCAACAAGGAGAGACCTGCATCTCACTCCCTGGTTGGACAATTGTTTGTGGTGGCTTCTTTCTTTACCTAGTGCTTTTCCTAGTAAGGAAGAAGGGTAGAGAGAGAAGACAGAGAGCAGAAGTTTTTAGCAGGTACAGCCCACCACTTGGTCAGGATGGGCCCCTTTCCTATGGATTAAAGAGATTGTGAGAAGGTGACTCAGATTGATTCATCTTCCTAGAGTCACCCAAGAATGAAAACGTGGAAGTATGGGCCATGCCCCTTTTGTACACCCCTGCCATCCTCTGGAGCCAAGGTGAAGCTTGACTGGAGTGGAGGGTGTGGGTTGGGACTGTCATCATGAATGAACCAAGGAGTGGCTAGGTGAACAATGAAGGTGAAGCTTTTAGAGATTTCAGTGATAACAAACAGACTGCTGTGGCACTCATGCCATAGGTTCACCACCATTAGTCCAGAGGAACAGTGAAGCAGACCTCTGGGTGTGAATGGCAGCTGTTTCCAGAGACAGCAGGGGGCATGTGGGCCAGCAGACGGGGGAGACCCGTGCTGAACATGGATGGCACCATCTGGCAGGCTGGCCTTGGGTGGAACAAAGCAGAGGAGGAGGAAGCCCACTGAACATGCCCTTCTCCCCCATTTCCCTACTCAGCCAGCTCATCCCGCAACAAGACATTCTGCTCACCCGGGACCGCAGCAAGCAGGCCGGCCCACCCTGGACTGAAACCTCTGAAACTGTGAGCCAGACAAACCTGTCCTCTGTAGGTTGTTTTTCAGGTATTTTGTCACAGCCACAGAAAGCTAATGGGCACATGAAATTGGCACCAAAGTGAGCTGCTGCCGTGACTGTACCTGACACAGTGATTCACAAGTGTTTGGAGTTGGTTAGTGAAGGAATTTGGAAGGGTTTGGAGATGCAGGTTAGCAGAGCCCTAGAATGTTGTAAGGTGAACTTGATGGATCAAACCTGTAAAACTCTGGGCCAAAATAAACCTTTTCTCCCTTTAAGTTGTTTTCCTCTGGTATTTTGTCATAATAATGAAAAGCTGGCTTAGGTGGAGAGGGAATAGCTGATGAGTTTGGACTTTATGCTGTACTGGACTCGATTCTTACTAACTTATAGTGACCAGAAAGTCATAGCAATCACCCCAAAACTTTAAAAAAAGTGATGAAAGAAGATGCAGTATGATATATTTGAGGACAGTGAACAGACAAAAATATTCCATGCATTTACTCTACCAAGTTCATTACTAGTTCATCCAGTAATATGTATAAAATATTGGACACATAATAGCTCCTCAGTAAGTTTCAGTTCTCTTTTTTCTTTATGTTACCATAAGTAGTGGTTTCATTCTCTGATCATAACCTGAATTATAGCTCTTCAGAGAAAAACCTTGAAAATGCAGCGGAAAAGGCTACACTGAGTATCAGTCTTGGCCTCCTCCCTTTGGAAGCCTTGCCTAGTAGCTTGCTGGGTAAATTGCTCCCCATCATGAATACAATTCTGCCCTCTGGAATTTCCAAGCCAGCTCTGGTCTCCTCCTTCCTCCATGTGACATGCTCTTAGTACGTAAAAATAGGGGCGTGCTTGTTTTTTAGCAGCCCCTCACTTTTTCAACAGGTGGAACATTTTTATTTCTTCCCCCATCCATCCTGTGTCTTGGTCCACAGCCCTTTCCTATTGCAATCAATCACCCTCTGAAGGTGCCTGGCTGTGCCAATGTCACTCTGTAAATATGACACAGCACCAAGCCAAGCCCAACCTTGACCCGGGCAGATTGTTACTCCTGCGTTTGAACACCGTTCTTAAGTCTCTGCCTGAGTACAGCCAAAGAACACAAAGAGACCAATTTGTCAGGCTGGAAATATTGCTTCAGTTTGTGCTGACCTATTTTCTCCTTCAGAACTTCTCAGAGCCAAAGGAAGGATCTGGCTGCTTGAATCTGAGATTTTCCCAACTTTACAGAGGAGTTTTTGTCAGCTTCTTAGAGGAAAAAGAGATTCCTGATGTCTAGAGGTAAAGGCAAATTGTTTCAGAAATATGTGCCAGGATAAGTAGAGTTCTGTTTCCCTCCCTCCCTCCCTCTCTCCCTCCCTCTTCCTTCTCTCCTTCCTTCCTTCCTTCTTTCCTTCCTTCCTTCTTTCCTTCGTGCACTCATTCATTTATAGGTTGACAATAAGAAGCATACATTCCACCGCTTACACTTTGGTAAGGAGTAGAGTTAAAGATCTTTTCAAACCCCTCCACACCCATCATAGGCACTATCATCGTTGTCTCCTTATCTGCCTCATGTCACCCAATGTCACTGTCATCATTGGTACTCACATTTATTGAGAAGTTGCTATGCCCCCGCCCATGTTTATGCAGGTGACTCTCTCAGTTTTCTTCCATGCCCTTTGCCTGTATTTGAAAATTATAGAATGGCACTAACATGAGCAGTATTTAGAGGGTTTTATAACATGCTACAGGTGCTATCGCATTTAACACCCATAACTACCCAGTAAGGCAGAAAGTAGCATCCCTTGCTTTTACAGATGTGAAATCTGAGTAGTCAAGAAAGGTGGAAGATGTACAAGGGAATAGTTCTCCAAAACAATTGTTCTTAGATGAGAAAGAAGCTAGCATTTGTACAATATCTTCTACTAGTTATGTAAGTTAATTCTCATAAAATTGCTATGAGATAGACACTTAATACTTAACTTACATGACAAAAATGTTGAGATTTTAAAGTTTTATACAATTTCCTAAAAATCACACATCTAGTAAGAGGTAAGCTAAGTCTAGTGCTCACTGGCAGAGTTCCCAGGAATATACTAACCTCTCTTTCTTGAGGTTGCTGTTATCTGAATTTCCATTGTGCCATAGAAAATGAGCCAACAAGGATACTTTGAATAATAATTTGTTAATAAGTTAGTAAGCTCACTAGGAGTCAGTCCATCTCTCAGGGTTTCTCTTCTCTGCCTGTACCTCCCAGATGATATCACCCAATTCCACCACTTCGCATGTCTAACCCTGTCAGTCGTGGCTGAATTCTGGGCTTCCAGATCTAACTTCCACTGACTTCTCCTAGAATGGCTCCCAGACATCTCCAGCCTGCAGTGTTGAAAGAGCTCTTGATTTCCCACTTCAAGCCAGATTCGCCCCACCCTCTCTGTGCCCATCTCGCTTGCTCAGATGCTCCAGCTGAAACTTTGTCATCAGCGTCTCTCTTTCTCTCTCACACTATACCCAGTGTACTAGGAAATCCATCAGGCTCTCCTTCAAAATGCGTCTACCTCTACATCCACCCTCCCATCCAAGCTGCTGCCCCTCTGTCCTGAATGAGAAGCTTCTCTTTACCATCACTGACTTTTTAAATTTTATTTTTAATTGTCAGGTAATAACTGCATGTGTGGCTGGGTACAACGTGATGGTCTGATATCCGTGTATAATGTCTTCTTTGCCTTCTGCCCATGGGTGCTCAAGCTATCCCAGATCTCCTCCCCACTGCTCACCAGGGTGCAGCTGTCAGCATGGAAGCCAAAGCCTGCTCAGAGGCTTCCTGTGGCTTTTCTGCCATGTGGACTAGAAAACTCTGAGAGAGAGACACAGTGGTTCTCTAACTAATCTCCAGCTTCCTGTTGGACCTCTTCACCTACCACCATCCCTTTCATCCACTGTGTTCTGGCCTTGCTAACCCTAACCCTAACCCCAACTCCTTGCTCTTCTTTGAATAAAATGAGATGGTCTCACCACAGAGCCTTTACATTGCCCCTGCCAGATACCCAGTCTCCAGATGTTCACCGTGGCTCATGTCATGGAAGTTTCTGTCAAACATCCTGTCCTCAGAGACTATACAAAGCTCCCCATGTGCACCTGTGTGCATATAATAGGAGCCTAATAAGTGGATATATGGAATGCATTAGAATCAAAATAGTATGTAATTACCAAGACTGGATAAAGTTGGAATGCCTTTCTATTCTTCCAGAGCTTTTCTCCCTCTCTTCAATCTGATATAAATGTGCACAGTGACTCATGTGCTATTTCCATCAGCATAGATGAGGCTCAGGGTTGCCAAAGAAACCACATAAGACCTCACATCATGCAGCCAAGAAAGTAACGGCACATGTCACCCAGGATCCATTCTCCTTTCCTCTTTGTCTTTGGTTACAAAGTTGGCAGCCACGGTAGCATGGAGAGCTTTGTTATTGCCCTGGAAGGAGCCTGGCTTTGGAGGTAAAGGCAGAGAGGTTGTACCGCTGGGGAAGGACAGGTTTCTTGGACAAATGCCAAAGGCAGAGAGAGGCTGGGCCATGTGCTGTCTCCTGTATCTTCCTTTCTTCCTCCAAAGCCAAACAACAGAGACTGGAAGTTACCTTCTAGCATTTGATCTCTGCCTACTCAGCTACGTAAGAAAAACAGCAGTGTTGTGAGTCCCCAGACATGAAGTGCTGAGAGATCTGTCTGAGTGTGGACAGTTTCCTCCTCTGCTGTCTCTAAGTTGTTAAGGGACCCATTCATGGCTGGGCTGTGACCACATTCTGGTCACAATTAATTCATCCTGAGTCACAGGTTTGCAGGTCACCATTTGCAAGGCAACATAATTGATGACTGGTTTATCACTTTCGTTCCTCTAAAACCAGAGGTGGGATTAACTAAAAATGCACCCAAGTGGAATTGTCTTAAACATGTGGATTATTTGGCTTCACTTTCAGTGCAGACCCTAGAGACCTAACAAGCTGGGTTGGGGGGCCACCTGCCTTGCCGACCCCCAATGCTGAGTGATTGTGAGCATTTAGTGAGGAAGGGTGTGCAAGTTGCCTGACAACTATTTGTATCTGGCAAACCTTAAATGAGCATTATTTATTTATTCATTTAGAAAATTTTTTACCTATGATCTAGTATTTATGAGGCATGGCTGAGAGCTAAAAACACCACAATAATTACGGCAGGGCCTCTGGCTCAGGGGTTTTATATGCTAGTAATAAATACAGCAAACAACTGAAAATCAGCCACGGATTACACTCATTCGTTGGAAATCTCCCCTCCATTAACCTGAGTCTGTACAGCGATGCAGGCACCGTTTCCCCATGTATACAGACACGTGCTCATGTATATAATTGTGCACAAAGAACCCTCTCCCCCACAAGAGAGTTCCTCGAGGAGGAACTCTGTTACTTTATAGGTTATAGTAATATCCTGTTCCGTTTTATTCCTTCACTTCATTGTTTTTCAGGACATACTATGTGCTGTGCTCATGGCTGAATATTGGAACGAAAAGGTAATAAACTTCCTGTCAAATGGCTTGTGATTCTGTGGTAGACAGACTACCAGTCACCCAATTACCACCACACTGTATATTAATCGCTCCCTGGAATGGTTATCTGCTCTGTGCTGTGGAACTTAAAGAAAACCTCCTCATGTGGCCTAAAATAAGCTTCCCCAAGGGTGAAATTGTGTCAGGTAACAGATTTGAACTGGGGGAAGGACAGGAAAGAATTTCCAGGAAGAGGGTGTCTTGTGCAAATGAAGAACATAGGAAATAGTTGGATGTGCCTGGCCATGAGGGGGCTTATGTTTGATACAACACAGTGCACCCCAAGCAACGTGCTGCAAAGGGAAGTGACATCAAGGCACAGGTCAGTGTCAGGGGCCAGTAAGAAAAAGCCTAATGTGTGTACGTGCTGCAATACACATGCACAGAGAGGGCACATCTTCTGCAGAACAAAAGGTAGGAATGGGAAGTTAGAGGAGAGGGGTGGGCCAGGAGAAGAAGTTTGGGGTGGCAGGAATAGCCTGCAAGGCGTTCTTGGGGGGAAACTGATGCATTCCAGTGACTTTCAGTTTTTTGTTCCTGCTGGGTAGAATCTTCCAAGCTCAAACGCCACGGCCTAAGGAGGCCCGGGCCCAAGCTCCAACACAAAGGTGGCACAACTGGCCAGCTATCAGCCTACTGAAGTCCCAGTAAGCACCCCCCTCACTGGCACCCTGCCGAGGTTCTGTCCACCCTGATGTCTGGATGAGAGTGGACAATGACAACAGGAGTGCTAGCTATTGGGGCACACTCAGCCCCTCACTTCCCCTTCCAGGGGTTACATCTCTCGTGAACAGATTCGGGAATAACATATTGGCTTCACTAGCAGGGAAGTCAGAGAGTGTGGGAAGCCTCTGGCCCTACCCGAAACCCACATGGAGCTGATGCCCCTTCTTCCCACCATGGCCAGCAGTGATGGGGCTCCCAGTCTCTGTGCTCTCATGGCACAGAGACTGCAAGCACAGGAGCCCAGCATGGGTATGGCCAGGTCAAGCAGAAGAAAGACGGAAACATAGTGACTCTGCTTCTGCATCCCAGAGCTGCCAGGTCCTTGCCTCCTGCAGTTGGACAGACCTTTCTCCATGTGCAAGGAGGGCCGGTGTGGTGGTGAGAGACAAAATTCAGGTGCTGTGGTAGAGGAGAGATGGAGACCCGAATGGAACAGGAAGAGTGATCTCTCCAAAAGCTGGAAAGTGCTCATGGGTAACCGGAGACCAAGACGGACACTAGGAAGCTCGCAGGTTTCATCCCAGCATCTTCATTGTAAGATGCACAACGGTGGAGAAGCCACCCTCTCTGGGCTGTGGTTTTTCCGTCTCTGGAAGAAGAGGTAATTACAGATGATCTCCAAGGACCCTACTAGCTCTGACATTTTATGGTTTCTATAAGATATTCAGAAATTATTCTTGAACTGCCTTTGTCAAAAAGCAATAAAGTTTAATATAATATTTTAAAATCCACTATTCAAATACTAATGGACTTAAATGACAAGGGTGTTAAAAAGAACTAAATGAAAAGCTTGGGCTTTCTGACCTAATCAATCAACATAAATGGATGTCAGAAAAGAATGCAGAGGATGGAATACTGAACACTATCAAGAAAATTGGCTTTTGAATTAAGGAGTCAATCAGCAAGAATGTACCAGCTGTAAGAGGTCCACCATTAGGAATCAGGTGGCCAAAGCAGCCAGAACAAAGACTTGTTTAGAAGATGGGACAAAGCCCAAAGGTAAGTGGGTTCAGGGTGGAGCGCAACAAGCTGGGATTCCTGTGCTGGGCAGTGGAGTCCCAGAGAGCATGGTGGCCACCTTGGTCTGTGCCTGCAGAGAAAGGCTGTGGACAGGACACTTCCAAGATGAGCAGATCTGCCCCTGACATCTCCGCTCATCTCTGGGCTGGCCCCCGAACAGCACAATTTTGTTTGAATACTTATTTTTATTTTTTTATTGGCCCATGTTTGTAGTACATCATGCTCACATTCCTTGCATGAAGTTGGTGCATGGACATAGCCCATTTCAATTCCTTTTTTGTGCATCCAATGGTGCATCCATTTTCTTACAAATGACCCAAGTTTATCCTTCCGTATGACAGAGTGCCACCCAATGGTGTGTAAATACCACAGTTTCTTTGTATATTCATCTGTTGGTGGACATCTAGGCTGCTTCCAAGTTTTAGTTTTTTTTTTTTTTTTTGGTACTGGGAATCGAACTCAGGACTTTGCACTTGCCAGGCAGGCGCTGTGCCACTGAGCTATATCCCCGGCCCAATTTTAGCTATTTTGAATTGTGCTGCTCTATAAACATAGATACACATGGATCACTGTAATACGATGTCTTTAACTCTTTCGAGAAGATACCTAGGAGGGGAATAGCTGAGTGAAATGGAATTTATAGTTTTAGTTTTTGAGGAATCTCCATACCGATTCCTATAGTGGTAGAAAACTACTAGATAGATGATAGATAGATAAATAGATAGATAGGCTTGGACTATTCATTATTGCACTTGTCTATTCCAGCATTAAGAGCACCACACACAATAGTTTAGTTACTATAGTTTGAAGCATCTTATCAGTTAGGGGTTACATTCTTCTTCGTGTGACAGAATAAGTAGCTATAGAAACATAGTGAAAGAAGGAACTTACAATTTTCACACAGCAGGAAGCTAAAAGTTAAGAGTACTGGCTTGACATGGCTTTGCTGACATTAGTGACAGAGGCTTCTATTCTTGTCAATTATCCTGAGTGTGATTTTCATCCTTGGGTCATTTACTTCATGGTTGCAAAATGACTGCTTCACTTCCAGCATCACAGTTATATTCCAGGCCAGAATAAGAAGGGAGGTGAAGAGCAGAAGGTGTGTGTGTGAGCTGAGTGTGCGTTCTTTTGCAGAGCTTCCCCAGAGCCCTGAGGCCTGATCTTAGTGTGGGGAGCCACGTGTAGACAACCCTACTGCAAGAAGGGTTGGGAAACAAGCTTTGTCATCTGACCACACCGCCTTGGAAAGAGAGAGGATGACATTATCAAAACTTTAAAAATATGCTTTTAATCTGGTAAGAAATATTAATTTAATGAATTCATTTCAAATATTTTCCTAGAGCTTTGTACATTACTTTTCCAAGTTAAACTTTAAAAATTAGAGGCTAATTGTTAACTAATAGCTTTACAAAATGAATAAATACTGACATTCATTTCTACTTAAATAACAAAGCTATTAAAGTTTCATAATTTTCTTGATGTGGTTCTCACATATTTTTGCCAGTTTAACTTCTAGATATCTAGATTCCATTTAATTATTAGATTACTTATAGTAATATTTTCTAAATTATTTTAATTATTTTGCTGGCTATAGGAATGCTGTGATTTTATTTATTAGTCATTGTCTATTAAGCTAACTTACTGATAACCTTTATTAGTTTGAAGAGGTTTACAGTTTGACTCCCTTAAATTTTTATATGCAAATAGCCATTATCAGCGGTTAGTAAAAGTCGTATCCCTTATTACAATGAAACATCTTAGGGTTTTTCTCGTCTATTACAGTGCCTCGGGAATGAAGGGAATGCTTGCTAAAATAATTTACCAAGACTGTGCTAAATTTTATTAAATGCTTTTTCAGCTATACTTAACATGATTATTTGGTCGTTTCTTTTTAATTGTGTAATGGGGAGGGTTGTATTTTTAAACATTTTCTGACATTGACAATATTGCATTTCTGTGATGAATTCTAGTTGTTGTTCGCTATCCTGATATTTTGTTTAGCATTATTCTGTGTTTATAAAAGACTTTGACTTGTCTTTCTTTTCCGTTCTAACTATTTTTGTTCATTTTTTCTCTCAGTATTTTGCCAGACTCCCTGGCAAGTTAATGAAATTGGTATCTTTTGTACAACCTTGAAATCTTTGTGTAATACAGGAAATATCTAATCATTAAGCGTTTATTTAATCATGAAGATATAATAATAGCCAATTTTATGTTGCAGTGTGCTGTGATCTAAATGTTTGTGTCCTCCAAAATTCATATGTTGGAATCCCGGCCTCCAATACGATGATTTTAGGAGGTAGGGCCTTTCGAAGGTCACTAAGTCATAAAGACAAAATCCTCATAAATGGGATTATGTTCTTATTTTAAAGCCAAGAATCTCACTGCGCCTTTCCACTGTGTGCGGGCACCACTAGGAGTTGCTGCGGCCGGCTGGGAGACGCCCCACCGCACGCGCGATCTCCGCTTCCAGCCTTGCTCGCAGGGGAAGGCAAGTTCTGCTGTTGACGACGCTTCTGTGGATGGTATTTTGTTGCAGCAGCCCGAGCAGAGGAAGATCAGAGTGGGTACTGAGAAGCGGAGTTAGCCAGCACCTAGCCACGCGGAGTGGCTTTGGAAGCGCGTCACGGGGAGAAGCCGGCGGAGCTCTGAGCCGCGCGCTGCAGAAAGCGCACTGCTGTGAGCGGCGTAAAGCGAGCTCGAGGACGAGCAGAGGCGCAGCGAAGCGGCCGTCTTCTCCGAGAACGTCCGAGGGGCGGCGAACACGGGGTCGGGAGACGTGGACAGCATCGGTGCTAGAGGTTTGCCTTGTGGCTGTGGAGACTGGGGAGGCTGGGTCAAGGGGCGGGGGCCCAGGAAAGCCCTATGTGTTGGGCCATCCCGTCGCAGAAGCAGAAAGGTGAGGACAGATGAGAGGGGCTGAGCTCAGCCTTCCTCAGCCCCATGGCCTCTCAGAGGTGAGCATGAGGCTGAGTTCCCCACGTTGCCTCCGGGTGGCGCGTTCGAATCTAGCTTCAGATGATGGTGTTCGGTATAGCAGCCCAAAAGGACTAAGATGGTGCCTATTTCAGAAACGAATTTAGTGTTTCTCATAATTCTAGGTTTCTAGGTTTATCACTTTTGTCAGTGTTGGTATTTTTATTTATTTATTTTTTTTTTGTGGGTACCGGGACTTGACCTCAGGACCTCGCGCACCAGCGGGCGCCCGTGCTGCTGAGCGATATCACCGGCCCTTTTCTCGTATGTGGGTTCCGGGAGTCAAACTCAGGACCTTGCGCTTGCCGGGCAGATGCTTAGGCCACTGAGCCATCTCACTGGCCCTGGTATTTTTAAAGTTTGCTTTTAAATCCACTTTATTGAGATGTGACTTAAAAGCAGGAAACTGTAATTATTTTAATTGCACACATTTATGAGTTTTGACCAATAGAAACACCCATGTAACCACTAGTGTATCAAAACATGGAACATTTACATCATTCCAATAAGTGCCCTCAAAACACTTGGCAGTAAATCTCTCTACCTTTAGCAGTAGGCAAGTCCTGCTCTGATTTTTACCCCTGTACATTAGTTTTACTTATTATAAAATTTCATATAAATGGAAGTACACTGTATTTACACTGGATAAGTGTAAATACACTTCTCTTCTGATAAGAGAAACGTTTTGGAGAATTATTATTTTTTTGAGAATCATTTATACTTTAATATGGATCAGTACTTTGCTAATTTTGATTGCTGAGTAATATTCCAGCATATGAATAGACCACAATTCTCTTTCATCCATTTGTCTAATGATAATAGTTGGGTTATTTTAGTTTGGAAACATCGTGACTAAAGCTCCAATGAACATTTGTGAACAAAATATTTTGATTTCTCTTTAGAAACTACTTAGAAATAGAATTAAAGTAGTAGTATATGTTTAACTTTATAAAAACCACTGAATTGTCTTTCCAATGTAGATATATATCATTTTACACTCTAGACAGCAGTCTATAAAAGTTATGGTGGCTCTTGATTCTTGACAAAATCCATTTGTTTTATTTTTGGACAGTGACTGTGCAGTGGTATGTCACTGTTTCCTTACATTTCCATGTACTAATAACTGAGTGTCTTACAAATATCTATTGACCACCCATATATCTTCTTTTGTGATGTGTCTGTTTAAATGTTTTTCTCATTTTTGCATTGGGTTGTCTTTTGATTCTTTTTTTTTTTTTTTTTTGTGGGTACCGGGGGTCGAACTCAGGACCTCGCGCGCCAGCAGGCGCCCGTGCCGCTGAGCGATATCACTGGCCCTTTTTTCCTATGTGGGTTCCAAAAGTCGAACTCAGGATCTTGCGCTTGCCAGGCAGGCACTTATGCCACTGAGCCATCTCACCAGCCCTGTCTTTTGATTCTTAAACTGTGGGTATTCTTTTTATATTCTGGATACGAGGTCTTCACCAAATGTAAGATTTGTAAATATTCTCTCCCAGTCTGAAGCTTAACTTAATTTTCTTAATGGTATCTTTCTAAGATCAGAAACTTTGTTTCGATTAAATCTTACTTAATCATTTTCAATATTTAATGCTCTTTTACCCTGTCTAAGAGATCTGTAGCCCCGTCACAAGGGAGCCAATCACGCTGGTCTTCTTGCTCTTAGAAAATGAATATTTTATTCTCACGTGGGGAGTCTGCAGCTGCTAGCCTAACTCCTAGGAGCACTGAACGGGCTCCTCAGGTCTGAGCATAAGTTCCTTTCAGTCAATCAGCTTTGGCCCAGTGTCACTTCTTCAGAAAAACTCCTCCTCCAGCTCACCATGCTTTATTTTTCCTGTTTATTTCTAGAAGCTTAATAGTTTCAAGCCCTTGCATTTAGGTTAACGATCCATTTAAAATTTATTTTCTCATATGGTCTGAGGTAAGCTTCTCAGTTTATCTTTTTGTGTGTGGAAATCAGAACACATCCACATCATTTGTTGAAAAGATAGTAGAATTGCCTCATCATATTTGTTAAACATTAATTAACCATAAGTGTAAGGTTATAATTCTGAGCCTGTAAGTCTTTTTCATTGATTTATGACTCTCACCATACTCCAGTATCAGACTATCCTGATTACAATAGCTTTATAAAATTGTTTTCAGAATTGGAAAATGTAAGTCCTGCAGCTTTGTTCTTCTCGCTCAAATTTGCTTTGGTTATTCTCGTCCTTTAAATTTCTATATAAATTTTTGAATCAGCTTCTCAATTTCTGCAACAACAACACAAAAGCTAG
The DNA here is from genome assembly GCA_028451465.1 of Erethizon dorsatum. Taxonomy (NCBI): domain Eukaryota; kingdom Metazoa; phylum Chordata; class Mammalia; order Rodentia; family Erethizontidae; genus Erethizon; species Erethizon dorsatum. The sequence continues at coordinate 127,648,194 of CM051829.1, forward strand.
TTGGGATTTTTCTTGGCATTGCTTTGAATTTGTAGATACATTTGAAGAGAATTGCTATCATAACGATATTGAGGCTGCCAGTCCATGAACATGGAATAACTCTCACTTTACTTTTCTCGTGAATTACAATTGGTTGTGTGTAAGCCTGACATAGCTTTTATCAAATGTAGCCTTGAATACTTTGTTCTTTGTACTACTTTGTAAATAAATTATTTTCTTAAAATTCATTTTCAGATTGTTGATTGCTGATATATAGAAACATAAATTTTTGCATACTGCTCTTGTATCCTGTGATGGTGCTGAATTTATTTATAAGCGCTTGAAGATTTATTATTTTCTATTTACAGGACCATATGATCTATGAATAAAGCAAGTGTATGACTCTCTTTTGAAACTGAATACATCAATTTTATATATTTATTATGTATGTGTGTGTATGTTTAGGTATTGCATTTTGGGGCAGGTAGAAATTCCACTACAACATCAAAGTGGCGAGAATAGACTCCTTGCTTTGTGTATGAGTTTTGAAGGAATACACTCATTTTTTATGTAACATAGATGACTTACCCTTCATTTGAGATTCTTTTGTTTCATTTTTTACATGGATCGATCAATTGACTGATTGCAGTACTGGGGATCAAACCCAGGGCTTCTTGCATGCTAGATGAGCACTGAGATACACTCCCTGCACTATTACCCCTCATTTGAATTAAGTCTTTTGTATTATTATGAGACAGGAAGCCTCACCAAAAATCCAAGCTTGATTCTCTTCCCATCTGTAATCTTCGGAACTGTTTTGGGTATCAAGCAATTTGCTTATGCACCTTGTGTACCTAGTCCAGCTTCTTGACCAGAAGCCATTCTAAGCCAAGCTTCATCAGATAGTGGAGAAACCAGATCCTCTTCCCTTGGGACAGGCACAGCAGGAAACGTCTGGATCACACCCAGGCTGTCCAGACATATGGACAAGGATTAAGGGATAGAGCACTGGCAAGTAGGGAAAGGAACCAGGAGGAGGAAGGGCCGGTGCTGCTGGGCAGCCCAAGGGACACCTGGTATCATTTGGGAGTGGTTTTAGCCTGCTTACTACTGAGTACTCCAGAGTAGCTGCTGTTACTGACATTATTACTGTATTAACTTTATTACTACTATTCTGTGTTCAGATGGTACTTTGTTCTATGCAAAAGGACTTCATCCTGATATTTTTCTAATAATAGCCCTCTGGAATAAATCTGCTGTGAGCATAACCAGTGACAACAACATATGACTTTGTTGACAGTTACGGCTGAATCTCTCTGTTGCTCCCAGCCATAGAGGTGACTACTGACCTGGGGGACTGAAAAAGAAGCAAGGAGGCCTCAGCTCAGGGCTGGGCTGGCCCCTTCTCCTTCTGTCCCCAGCTGTATCATGACGAAGCTGTCACTAGTTAGGCCTCTCAAATCCCACGTGCCAGGACCTTCTGCTGTGCTGAGAGACGGAGATCACTGCTGTCAGCTTCAGGAGGGGCAGGTGTGGGAGCCCAGGGAGAGGTTTCTGCCCAGCCCCTTCCTCGCTGTTCTTCCCTGTAAGAAATTTCAGGAGCGCTGCTTTGGGAGTCACTGCAGTCCCCTCAGCAATGACAAAGAGATCACCTCAAGAGTACTGCGTTGTCTGGTGTCAGCTCCCTTGATCCCCTGCCAGAAAGCTGCAGTTTATTGGTAGTGGGTTTGTAAAGTTGGTTCTGCCAGGGAGAGATGGGCACAAGAGAAATTGAGACAGCAAATTCTCAGGGGGTTGTCTTTGGCAAAGTCTGTTGTTGAGGCCTTGTGCTGCTTGTGCTCCTAGCTGCTGACAATCGAGAGTGCCATCTGCAAACTGTGATTCATAAACGCGCTGTCAGGCCGCCATCCGCCTTGACATAATAAAGTAACAAGAAGCCACACTGTAATCAAGGGGCGAGCTTTGGAGCTACCAATTAAATGCATCTAATTTATTTCTCTTACAGCTGAGGCTTTATTTATTAGTAAACAGCTGCATTTGTTACACTTTTTAGCTCAAACGTGCCAACTGGCACTTTGGATGATCCATTAATCCTAAATCATCTGTGTACTTCATAGGTCCTGGTTATACATGTCTGCATGTATGAGGAGATTATTAAAAGCTGAAGCCCAGCCTTGCCAGTCAGCTGAGGATGTAGCTCTGGGCATCAGGCTGGGTGAGTTAATATGACATGAAGGATGTGGATGTGAATTGAGTCTGAGTTTTTAGCAAGATTTTGCAGGTGACTTTATTTTTCCATTCTCCCCAAGTACATGTAGATAGATGTGTATGTTAATTTTCTGCAACTGAATGTTGCTGCATTCTTGTCAAAATCTAATTAGGTTGATACTTCCAGAAACATATTATAGGGTTGCCTGTTTTTAATTGGGGCTGGGAGTAGGTGGGACAAGAGGGAAAAGGTGTGCTCCCTCACCACCTGAACTTCTGCAGACCCTGCTAACTGGCATGTGCCCTGAGGCTGGAGTTCTACCATTTTGGCAAAACTGATTCTAGTACACACACACACATGCACACATACATGCACACATACACACAAACACACACTATATTTTACTTGAAAATGTCCTTGGTACACAATAAGATCCAGTCAAGCCCATTTTTGTTTGTTTCCTTGATACCTGGGAAAAGTAGATTCCAGAAAATTATGGCCAAGGAGAGGCGTTTCATTAAGCAAAAGCTTGACATTCTGTTGGATCACTTTTCCAGGGAAGCGATTCAATAAAAGATTGCTGTAGACTCATCTATACCCACTGATTCTAGAAAATATGTCCAGTTTCATTATTTTTCCAGCCCAGTAGATTTACACTGAAATAAGTCACAGGGGATGTTTTCATCTCTAGTGAAGGTTGGGCATCCTTCTGAGTGCATTGCTCTCTCTTTTCTGGGAAGTAATTGTAAGTACAATCTACTCAGAGAGGTATAAATGACGGACTTTGGCTACTTCAAACCAATTAAATTAGAAGCTCTCTATAAGGTGACATTGCATTTATGGTTGCTTCAATTGTGTGTCTGGGTGATGGTCGCTGACATACATCTGCAAACCAATATTCTATTGTGGCACTTTTGGATTAACAGACATTGATGAAAATAATCAGGCTTTTATTTGCTTTTTATTTTTATTTTTATTACTCATAGGTATTGATAGTCTGGGCATGCTGTATAACTTGCATAATAATTGAGACTTTAAATTCAATAAAAAACTGAAGACAGAATATGGAGAGAGATGATAGCTCAAAAGACCAACAAACAATTTATAAATTTTTTATTTTTTTACACAGCTCATTTTTTTTCTTGTGCTATAGCACAAATGCACATAAAGTCTCTTAAGCAACATGGATAGTTAACTTGCTAGGGACTACCAAAAGTGAAATGTGCTCTGCTGTTCATAGAGTTGATTCACAATAGTCAGAAATGTGGGATTTGGAGCCAATCTCTCTGGATTGAAATTCCTGTTCCATCCAGTTCTAATGGTGGAACTTCTGGTAGGTTATGTAAACATCCTAAGCCTCAGTTTCTTCATTTGTATGACACGGCTAATCCCCTATTTTAGAGGGTTACTGCAGGAATTGAACTGAATCTCGTAAGGTGTTTAGCCCAGTATCTAGGACATATAAATGATCAATAAATGTTACATTTGAAAAGAAGCCAATGTCTATGGAAATAATAACTAGGAGTTACCAACACTCTGCTGAGCCCCATCTTCTGAGCAATACGTATTCAGGTGTGTACTGATGCCATGCAGTGACTCACCTGGCCACACTCCCTACACAGCATGTGCCATAGCAGGCCAGCTTGTGTTCCTCTCTTCGCAGTGTCTCACTCAACACAGTCGTGTTCAGCAGCACAGAACATGGACAGCTCTGAATCAGCCATGGTGGAAGCACTCACACCATGGAAGTCAGCAATGCTACAATGCAGCTCCTCCCCGCCCTGGTATGAAATGTTGATCAGCTCATCCTTCCTGTAGAGAATAAAGTGCATGCTTGGAATCAAGCCACTGAGAAGCCAGCTGATAAAATCAATGCAAGGTCTCACTAAGGTTAGACCTTGATGTCCTTACTCACCTCTCTGTTAATTTGCACATACAACTAGCATGTGCCATTATTTAGTTTCTTATTTGACAGCACACCAGAAGGGGCAAATTAAAATTTGTAAGGAAGTTGGCAAAAAGAAAGCAGATGTAACATTCGATTAACAAGAAAACTCACAGACAATAACACAGTCTGAGATTGTTGCTAGAGAAAAACATGAGCCCAGCATAGACTCGGTTTCTCTCTTCAAAACTTCTATGTCTGTAATGAACTCCTTGAATCATCAAAGAATATAGTAAATTAAGCTTCAATCCCATTGCTTCCTCTGACAGCTTAGTGAGGATATAATTAGTCATAGCCTGAAAGTCAGAATATTGGTGCTGAATGGGACTCAGGGACCATCAGATCCAGGAGGTTCCAGACATGTCAGCTATGGGACGAGATTTCAGATGGTCTGCTTATTCCAAGGAGGCCAAGCAGTTTAGAGAGGGCAGCTCCTATTGCTGAACATGCTGCTGTTCCCTAGGCTGTTTCCCTAGCCTTGCACCTTAGCTAAGAAGCAAGCTCTGTCCATGAAGGTCTTCTGGACATTGGAGATCAAATCCCACCCCACCACCCCAAACCCTGGCTCAGAGACCAGAAGATGTTTACTTAAACCAACCAGAAATCACCAGGGAACCAAGCTCAGCTCAACTTTCAACCTGCAGAAGGAACCATGCAAGATGACGTCCCTGTGGTTAAGCCAGGAGCTGGAAATATTTATGTTCAGGAAATAATAGCATTGCATTTTGAATAGTCCTTTAAGTTAATGATTGATAGTATGAACACCTATCATTGATTTATCATTTGCTAGATGTCAGGCATTTTGTCAGGCACTTAATCCTCATGAATTCTGTGTCATAGTTACCATTTGAAGTCCCATTTTATAGATGACCAGGATTTGGCAGGTTGAAAAGCTTCTCTAAGGTCTGCTAGGAGGTGGTTCAGAATGACTTCAAAGCCTATGCCTCAAAATGCCCTAAAAGTGAATTGTTCAGATTGACAGATTTGGAGGAGGAGAAACAACTGTCATATTTGGGGTGTATACCTAGAGCATAAAGCTGCTAAGATAGGAAGGAGCTGGGATGATGGGATCAAATGATAGCACTAGGGAAGAGACCTGCTTTTAATGGACTACAGGGAGAAGACACAAATGTAAATCAGTTGCACTTGAAGAAGCCAGATTTGGACGGGTGGTTTGTGATAGAATTCCTAGAAGTTAAGTGACTTTCCTAGGGCCACATAGTCAGTTAGCAGTTCACACCCAGCCATTTATCAACTGTGTCATAATTTAGGGAAGAGTCACCTTGAGAATAATGTAATAACATTAAAGCACGTTGGCATCAATGAGACTTAAATTGAACTCTAAAGAAAATTAATTTTTGTGAACCATATAAAGCCAAATAATTGAAACAATCCTTTGTGCCATTGAGATATGGATTCAAGTATATGGCACTGTATAATTTTGAAGTCTAGAGCATGGATACCAATGTTTATGACCCTTTTGTTTGAATTACATTTTTTATCTATATCTACATTACTTATCTTAGACTCACAACAGGATCAGGAAGAGAGAATGGAAGAGATGGCTTTCTGGTGGCCCCCACTAAATGTCAGAGGAGAGGTAGAGTCACCCTTGGCTCAGTCAGTCAACCTTTTTCTACTCTCAAAACTTGAATCCACCTAGTCGGGGAGCAGACTGAATGCCACACACTGGCACACAATGCAGAACACTAAAACTGCAGGTGTCTGCAGACCTTCTTTTTCTTTCCAAGAGGCCCACATTAATGTTCTGCATGGTGTATGGTGACCAGGCTACAGTACAGATAAAACAGAAAATATTCTCCTTTTTGTGTACTCCTTCCCCAGCCCACTCTCCTGCTGCGAAACCATACTGTCCTCGTCTTCTACCCTTTCGGTTTGATGGGGCAGATGTGAGCACGTTTTATGAAACCCAGCAGATTATCCCCCTTTCTCATCTCATCATTCAATAATCATCAAGTCCCTGAAAAACCCACAGTGCCAGCAATATTGTTCCAATAAGTAAAGTCCTACTTCTGAAACAGATGGGGATGATGTTTCTTTGCCACTGGGTGAAATTGCTTTAAAAAGCATCTGCAGCAAACATGGGGAGGGGAGAGAGGAGATGAGCCCTTGCTGCTGGAAGTCTGGCCACACGTGATATTCACTGCTGAAAAAATCCACTATTGCATTTGCTTCATTGCAGTACTTTGTCCATCAGCTCATTGGAATCTATTAACTTAATTGTTCTTTATTAACAAATGGTCATTCACTCTGGCAGCAGAGCAAGCTCAAATGCCAGTTAAACACTTTGATAAATGCAATCCTCCTTTCCATTCTGCTCCTTCTCTGCACCTGCTGGGAGTGGACATGCACGTGCACACGTAGATGCACACACACACATAGGCACACACACAATGCTTAATCAAATGCATTTACACAGAAGAAGTACATCAAAAATTGGTCTATAAAGTTAGCAACCAGAGAGGAAAGTGCTTGTCTTTACAAGTACATCTCACTATAATAGCATATCATATTTCTCTTAAAAATATGTGTCTTGCCTCTGGTAAAAATATTCTTCCTCTACGAAGTCAGCTAACATTTTAGCTGGGAGCACCGAGACAATAATCTTCTGGCAAACCTTTTACAAGGACATTCCCTTTTAAAATCAAATGCATTTTTCTCCGTTTTTCTTACTTAGTAATTCTTATTCATCTTTCCAGACCTGAGAAGGGAAGATTTCCTTTGTCTTTTTGTACATTGATCTTCCTTGCTCTGCTTTCCCAGCCCCCAACATACATACCCTTCTTCTTAGGGGACATTATCCTACTCACCAAACCTGTAACTTTAACAGAGGGTGACAGGGTGACCTTGACGACAGATGTTCTTGTGGCAACAGATGGCACTGGCAAACCCGAGAAGCTGCTGTATACTGTCTCCGGGCCACCTGTGCCTGGTCAGACTGAGCCCATCAATTATGCTTGTGGCCTGTCCCCACACAGCCATCAGATGGGTTGGCCCAGAGGGTGTGCTGTGTGTGTGACAATGTCCCAGGGGCCTAGGAGGCAGTCAGGTGAGAAGCCCTTCCTCCACCCTCTGTGGGCCCAAGCTCCCCACCCTACTCACTCATATATTTAAGGATTTCAGTGAGTCAAAGGGATTAAACTGCTTAATCCCAGTGAAAGTTCACCAATGACCTTTAAAAGAAAGCAGGTCACAGTGTGAGTTACACCAACACAAGGACACTGCTCTGGTGTGCACAAGGCCTGGGGGGTTACCACCTCAGGGAGCTGTTCTAGGAACAGACATACATGTGTCATGTCATCTTTGCTTCTATTTCCACTCTAATTTCTTCTGAATCCATATCCTGTTCTCACTTTTAATCTCTTGTTTTGCTTCTCTGTGTGCACATGAAGGAAATAAAGACAACCAGAGGGAGGAAAAATTAATAATAAGAAGGACTATGATTTTCTGTTACACCTCTAAGAGGTATTTTGTTAAGGATTTGCAGTCACAATCCTTAAACACCTTAATAGACAACATGGAGAAATTGTTCTCATTTAGTAGTTGAGAGTATTGAGGCTCAGAGAGATGCAGTTACACGATGAAGGTCCACAGTCGGCAAACAGAACAGCTACGACTTGGATGCCAGGCAATGTGTTTGGGCTGCAGAGCGGTGCTTCGATCAACCAGGAAGACATCATGATCTGCTTGGCTAGAAATAGAGAATGTCAGGAAGTGGTTCGGCCCCAATTCGCACTCTAAACAGGCATCTGGCTTGCCTTCTGCATTCCTAGCTACCATAATTGTATAATTTATTAATAAAGCAGTAGGTGATCTCCAGCAAGCAAGTCAAACAAGACTGTAACCTTTTATTATTTTTCATTAGTACGACAGGGTAGTTAAAGTCAGAACAGTTTGGCCTCTCTCTACCCGAAGAAAGCTGGAGTATTGTATGAAATCATCAGTAGACTTTAATCCAGATGGTGGTGTCATTTCTAAGAAATAGCATATGTTAGCTATTATGATAGTTAAATGTAATGGTTTTATATCTCTCCAGTGGGCAAAGAAACTGTACAACAGGTTTTAGTCTAGGAAATTTTTTAATGGTATTCCAACCCTTCAAAATAGAACATTTCCACAAAGAAATTCAATTGATAGAGCTTGGTTTAATAATAAAAAAGGAACATAAATTTCTGCCTTGTTCCATGCAATAATAGGACAGCATCTGGATTTACTGTTCCCCCAGTCTGCTATTTTACATAATGTTGCTGAATTGGGGACCATTCCAGGCTTTTTTGATTTTAGAAAAATTGCTTTAAAAGTTATTTACACTCATTTGATAACAAAGAGGGCCATATAACTAATTTTATTCTTAGTGTGATTAACCATGAGTCATTTCCTAAGAAATGAGTTTAATTAACCAGGGAAAGAAAGTTGTAATAAATCATGAAAGTGGACTATTTCTAAGTGGGGTTAAAAACATCTTACTTAAAACTGCTGTCAGATAAATCAAAGACCCTAAATTATTGTTAAGGGAAGAAATTTTTTTGATTTTGAAATTTTCTGACAATATGGTAGAAAGAATAGAAAAAATGTGCAGCAGAAGTAGGTTAGGTTAGCTTGAACACGTTGAGAAATGAGTTGTGCAGTCAGGAGACCATGGTAATTCACCAGTCTACTAATTAGCCACAGATTTCAGAAATTCACTTTATTTTTCTGTGACTTCCTTCATTCTTTGTCAACTAAAGAGAATGAACTCATGGTTCTCAGTCAGAGGTGTTGGCAGCTGTTGGAGCAGTTCACAAACATTTCCAGTTCTCCCCCATTCCAGGCCAATGTGGAATTCTCAGTCTCAACTCTGTGAAGCTAAACGTTGCCCTGTGATTTGCTTGGGCCAGAGAATGTGGAAGGAAACTTGCAGGAGGAAGCCTGGGCTCCAGTGCATGGGCCGTCGTCTCCTTCTCTGCTATTAGGATCACAGCAGGACAGCACCAGATGCAATCAATCAGTGTGAATACCTGGGCCAGTCTGGATGGCCAGTCTTCTTGCTGACCCTGTGCCTCAGTGGCATTAGTGAGAAATAAACTTAAGTTGTGTTGAGCCATTGAGATTTTGATGTTTATTTTTGTTACTGCAACATAGATCATCCTACATAATAGAGGAGTTGATGTCAGATTCATCTGGAGAGATTTTTGAATCTATAAAAACTAATGATTATCTAGAACTACTGAATCAGAATCTTCTATTATGAATTATGGATTTGTGTGTTCTTAAAAAGCTTCTCTGGTGATCCTAAAGTGTTCCTTGTGTAGGATCCACTGGGAATTCCATGTATGAGTGGGTAGGTGTAATAAAGAAGCTTGGATATAGACTTTATCTGCATAAATGACAAGGATAATAAAACCTTACAATTGCATATTATATTTCAGCTCACACAAGAACTTTTGTATTGCTTGTATTATTCGGTAAACTACTGGGAAATCATAATATGTGGCCAAAACATTTATCAACTCATTGAAGATTTGCACTACTAATCTAACCTGCTGAGTAGCTCCTCTTCTCATTACCCACTGCACATTCCTTCCAAAATTGTCAGTTGTGTCGGAAAACGTGTGGTGACTATCCTTTACTTTTTCTAATACTTATTTTGGGAACCTCAAGATTTCTTTTGCTTCCAAGATATAGGAGAAATTGCCATCTTGAAAATGGAACAATTGAACAAATACTATTAATTTGTGGTACCTTCAATACCATAATGAGGGCTCCTTCATTGAGTTCTGGCTTGCAAGCAGAATACTGCATTTAATCTGTTAAATTAAAATGTACTTGTTAGATCTTTGCCTTTCACAAGACCTTCTATTGTTATTACTGTGTTGCAAGTATAAGTGACACCCCGACATCAACTCCTGCCACTAGCATCATTGTAAGGGTTCAGACCAGTGGAACTATGCTTTGAAACCATGGCACCTTCACTTAAGGGCTGTTCTCTCCCTGAGTAGGATATTCAACGTCCTTAAATCCCTCCTTCAGGTTAAAAATGGGCTTAATAACAGGACTTTCCTTACACAGTCTCTATCAGGATTAAGTGAGGTGATCAGAAAACTGTTTTCAAACAAAGAAAGAATGAGAAGGAGTGGCTGGAGGTGTGGCTCAGTGGTAGAACACTTGCTCAATATGCACAAACTCTGGCTCTGAAAACATTGAAAAAGAAAAAGATAGAGGAGGAAAGAAAGGGGAAGGGAAGAATCTGAAAATTAATTTAAGTGTTCTAATACCCAACTGAGCAATCTCCCAGAGTCTCTAGAAGGTAAAACTCATTGTGAGTTCATGAAATATTTGACCGTGGCTGGCAGGGGCATCAAAAAGCCTCAGGGAAGTCTTCTGGAAGAAAGCAATGCATAAGTTGCATCCTTAACTTAGGAAAACAACTGAGAACCAGAGAGTAAACAGAGGTTAGACCTCCTGGGACTGGCACTAAGAGGCATTTTATGCAAAAGTACAGGCAGAAGAGGTTGAGAATAGAGTTAGTATGCACAGGGCAAGGGACATGAGGTCTTGGATGTAAGGGCCAGATGAGAGGAGAATACGGCAGGGCCAGGTTGGTTTGTTTGAGGTGCTGGGAATTGGGATTTGTGCATGCTAAATGCTGTGTCACTTGAGCTAGTCTCCAGCCATAGAGCACTAGATTTAAAAAAGCTTTGCTCACCGTGGCGGGAACTTGAAGTTTCATCCTGTTGGCACTAGGGACCCCAGGAGGGAGCACAAGGCATCTGCAACACAAGGGAAAGCAGCATCACACACAAACTTTGTACAAAGCTATGGGCAGCATTAAAGGGAAACTGACAAGGCCCAGTAAAGCCTCCTAGGGTTAGTGAGAGAGGAATAACAAAAGCCACTTGGGTTTAAGGGATAAAAGAGGAAGGCCCTACGGGAACCTGTCGCAAGCTCTATCTGAAGCTGCAGATGAGGAAGGCAGCTCAACAGGAGAGCTGCTCAGTGATAGGAAAGTAACCTGGCACAACCTGGACTTCAGATTAGTCACTTTGCAACTGTGGAAAATGGTGCAGAGGAGACTGAAGCTCTAGGAAGTAAGAGCTAAGTTGATAGCCACCCAGGCAATGAGGAAAGGCTAAACCATACGCTGTACTACAGTGGAAAGGATAGATTTATGGGACCCTTTGGACATTGACACTGGTGGGGCTTGGTGACTGGAATGGCTGGTACATAAAGTAGGTGACAAAGAATTTCCCTGTATGTCTAGCTTGGAAGATACAGCGTCAAGTGATGTAAATCATTAACATTGCAAATATAGGAAAACTGTTAGTGGGAGAATGAAGAAATTTCATTTTGAACCCATGGAGTTTGAGAAGCATAAGTAATATTAGTGTGGTGATCTGCCATAAGCATTTGGATATCGAACTCTGACTCCAAATGAAAATAACCAAAGCTAGAGAGACAGGTTTGCACTATGAAACTATGAAAGTGAGTGGTGTTGCCAAGAGAAGATCTTAGGTTTTTGGCTCTTCATTGCTGATCTTCTAAGTATCCAACAAGAGGGTCTTCTTGAAGGAATTGTTTTGGCCTGTTCTAGGCACAGAAAGAAAATTAATTTTCTGGGCCCCTGGGCCTGTGAAGGACTGCTAGTAGAGTCAGCTTCAATCTTTAATATGATTTATTACCCTTTAAAATTGGAATTGATGATTTTGTACAGACCCAGACAGATACCAGTTAAAAAGTCTGTCCTCTTTACTTGTTGGGTCTTAAGGCTCATGAGATCCTTCCCCTAAGTCTTCAAAGAAAAGCCCTCAAAAGTTATGAGCATGCAGAGCAGCTGCACAGCCCCCTGGAACGAGCAGCTGCACTTCACATCTCTTCTCCCACTGCCTCTCTTCCCATGCTCCCCTCAGCTCTTCCCCACCACCAAGACATGAAGAATGGATGTGTGGTTTGCTCAGAGCCTCGCTGTAGATGACGGAAACCAGCAACTTCTCATGGGCACCACCAGAGGCAAGTGAGTAGTTAGTAGATAGATTTTGGTGCATATGTACTTAAGTATTTTAGGGTTGTGTGCGTGTATACTAGATCATGTGTATCATGCATACACACATATGTTAGTATGTGAGTGTACAGATATGTGTATCCATAGGCACTAAAGTATGGATGCCTGTGTAAATGCATGCCAGTGTATTGTGTGCACAGGTACATTTATGTATGTGAATGTGTTTTTGCCTATAAGAACAACAAGAGAAAAATATGCCTGTCTTTCTGTGATAATGAGAAGACAGCAAAGGGTTAAAGCAATCACTTTGCAAACCATTTTCCAAAAAAGCTGCACCCTAAATTAATTTTGGCTGGTAATCTACATCGGGTTAAATAACTCCTCATTATTCTGTAACACAGCTGAGGCATCTCCAAATGTTTATCTTGTTTTGTAACCGGTACCTTCTGGTATATTCTAGTGCCAGCATTCCCAGCTCCTGCTATATTTCATCCTCACTATTTTTGGACTAGAGCTGCTGGTTCCAGGTGATTTAATAAATTGCTTTTTTGGGGAGGGTGTTCCTTTTAACTTACCCATCTGCTCAACACATGCGTAACTTGCAATCTGTCGGCAGTTTGCAGAAAGACAAACTGTCAGAGCTGCACGCATTTGACAACTTTGTTCCCAATTAGATTAGTGGTAATTTTAACAGATTTCAGGGCAATGGAGAAGGGGATGGCATGTTATTAAAGCATCAATTCTGACAGACCCGAACACATATGATTTCATCGTAAATTATTTTAAATGCTTTAATTAAAACTAGAGAAAGATTTACCCTTTTAAGTGGTAAAGTGATAGCAAGACAAATTTAAAAGGAAAGTGAGTAACTGAGGTTTCTAAATGGTTTATGTTGTGCATGGTAGCCCAGCAGTCACAATGACTGTAATCTACGGTAGTAATGTGGAGGCCGAGTTAATTATTCATTGCTTCCTCTCTGTAGCAGATGTGATTCAATACACGAGGTACAGTACTCAGAGCTGGAACACTTTCTGTGAAAATCAGCTCAGGCTTCTTTGGAGCATCAGGAAATTGCCAGAATCTGTTTAACACGTTAAATATAATCATAAGAAAAAAACTCCCTTTTTTTTTTTTTTTTTTTTTTTTGGCTCTTTGTTTTTCCTATGTTTCCATGCAGCTGCTTCTCTCCTCCACTAAACCCCATCCGGAGCCTATTTTCCACCCCATGCCCAGCCTCCTACCCCTCAGCACGTGCACAGATGCATACAAGTGACTAGGTTAACTGAACCAAGAAGCTCTGCACCTCTGGTCACTCTGCGGGCACACAGCTCCCTGGAAAAAACCCCATCTATAATTTGAACGTGTTGCGATAGTCACAATTCATGATTGCAGGGCAGCACTGACAGAATGTCTGCCGTTGTGGGAGGGAGTCTCTAAAACCAAGGACAGGTATGGGGGGGAGATTTCCCAGGCGAACCTGACAATGTCCTTGATTTATTCAGCCATAAATCTAACCATTGGCTTAGTGCTTTCCATTTGTTCTTAGACAACACCGGACATTTTATTATTGAAATCACCAATACGTTAATTAAGGTTTAATAATCCCTGGACATACTTGCATAAAATTCTTTTACATGCACATTTCTTAGTCACTTGGGAGGGGTTCAGCCTTTTATATATGGACCTATTGAGTTGAGAGCTGTCTGCTCTTTCAGAATTATAGAATTTGCTTGACAAAGCAAGTTATTACTATCCTATGTGTAGGTCTCCCTAATTTTTCAAATTGTTTTTAAGTAAGTTATTGCATTGTGTCTTTAAAGTCACCTTCCAGATCCATTGTGACTATGCTTGAATCAGTTTAAAACCGGGCTGAGGTGGTTAGGATTCAGTATCTGAAGCAAACTGAATTTTATTTTATTTCTTTGTTAATATTACACAAAGTACATGCATTCACATTTTGCAAGGGAAGAAATTAGTAACTGCTTTTCTGAAGAATCAGTCAATCACTTTGTAGGACTATTAGACCCACGCATGGTGAATCAGTCAGAAATGGAATCTCAGGAATGATATAAGATGCTAGAATGCTGAGTCAAGTCCAATATCCTCCAAGCTTGGCTCCCTTTATTCCAGAGAACATACCACTAGACCCTTCCTCTGAAATTTAGACTCTGTACTGATGGACAGAAATGTTTCCTTCTTTCTGTTTTTGGTTTTCATTTTTCTTTTTGTAATGCAAGAATCCATCACCACTCTCTGATAGGAATTTATCACCACCCTCCCAGGTGGATAGCTGTGCAAGCTCTTTTATCATCCTCTGCCTCGGGCCTCTCACTTGGGGTAGAATAACAAATAGCTGCTCTTCAGAATCTTTGAAAATTAAGTAAGACAATGCATGTCAAATGTCAAGCATGTAGTTGGTGCATGGTAAATATGATTCTTCTCCATCCCTCCACTTTCATCTTACTGATGCTTTCACACAGTTCTAGGTTTTTGTATTTGCTTTTCCTTGTGCCTTATGGATAAGAAGATACAGAAAAGAATAAAAAAGAAAAGTTTTAAGGGAAAAGGAACTCATCCATTACCTCTTGAAGGTGGCAATCAGCCTGGTATTTGTGTACTCTTGGGCCCACAGTAAAACCAATATTTTCAGGCTAACTTGAAGCAAAAAGACAGTAACAGCTTATATATACTGCAGTCAACCCTTGTATTACTGGTACAGTAAGGAAATTGGGGATGTCAAAAGTACCATACTTTAAATTTCTGTATCATTTAATTTACCCTGGACCTTTATCCTGCTTCCAACACTGTCCTCACTGGTGCTCTTCATGCAAGGTGACACCATGCTCTGAGAGCCTGACACTGCTGGAGTCCACACCATTCACCTCAAAACACCTGTTACCTGAGACCATGTGGTCTTGCAGTCTTGGAGCTCTCCAAGCTGGTCTCTGCTGAAAGCAGCTGTCCAAGTGTCTAGACCTCTTTTCCTATGGATTACCCAAAACTAAACTCTTCTCATCCTATAGCTTTGGCCTTTGGCCTCCAGAGTTCCTCCTCTCTGCATCCACAAAGCTCTCAACTCAGAATCGCAGCTGCAAATAACAGTGATGATAAAGTGTGTCAAATCTTCCCTGGGACTGGTGCAGTGGAAATTCTCCCAGAATCAAGCCACTGAGGGGAAAGGTTGGGGAGGTGATGTGCTGTGGAGTCTTCTCCAGAAAGGAAAGGAAATAGAAATGTAAAATTCAATAACTATTCAGTCCCCTGTGGAAGGCAGCATGTGGATTGGAAGTAGCCTTTTATTGCAAAGATAGAGTTTTAATGTCACAAGACAGAATATGATACAAGATCCCATGGATTTTTCCCAAAGTCAAGAAGATTAAAGTCCTTGAGTAGCATTATAAAAGCAATTAAATACACTGTGTATGTGTGTATACGTGAATCTCCATTCAGTTTAACTTACTGACATGTGCAGAGCATTTTCTATGTTTCAGGCACCAAACTATACACTAGATAACAGGCAAAAAAGAAAGTGTGTGGATATGCATAAACATGTGGAGTCAAAGACAAATAGGCCAAAGAATTACTTAAATACAACAGCAGTACATTTATGGTATGATAAGGACTGCAAGTTATGGAATAATTAATTATTGTAGATTATAGGAAATCATTTTGATGGAGCAGGTTGAGAAGAGTTAACAGGGATTTTCTGAGAGGACAAGGAGGAAACAGGTTTCAGATACATTAGGCCGTATGTTCTAAAAAGAAGAGATTTGAGCAAGCACAGATAAACAATTTAATGTTGAACCTCAAACTTCTAGAAAAAGAGGATTCAACAAGCCCTGCTCATGAGCAAGCACTGTGATAGGAGTAGTGGAGGATGGAAATGACTCGGAATAAGGATCAAAGCATCCAGAAGAACCAGAGAGTTGGCTTACAGTGGAGTGGAGAAGACAAGGCAGGTGTGAGCCTACCATCCACAGACAGTGGCAAATGGTGTAAAGAAAATTCAGCTGTGTGTCAGCTCAGGAAAACTGACTATGGGCATCCTGCTGCCATCCTGTAGGTAGTCTGAAATTTTTCATAGTGGAAGAATTTACACCATAGAAATTGACAAGTTCCACAAATCAGAGTTTTAATTTATTTTTTCCTTCAAAGAGCTAGTATTTGAATATTTAGTAGAAATAATGCTAATAGTGCTAAGGGTATGTTTTTCAGGAAAAAAATCAATTATTTTAAACTTATCACCTTAAACTAAACATATGGACAAAGACAACTTTTAATTGAGTGATTATACATTTATGAAATATACTTTAGCATTTTTCTTCTGCTCTTTTGTCTCTACCTCTGTATATTTTATTTGGATTGTGCTAAACATGAAGAGGGCAAGTTGTGAAAATCTTCAAGAAAATCATTACAAGATAGTATATTCTCTCCAGGTTTCCTACCCAATTTGGCAAAACAAGCATCCTGGATTTCAGAAAGCATATTGCTGTAGAGAAGTCTTCCAGTCTTTCAGCTGCCTCTATATTTACTCTGTCTTCTACTCACAATCTCAAATTGCGAATCTATTCCATATGGCAAGATCTCTTGTAATTCTTTTCACAAATAGTTCTGAATACTATCTGTACTCCTCAAAGCCTTGGCCTCTTAGATATTGCAGGGCTTAAAGGTCATCAAAACCACCTAGATCTTTACATAGGTGCATTCTTATCCATCTGCCTGCAGAAAATGGAGGTCATCTGGTTTTGAAAATGTGGTTTTTTTTCATGATTTGCCTCCACTCATCAGAGTTTGTGATTAACAATCCTACACAGACACCCAGTTCTTCCTTCGATCAGCCTAAATCTTACATTTTTCAACCCTATCTTTCATTTGTTTCCCTGTGAAGTTTAGAAAACAGATGGTGACCATCCTTAGTGTAGGAGACATTTAGACAGATGGATATCCTTTCTCTGAAACACTTCAGGCAGATTAAGTTTTATAAGCTTGATTGATTTCTATTTGGGATATTCCCTGTATAAAAGAGAAACTTTGAGGGGTGAGGGATCCTCTTGTGGAGTGATTGATTATCCCCTCTTCTGGGTTTTGTAAACATTGGGATTCAGATGTCGAGTTTTCTGGAAGCATGGCCCACCTCCATGCTTGAAGATCCATCATAAATTATCTTTACAGGCTGAATAATCTGCGTACCTTTAAGCTTTCTTCGGAACTAGCATCTTACTACTTTATTATTTGTCTTTCTAGATGCAAACCCACGTATATACATTCATTAATAATTTTGACCTACTTGATACATTGTCAGTGGAAGAAAAGCAAATTGGAAATTATTTTGTAAAGATTTGATTATATCTTCAGAAGAGCTAATTGTTCAAATCCATTACAACTGAGCAATCAGCCTGTGAAAGAAATCATATCGCCTAACAACCCATGGAGCTCTGTATTTTTATGTACCATCTCACTTGATTCTTGCAATAATCCTGTGGAAGAAGCAAGAAACGTATCACCAATCACATTTTTCAGGTAAGGAAATTCATATAACCACATGCAAACCGACTCTCTCAAGGTCATAGAGTGAGCTGAAGGCAGAGCCAGATTTAGAAAAGTAGCTGATATTTGGGCACATCAATTATGCATCAGACACTGAGCTTATTCCTTATCTCAACAAACCTATGAATTTTTATCATTTACATTTTACAAATGAAGAAACTGAGGCTGAGAGATGCAAAACAATATTATATTTCCATGGTCAATGAGAGGGCCAGGATCCAAACTAAAGTCTTCTGATGCCACATGATGGGACTAACAAGCACAGTGTGACCAGAGCTAACAGTTCAGGCAGCAGCACCCTCATTCCTAGATCACAGCTTAAATAATGTGTTTCTGGAGTCATCAGTTGCTATGGCAGCTCTCAGATGCCTGAATCAAGATAAGGTACTGGGATCCTTCAGCCAGTGGTTGGCCTAGTGGAAGCTGAGTCTCTTCCTTCTTGATAGGAGGAGAGGTAACAGCTCTGGGGAAGACCAACCATTTAGTTTGGGTGTGTCATTCCTGCAGGCCTCCCTCTTCAACAGGGTCCTAAGCCCCTACATTCAGTAGTAGAAGTACTTCTGTTTAAAATGCAGCAGTCTCTTTTATTTCCAACTAAATCCTAGATATTAATAAATCCATACTGTTTTCACTTGCATCCCTAGGCAAGGGCTCCAAAAAGGTTTAACCTTCCCACATTAGTGAAATTAGAATATTGTTTTGTGCTCTGGATCTCATTCAATTTGAATATAAATGAAGACTTCCTCCTGATTTATGTGGTTTTGAATGCAGATGTTTGAGTATCAATCATGAATACAATGCGGATCATTAAAGGATTAATGAAAGGGAGAGTGTCCAGAAAAGATCCAAGGTCATATGTTAGATCTGGAACTATTAGGAATGGCTGGATACAGCATCACTGCTGGTGGAAAAGATGGGAATTATTTGTAGAGAGGAGCTGGAGCTATAGTCAGGAAGATAACAGCTTGGAACTGATCTGCAGAATAAAGTAAGGACATAGATGAGAAAACAGAAAAAACTGATAGACAAGATAATCAAGCTCTAAATGAAATGAAGGATAAGGAATGAATCAAGACAATTGCTTAGAAATTGTTCAAACAATGTTTGCTCAGAAGCTGGGGAGCAAGTGGTAGGTGCAATGAGCCTACAGACTCTGCCACTGGTCCTCAACAGCCTAGCAATATGCAATAGGCATCTTATTTTCAATGACTAAGTTGTTCATTATGCTCCCGGGATCCTTTTAGATGTGTGCCAGTTAACCAGTCCACTATTTCTATGCCCGGAATTTTATTTATTTATTTATTTATTTATTTATTTATTTATTTATTTTTGTGGGTACCGGGGGGTCGACCTCAGGACCTCGCGTGCCAGCAGGCGCCCGTGCCGCTGAGCGATATCACCGGCCCCTTTTTCCTATGTGGGATCCGGGAGTCGAACTCGGGCCCTTGCGCTTGCAAGGCAGGCGCTTACGCCGCTGAGCCATCTCACCGGCCCTATGCCCGGAATTTTTTATCTTGAATCACACTTTTTCTTTATTATCTCTTCAATGTACTGAGGTTCAGATGAACTCTTGTTTTCTCTTTCATCATTGTCCATGTCCGTGTTACACTCTCCTGCTGATGACCATGGTCTCTAATAAACGGATTCAAAATCCAAGTGATGTGCACCTCCTCCAACTGTCTAACTCCTCAATACAAACAGCAGAAAGGATAAAAAGATACAAATTCTTAATTTTAAATATATTGGTGAATTTGGGGATATCAAGCTAGGAGTTGGGGTTTTAATGTCTTCTTGAGGTTATAGCTCCTCACACTCAGCGTGCAGTTGGAAGAAGGCTCCTGCTGTTGTCCTGTGTGAGTGCTTATGGCGAGAAAACAACCACTTACTTGTCCAGGTGTTCTACAAACTTACCACCTCCTTTGACCTGTGAGTGAAAAATGAACCATCTATTCATTTTCGGAACTCCAAGCCTATGCAATATGTGAACTAAAAAAATGCCAATTTGTATAGTTCATACTAGGCAAAATTCCATTTGTTAAGTAATGTGAGAAGAGTATAAAACTTAGAAAACCCATGTGATTGGGTAAAAACAGGTGGAAATCCATCCCGTAATTATATATATACAACTGGGAAAACCAAGCTTGACAATTCCCAAGGCAAAAATAGTTTAGGGTTTATAAAAATGATAGAGTATGAGGAACTATATCTACCGTAGGAGAGTATCAGCAGATTTAAGCGGGAGGAATTCTAACCCAAGAATCTTGAAATAATAATATAAATTGAAAGGACCCTAAAGTAAATATTTAATTATATTCAAATATATTAGGAAGGAAATAGCTTTTTGAATTTATTTTTATTTTTATTTTTTTTTTGAGACAGGGTCTCGCTTTGTAGTTCAGCCTGGCCTTGAACTCACTGTGTAGCCCAGGCTGGCCTGGAATTTGCAGTGATCCTCCTACCTCAGCCTCCCTCGTGCTGGGAGGACAGGCATGTGCCACTGTGCTCGACGCGGAAATAGCTTTTTCATTAGAGAAAACTAGCTTAATGACTTTTCTATAAAACTAAAACTATTCTACAGTTAAAGATTTTGTTTAAAACAAGAAATAAATTCTACCAAAGAGAGAAGGCAGGCTGTCTATACAATAAAAATAATATTTTCTAACAGCAGTAATAGATATTAGAAGGTAGCAGATTAAGTGCTAAGGAAAAACAACCAAAATGCTGATTTCTATGCATAACTGCATCAATCTGCTAGGACAGCCACAGCAGAATACCCAGCCACAGGCTGGGGGCTTTAAACAAGTCCTATCCATTCTCTCACAGTTCTGGAGGCTGGAAGTCCAGAATCCAGGTGCCGCAGCTTGGTTTCTCCTGAGGCGTCCGTCTGTGGCTTCCACATACCGCCTTCTCACTGGGTACTCCCCAGTCTTCCTCTGTGAGTGCTCCCTGGTGTCTCTTCCTTTTCTTGGAGGACAGTGGCCATTTTCTATTACAAAGTCCTATTCCAAATAGACTCAGATTGGGGATTAGGGCTTCACACATTAATTTGGAGGAGACACATTTAGTCCATAACACCAACTAAACAATCATTCGAGACTGGAAGCAAAACAGAGATTTTCAGAAATATGAAGTCTATAAATGTTTGCCATCTAGATAACCTCATTTAGAGAACTGCTGACAATGTATTTCAGCAAGGGAGTTTTAGTTAGAAAGTAAAAGAGAGATACAAGAAACAAAGGTAAGCA
The DNA here is from genome assembly GCA_028451465.1 of Erethizon dorsatum. Classification (NCBI taxonomy): domain Eukaryota; kingdom Metazoa; phylum Chordata; class Mammalia; order Rodentia; family Erethizontidae; genus Erethizon; species Erethizon dorsatum. The sequence goes on from CM051829.1 coordinate 127,669,118, forward strand.
GAAGAAATTCCTAAAACATGGTGGTAAATATAAGTAAAAATTGACTATAAAAAAGGAACAATAGCAAGAGAAATAAAAAGAGGAATTAATAACAAAGCAAAAATAAAACACTCATAACATGGGATTTTTGAATAGATGATAATATCGAGTGTTCCTTATCTTTTGGGGGAGGATAGATTGTACAGCCTACTAGTTACCTAATGTATATCTATTTTTTACTTTTTTATAAGTTAAAAATACATTGAGCTTGGTGATGTGACTAAAGTTCTGCATTTCTTAGCTGTGTCTCTTGTCAACTAGAAGTAAAGATCATGTGAGATACTCATGATGGCTTCTCAAGCTGAGTTGACTCAATTAGAAGGAAAATCAATTTTGCCTTTTTTACATCCCTCTCTCCTTCTCAGAACGTAGGTAAAATAGTTCAAATTTTGACACCTATTTTGCATAATAAACTGGTCTTAAAGGTGGAAGTCACACCCCAGGAGGAAGGAACAGAATACCAGGAAACTTCTGAGTACCCGATAATCATGAATTTTCCATATCAGCTCCATACTGCTTATTCTGGGAATTATTTTATATGATAGATTAATCCGTAGGTCGCTTAAACTACTGACCTTTTGGGTTTTCTCCTGAATGCACCCGAGCATAAACTTATGCATAAAGGAGGGAAAGACGTAGATTAGCTTTAGAATTTTAAACATGCCTGTTTATAGGAAATTACAGAAAATACTAAAAATAATATGCTAAACAGGAATTGATTTGGAATATGGGGTGAAGAGTGTTTGGAGTATTTTAAAGTGTGTTTATTTAAAGGAAAATTAGTAACAGAAAAATCACTTTTATAATTATGAAGATATTTAGGTCAAATATGCCTGCAAAGAGTCCTAATAAAGTTGTTTCATGAAATCCCAGCATGGAAAAAACAATACATTTTAGTTATGCTACTATTTTATGTTTTATATAATTATATATATACATATATATATTACAAATATGTGTGTAATTAAATGTTATTCTGCCAATGAAAACATGCCAAAGCCAAGTACTTTCTACTTGTTATAGCCCAGAACCCTGCTCATTTCTCTTCTGAATTCATCTTTTTCCATTAACACCCTTCATTTTGAGCCCTTCACTTAAGTTTCTAATAATGGAAATGAAATAATCAAATGTTTACTGCTAGTATTTCATGTAGTCACTTAATTATGTACACTCTACTGTATTACACACAGAAATATGGCTTTGTTCCGCTTGACACTCACAGAATGTCAAACTGCTGGTACTGAATCCTAGTTTGGTCTCTTAGAGTTGTAATCCTGGACAAGTTTCTTTACTAGCAAAATGGTGATAATGGTAGTTACTATCTCTTAGGGCTGTGTAGAATTTAATTTTTAAAAAGTAAGTTCTTAGGACAGTTGTATGGCATAGAGTAAGGGCCAAAAACTGTTAACTATTACTTTTTTCTATTTTACATTCTAATATCTTGATTACCCATAGTGACATACAGGAAATTATCTGACACCTTCATTTTGGCTTAAATCATGAAAAAGTATTTTATAACTCTAAGATGCTATCAGTATCATTTTTATTCCCAGCAATAAATACCCATGTGTGTAACACTCATCTATTGCCAGGTTCCATTCATTATCTGCAGAATGGAGCAATTTACTCAGTGTTTTTTCTCTTCTCTTGCTTCATTTCTCCTTCCTGTCTTATGTCCTTCCTATTTTTAAAAAATACAATCTTTGTTTTTTTTGAAGAAAATTTATTCGTTGGACTTACAAGTGAATATTACTAATGGATTATTTTTAAAACAAAAATCCCGTGCTTCTTTCCTCTTTGGTCTTCCACACCACCCCCATACCACATGTACCCTCAATCTACTCCCCTCCTACCTTATAATTTATCTAGCAGTTTTCTCTCCCACTCTGGTGTTTGGCTTTTACTTCTAATACTATATTTATGTTGCTTTCTTTCCATTTTTTCAATTTTAGACATTACTACTGACTTCCTATCACTACACATCCTATTTTAGCTCATTTACAACCTGTCTTATCTGTCCTGTGTTCTCTCTATTTGTGTTCTCTAAGATGCATAGTCTTAAACATTTTTAAGTGAATAGTCAATATTTACATGATCATACAATTATTGTTCATATTTGTGCCACTTAAGTGTATTAAAAGTATATTCTCTATATTGCACAGATTACACATTTTCACGGATTTAATAGTAAATTTAGATTATTATTTTCTAGATGTTTCTGATGACCAGCCCTTAAATAAGACCTAGCCCTCCACCAAAATGGTACTTATTTCAGTGTAAATACATTAAGTAATCTGTCCATTCCAAATCAAATGTTGCAGTTTCCATTGGTTGAATCTGCCACTGATAGCTATCAGACATATATGTGTGATCTCCTCCTCTTTCCACCCATAAGACAGTACAAATTGTACTTTTTGCATTTCACCTAAGGAACTTTGTGCGCCCCAGCACCTCAAATGTTTCCTCCTGTATCTTCATTTAGGAGATTTGTAGTTTTAACGCTAACAGTTTTATGCTCTACGTTGAGTTACTTTATGAATACAGAGTGAGGTAAAAATAATAGCTCAAATTTTTGTCCATACGGATAGCCAGTTATCTCAACACACTGCTTATTTAACATTTCCACATTGAATTCCTTTGTTAAAATGAATCAGTCTTTAATCTGCTTTTTTCAGAATATTGTAGTTTTCAATGTAGAGGTCTTTTACTTCCTCCATTATATTGATTCCTAGGTATTTATTTTTTTGGGTACTATTGTGAAAGGTGTGGTTTCCCTAACTTCCCCCTCAGTGAGTTTGTTATCCATGTACAGGAATGCTATTGCTTTTTGAGCATTGACTTTGTATTCAGCTGTGCTACTGAATTTTATTAAGTCTAGAAGTCTTTTGGTGGAGTTTTTGGGGTCTTCTATGTAGAGTATCATGTCATCTGCAAATAATGATAATTTAAATTCTTCTTATCCTATCCTTATTCATTTTATTTCTTTCTCTTATCTAATTGCTCTGGCTAGAGTTCCAAGAACTCTATTGAATAAGAGTGGTGACAGTGGACATCCTTGTCTTGTTCCTGATTTTAGAGAGAAAGATTTCAGTTTTTGTCCATTTAGTATGATATTGGCTGTTGGTGTGTCATAGATGGCTTTTATCAAGTTGAGACAAAGGCCATCTATTCTAATTTTCTGTAGGGTTTTTACCATGTATTGGTGCTGGACTTTGTCAAAAGCTTTTTCTGCATCTATTGAGACAATCACACTATTTTTGTCCTTGGCTCTGTTAACATGGTGTATTACATTTATTGATTTGCATATTTTGAACCATCCCTGCATCCCTGGGATAAATACTACTTTGTCATGATGTATAATCCTCTTGGTGACTTGCTGCGTTCTATTGGCCAGTATGTTACTGAGGGTTTTTGCATCTATATTCCTTAGGGAGATTGGCCTGTAGTTCTCTTTCTTAGTTGGGTCCTTCCCTGGTTTTGATATCAAGGTAATGGTCCCAGGAATGAATTTGGGAGTATTGCTTCCCTTTCAATTTCATTAAAGAGTTTGAGAAGTAGTGGTGTTAGGTCTTCTCTAAATTTCTTATAGAATTCAGCAGTGAATCTGTCAGGGCCTGGGCTTTTCTTTGTTTGTAGGTTTTAATCATGTCTTCAATTTCATTGATTGCTTTGGTTTATTTAGGATTTTTACATCTTCTTGATTCAGATTTTGTAATTCATATGTATCTAGGAATCTGTCCATTTCTTCTGCATTTTCCATCTTATTAGAATACAAGTTTTCAAAGTAGGTATAGATGATCTTCTGGATTTCTGCAGGATCCCCTGTGATTTCACCCTTTTCATTCCTAGTTGCATAGATTTCAGTCTTTCCTTTTTTGATAAAGTTGGCAAAGGGTTTGTCAATTTTATTTACTTTTTAAAAGAACCAATTCTTTGATTCATTGATTCTTTCTGCTCAGATCTTTATAATTTCTTCCCTCATACAAGCTTTGCTCCTGGCCTGCTCTTCTTTTTCTAGAAGTTTGAGGTTCAACATTAAGTTGTTTATTTGTGCTTGCTCTGTTTTCCTGATGTGGGTATTCATTGCTATAATTTTTCCTCTCAGGACCACTTCCTTTGTGTCCTATAAGTTCTGGTATGTTGTATTAGCATTATCGTTTAACTGTACAAACTGTCTAATTTCTTCTCTAACTTCATCTGTGACCCATTGGTTGTTCAGGAGGGTGTTATTTAATTTGCATGTGTTTAGGAAGTTCTTGTGGTTTCTTTTGCCATTTATTTCCAATATCATTGCACTATGGCCTGATAATATGCATGGGATAATCTCAATTCTTTTGCCTTTACTTAACACTGTTCTGTGAGCTAGTATGTGGACTATTTTGGAGAAAGCCCCATGTGCAGCTGAAGAATGTATATTCTGATGTTCTGAGCTGAAACTCTCCTTAGACATCTACTAAGTCCATTTGTTCAGAAGTTTGGTTCAATTCTAATATTTCATTGTTGATTTTTTGTCTAGTTTCCCTGTTTATTCATGACAGTAGGGTTTTGAAGTTCCCCAATACAATTGTGTTAGTGTTTATTTGATTTTTCATGTCCATTAATATTTGTTTTATATAGTTGTGTGCACTTGTATTTGTTGCATGCATATTTATGATTCTTATCTTTTCCTCTTGGATTGTTCCCTTTACAAGGATGTAGTAACCTTCTTTGTCTTTCTTAAACAGTCTTGGCTTGAGACGCTTTGTCTGCAAATAGAATAGCCACTCCTGTTTTTTTTCCAGGTTCCTGTTGCATGGAGTATTGTTTTCCATCCTTTGACTTTCAGGCTATGAATTCCTTTTTGAATTAAATACGTATCTTGTACTCAGCATATTTTTGGATCTTGCTTCTTGATCCATTCTGCTAATCTGTTTCTTTTGATTGGTGAGTTGAGACCATTAACATTGATGATTATAACTGTTATGTATTGACTTATCCTCGTCATGTTATTTTCCTGTTGTTGGCTCCCTTTTTCAAACCCTTTCTGTGTAACTGTCTGCTTTGCTTGGTGAATTCATTCTGTTGGTGTTCATGGAATTGTAGTCCTTGTTATCTCTTTCTAGAATGTCCTTCAGAACATTTTGGAGTCCTGGTTTGGTGTTCATGAATTTCCTCAGGTGTTCTTTGTCATAGAAGTATCTTTTTTCTCCATCAAGTATAAAAGATAGTTTTGCTGGGTACATCAGTTTGAGTTGGAAGTTGTTTTCCTTTAGGGCTTGAAATGCTTCATTCCAAAGTTTCCTTGAGTTTAGGGTTTGTTTTGAGAAGTCCGCTGTGATTCTGATTGGGTCTCCTTTGTAGTTGATTTATTTCTTTTCTCTAACAGCTCTTAATATTGTGTTCCTGTGTTGAATTTCTGGAATCTTGACTATTATATTGCAGCAGCAAACAGAAACACTGAAATGTCACCCAGGATTTGGAGGCAGATTTACTTATCATCAATGGGCCTGATAAGGATTCAATCCTCACAAAATATCAGGCCCTGATCTCTGGTATTCTAAAGCTTATATAGAGCTTGCAAGTGGGAAGCAGAGTATTTGTTGGTTATTTATTGGTTACATTTTATGTCATTATTACTGATTGGCATAAAGGAAAACTGCATCATATATGTTGCATACTAAGACAAGTTCAAACTCTGGCCAAGTCCAGAGTTATGGGAAGCATTCAGTTTCAGGGTAGGGGCAAGCTTGGAGTGCAGGAAGCAAGTACTTGAGTTCAGGGCATGGTTGGTTAGATAAGGGAAATATGTACCTGACATTGGTGTGAGACAGGAAGACAAATCTTCTCAAGGGAGTAGCTAGTTACAGAAATTTAGCTCTAAAAAGTTACCTAAAAGGCATGTCTAATTGGAGTTCTATATGCTTCACTTGTCTGTATGTCAAATTCTTTTCTGCCAAGGGAGTTTTCTGCCATGATATCTGTGAACAGGTTTTTTATATCATTTGTGCTATCTCCTGATTTTTTCATTGGCTCCAATCAATCTTATGTTTCTTGTTTGCATCATCTAGCAGCTGCTGGGTTGATTTCTTGTGGTCCTTTGCTATTTTTAAGAAATCTTTCTTTTCGTGATTGCTAACCTCAAACCTATCTTCTGTATCTGAGATTCTGTCCTCACTTTGGTTTATTCTGCTGCAGATACTTTCAATGGAATTTTTAGTCTCCTGGATATCTTCTTAAGTCTGTTTTATGGATTCTATTTCTTTCCTATGTTGGGCATTCATGGAAGTTCCACTATTTTTTTTTTTTATTTGTATCTGCTTTATAGTCACTAAGCATGTTTTTCATTGTGGTCACCATCTCTGTAGTTATCTAAGAAATTATTTCTGATTTGATTTTTTCTAGAGCCTCATTCATTTGCTTTGTTGTTTCCACTTCAGAAAGGCCAGGTGGGTGGCTTTTGGATTGTCCCACCTCATTGCCCCCTGGGTTTGCCTTTGGTGGACTGGATGTCTGGGGTTGCATCTTGTTTAAGTCTCTTCATTTTCTATTTTTTCTAAATTTTAATTCCTGGAGTTATGCTTGTAAATTGCCTAAGGTGAGTAGCTTTATTGCTAGTATTTAGAACCCTTAGGAAATGATTACTTCTCAGAGTTGTCTTCCAGGTGGTTTTTGGGTTTTGAGTCTGTTGCAAGATCCTACCTCTTCAATTTGATGGGGTTGAGAAGTTGTTGCCTGCTTGGTCCAGCCTCTTAGTCTTTGGCACTGGTCCATGGTATTTTCTATATCCCTTAGCCAATCTCAGTCTTGTATACCAATAAGAATAGCTGGTTAGAACAATTATGTCACTGTGGCTAAAGTGGTACAATAAGCAATAACAATAGCATCAAACACAGCCTAGAAAATGACAAACTGAGGTAGCCATTAATTTGCCACCTTTAACTATATGAATTAGATTTGTGGTTGTTTAACAAAATCTAAAACAAACCAGAAAGTTGTATACCGTATATAAGCCCTCAATATGCTAATTTTACCCTCAGGGGAGAAAATGTAAAAGGGATTAGGGGAAAAATGGAGAAATAGAAGAAGAGGAAGAGATTAGAATCAAGGATGGAGGACAAAAGAGAACCACAAAAACTTTGGGAAACTGGTGCAG